>CM045766.1:116126156-116773639 GCA_025200525.1 Camellia lanceoleosa | reverse complement strand
GGATTCATTGAGATTTAATCCATAGATTTGAAGTATCCTGAGACTATAACTTGAATTGATAATAGAATTTGTGTGTTGATGGGAAAATGGTAAAAGTCTTTTGTGGCAGAGTTTGGAATTAGCCTGTGTAAATTCCACCCCATATTATACAAGCCAATGGTCAAAGCTGAATCATCAATAAGTCCTTGAAAAAAGGGGCCACAAAAGGTTGTGGAAAGACAATCTAGGAATTGGCATAACTTGTTGTTGGATGTATTGTGGAGCTTACATAGAACTTCCCCAAAGTCAAGCACAAGGTCACTCCTTATGCCTTTAGTATATGGGCATGATCACGGTTATTACAACAAATGGAAATTAATATTAAGTCCTTGAGAGTAAGATGCCAAGACCGGTTAAATCTGAAATGCCATCGGGAGTATGGAATTTAAAAGCATAGATGAAGCTAGAATTGACGGCATTAAATAGCATTCTTTTCCAAAAAGGAAAGCAGCCATAAAACTATAATAAAAAAGTCAAACACATTGGCTTTGATGAAGGTGATTTGGTGTGGAAAACCATACTTCCAATAAGGATTAAAGCCATAAGTTTGGCAAAATGGTCACCCTATTTGGGAAGGACCATACGGGAAGTCCATAGAATCCTTCCTTTTTAGAATTATACCATTTGAGAGAAATTTGAATGGATATGTACATCCCAAAAAAAGATTAATGGCGGGGTATTTGAAGCCTTATTTTCCAACTATATGGGAAACACAAGGAGTAAAATAAATGCCAAGTACAAGAGGCTACAAAAAATACTCAAATGATAAATAAAAATTTGTCTTTCATAAAAACTAAATACATTACGCCATAAATTGGCCCAAAATCATTATAATGCCTCGAGTTGTTCTTTTTACAATGGATGCTCTATTATTAAAAGATGAAAACAAGCTGAATAATTTGTAGTCATTTTCTGCTTTCAAGTCGTGGAGTCCTTAGTTGGTGATACTGCAATTTTGGTGTCGATTCGGATCAAGGCACAGTTCACTGCCAGATAGCTCCTCCTCCTCAAAGTTAAGCTTTCCTCTCCGATTAGTTGAGTTGAAAATAGGAGAGCAGGAGGAATGTTGTTCCTTTAGCCACGAGACTTCGGTGCTCTTTGTGAAACAAAGTTCTAGTCTCTCACTAATTTCTCACTCTGCTGACCACAGCAACATGACAAATGTTGATGTAAAGTCAATAGCTTCTTTGAGATAGATGACTTGAGAGCAGTTATCTTTGGATTGCTCAACAACTGCAACACAAATGAAGTCATTTTCTTATTATAGGCCTTTGTGCAAAGCCTTAAAGGAATCCTTGAAAAAGATACTCGGTAACTCCAAGCAAGCTGTCTAAATCCCCAGAGATGCGAGAAGGCTTATCTGGAGGAAGACAAGCTCTCAAGAATTTCTAATAAGGAATCAGCCAAAACTAATGGCTGACCTCATCATTAGCTATTGGAGAGAGGGCATGTCGAAGGCCTTCGTCTTGCTTGAAGATATCTACCTCATCCCAGTGGACATGAGGGGTGAAGAAAAAGCGATGAGTGGAAGGGGTATTTGCATAGGGATAGAAGAAATGGGTGGAGCATCTTGGTCTCTATGGTCCTAGCCACCAATAAGGTCAAAAGGACGAAATTTGGAAGTAGGTAAAGGTAATAAACCATGGGTTGGAGAGGCATAACACCTTTTGTAGGGAATGACTACCATCGGAGATGGAGCGATGGTTGGAATTTCTTTAGGAGGGAGGGAAGGCGAGGCTCGAAAAGCCCGGGTGAGGTAGATCAAGATAAGTAAGGAAGATACGGATTTAATCCAAAGGAAAGAGATGCAAGAATGCTTGGCCTCAATGAGGGTATATTGAATGTAGGCCTAGGAAGTAGAATATTATCTAAATAGTCCTCGCATTTGCATCTGTTCAACTTCAAAAGCTGAGGAGTCCTTATTGGAAGAATAGGCTCAGAAGTTGTTGCTGCAAAAGAAGAGATGTAAAGTAATGTCAAGTTTTAATACCAAAAATTTGATAAGGGAGAAACAGTATAAGTATAAAAAAAAATTATTACTTGTTTCAAAAGTGATAGCAGCAATAGGAGAGCTTCGAAGGAAATAGTGCTTTCGACAATATATTTGCCTTCTTCTTGATTTCCTTTGGATTGCATCAGCAGCAGTTGCTTCATCTCTTAAGAATTGCTGCTGCCGTCTCTTCTCAGCTCTCTCACAGACAATTATGGCCTTAGAATGCTCTTGTTCTATTGCCTTAGCAGCTGATTCATGAATAGGGTCTTCCACCAAATCAGAAGGAGAGACAGTCATATTCTTTCTCTTCTTTCTCGGTGTTGGTATTGCCTGCTCTTTCTTAATTTCTCTCTCCTCAACCTGGGATTCAGATTCCTCAGAAGTGAGTTCCTCTACTACTCTGGCAGTTGTCTCATGAGTGGGATCTTGATCCAAATCAGAAGAAGAGACAGTTGCTCTTTTCCTTCTTTGTACGAGTGCCTCTTGCTCTTGATCTTCTTCTTCTTCTTTTTCTACTAATTGAATTTCAGGCACTTCCTTCACAGGATTAGGCAAGGGTTTCCTTTTCTTCTTTTGTTGTTTGCTCCTAAGGAGCTGTAAAACTTGGGTCTTCTGAGGAGAATCTCCCTGTGAGACATCCGCACCACCTTCACAAAAGAAGAATTAAAGATGAGGCTAAAAAGCATTATAAATAAGGCAAAAAGAAAAGGAAAAAAAAAAAGAAAACAAGGGTATTTACCTTTCTTTGAGGCAGCCCGAATAACTCTAAGAGGAGTTGAGGCAGCAGGAGCAGGCTGTGAGGTGGCGAGCACGGGAGGCGGTAAAACGGTGGAGAAGTAACAACTCGGCTCCTTTGGGCTTGGGCACATCCAACACCATTAGTAGATCTTTAGGAGAAATGGCTAAGTATACTTCCATATTGGTCACCCACCAATTTTGGTACCTCTTCAGCAGGTTACCTTGAGAAGGAAAAGGATGTACTCAAATTCGACCAAGTCTGTATAAACTTAGAAGTTGCCTCTTCTAGTGCGGACCTTGAACTTTTAAATCCTAGTGGTAAGACTTAGATTGGTGTTCTTTGAGAGGTATTGGGACCCCTTGTGAGAAGCCAAATTGTCTAACAAATTGAAGCGGGACAATAGGGTTCAATGCATTTGTAAGCTCTGAGGTTCATGGTTCCAATGAATAATTCTCTAGGGAAGCGAATAAAGCCCATATATCTTTATGAGCGGTGGTAGAATCTATCACTTAGGAAGTTCTTTAACCAAGATGGGCCAATGGTAATGGGTTGAAGGAGCGAAATTTGTAAAGGAGGAGAAAATTGGAAATGGTAGAAGAAAAAGTAAAAAGCAAAGGTAGAAGGATAAAGTGAAGCATTGGCTAGCCTCATGCCATGAGTAGGAGGGTTTGGCTCAAAAAATTTAAGGCATTTGGATTGTAACTCAGTGAAATAAGCAAAAAGCCAAAGCTGAAGAATCCAAAATAGCCCCCCTTGATTGGCATCTAAGGGTTTCTCACAGAAGATAGAGCAGGCTCTATATACGTGACCTAGGACGTATGGAGCTAAAGCCACATTCTTCTGTAAAACAAAGGCTTTGGCAAGAGGGGCAAATTCAGGCATAATTCTCTGAGAGGAAGTGCAGAAAAGGAACTTGCAAAGCAAATATAGTAGGAAAGAAAAGAATTCCCTATCAGTCACAGGACCTTCTCTTTTATTCTCAGCCTTGACGAAGTCACTATAGGATGAGTTAAGAGAGGGGAGGGAAAAGGGGACTGTTAGGTCAGGATAATCTAGTCCAATGGGGGATAATCCTAATAGGTGGCAAATGTCAAAACGATGAGGGCCATCATCCCACATCTAAATTGAAAGAAATTAAGCGAGAATGTCAAAAGCAGGCGTGAGGGTTAACACGGATAGTCGGGCGTCGAGAAGGCGAGTTCTTGAAGGTCAAGGTCCTATTAGGGACAACTCGATCATACCATTCTTGCCACTCCGGTCTCACCTTAGGCCGGCATCCCGGTGGGGCGGTTAAATCGCCAGTTCCTCGCCAAGGCCACCTTTAAATGAGACAATGGTCTTCGAGACGAGGATATAAGTGGAAGCTCGGTGGGAATCTCCTTGAATATGGGCCCAAGCACATAGTCTTGTTGCACATGATGACGAGGGATGAAGATCGTCGTCGATGGCACTTTTCTTCCCAACCTTGTACTTTTAGCATTCTGCATCAATGAGCCTTTTAGGGCCGCAGACGGGCTCTACGCTCTCTGGCACTTCGGTGAAGAGGAAGCCATTGATAGAACACTTTCTTAGATAATGAAGCGAGAAAGGAAGTAGAAAGAAGTGGAAGATCGGTAGAGATAAAGGGTTTGCGTGTTGAGTGAGCAAGTGATTTGAGCCTGCGAAATAAAGGGTTTTAAAAGCCTTTATCTCGAAAGATATATTCGTAATTAGTTAAGTACTAAAAGTGCGAATATGAAGAGTTTCCTTCAACATTGATACTTTTGGAGGGAAAAACACATCCCATATGTTGGTACCAGCTCCGAAGTAAAATATTTGGTTTTGAAGTCAGATTTTGGCGCCAAAAGTCAAATAACAACGGCTTCGAAGCAGAGAAGCCGGCTTCGAAGCAAATTCCGTACTTAAAGATGTAAGGATACTCAAGTATTTATTTACTTCAAAGGGATTAAAGACCTGTTTTAGGTTTCTTAATACTTGAATGTCTTTAGTAAAACTTGAGACCCCTTAAGGATGGGAATTGGTGTTCGAAACATAAAAAACCAGATTTTGGTGCTAAAAGTCAAACAACAACGGTTTCGAAACTACCAAGCCGGCTTCGAAGCACATTCCATACCTAAGATGCAAGAATATTCAAGTATTTGTTTGCTTTAAAAGGATTGAAGACTGTTTAGGTTTCTTAATAAAAGTAATGTCTTTAGAAGTAAAACTTGAGACCCCTTAAGGATGGGAATTGGTATTGAAATATCAAAACCAATAGTTGGTTTGTATACATCTGATCGAAGATTGTCTTTTGAAACTAGAAAAAAAAAAAAAAAAAAAAAGCATGGTACATTCTTTGAAGCAAAATGGTCAATTTAAAATTGGTGATCATACTAACCATGACCATATGTTGGTTATGATTAAAACAAGCTTTAAGGGATAAGATTGTTAAATTCGAAACACTAATTCTAAATGAAAATCAGCAAAAAATTGTTAAGTATATTCCATAAATTGGAAAGGTTCATTGTTGGTTCTTTTTAGTATTCCATTTAAAACGATTGAGTCCAAATTCGAAGGATAAGATTGTTCAGTTCGAAACTCTGAATTTGCTTTAAAAACAAGTGGGGACAAGATCAAACCATACCAAAAAAAAAAGAAAAGAAAAGAAAAGGTCTTAGTGGTATTAAAGCAAAAGCAATTACATCGAATAGCCCTATTTGGGTACAAACTCAAGCTCATAAAAATAAGGAATGGAATAAATAACAAGATCATGAAATTTAGTCCAATTATGATCAATGAATTCTGTTCTTTCTTTATTCTATCCTCTATTTCTTCTAACATTGGTATGAGTTGATGTGCTCTCACTTCGTAAAAAGCTCTTGACCTTTATTTGAATGTTGTTTCTCTCAATCCTTGTTCCAATTCATCTATATCAGTCATCCCGTCTGAGAATCTTTATTCTTGAAATCATCGAATTCTTCAATGTAGATCTCTGCTTCGTACTGGGCATGAACTCGGAGGGACGAGAGTTGGTCTAAAGATTGTGTGGTGGCTATACAGGTCTGATGCTAGGGGGGAAGCAATGGTAGTTGGTCCACATACATGGGAAGTTCTTGCAGGCGGGATTGAGGACATGACCCCGAGTCAGAATATCACAAGCCCATCGAAGGTTCTTGAGAGGGACTTCATCCTCAAGAACATTGAAGGGCAAGTGAGAGAAAGCCACGAGCCGAAGTTGAGCTTGCTTCCGCTCAGTTGGATTAAGGGAAGGTGGAGGCTTGTAAGGTGGAAAGACCTTATCAGCGAAGAGGGTAAGCCTCAGTCTCTCTATCCAGCAAGGATTTGGCAGAGGAGAAGGTGTGGATGCTTCTATTTTAGGAGATGGAGCAAGGGCAGAAGGAACAAAGGCATTGATATAATCGAGCCAATCAGCAGAACAAATCTTCGCATTCTAGGCTAAGAATGATGGATTGTATCCTTGTGCCTCTTCTAGGCGTCGGGCGGTGTGTACTATCTTTGTAGGCATGGAGGATGTATACCACGCCACAACCAGATTCTCCTCCAAACTGCGTCGATGATCAATGGGCACTTAGGGATAGACCCCGAGCTTCGCGCATAAGAAGGGAACTTTAAAGGGTCAGTAAACTCGACAAAGTGATGGTTGATTCGTTCCCTCAAATCACAGGCCTCAGGTTTTGACCAGCTTGTCCAGTCAAAAGCCCCAGAAGAGGAAGAAGTTGCAGCCTTATCCCATGTACAAGGTTGTGAAGAAGAACTTCCCATGTCCATATTTGCGACTTTCTGAATCAAAGGATTAAGAGCAGTTTGATCGTAGTCCAAGGGTGAGTCAGAAGAAGAACTTCCCATGTCCATATTTGTAAGTTTCTGAATCGAAGGATTAAGGGCAATATGTTTGAGGTCCAAGGGTTGATAATTTGCAAAGGCATCCATGACCTGAATATAGAAGGGTGGGTAAAGGTGGCTAATTAATGCATGGAGGCTCTTTTGAGGAAGAACAACATCATCATATGACTCTTAGGTGCTTTCGATCAATGGAGGAAAATTGATTGACCATAAGAAATGTATCGATCGTTGAATACTAAGGTAATGGGGGTGTTCAAAAGATTGAAGGAGAGTTTAATGCAGATGATGAATGACGGTTGCATTTACGGGAGAATGCAAAACTCATGCGTTACGAGGCGTGGAAAAGGACCTTGATTCACTAATAACAACAAGTCTTGGGTATATCATTGCGGGGGTAATGTTGGCTACATATTTTGTACAAGCCAATTACAATTCGACGCGTGGCAAAATAAAGATAATATAGGAAGACTATTCAAGTCTTCGATCCTGATCGTACACGTGGCAGGTAGTATTGGGTATTACGAGATCTAAGTAGCGGTGGATCAACAAAGAGATGCAAGGTGATGTGGCTAGCGGTTACTCATATTTCAAATTCAAATTTATTAAGGAAGCCTAACTGCAAGTAATGGCGTAATGGAGCTAATCTTGAGGCAACATGATCAGTGATCATGGAGGAGTAGTTCGACGGTTAGAAATGCAGTTCGATGGTCATCCTTGAGCAGTATAAATAGCAAAGAAGGCCCTAGAAAAGCCCCCGGACTCAGATCTAAAAAACCAGTCTTATTATACTTATTTTCTTTTCTAGTTTTACATTTCCAGTCTTACATTTCCTGTACTTTAAATTCCTGCACTGCACTTCGTTCATAGGAGCAGTTTCAAGTAGATTGTTAGTGTAAACCTCTGGAAATTTGAGTTTGGATCCTTGTAAGTTTTTCATTTTAATGAAATATTTCAAGCTATTCTTCATTTGATTGTTATATTGCTTAATTCTCCTAAATCAAGCCACTAGTAAAAGTCCTCTTCATTGAAATGAAAAGAACTAAAATACAATCATCGATAATTGGTTGGCAATTAATTTTCTATAAAGGCCGATTGATCCTTCTTTGTACGTTCGCAATTACAATAATAACCTTCAAAAGCCAAAAATAGCGATCTCCAAATTTGGAATGTAAATGGGTGATGTTATGTGTTTTGTGATTTTTGATGATGATTTTTAT
Organism: Camellia lanceoleosa; assembly: GCA_025200525.1. NCBI lineage: Eukaryota > Viridiplantae > Streptophyta > Magnoliopsida > Ericales > Theaceae > Camellia > Camellia lanceoleosa. The sequence goes on along the minus strand of CM045766.1, from coordinate 116,765,808 downwards.
TTTATTATTTTTTATATGGACGGTGCATATGTGATGATGGTTGTGAAATTTGAATAATTTTATGAAACATGAGCGGTGCTAATGGCCCAATGTTACAAAAGCCCATTGGGCCCTAGATCATTCTTGATTACATCTAGACAATCCTAACAGATGTTGAATAAATCATAGTAAATGGCGAGGCCCAATGAAAGCGAGGGTTGTCCAAATATGGAAAAGTAGGCCTGAAGAGCGAGAAGAACATAATAAGAGGCACTATAAAAAGGAAAGGGTTGGCTCGATTCTAATCTTGACCAGGCACAACTCAGGAAAATAAGGTCAATAAGTATTGAACACAAAATCATTTTTATGTTTCCATAAGAACCATAGAACAACAAGTGGAATAGCTCTCTAAATCTTCCTCTCCCTAATGTTGAGCCAAGCACCATCTCACCAAAGAAGTAATCTATCAATTTAACTTAGAAAAGCCTCTTGAAAGTCCCATCAACTCAACATAGCAGACCACAATCTCCAAGCAAAAAGGCAAAATAACAATAAATGGTTCACTAATTCATTCTCATACTTACAGAAAATACAAAGAATTGATAAATTACCAAGTAAGACACCAATCCTTTGGAGAAAGACAGAAGTCTTGACTTTATTTTTTCCAGGATAACCAACAGAAGAATTGGACTTTCATAGGAAGATAATTAATCCACACAAGCTTACTGGTTAAAAGAGTTGGACCAAAAGAGTTTTCAATACATTTGTAAGCAGAAGATACTGAAAACACACTCAAAGGTGTTTCTATAGTGATACATTCTAGAACATCTAAGAATATTGTTAAAATTTATTTAGTGCCTGTTATTGTGAGATTATAATTATTGTTCATGTATAATTAATTAAGATTATATTGAAATTTAAAGATGTTGATTGTGCTCTATATATTTAGCCCAAAGATGTTTATATAGTAATACATTATGATACATCTTAGAATACTATTAAAGTTCATTCACAACATACTCTTGTGAGATTATAGTAATTGCTTTATGTATAATTAAAAATTGGAGATGTTAAAATACAATCTATACATTTAGTCTAAAAGTGATACATTTTAAATATTTGATAATATTAATTGTGATGATGAGATTATTATTGTCCATATATAATTGATTGATATTATATTGAATTGAAGGCAACAAAGGGAGATATTTTTATGATAATCAAATTTACTCCATTAAAATTTTGATTATGAATCAGTTAAAAGATATTGAGTTAGCTTTAAGACTAACTGATATAGATATTGACATGCTTGAGAATGTGCCTTGTTAACCTTTTATATATGAACATCTCAATATAATATGAAAGATTGAAATTATATTCAATGTTAACTATTTATAAGTAGAGTTTTAAAATATTCACTATATGATTTCTTAGAAGAAAATATACATCATGCTTTATAATGCTCGTAAAAGGCATGTTTTACGTTATTTGAGGTCTTTAATGAGACGGTCCAATAATTGTTTTATTTAGACTCGGTCTCCTCTCCTATCCTATTAAAGTTTACATATATCTATATATATGTGGATCAAGGGATTATCAGTCTCATTGAAAGACAATGTAAAGATTAGAAGAAGGAGGGGAAGTGTCGTTGCTATGATTTTCTAATTGTGAAGACTATTCCTCAATATCTCATGATGATGGTGATATTAAGCTACATATTTAAATCTATTAAAGTTTAGTTTAAAAAGGTTATTATGATGTTTTAAATCCTTATATAGATCCTAAAAATCTTACAGAAACAACCTTTCCTCGTGTAATTACTTAATCTATTCTAGTTGATTTTTTAATTTTTTATTTAAAAAAATATAAAAAATAGATAGAGTAATGTAATAATTTGATTTAATTTTTTTGAGTATTTGAATCAAAAAGTTACTCCCCAAACAACTGTCACTATTACCCTCTTTTTCTTCTTTTTTGTGATAGTTGTGATTTTTATTCTTCATCATTATAATACAAAATCACAAATAGACCACATTTTTTATATATGATGTATGTTATTTAATCACATGTTTTAAATTTTATCAAAGTATGATCTTTAAAAGTGGAATTAAAAATGATCATTTTTAATTATATTTTGAATGTCATTAAAAGATTATTCAATTACACGTTTTGTGTGTGATAATAAATATTTAAATAACATCTTTTAAGTGTGATTAATAACTAATAAAATCTGTGATAATAAACATTTAGATCACAGATTTTAAGTGTGATTAATATCTAATAAAATATGTGATTAATAATGAGATAAGATCACATGTTATATATATTTCTCAGCACAGTTAATGCGTGTGATAAAAAAAAAAAAGGATCAACATATTTGAAGAATAATTAATATTATTTTTGCTTGCGCATTTGAAGAATGTAATACACATTATATATTATTCTTTGAATCACAACCACATATTGAATAGAATAACTGGAATAACGTCATATATTTCATAAATAAAAGTTAAATGTTAAAAGTATATACAAAGGAGTTAATAAATAGTTTATAATTATGATTACATATATTAAAAAAAAAAATTAGAAGCACAAAATTCTTGAATTCTTTCACCATGTTTTGCATTTCTCCAACCAATTTTTGACCTGAAAAATGAAAACACAAATTAATTCAGAAACCGCTAAAAACATATAAATAAACTTACTATTTGTAGAAATTTCTTGTGACGTCCCAAAAATTTTTTTTTTTTGGACATCATAATAAGATTTAGAACTTAAAATCAATGTTACCACCAATATCACTAACATTCATTAATTAACAACCCGAAAATTGAAAGTTTTCAAATTACAATTCTAATAAAACTTAAAACTTAGTCTCAATACAAAAAATAAAAATAAAAATAAAACAAATATGAAAGAAAACTAGAGAAAATTAGAAAACTTAGAAAATGGTTAGTCAAACTTGGGGACTCTTCAAACTAACCAAAATTTGAATGTCACCTTGCAAGGCCTCGATATTTCCTTCATTTTCTTGATTTTGACATAAAAGCAGCTAGGGCAACGAAAATGCCAATGAGCAACAAGCTCAATAATATACTACAACCCGAAAATACCCACCCCGACAATAATACTCACAATTAATGAATAATGCATAGTAACAAAATAACAAGTAACATTTAATAAGTATAACAGGAATGCCAACAGTTAAAATAATAACAATAGATAAATAAATAAATGGCAAACGAAAACAGTAATTCATCATAAAGAAAATGCACACTTTTTTTTTTAAAATTCTCATAGATTTAGTTTATCAGATAAATTTAAGTAACTCCCCGCGGAACACTGTTTCCACTCGACCGCTAAGCAATAGCCACGGGCAATTCTGACTCCCCCTTAATCAAATATTCAAATGTTACTTGCTGTAACTATCAATGATGCCCACGCACCAGGGTTACGTACCCGAGTCGTGACATCACGATCTGCCCCAAAGGAACGGTCTATGTTGTGACACCAGCACCACCAACCTTATATCGCCTACACCGATAAGAGCCGAAATACCTTCCCGTGCCATGTTAGGGTTCGCAACTCACTGGTGCAAGTTTCTAAACCAGGCTCACCCCATCACTTTTAAATTTTTTATGTATCATCGGTTCAATTTCGTATTTCTTTACTTCGTCGAATTCACATTTTTTGTATGCATGTGCGAGTTTTAGCTTGATAACCACAGTGATATAATGTTTATATAACACAACACAATCATATATGACAACCAAAATAAATGTGATAGAATGTCTTAGGAATCATCACAAAATTTCTTAAGAATTAACACACTTCTTCTTTCAGCATTGTATGGTCAAAAAAAAAAATATGAAACCCATACCAAACGAAGTTCAACAATTATAATATTTTAACTGGTGCTAGTTCATCGAGTTAGGAAAATATTTCGAGATGAATACCAGGGCTAAAAACGATTTTAAAATGGAGAAATAATTTTTGGAAGAAAACTGGTTTTCTGGGACAGTGAGTTACATTAATCTCCAGCAGGTGTTACGTGTTCGAAAAATAAAAAGGGCCTCAAGCGGTGTCAAAAGAGGCATGGTCAAAAGCGGTTTGCTAAATTTTGAGTTTAAAACATATTTCGAAAGGTGTGAAGACTAAAAAACCCGATCGAAGATGGTCAAATAATTTTATAAGAAAATTGGACAGATTCTTTCTCATTTTGGAAAAATTGGTGTCTCTCTCAATACTTAATAAAAATTATGAAACCGTGGCATTTGAAATGTAACTTAAAAATCTAACTTTGCTTATTTGAATCACTTGAAAATTCATTACGTGGAATAAGCGGTGACCTGGTAAAGTCAGCATTGATGTTGCCTCCAAACAGCAATGAAGTTAAAAATATATTCAAGTCATGAAAACTTGTCAAATAATTTTCTTCAATATTCTAGCACCATGAAAACATGTTAAACTAACTCCAGTAGTTTCAGATTTTATGAAAGTGTTCTCATGAGTTTGTTTAGGGTTTATTCAAAACGGATTAAAATTTTGTTTTGCTGGAAGTTCATTAGTTTGCGAAAAACACACTTTGTATCCACTATGAATCACATGCAAGACTAAAAAAAATGTTTCTTACTATTATTTCCATGTGAAACTCTAACCCTTCATATTTACTTTCATTAGTGATAACACAAAACAACGTCTATGTTTAATGGCTATCACAGGCATATATATAGATAGGCTTGGACTCATATCCAAGTGTAACTCCTTATAACTTCCCACCATCAGAGAAGTTGTAAGGTCCCATGAAACCACCATATGGGATATTAAACAGACATCAATTACCCATTAACCATTAAACTAATTAAATATATATAATATAAATAAATAAATAAAACAAACATGTGGCATATGGGTCACTTTATGAATATTCTTACATGTATTTCTTATATAGACTAAAATGGGAGGAAAAACTTGGATAAGGGATTGGTAAGAGAAAGCATGCATGCATGCATGGTCATTGGTGGGTTGCCAATCCCATATGGCACACTTAAGATAACCCACCCTTATACTCAAAGGTGAGAAAAAATTTTGATCAAGCATGCAAAAATGGCTGCACTTTTGAGGGGCATCTCTATATAAGGGTTGACTCATGGCCGGCCTCCTCCCCTATATATATATATATATTTTGCTAGTCTATGTGTGTGTGTAAAGAATAAAATCAAGGAATATATACAATATAGTCACTAGATATTTTGCACCCTACAATCCTCTAATTCATTCAGTTACTATTTATTTAACTCATTTAGTTTCCACCACTGTATTTAGATACAGAAATTTAATCATAGCAAGATAAATAATTTTAATTAAAAGAATTTCATATTAGTATTAATTATGGTGCTATTAACATTATAGTTCAATAATTTAATAATCACTGTTAATTGACTTAATATTATTATTAATCAAACTAATTAGTTGTCTAAAAATTCAAATTTTTACAGTTCTAGTCTTAGAAAAAATAAAGTCGGATATTTTCTTATTACGCTGACTCTTTATCTCTTGCATCAACAGAAAGAGAACCACTTTGACTTTTACTAGTATAAAATGTATGGATTACCATATAGATATGACATAGGCATAGAATCAACAAATCCAAAATGAAAATCTTCAGTGCATGGCCAGATATTTTAAAGTCATAAAACCAAAATAAAAGTCAACTATTGTTTAAATATAAACAAAATATATATATATATATATATATGTATATCACATGGCATTAGAAACAATATAAGCCCAAGCAGTGCTTGTGTGCAAGTCTATGCCTTAAAGAATGCTTACCGAGGTGTGAAGTGATTCGATCATTTGCCCTTGTTCTTTAGCTCTCGCTAGCACAACATTAACTTTGGCAGCAGCCTCATCAGTGTGTTTCTGGATTTCTACAATATACACAAGAAATAAGACCCATTTTAATACAAATTAAAAACAAATATCTAAGTTATGCTTCTTATGAGATAAATGACAAACCTCATGGCCAATAGCGCCTAAAATTACAACATAATCTGCATCTGTAGCAGTTTCTGGAGATACCAAAACAAGCTTGGAATTGAATATCTGTCAACAACCAAGTCAAACAAACTTCAATCAAATGAAATGCCACGATAGATGGAAATAAAGAGTCAAAAAAAAATTCACGAAGCATACATTCAAGCCCTTGCTTTCCATGGCTCCCCTGAATCCAATGCATAAAATAATTAGTAACTGAAAAGGGGAAAATCACAAAGCACATCAAATATTAAGGAAAATGACATACGTGAGAAGCATCGAATATGTTGAGACTTACATGTTAGAATCTGGAACAACAACAATATTGAAGAGATCCAGGTCATACTCAAGACCAAAACCTAAATGCATACACAATATATATATATATATATATGAAAGCATGCTTTAGAAACCACATCAAAGAGATAGATCAAAGTATGCATCCAAAAGACAGCTTGAAAGAGAGAGAGAGAAAGACTCACATCTTCGTCCCAAACATCGAATCAATCATGTATCAAAGAAGTTCATTGCGGAATGAAAATTCAACATCCATAGTTATTAAAATCTGTTTATTCAAACTATAATCAGTATGCTAAAGAACATGGCCTTGACACAAAGGTAATACATAACGAGCAGCCACTTTTATGTTTCAGTGGTGCACTTCTGGGATGGGGTTTTAATCTTAGACAATAAACTTTTAAGAATCATTAACTTTATAGCAGTTTTACCATTTATCTAATGTTTTTAGAGTTGTGTGACAACTTTCAACCTCTTGTTTCCTTATTTAGGTAATGTTTTTAGAGTTTTGCAATGAATTTTATTCCATGCTTTCATTATAAGTTAAAGATTCCCAAAAGTTTATTGGCTTGGGTTAAAGCCCTATCCAAAACCATAAGCTACCTTGTAATATGGTTCCAATACTTCTTTGCAAGTGCAAGATGGAATCAAGATGCAGTCATCAAAATTTTAAAATTTATTGGAGATTCCAGACGACTCTAATAATAGCAAACTAGTTATAGGTCCCAAAGGTCCAATCATGATAACTGCAAGAATGGAAATTAGAATTCATAAAACTTACATCTTCCTCTTCATGGATAAGATAGTTAATGATTTTAATGCAGAAAGCTTAGAACTTGCAAGCAACACCATTGAATTCGCATCCTGCAAGCAAAGCAACATTGTTTCTGCTACTTTCTTAGATGTAGTAGTACAGTGGAGAAATAGATTTAGTTACAAGAAAGATACATTCACCCATACAGTGTCAATCAAAGAATCTCCTGCATTAATTCAAATAAATAGTAGCAAACATGTGCATTGCACTTTTTAATCATGCAAAATCCATCAGTAATTAGGAATATCAGAATGACATAAGGCAACAATTATGATCAGTCAATATATATAATGTCATGTATAAGCACTCAACTTAGCAAAGAGATACATTCTCCAACTCAAGCCTTGAAATGACCTCAAACATAAATCCCTAAATAAAACTTGATTTAATATTTCAGTTAAAGCAATCGAAGAAAGCTAAATAAACTTCCTCAGGTTCCAAGGGACATAAGCTTTAAGTGGTAATGGCTCAAGGAAGAAGGCAGCTACAAACTAGAGGGGCAAAGGGCAAGGCTAATAATGAAGGAAGAGAAAAAAAGAGCCTTCAATGTATTATTAGTCAAAACCACAATTTTTTTTTTTTTTTTTTTAATGAGTAATATTTATGATAGACATTGTCAATGCAAAAGGCATGCTATCCTACACAAGCACAGTTGGGAAAACAAAATTTTCTAATAGCATATATTATGTGTTCATATCTACCACTTAGTTCTTCAAAATCCATTACTTGAAGTTACAAAATAGGACTAAAAATGTACTGTAAAGAATTTAATCCATACCCTCTTCAACCTTAGTCTCCTTTCACGCAGATAAATGGTACTTTTTATGTACACTAAGAACCATGAAAAGAATTGTCATTCCCACTCACAAAAATCAAAAATTCAATATAGAATATTGAGTCTACAAAGAATGTACCATCTAGATGCTGCTGCAGAAACAAAAATTGGTTCCACAGGGCTGTATTTTAGATCCAGGACACTGCAGTACACCAAATGCATGAAGATAAGCATAAAGCAGAAAATTAATCACTAAACTTTTTTTTTGAGCAGGTCCAAATTATAGCAATGATGAATGAGGAAGCCCTGGAAGCAGCATAAAGGAAATATTATATTACAAAAAAGGGAAGGAAATGGAGATGATTTCATTAAAAGTCCCCGCATGATTATTATTGACTAAGGGAAGAGTTCAATCTAAATAACGAAGAAAAAAAAAAAAAAAAAAACAACAACAACAACAACAACAACAACATTATTAATAATACTATTAAAGCAAATCCTTTTTAAGAGAGGAATGATTCAAAGCTTCCCATTTTGCAAAACACCCTACCCCATTAACTAAAAACAAAACCCAAAATTTGGTGTGGAGTAAACTTAGACATTTCGTCAAACACCTGAGCTGCAGAAAAAAAAAAAGAAAAAAAAAAGATCTAAACCAAATCTTGTTCAAAACCCCAACATTACTAATCAAACAATATTAAGGTCAGTAACTTGCACCCAAAAAAAACAATTATCCTTGACATAGATGTGAAACAAACATAAATAAAAGCCGCATCATATTAATAGCATAATAGAGATACACCCCTGTGCTTCTCCATGCCCGAGATTCAACTGAAATGCCCATAGTGATTCACAATACCCACAAAATAGCATCCAATATGAAAAGCAAAGCTAAAAACAGAGTGTTAGAGAGAGAAAGCTTACTGTCAGAAAATCCTAAAGGCTGAAACTAGGCGAAGAGAGACAGAAAGACAGAGAGAGGTCAAAATAGAAGACATACCTGGGGTAATGCTCAATGGTGGATTGACAGTGGTGCTCGTGTGCGATGGGGGTAATGCTCTTGTATCCGATGGCGATGGAGACAAAAGCGAGCAAGAGAGAGAGACAGTCGATGAGGCGCGAGAGAGAGAGAGAGAGTCACAAAGTGAGAGACAGACAGACGCATTAGAGCATCACACCAGCCTTTTCAAGTTTTTAGTCAGATTGTAACTTAAAAAAAAAAGTTATTTTACTATTTTAGTAAATCACCTCTCTCGTACCTATTATATCAAAGTCTTTATTTTAAGGCCTCGTTTGAGAATCTTCTTTTTTAGTTAAAAATTCAAAAAATTATTAAATTAGTCAAAAAACCAACAATTCATATCAAAGAGTCAAAAATTCTCTTTTCTCTCTACTTTTTACACATCTTTTCGTAAAAAATCAAAAAGTCATCCCAAACATACTAGTTTTTTTTAGTTCATATTTTAGTCAAATAACTAAAAAGTTACTAAGGCCTCGTTTGGGAACAGGCTAATTTAGTAACTTTTTGACTATTTGGCTAAAATAGTCACTCAAAAAAACTAGTATGTTTGGGATGACTTTTTGGCTTTTACGAAAGATGTGCAAAAGTAGAGAAAGAGAATCTTTGACTTTTGGTATGGGTTGTTGGCTTTTTGGCTAATTTAGTAACTTTTGAACTAAAATGATGCTTCAAGCAGGCCTAAATTAGCTTTGTTCCCAAGCGAGGCCTAACTTAATCGTATTAAAATATTATTTTTTTATTATGTTTGTTATTTTTTTTTAAAAATTAAATTGATAAGTTACCAGCCAAACAATTCTTAAAAATAAAAAAATAAAATAAAATAGGTCGTTGACCAATCGAACTTCCGGGCGGACATCTGGTAACACTAATCTTCATGTTGTAGCGATAAACAGTGCCTCGCTTGTCGTAACGAGGTACTATAGCACTCGTAAATTAGAGACCTACTGTAGCGAGATTGATGAAGGCCCGTTTTTTATGAACAGTATCATCAAACTAGCTAAAAAATGACTTTAGCTAGTTTGATGCGGATGCCCTTAGAGAGTTATAGAATCAGTGTGTGAGTGTATTTTTTTAAATATATATAATCGCACTTATTTAAAAGTTTGATTAAAAAAATATATTATCTTACTCATTAAATTAAGTGTGATTACAAAATTATTTTAACTTTGTTAATTAAAAAAATTTAAATAACTTTTAATTCTTCTTATGTGATCTTTAATCACATGTTAATTAAAAGGTGTAATTAAAAAATATATATATATAATCACACTTAATCAAATCAAGTGTGATTAAAATATCAATTTAATTTTTTTTTATCACACTTTTAATAAAAGTGAAATATTTTCATTTGTCAAAGTATGATCTTTAACTGTTTTTGTAATAGTAACTAATTATTGATAGAAAACTTTACAGAACATAGACTAAAAACCATTAAGAATTCAATTCTATACATGAAAACTATATGAATTTCTATTATACAACTTAAGTAAATACATACCTTGATCCATGATAGTATGAAATCCTCTTACAAGAAAGAGAAACCTTGAATGGAAGACCTTAATCTTTAAGTTCTTGACTTGTCTAAGATCTTCAAACCACTTCTCTCTCTCTAGGCGATAGGAGCCTTCTTGTGGTGACAACTTGAGTTTTTGATAGAGAGTGTGGTTTGGGACCTTACACTATTTATACTAGTATTCTTCCCATCAAAAAATCCATTCATTTAATGAACTTCATTAAATGGATTAATGTATCTTATACATTCATGATACATAATGTATCTTCTATATTAATAAATTCATTAGATAGATTAATGTATCTTACATATTCATAATAGATACATAATGCATCTCTAAGATTCATTCATAATGAATCCATCACATTCAATGCATTAACATTAGTCTTCTATACATTGTATATACAGGTGTATTCATCAATAATTAGTCACCATCTAATTGATGTACATGTATCTTACTTAATGAGATGAATCTAGTATAATCATGCATAAGTTACATTAAGCCATATTTAAGAAAAATTCTTACAATCTCCCACTTGGCTTGCATGATTATATTCGTCACTAGATTACCATAATATGGCGGCGTTCTCTCACTAGAAGATTGCACCATCACCCTAGATTACGTTCAATGAAATTATTAGCACCAAATCATTATAGTCGTGATTTACATTGATCAAGGCGTACAATGGTTATAGTGTTAATATTTTCCATCAATATGAATAAGTGAATCTTAAAAACAGAGATGACATTTGCAACATAATGGTGATTAATGCTAATTCATCTATAACTGTCCCGTTGTTTACATTTTCTTCTAAAGTGTGCACAAGTATGAAGAATGAAAATAACAAACATAATCATTACTAACAGAAGATGATTATCACATAACATTTATCACGAACATAATACACTCATTTCAAGTCTAAACATGATAAACTTTTTACTAAGCCCATGCGGACAATATTTTCTTGAAAGAGCTTGGGTGTGAGACCTTTAGTTAAAGGATGCGCTAACATGAGTGTAGTACCTATAGCGATCCCAATTTTCCTTTCCTTTGTATATTATATTATGGACTTGGTTCCGTGGTTGTGTTGTTGTCTCATTCTCATTTCATTCCCTTACTCTTTGTATTTGAGTCTTGGGTTATGTTGGGTAGGTTTGAAATAGGTTAGTTGTGCTTTGAAACCAAAAGTTGATGCCCAGAATTTGGCCTTCACGCTCGAGCGGGGCTTTTGACGCTCGAGCAGGCCCTTCGTTGTTGCTTCTCCACTCGAGCGGGCGTTTTGACGCTCGAGCATGAATTTCCGTCTCCCAGTATTTTCTCTGCAGGTCTTCTTACGCTCGAGCGGGAGTTTTGATGCTCGAGCGTGACCCTTTGATTTTGTTCATCCGCTCGAGCGGGGAGTTTGACGCTCGAGTAGGGACCATGTCTGCAAAACTTCTGCAGGTGTGCAATCGGCCTTTCGGCGCTTTCGCTTGCAAGCGTGAGTGCATGCTGGCAGCTCGAGCGAGGGTTTCCATGCTCGAGCAAGGCAACTTTTGTATCAGTCCGAGTTTTGACTTTTTGGATCACTTTTTGATTTCCTTTCTCTCTCTTACTTTTTCAAAACCTCCATTGGAGAGCTTCTCTCTCTAAAACCTCACATTCTCTCTAAGAAATCATCCAGCCCTAGTGATCTTCCACCTTTGGGCCTTTGTAAAAAGTGTTGATCTTGGTGTGGGCTATCTTTTGATCCAAAAATCTTGGGCTTTGGAGCATCTCGAAATTCTTCATCTTCTCCATTGGGTCTCATCTCTTGAGGTAGGGATTCCTACTCATTTTTATGAGCTTTAACCTAAATGTTGAGCTTTTTGTATAAATGATTTGATTTGGAAAGTTAGGGCTTGTAGTATGTTATATTGGAAAGTAGAGTTTTGTTCTTTTGATTCAAACTCCTGTGCTTTGGGACTAAAAAGGAGGTTATTGATGTTGTTGATAATATTTGGACATTTGGGTCAATATTGAGAAAAAGTAGAAAAATGCCATGTTTGGGTATATTTGGGTCATTAGTATAATTAATGACAATTGTTATGGAAATGTGAAATTGAGTTGGAAATAATGAAATTAGCTCATTATGAGACAGAATGATGGAGTTGGATTTATTAATCGCTCACTTTGAAAATGTTGAAATTATATATATGTTGAGGCTTTTATTATCTGTTTAGAAATAACTGCTATGGGCTATCGGTGGAGGATAATCTTGATTGTTGTAGACAATGGATGATGATTAGGCAAACTAAAACTAATCAATTGAATATGTCATGGAATATGACGATTGGGATAATACATCAAATTTATGTATTGATTGATTATGTATATGATATGTGTTTATATACATTATATTGTATGGGAGGAGATTGGGGATGTACTCCACGTAGGAGATGGACTCCTAAACTGGATATTGTTTGGGAGGAGATAGGGGATGGACTCCATCGATACAACAATTATGTGTATCTATTGAAGTATTGATATAGCAAATCTATGTATCATATATGAAGTACAAAGGTGTTTTATTTGAGATTGATCTGACAATTATGTGTATCTATTATGAAATATGAAGTATTTAATTTGAGTTGTTATCTCAATTGAGATAGAATCTTGTTGATATGAGATGTAATCTCATTTAAATTGTTTGGCGAGTTACGAGCCATAGTTATGAATTGAGAAATTGGTTAAGAAATGGAAAATGGAATGAAACATGGACACATTTGTCATGTAATTGAAATGGGTTATGAATTGATTTATGTGAGTTAAACATTTATCAAATGCTAATGTGTTAGTTATTGCTCATATTATGTTTAGCATATCTCTACTGGGCGTTGGCTCACCCTATATGAGACATCATTTTCAGGTACAGGTATTATGCCACCTCCAAAGATGTAGCTTGGAAGGCTTGAGGCTGCTGGATTCTTTTGTTGTTTTTGTTGTATTACATGTATATCAAGCCAAGGGCTTATTTTGTGTAGAGTTAGTAATCTCTTTTTGTAACCAAGTGTTAACTTGGAAAGTTGTAAGCCCGTAAGGCATTTACTTTTGTTGTCAACATGTAATACATTTTTTGATGAATACTCTGATGATGTGTAATTATGCTTTATTCTCTTATGTCTAAGCATGTCAAAAATGTATGATTTATGGGTTTATTTTGAAGGCGTTACAACTTGGTATCAGAGCGTACCGGGTTTGAATACTTTGGGTACATGGGAAGTGATTAGTATCACAATGGGTTTGTCTCGCTTGTTAGAGACTTATGTATGATAGTATGTGTTTATTTGATGACATGCTTATATGACTATATGGGTATGAGATTTAATTTCTAAGATGTTGATTGGATCCTTGGGTTTCTGTGAGTCTTGTTAGAAAAATACTTGATCAATGCTGTTTCTAACCGGAACTCTAGCGACCCCTCGGGATTATCATTATCCAAAAATGAAATTTGTAAGTGCTTATGTAATTGTGTGCTTACGTGGAGTGAATTCTGATTGTTCGTGCATTAGGGCCTTGAGTGTTATAACCGGCACATTTGTGAATGTGTTAATGTTCTTCGTTACCTTTATTAGGATGTCGGGGCGAGGGCGAGGGCGTGGAGGTAGGCGTGGTAGGCGTGGTAGGCGAGATGCCTTTATCGGATGATATTCCATAGCATGAGAGTGTTAGTCGAGGCCAATGTGGGCGAACCAGCGAGTCAACGAGCCTTGGTGCCTTAGCCCGCGAGATAGCAAGAGCCTTGAGGAATCCATGGGCATTCTCAGAGCTGAGAATCAAGTTCAGGCCCAGGTTGTTGATGTAGGGCCTTCCTTTCTGAAGATGAAGTTTTTCCGGTCTAACCCGGACAAGTTTGTGGGGAATTCGAAAGAGCCACTAAAAGCTGATGAATGGCTCGAGCAGGATGGCGAAGGCGTTTGAGATGCTTGGCATTGAAGGCGGGCTTTGAAAGTGACCTTGGCATCTTTCCAGCTAAAAGGGGATGTGGGTCAGTGGTGGAAGTACATGAAGGGTCGTATTGGTGGCACGTGGGAGGCTTTTGTGGATGCTTTCCAGGAGAAGTTTCTATCTCCAAGCGCGAGGCGAGAGACGGTTTGTCGGCTCAGCGGTGACTTTATCGATGGCGAGTTTGAGGCCACATTTACCGATCTATCTAGGTTACTTTGAGCTTGTGGCATCGAGGAATGCCGTTGGTTATGCAGGTTTGAGAAGAAATTGAGGCATGGCCTCAAGATGAGAGTTGAGATTCTATGACCCAAGACTATGGGCCTTGTAGATGTTGCGGCCCATATGGAATTATGATCACGAGGAGGAGGAGAGATAGATAGGCTCCAAGAGAGTCGGGATGACGAGGTGATGGCGAGAGCGGAGGAGTTCTAACCCTCGGCTGACCTCGGGGTGGTTTTGCTAGATCTACCTTTCTAGTACCAAGTCACGAGTCTGGGAAAGGCGATCGAGGCGTGACTTGTTACAAATGTGGCAGGCTAGGCCACAAGTCTCAGCTTGCATGAAGGCGGAGGTAGAAGCGATTTCATCTTGGCTTGACCTCGAGCGAGTCAGGCGAGGCCAACCGCTCTCTTGTTACCCGGTGTAGTCGAGCGGGGCACGAAGAGGTTTTGCTCACAGGTTGAGTGGCACTTACGGTGCATTTGGGCGACGATTTTCGGCGATTCGGGCCTCGAGGCCAATCGAGAACCGTCGTCGATCGTATAGCGATCTTTTGCTCAAGAGGTGAGTAGGTAGATCGAGGGCCTCTGAGGCGTGTGTATCTTTATTACAGCGTAGGATCTTATCTGCGGCTCCATCGGTTGTGAGAGGTAGCTTCTTGTTTTGCAACTCGGTTGCCAATGTGTTGATTGATATGGATGCATCTCATTCTTTTATATCTGTTGCATTTGCATCTGTTTTGGGATTGGAGTTGGCACAATTAGCATCTCCTATTTGTGTTGTATCACCTGTTGAGGGGTGAGTTGATTACGAAATAAGGGTGTAGATGGTGCAATATAAGTCGCCGACCGTGACTTCTATTTTCATTTGTAGTTATGGCTATGTCGTTTTGATGTTATTTTGGGTATGGGTGGTTATCGTCATCTTAGGTACATTATTGATTGCTACTTGAGGTCACGATATGTATCTTGGCGGGGATTGTTTCCATTTCTTGGGGATCGAGTTGGTAGTGTATTGCCACGGTGTATGATCTGCGAGGGTAGAGTGAACTTAGTGGTCTGCTTGCTAGCTTTATGAGTGGTGAGTGTGATGAGACCCAGACTATATTGCCAAGAGTGATTTGCGAGTACTCGGACGTCTTTCCCAAGGATCTTGTTAGTTTGCCACTGTAGGCGTCCCGCGCATCCGGGCGAGTCTGAGTCCCTCCGTTCTGGTTTGATAGTGGGTCACTCTGATTCGAAAGACTCAAAATGTCACGGTTCTTAATCTTGAACCAAAAAGTTCAAATCCAAATCGTTTTGAAAGCGATTTTTTGAAAGAAGTGCAAACATGGTGCTTTGCGGAATCTGAGTCGCCACCTAAATGTTTTTAATGGGAAATTTAGGAAACCACGACTCGGTGCCAAAGGCCACGTGTCGTCATCACCAAAGTTGCCTCGGCTCGGGAACTTAGTACGATTGGGAAGGTCGCCGTGAGCACCCTTCGCCGATCAAGGCAAGCCTCTACTAACTCATGATATCTTATTTTGAAAACATTGTGTGTTCTTATTAGATTATTAGCCTAGGTTACTATGTGATCTTGACATACAAGTATAAATGGGTTGCTGAATTGGAACAAAACACTTCATGTTTATTTTGAAAATGGTTTGATGGTGCTACATGAGTAGGCTAAGACATGGATTTGCCACCTCGGGTAGGCTTTAGAAAACAATGGTTTTGCCACTATCTAGTGGGCTTAAAACAAGCGTCAATGATTTGTTCCTCCAAGTAACTCAACCTCCACCCATAAGCATTCAAGGTAGTTATATCACATAAGCACGTAGCCTCATGGTAAGCATGCTATTCATGGCGATCACTTACGCATGCAAGGATGCTAAAGCATAAAACTCATAGAGTACTCCAAGCCAAAAGCGAGCTCATTAGAAATCTATGCATGATCCTAGATGCGAAATGCCTAATGCAACACATGCAAAGATGCAAACTATAGCGAGCTTGGCTATTCTAAACATGGCATATGGAATGCTACAACTAACACGTATTCAATTTGGAATTGAAATACAAATCAGTTTGTATGATCTTGTAGAGCCAGTGCGTGCAAAAGCAGATGAATGATGCAAATATCTTTGTCATCTTGTATGCTAATTGAAATATGCCCTATATCTAACCATCATAAGCGGGTAAATAAAAGGGAAGAAAAGGCGTGGGGTTGGAAGACATACATCACACACGCACTTATTACAATTTTGCCCTCGCACGTGGTAGAATAAATAATATAGTCCCAAATGAAAGAATAATACAGTCCGAATATTACAGTCCGAATAATATACAAATTCTTAATTAATTTACAAATTAAAGAAGAAAAACTGTAAAACTGGCATGCAAGCCAGGGACTGCCTTGACTCCGTTCCGGATAATGAAATGATGCATGTTTGGGCTGCTTTGCGCGGAAATCCACTGGGATGCCCCAATTAGCCTCTGTTTGCAAGGTTTCTCGAAGTGCGTGCCAAGTCTCGGAAGACCGCTGATTCTTGATATGCTGCAACAGAGAGTAGGAAAGGGGCATAGCAATGTATTTTCACAAATGTATGCATGTCTCGATCCTCGTACCACCAATCACGCATCTCAATGCATGATGGCCGAGGAGCCGAATTGCACAACTCAATATAGAATGAATGCATATGAACACCACAACAAAACCTAACTCCATCATGGATAATCCGGAGTGTCGGTGACTTGGGAATTGAGACACGTTCCGTCACTCGAAATGCAGGAGCACCTCGTTCCGTGGCAAGGCTAACTCCTATCCGAACACGATGCAATATGCATGATATGTATGAAATGCAACTAAGATACAATCTAACATACACAATGCTATGAAAATGAGATGTCTCGGAATCGTGCTGCAGACGCATAAGCAGAAATAATCTAAGGCATAAAATGGCATACAATGCAATTTGACTTACACTAACATGAGTGGACCTCGGCCACACTCACATAAGAGCCGTCGGATAAAGTGAAGTGCCTCAAAATCGTACCTGCAGCACGCAAACCGAGGCAATGGCATACGGAATGCAATGATGCTAAAATGACATAAACAATACAATATGGGCTTACACTAATATGAGAGAGCCTCACCACACTCACATAAGAGTAGAGATGAAAAATGAGATGCCTCGAAATGTGTGCACTGCACGCATAACCGAGGCAATGGCATACACGATGCAATGAGACTAAAATGGCATCTGAGGATGCAAAATGGACTTATACTAACATGAGTGAGCCTCGGCACACTCACATAAGAGGCCGATGGATGAAAATGAAGTGCCTCGAAATGCGTGCAGACGCACGCAAACCGAAACAATGGCATCACGGAATGCAATGAGACTAAAATGGCATCTGAGGATGCAAAATGGACTTATACTAACATGAGTGAGCCTCGGCCACACTCACATAAGAGAGATAAAAATGAGATGCCTTGAAATCGTGCTGCAGACGCATAAGCCAAACAATAGCATACACGATGCAATGACATGGAAATATGATATGCAAACATGTAAATGAATTTCAGCACTGAAATGTGGGGCAAAACAGTCCCGAAACATGGCCAAAGTGTACCCGATGCATGGAATGATCCCGAAACATGAATTTTGGCACCCGAAATGGCCTATAGCTACACCAAACATGCATAATTGATACATGACATGAAAAGTAAGAAGAAAGACAGCCCCAAAAAAAGCATTTTTCCAGTACAAAACATGGCCAAACAGCAATCATAAATAGGGCTAACATGGCATACAAAAATGGCTCCACAAGGGAGGCTATGAAGCAAGTGGTATATCCAAAGCCCAAATGGAAAAATACCCTTCTACAACACTGATGAGGGACTAAAAATATGAATATTTACAGTAGATGACATCCCCAAAATCAGTATGAAAACATGCTAAAAATGCCATGCAAGAAATAGGCCACAAGAGGGTATAACATGAAGTAGGCCAAAAATTCATCAAACAGGAAAAGACCCTTAATAAAATATGTCCAGAGGGTCAAAATATGACCCCTTCCAGTTCTGATGATGGTCCAAAACAGAAGCTAGATAAGCCTAAAAAAGCATGCAAAAATGGGGGCCAAAGAGGGGTATAATGGTAGGTACAACATGGAGGCCCCCAACAGGGTTGATCCCTTCTACAATGTTGTAGAGAGACACAAAATAAGCTTACTCACAGTTCATGACATGCTCCAAAACAATTTACATATAGGCCAAACAAATCATGTAAATTTACGGTAAATAGGAGGGATTATGAAGTAAGTGCAAGATAGGGGACCCAAAAAAGGTTGAGCCCTTCTTAAATGTTGAAGAGGGGCTCAAAATAGGCCCACTTACAATTTACATTATGCTCGAAAACAGATCACTCATAGGCTAGAAATTTCATGCAAAAATGTGACATACCAAGGGGTATTGAAACAAGTGCACTATATAGGGCTCAAACAAGATTGAGCCCTTCAACAAAAATGAATAATATCTCAAAAGAGTGACCCTTTCAGTTTGGGTCGGAGCATAAAACAGTGAGCAAATAGGCTTAAGAAATGGAACAAAAAAATGCAAGAAAAAGGGAAAATGGGACTCACCCTTGTAGAACCAAACTTTAACAACCTTTAAACCAAGAAGAAGAGCTCCTAGCCTCTGTAAATGACCCTCAATCTGCTGGAATGGAGTAAGGAGGAGTGATGCTATGGGTTGTAGTGTAAATGGGTGTAGGAACTTAAGGATTTTGAAGCTTGGAATTATAGAGAGAGAGAGAGATATAATATAGGAGCTCCAAACAAAATGTTCTAACCCTTTTTACAGACCTGGGATGCTGTATATATAGGCAAAAAAACGTGTAGAAAAGAGGGGGAAAAATGGGGGAGAAATGAAATTCAAATTTCCCCCCAAAATGGCCAAAAGGTAAGCTAAAGGGGTAAGTGATAGCTGCGGGTCTCAAATGGCTGAGATCCCTTCAACAAAGTTGAAGAGAGGCTCAAAATAAGACACTTTGTAGTTTACGACCAAGTCCAACACAGCCCACAAGTACGCCTAAAGTACCGTGCAAGAAAAGGGGAAAAACGAGGGGTAAAGAAGAAAGTGGTATATGGAGATGTCAAAAAACAAAAGGTCCTTAATCAAACATGAAAAGGATCTCAAAATATGACTATCTCAAGTTTGGTTGAGCCCAAAAATGCAAAATGAAGGTTAGGGGCGAAACACGCATTCGGGGTCCGAAAGTGGGGTGTTAGGCAGGAAGTGGTGTCCGACCACGAAGTTGGTCTCTCGGACCTGATGTCCCTCGAAAGGGAGGAAATAAGGTGTGTGCCAAAACCGGACAAGCGGAGGTGGTTAGGCGTCCCGAACCGAGGCACCACGGCTGACTCTGGCAAGGCAAGACTCGAAATGGGAAAAATGGCTGCGACCATGAAGCGTAGCCTCTGACCCTTTGAGAGATGATCTCTGAGACCTCTCCTCCCTTCGGGAAGAAAGCAGAGAAAGCAGAGCTGGTTATGGCAAGAGGCAAAGCACGAAAGAGTCCGGAAGTCTGGAGGCAAGGCTCGCAGCCGAGACTCTGAAACCTCTGGACGAGCACGATATGCAACATCACCAAGCACTCAATTGGTGACGTCTGAGTCTTAAGGTCGGTCAAAAATGGGGTGTCTACACCACCTCATCGAGAGATAGAGTTCTCTATCGACTTAGTGCCCAGCACGGCGCCGATTTTTATGGCACCTTATCGTTTTGCCCCAGCCGAGTTGAGTGAGTTGAAGATTCAACTCTAGGAGTTGCTGGATAAAGGCTTTATTCACCCTAGTGTTTCACCATGGGGAGCACTGGCTCTCTTTGCTAAAAAGAAAGATGGCGCCTTGAGACTTTGTATTGATTATCGGAAGTTGAATCGGGTTATGGATAACAATAAATACCCTATGCCTCGTATAGATGATTTGTTTGACCAGTTGAAGGGTTCCCGTTATTTCTCTAAGATAGACTTGAGATCGGGGTTACCACCAGTTGAGGTCAAGGAGAGGATATTCGAAGGCGGCATTTAAATGCAGCGGTATGGCCATTACGAGTTCTGGTGATACCATTTGGGCTCCTGCGCACGATAGTGTTTATGGATTTGATGAATATGATATTAGAATTCTTAGATCGTTTTGTAGTCGTTTTGTGGGCGACATTACGATTTATTCACCTACGAGGAGGAGCATGAGGAACACTTGAGAGTGGTGCTTGAGTTGCTTTAAAGCCCATAGGTTGTATGCCAAGTTCGGGAAGAGTTACGGCTAGAGAGGTTAAGTTCTTAGGCCATGTGGTTTCGGGAAGGGGTGTCTATTGATACATCAAGATAAGCGGTGTAGGATTGAGCCAGTTTAAGAGTGTTTTAAGATCCGCAATTTTTGGGATTAGTGGGTATTACCCGATTTGTGAAAAGATTTCTCCAAGCTAGCTTCACCGTTGACTAGATTGACGGAAAGGGTCAAATTTGTGTGGTGAGACTTGTGAAAAGTCGTTCAAGAGTTGAAGGTTAGATTGACCACCGCTCGGTTTGATTATTCAGGGAGAGGTTTGGGTTATCACGGTTTATTGTGATGCCTCATGAGAGGGTTTGGGTTGTGTGTTGATGCAAGAGGAAAATGCTAGACTATGGCTCACGTCGGTTGAAAATACGAAAGGAACTACTCGCATGACCTAGAATTAGCTTTGTGATCTTTGCCTTGAAGATTTGGAGGCACTACCTTTATGGTGAGAGATTCGAGGTATTCTCGAATTATAAGAGTTTGAAGTACTGTTTACAGAGAGACTTGAATTTGAGGCGGAGGAGGTGGATAGAGTTCATAGAGGATTATGACTTTGAGTTGCACTATCGCTTGGGAAAGGCCAATGTTGTGGCGATGCCCTTAGTAAGAAATCCATTAGTGATGTAGCTTGTATAGCCATCTGGGAATGTGAGATGTTGGGTGCACTTGGGGAATTTGATTTATACGGCGAATCCGTTGAGGCCTCTGACCTTATTTTACATTGTTCTTGTGACCCTACACTTGTGAATCGAGTGTTAGAGCCGAGAGGTGACCTTAAGGTAGAATCCCTTGAGAAGATCTCTAATGGGAAGGTGAGAAGGGTTTGTCTGTGTATCCCGACCTAAGTGTGAGATACGAAATCGCTTGTTTGTGTAGTCTTGCCGAGAGGAGGTACTCAGAGTTTCACCATTCACGCCTTGTAGTGCATTGAGGGCACCAAGATATATCATGATTTGGGTGCCATTTTGGTGGCGGTATGAAGAGAGATATGGCGTTTTGTATCGAAATGCCTTACTTATCGACAAGTGAAGGTTTGAGCATCGAAGAATGGGTTTGTTGCAACCCTTGCCTATTGCTAAGTGGAAATGGGAGCACGTCACTATGGACCTCGTTGTTGGTCTTCCAAGGACTCGTGAGTAGTGATGTTATTTGGGTAGTTGTAGACCGATTGACTAAGTCGGCACACTTTATCCTATCTTGGCGTGAGAGATTCGGTAGATCATCTTGCCGACTTGTATATTCGGGACATAGTGAGGTTGCACGGGGTCTCGGTGTCGATCGTCTCGAGATAGAGATCCTCGTTTCTTGCTAGGTTGTGGCGAGTTTGCGAGTGCCTTGGGCACTAGATTGATCTTTAGCACGGCTTATCATCCTCGGGCCAGGCGGTCCGGCGTACTATTCAGATCCTTGAGGACATGCTTGAGGTTGTGTTCTTGACTTTAGTGGGTCATGGAAGAGGCACTTGCCTTTGATGGGGTTTGCCTACAACAACGGTTTTGATCGAGTATCGGTATGGCATCGTTTGAGGTCTTGTATGGCGACGTGTAGGTCTCGGTTTGTTGGGCCAAGGTGGGTGATGCACCTTTGTTAGGCAGTTGGTGAAACAACGGAGAAAGTTGAGCTTATCCGGAGGAGGCTTGTTATAGCCCAGAGTCGCCAAATGAGATATGTCGGCCGTAGGAGGAGGCCTTTGGCATGTGTGACGGGTGGTCATGTTTTTCGGAAAATATTACCTAGGTGAGGTTTGATGGGGTTTGGGAAGAGTGAGAAGTTGTCCCCTCGGTTTATTGGTTCCTTTGAGATCCTTAAGGGGATTGGGGAGTGCGTGCGTTTAGCTTTACTGCATGATTGTCCAGCGTATGACATGTTTCATGTTAGTATGCTTCGGAAGTATGAGCCAGATCCGTCCCATGTGCTGGATTGGACCGATTTGGAGGTTGACGAGGATGTCTCGTATGAGGAGAGACCGGTACGGGACTTGGATAGGCGGGATCAAGTCTTGCAAGGCAAGACCATTCCCTTAGTAAAGGTTTTGTGGAAACATCACGAAGTGGAGGAAGCCACTTGGGAACGTGAGGTGGATGTCCGTAAGAAGTATCAGGACTTTTTGTAGATGTTTAGCCATGTATTGGGATTTTGTAATATTGATGAACTTTAAGAGCATTAAATATGTCTTGAGTTGTAAAACATTATATATGTTTTGATTTATGGAAGTATTTTGAAACTTGCCTTGAAAAGGAGGTTTAATGTAACATTGCATATGTTGAATGTATTGTAGAAATGGAAATATATCATGAACATTGAATATGATATGAAATTGTGAAAAATGTGTTGAAATTGGTAAATTTCAAGGGAAAGCATGCTAATAATGCATATTGAGTATATATTGTGAAATGCCTCTTGAATAGAGATGGAATTCTGTAATGGGTCAAGTTGTTGGGTAATGAATTGTAATATTGTTGAGAATTGAGAAAAACTTGTTTTTGAAAACTTGTACTTAATTTAGGGACAAAATTCTTTAAAAGGGAAGGTTATAGCGATCCGGTTTTCCTTTCCTTTGTATATTGTATTCGGACTTGGTTAGTGGTTGTGTCATTGTCTCATTCTCATTTTCTTCCCTTACTCTTTGTATTTGAGTCTTGGGTTGTGTTGGGCAGGTTTGAAATAGGTTGGTTGTGCTTTGAAACCAAAAGTTGATGCCCAGAATTTGGCCTTCACGCTCGAGATGGGCTTTTGGCCTTTCAGCGAGCCCGCCGTTGTTGCTTCTCCTTTCGGCGAGGCGTTTTGGCAACAGCGTGAATTTCCATCTCCCAATATTTTCTTTGCGGTCTTAAATGCGCTCGGCGGGGAGTTTTGGCCTTCGGCGAGACCCTTTGATTTTGTTTCTTCGCTCGAGCTGGGAGTTTGACACTCGAGCAGGGACCATGTCTGCAAAACTTCTGCCGGTGTGCAATCAACGCTCGAGCGGCACTTTTCACACTCGAACATGAGTCTATGTTTAACACTCGAGCGGAGGTTTTTACGCTCGAGCGGGGCGACTTTTATATCAGTTCGAGTTTTGACTTTTTGGATCACTTTTTGATTTCCTTTCTCTCTCTTACTTTTTCAAAACCTCCATTGGAGAGCTTCTCTCTCTAAAACCTCACATTCTCTCTAAGAAATCATCTAGCCCTAGTGATCTTCCACCTTTGGGCCTTTGTAAAAAGTGTTGATCTTGGTGTGGGCTATCTTTTGATCCGAAAATCTTGGGCTTTGGAACATCTCGAAATTCTTCATCTTCTCCATTGGGTCTCATCTCTTAAGTTAGGGATTCCTACTCATTTTTATGAGCTTTAACCTAAATGTTGAGCTTTTTATATAAATGGTTTGATTTGGAAAGTTAGGGTTTGTAGTATGTTATATTGGAAAGTAGAGTTTTGTTCTTTTGATTCAAACTCATGTGCTTTGGGACTAAAAAGGAGGTTATTGATGTTGTTGATAATATTTGGATCTTTGGGTCAATATTGAGAAAAATGGAGAAAATGCCATGTTTGGGTATATTTGGGTCATTAGTGTAATTAATGACAATTGTTATGAAATGTGAAATTGAGTTGGAAATAATGAAATTGGCTCATTATGAGATAGAACGGTGGAGTTGGATTTATTAATCGCTCACTTTGAAAATATTGAAATTATATATCTGTTAAGGCTTTTATTATCTGTTTAGAAATAACTGCTTTGGGCTATCGGTGGAGGATAGTCTTGATTGTTGTAGACAATGCATGATGATTAGGCAAACTAAAACTAATCAATTGAATATGTCATTGAATATGGCGGTTGCGATAATACATCAAATTTATGTATTGATTGATTATGTATATGATATGTGTTTATATACATTATATTGTGTGGGAGGAAATAGGGGATGTACTCCACAGTTTAGGAGAAGATAGGGAATGGACTCCATCGATACAACAATTATGTGTATCTATCGAAGTATTGATCTGAAATCGTGTATCATATATGAAGTATGGAGGTGTTTTATTTGAGATTGATACAACAATTATGTGTATCTATTGTCAAGTATGAAGTATTTAATTTGAGTTGTTATCTGAATTGAGATAGAATCTTGTTGATATGAGATGTAATCTCATTTAAATTGTTTAGCTAGGTTACGAGCCATAGTTATGAATTGAGAAATTGGTTAAGAAATGGAAAATAAAATGAAACATGGACACATTTGTCATGTAATTGAAATGGGTTATGAATTGATTTATGTGAGTTAAACATTTATCAAATGCTAATGTGTTCGTCATTGCTCATATTATGTTTAGCATATCTCTCTTGGCGTTGGCTCACCTATATGGGACATCATTTTCAGGTACATGTATTATGCCACCTCCAAGGATGTAGCTTGGAAGGCTTGAGGCTGTTGGACTCTTTTGTTGTTTTTGTTGTATCACATGTATATCAAGCCAAGGGCTTATTTTGTGTAGAGTTAGTACTCTCTTTTTGTAACCAAGTGTTGACTTGGAAAGTTGTAAGCCCGTAGGGCATTTACTTTTGTTATCAACATGTAATACATTTTTTGATGAATACTCTGATGATATGTAATTATGCTTTATTCTCTTATGTCTCAGCATGTCAAGAATGTATGATTTATGGGTTTATTTTGAGGGCGTTACAATACCAATATGAGAGATGGAAACAGTCTAATTCAGAACCCTTTCTTTAACAACTAGATACTTGATATCAATATGCTTTGATCCTCCTGAAGTTTTTATTATTATTGGAGAACCACACAACAATATCATTATCACAGTAAATCTGTAAGGGCTTCGAAATTGAATCGACAAGTTGTAATCCAGATATGAAATTCTTTAGCCATACTGCATGACATGTGGCTTCATAACATGCTATGAACTCTGCCTCCATAGTGGAAGAAGCTGTCAGAGTCTGCTTATGACTCTTCCATGAAATGGGTCCATTAGCAAGCATAAAAATGTACCTAGAAGTGGACTTTCGAGTGTCTTTACATCCAGCATAATCAGCATTTGAATAACCAACCACTTCAAGGCTGTCTGTTTTTCGATAAGTGAGCATGTAATCCTTAGTGCTTTGTAAATATCTCAACACTTTCTTAACTGCTTTCCAATGATCAAGTCTGGGATTGCTTTGGTATCGACCAAGCATACGAACTACAAATGCTATGTCAGGACGTGTACAAACTTGAGTATACATAATGCTCCCAACTGCAGAGGCATAAGGAATTTCTTTCATTTGTTCCCTTTCTAAATTATTTTTGGGATACTGAAATTCACTAAATTTATCACCCTTAACTATAGGGGCAACACTACTTGAAACGATTACGCATGTTGAACTTTTTAAGAACCTTTTCGATATAGGTTCTTTGGGACAATCCTAAAATACCACGAGACCTATATCGGTGAATTTCTATCCCAATGATAAAGAGGCTTCACCACGATCTTTCATTTCATAATTTCTCATAAGAAATTTCTTTGCCTCATGTATCATTCCCAAAGTATTGCTAGCAAGCAAATTATCTCCATCATACAAAACTATACTGCAAACATTGCTCCCACTGGTTTTAAAGTTGACACATTGATCAACAACATTATCCTTAAAATCAAATATGGTGAAACTTCATGAAATTTAAGATACCATTATCGAGATGCCTACTTTAGACCATACATGGACTTCTTAAGCCTACAAACAATATTTTCCTTGCTTTCATCCTGAAAACCTTCAGGTTGGTCCATGTAGACCACTTCATGCAAGTCACCATTCAAAAAAAATTGTTTTAACGTCCATTTGATGTAACTCTAAATCATAATGAACTACTAAGGCCATGACTATTCCCAAGAATTTTTATTAGAAAGCAGGAGAATAAGTTTCCTTATAGTCTATCACTTCTTTTTGAGTGTATCCTTTAGCAACTAATTTGGCCTTGTATCTTTCGACATTGCCTTTAGGATCACGCTTGGTTTTAAAACCAATTTGCATCCAAGTTGTGGCTCCTTAGGCAATTCTACAAGATTCGGACATTGTTGTCGTTTATGGATTTTAACTCATCTTTCATGGCATTTAACCATTGAGTTGCATTTCCATTTTCATAGCTTGGACATAAGAAACAAGATCGTTCTCCAAGCCTATATCACACTTATTTAGGTAAACCTCATAGCCATCGATATGGTGGTTTCTTTTCTCTTTGTGATTTGCATAAAGGTTGTTACCAAGCTGGGACAACCTCTTTTCAATGTGAGAAATCTCTTGTGTACCAATAAGTTCGTACAACATTTTCTTGGATAATCGTGGAAGGCGTAAAATCATGATTTTCCTCCAAAGAAATATTTTTGAGATTTATACTCCCACTAATGTTTTCATCCTCTAAGAACCTGACATTTCTAGTTTCAACAATTCTTGTGCTATGAGTGGGACAATAGAATCTGAACCCCTTTGATCTCTCAGGATATCCAATGAAATAAGAACTTATAGTTCTAGGGTCTAATTTCTTTATTTGTGGGTTGAAAATTTTTGATTGATTAGGACAACCCCATACATGTAAATAATTCAAATTAGGTTTCCTACCAACCTACAACTCATAAGGAGTTCTGAGCCTGACCTTACTAGGAACCCTATTAAGAACATGTACAACGGTTTTAAAGCTTCACCCACAAATGTCTGGCAAAGAAGAGTTACTCATCATGCTTCTCATCATGTCCAAAGGATGCGGTTTTGTTGCTCGGCTACACCATTTTGCTTTCAGTGTACGGGCATTGTGTAGTTAGCAACAATACCATTCTCGACCAAAAATAAAGCAAAAGCACTTGGATTTTGACCCGACTCGATGAATCTATCATAAAATTCACCATCTCTATCGGATCTTACACTTTTAATCCGTCTGTCAAGTTGATTTTCAACTTTAGTTTTATAGAGTTTGAACATATCTAGTGCTTCTGATTTTTCACGAATAAGGTACACATAAGTATACCTAGAAAAGTCATCAATAAAAGTAATAAAATATTTATGTCGAAATAGTTGGAGCGATAAAGGGACTACATATATCAGTATGAATTATGTCTAATAATTCAGTAGTCCTAATAGCACCCTTTTTCTTTGTCTTTGTGTATTTTCCTTTAATGCAATTCACACAAGTACTAAAATCAGAAAAATCAAGTGAACTTAAAATTCCATCTTTAATAAGACGTTCCGTCCTTTTTCTTGATATGTGGCCCAAGCGCTTATACCACAACATGGATGAATTTTCATTCACTCGCTTTCTCTTTTTATTTACCAAGTCGTTTACATTAAAGGATAAAAGAGATTGTGCATAAGTGGAATCTAAATTCAATGAATAAATATTACCATATAAAATGCCAGAACCAATCATATGAGAATTGTGGAATAAAGAGACCTTATTATTTCCAAACTTAAATTCATAACCACACGAATCAAGTTGTGAAACAGAAATTAGGTTTCTAGTAAAAACAGGAACATAAAGCTGTGTTCACTAAATCTAAAGTGAAACCAAAGTCTAAAATTAGACGGAGGGTGCCAATAGCCTCAGCGTCCACTTCTATTCCATTCCCAACCGTAATGGTTCATTCTCCTTTATTTAGTTTCTGACTTGTAAAGTATCCCTGCAGGGAATTTGTTATGTGAATACTTACACCAGTGTCAATCCACCAAGAATTTGGTGGAACATCTACCAAAAGGGATTCATAAGACACAAAGCATTGAGTGTTACCTTTCTTGTCCAACCAACTTTTAAAACACAGACGGTCTTTCCTTATGTGATCTTTCTTTTCGTGAAATGGCATCGAATCTTATTTTCTTCATTTGCCTTGTGAGTTTTATCAGTTGCATTATTCTTTTTCTTCTTACTTTTGCCTTTCTTTAAAATCTTTTTTGGTTGTTGCCAAAATGGTAAGGTGAACCAGATTAGTCTTTTCAACTTAATGCTTCTTTTCTTCTTGAACACACATGGCAATTAACTCACTCATCTTCCACTTATCTTTCTGTGTATTATAATTGATCTTAAAAGGACCAAATTGCGCAGGAAGAGAAGTCATAATGAAATGAACAAGAAAACCTTGAAATTTCCATGTCCATTCCTTTTAATTGAGAGGCCAAGTCATTCATCTTTAAGATATGTTCACGAGCGACTCAAACCATCATATTTCATTGTCATCATTTTAATCATGAGAGTACTAGCAAGAGATTTGGAAGTTCAATGAATTGTTCTTCAATAGATTTCATATAGCTCCTTTGCACTTTTAGAAAGCGAGGATTGCTCCTTGAATTGCGAGCATAATTGAGCCTTTGATAATCATTAGACTTAAGCGATTAGAGCGTTCCCATTTTTCATATAAAGCCATGTGTTCCTTAGAACTTGTATCATTAGGCTTTGTAGGGTGACTCTCTTAATGCATAGTCTAAATCCATAATTCCCAAAACAATTCCAATTTGTTCTTTCCATTTAAGTAAAATTAGTTCCACTCAAAGCTTCAATACGGATAAGTAACTATTAATGGCGGCATGATTCAATTACGCAAACACATAATATCCATTATATAATATAATCAAGAAAACTACTTTTCACATCTCATAAAAATAACTCCACAAGTTAAATATATCGACTATAAAACATAATTAGTTGAATACGAAATCAAGTTATCCTTTAGTTGGGCCCAATAAGAATATATTTTAACAATTCATAAAAGTAAATGAGATGACTAATATAAATAAACAACATAAAATAAAATAAAATAATCATTAAGAGTAACTTGAGTTTATCACCGTTGGGCAAAAAACTCAAATGTCTCTTATTTTATTTTATTAACTAAACTGCGTGAAGTTTATCACCGTTGGGTAGAAAAACTTATTACTATATTTATTATACTAATCATCTCGGTTGTTCAAACATATATAGTGTTGAACCTCCGCTGGGTTGATCAACAATGTTTCAACTCATAAGGTATGTAACAAAACATTATAAGTGCATAAAACATTATCATAATTACCACTTGTTCAATAATTTTCAATTTTTATTTTAATATCAATAGAATAAAAGATTGGCCAAAAATAAAAATAAAATTGGACAAGTGTAAATCAAGGTTTTGCACTTGTTACACCAAACATCATCATAAAATGAAATTCATACTTATACGTTTCATGCATCAGAATTGAGAACCATGCTCTGATACCAATTGATAGAAAACTTTGCGGAACATAAACTAAAAACTATCAAGGATTCAATTCTATACATGAAAACTATATGAATTTCTACTATACAACTTAAGTAAATACATACCTTGATCCATGATAGTATGAAATCCTCTTACAAGAAAGAGAAACCTTGAATGGAAGACCTTGATCTTTAAGTTCTTGACTTGTCTAAGATCTTCAAACCACTTCTCTCTCTCTAGGCGATGGGAGCCTTCTTGTGGTGACAACTTGAGTTTTTGATGGAGAGTGTGGTTTGGGACCTTACACTATTTATACTAGTATTCTTCCCATCAAAGAATCCATTCATTCAATGAACTTCATTAAATAGATTAATGTATCTTATACATTCATGATACATAATGCATCTTCTATATTAATGAATTCATTAGATAGATTAATGTATCTTACATATTCATAATAGATACATAATGCATCTCTAAGATTCATTCATAATGAATCCATCACATTCAATGCATTAACATTAGTCTTCTATACATTGTATGTATAGGTGCATTCATCAATAATTAGTCACCATCTAATTGATGTACATGTATCTTACTTAATGAGATGAATCTAGTATAATCATGCATAAGCCACATTAAGCCATATTTAGGAAAAATTCTTATAATTATCCCATATGCTCACCATCACTTCATTTTGATAATTCAAACTGCTCATTTTACATGCATATTATTTATAATAAAAAAAATCTATGTCAATTAATCATAAGCTTTTCAATTTAATATATTTGTCTCTAAAAAAATAAATTATCTATTTTTAAAAGCATACTCTCTCTTTTTATTTTTAATTAGCAAAGAAGAAACTTTGTTAATGAAAAGCATAGTACAAGTACAAATATAACAATATCAATAAAGAATGGGGAGTCCCAAAGCATCACAGTGTAAAATCATTCCAACTATGTTAACTCCAAAATGTACGCACAACACCCAATTGGTGAGTAACCAACTTAGGAGACAAATTAAAGAAAATAAAATAAGACTAATGTTAGAGATACCAAATTCTCTACTAAATAAATGATTAAATGTCTCACATGGGTGTGGGTCCGCAATTTTATGGACTCCACACCTATGTGAGACATTTGGTAGAAAATTTGAGACACATAATATTTTTCATAAAATAAAACATACCCTAACAGACCATGAACAGGGCAGCAGGCCACAGTACCCT
The DNA here is from genome assembly GCA_025200525.1 of Camellia lanceoleosa. NCBI lineage: Eukaryota > Viridiplantae > Streptophyta > Magnoliopsida > Ericales > Theaceae > Camellia > Camellia lanceoleosa. Next base: position 116,734,445 of record CM045766.1, on the reverse strand, counting down.
GAACTGCCCATTTGCAAGTCAAAGTCTCAACAAGAAAAACTAAAACATCTTGAATCAATCCCCTTATGGATTCGCACAAATTAGCCAAGAATAATAGAGCCCAACCCCACTACAGACCCCCAGTGAAACCTAACCCCCAGGACCCCCAGTGAGCTAGTAGCTAATGTGAAAGAAGGTGGCAACTGATGTAGATGAAGCTTGTCTACACGCAAGCAACTGTGGGAAAAAAAAGAAAAAGATGGAAATAGCGAGAGACCAAACCCAAAATCATTTTCCCTCGTCTCTCCTGTCGCCATGACTCTCCGCCATCCTCCTCCTCGATCGTAGCTCTACGCCGTCGACGACGGCCATTGTAATCGCGAAGCAAACCACCAAAGCTAGCATTATTTCAACCTCTGAGATCCATCAAGAGTCAATTTTGTCCACCCAAACTGGTTTTTCCCATGTACAGTCCAAATGATCATGCCGAGGTAGATGTAATCTTCATTTGCATCTCATGCATCCTTGTCCTCAATCTTTGGCTATGTGTCTGTGTCTACTCTGGATCGGTTTTTTATGAGGTAAACTTTTTCCCTAGCTCTCCAAGTAAGAAATTAGTAATAATAGTTTTAAAAAAAAAAAATCAGTTCCGTATAAAATCAGTTCATACACTTGTTTCATTAAACAAAAAACATCATTTCATATAAGAAATTAGTTCCATATAAAAAAATTAGTTCCATATAAAATCAGTTCATACACTTATTTCATTAAACAAAAAAAATCAGTTCATATAAAATCAGTTCCCCCAAACCCAAGTGACTCAATTTGGACATTTGTTTCATTAACAAATCAGTTCATACACTTTGTTCATACACTATCCCCTGATATTTGTTCACTGATATTTGTTCATACACTTTCTTCACTAGATAAAAAATCAATTTCATTAATTATCCCCTGATATTTGTTCATGAACTTTGGGGATAGTCACTGTAGACACTCCATTTTTGACGGCCCTTTAAGACTTGGATGTTGTTTCAGATATATGCGATGATGAGTCTGTTTGATTGCCAAACACTCGAAGTCTCTAGCGGAATGCCACAACTTTGAGCATTTCAAACCTGCATCCATTTTGTCTCATCTTTGGACCATCGTGGGTCTTTTCGACTGAAGTTTACGATGGCTGCCGACCATCCTTGGAGGGCCTGCCACCACTTCTCTTTTGCTGACCATTGATGTGCATTGCTTGCCATCAATGAAGCCTTATCGACCATTCTTGATAGCCACCGACCCACCATTGTATCTGCAGATATTTTGTGATATTTTGTGTCATTTGTTTACAGATTCATGCATCTTCCTGCACGTGTATGGCTGGATGTTTGTGAGGGAAATTTGTGTTTTCTATATATAGGAACCCTCTCTCTCATGTGTGGGGGTTAGAAAAATTTGAGACCTAAAAATTTTCTCTCTCTAGATTTCTCTCTCTATCTTGCAAAATTGTGTGTATTTGCCTAGTTTTTCTACACTTTTGCCTACATCTCCTAAACCAAATCCTCTCACCTTTGAGTTAAGGTTCCTTGGGGCCTTCTTGGAGCTCTTGAAGGTGGTTTTGGCTTGAACTTGTGCCTAAAGTGTTCTTTGCTTCAAGAGGTAGAATACTAGTCTTGTTATCTTGTTTTCAATACTTGTTTTTCTATCTTTTTTAATTGTTTTGGGCTGATTTTGAGCTGTAAAAACTCTATTTTTTTGGCATAAAGGTGGTGGTTTGAGGCCATTTTCGGTTAGGGGTGGTTCACCCTTCTTACTCTTTTGTTTGTAAAGTTTTTTGTACCTTTGATCATCACCTCCAAACCAACTTTTTTGGGCCTTTTAACCACTGAATTTTAGAGGTTTTTCAGTGGCAAAAAACTCATTTTGAAGTCTTAATTTTGAGGGGGTAGCCTCTCCTCCTTGTGTCTTGTTTGCATGCTTAGTTAGCTTTACATGTTAGCATGTTTTTCTAACTTAACTTAGCTTAAGTCCATCATGTTTTAGCCTTTGAAATAGCCTTGTTTAGCTCTTTTTTGAGCTGTTTGGTTCATTTGAACTTTGTTTTGTGTAGTTGTAGTGTAAATCTTTACACTAGCTTGTTGTTTTAAGGCTTTAAACATCATTGGTGTGACTTGGTTGCATGTTTTTAGTGCGTTTATCACTTAATTTCAGCACCTAAATCTTTGCAACCTCCCTCTTTGCTTCACTCTTTCATTTGCTTTTGAGGATTGTTTCAAGCTTGGGATCATTTACGCTTGAGATTGACGTCATGCTAAATGGTTTAATCCGCTTTGAGGGTTCATTATCAAATGCATGATCTCTCTCTTGCCTTACACTATCCCTTGGTTGACACTTCCTTCACCTTAGAGGACACTCACTAATGGACAAATTAATTAAAGAATGATTTGGTAATTAAAATGTGTAAACAAAATTAACAAGTCAAAGTGACAAGATAAGCACTTCTTTGTGTTGCATTGCATGTGTTCAAATTAATGAAATGTGCCACTTTCTTAGGTCTCCATTGCCTTTGATCATACATGATAGGGTGGTGGTCTTGTTGGTCATATTTGTGCATTTATCGAAATTGTACAACTTGGATCTCTGGCCATCATGCAATGAATTTGCTTGATTAGTGGTTTTTGGATCCAAATGTGTCACTCATTTGAGATATTGAGATGATAAAGAGGGATACAACACAAATAAATCTTTGGAAAAACCCTTTTTTTGCTCTATTTGTACTCTGTTGCAGTATGATGACCCAGTGCATCAGTGGCTGGCAGGCCACCATCCATGGCATCATTTCTGGCCGGTAGGACACCTTCTTAGCTGACAGATGGCCGACAACATTCATCCATGACTAGCTGGCCACTGATATAAACCACAGCAAAATTTTGATAAGGTGGAGCAAAAAGGTTCTAGAAATGCTCAACTCTGCAAACAAAGACTTTCGAGAGCAAAACAGTGGTCTTTTCGGGGCGAAAACCGTGCATCTACATCCTTTATTTCCCTAGGCAGAGCAGTGGCAACGTAGTTTAATTGCTTAGTTTACCTACACTTGTGTTGTAATAATTAGTAATTAGCTTAACTAGTTATTCATTTAATTTGTAATAATTAGTCTAATTAGCTTAATTAGATTAGTTCAATGAGAGCTTAATTAGATTAGCTTAACCCTAATTAGCGTAGCTAGTTGGTTAGCTTATTCATTCGGACCTTCCTTTGCGAGGGCATAATGTTGTAATAAGTGTGTGTGCGTGTGTGTATGTCTTCCAACCCCATGTCTTTCTTCCTTTTATTTACCCGCTTTTGATGGTTAGATTAGGGGCATGTTCTAATTAGTATACCTTATGCTTGCATCCATTCAATTTGTCTTGCATACACCGAGGCTCGGCGCATCATTCTAATTGCATTGTCATTTCAAATATCTTATTTGAATACGTGCTTAGATCGCATGTTATCAAATCGATTCATATGTCATATTAGTAGCCAAGCCTATTAATTGCATATTGCATGTAATGCATTAGACATCTTGTATAAGTTAGGAATCATGCATATTTTTCTAACTCATGTTTTCTTGGCTTGGAGTACTAGATGAATTTTTATGCTTTAGTATACTTGCATGAATGTAAATGTTGGCATGATTAGCGTGTTTTCCATGAGGCTATGTGCTTAAGCGCTTGAATGCCTGTGGATGAAGGCACAGTTTGAATTGGAACGATTCAAGAAATGTTTGTTTTAAGCTCACTTTGTTAAGTGACAAATCATGTTTTAAGCCCATTATGATTGGTGGTAAATTCATAAACTTTAAGCCCACTTGAGGGTGGCAAATTCAAACCTTTTACAAAACAAACATGATTTGAAATGTTCCAATTCTTGCGATGTAGTTTATACTTGCTTGTGCACATCAAATAGTAATTTTAGTCTAATAATGAAATAGGAGCACATAATGTTTATAAAAAGCATATCATGATTAGTAGAGGTGATCTTTGATCGGCGAGTAGAGGTGCTTAATTCATGACCTTTCCTCTCATACCTAGGTTCCCGAAGAGGCAACTTTGGTGATAGCGGACACGTGGCCTTTGGCATGAGTCGGGGTTTTCTAAATTTTTCCAAAACAAAAATATTTAGGTAGCGACTCAGATTCCGCAAAGCAATCCAATTTTGGTATTATTTGATTTAAAATCGATTTTCCAAAAGATTTGCGGATTTGGACTCTTTGGTGTTTATCAATTTCACATTGCACTTGTGAGATTAGATTGAGAACCGTGAGAGTTCGAACTGCAGGACTTCATTCGAGCTTTTGAAAGTATGAAAAAGTGAGCTACAATCACATAATATTTGTTCAAATCGGTTCCATTATTCAACAATGGTTCAATTTGGGCATTGTGTTAGGAACCGATTCATTGTGTTTGTTTGGGCATTGTGTTATATAATCATTTTGAAATCATTTAATTGTTATTTCATTACGCATGAAGAGGAAGAATGGAGGTTGATTAAGTTAATAAAGCTTTGAAGTACTTTCAATGATGCATTGACTAAGTTAGTTCTCAATTTAGTTCTAAGATCATCAATATTGTTCATTTGTCAATTGTCAATTTAGCTCTCAACACTAGCCACTGGTTTGTGTGTTGTGGTGAAGTTCCAAAAATTCAATACTGTTCTCAACACTAGCCACTAGTTTGAGTTCTCAACACTAGCCAAGTCTATCTATGTTAACAATGAGATGCACTAAGACATATATGCTTACATATTTGCTCACGTAATATGCACAAAGACATCAATCACTGTGGATGAAGCTAGTTATAAGAATAGATTAGTAAAAGAGAAAGTGGATTGGATGATATACTTTTATCTCAGATTCTCATGTTAAGTACAAGATGGCCAATTTAAGTCATTTATTTCATAACCGTAAAGTATTATAACCTTCTCTACTTCTGATTATATGTGTAACTTAAGCTTCTGTAGATGTTCTTAAAGACTCTGTAGATGTTCATATGATCTAACTTAAGCTTCTCTTAAAGACTCTGGAGATGTTCTTTACATAGAAGTTAATTATATTCCTAAGATGCAAACTTTACCTTTTAAGTTATTGGTAAATAGAGCTGTAAAAGGAGCCTAGCAGATCCTTAGTAATTCATAATTTCGAACTCAAACTTGGGAAATGTTTTTCTCAGCTGTTTAGTGAAGCTATTCAAGATGATTATGAGCTGAGGTCTAAGCTCATTTAACAGTCATTAACGAGTCATTACAGATTTGGATTGGTTTTGCAAAACCTATCAAAAAAATTAAAACTATAATCCAAATCAGAAGGCCATTTTGATTGAGGAATTTCATCGAGCAAGTGGTAGGCAAGGTAAAACTCCAAATCAAAAGGCCAATTTGATAAACAAATTAAAAGCCCAAACTCAATTCCCAAATCAACATCCCTAAATCCAAACATTCAACCTAAATTCTTACTGAACATACGCAGATACATTTATACACAGATATACACAAAGATATATACATAGAGAAGGAGCTGTTGCCCTCTCGATCGTCAGAGTCCAGGTTTTGGAGGAAGAGAGATCTGTCTGTGTTTGGGGGAAATTTTGAATTCTCAAGTGTGAGATAATTGAAACACATGCATATCACGTGACTTTTCCACATCAGCTAGGGGTGCTGGGGGTCAGCCTAAACTGGGGGTTCGGAGCATTTTTGTAATAGAGCCCAAGTGTACTGCTACAGATAATCCTTGATAGAGCGCAGTCGAAACACAAGGTCGCTAATATTAATTGAATTACACACATCCATCCCTTTTGACGAAAGGTGGATTTTGAATTTTATACTTTCCAAAACCTCTTCTCAATTTTCAAAGGCATACTTATCATTCATTTTTTTAAGATAAATGTGATAAAATAAAAAAAATTACGATTATCAGATTAATATTATTTTTTCTATGAATAATATACAATTCAATGAGAATTCTACAAAATGAACAATTTGAATTATCGAAATGGAACTCATGATGAGTCTAATAAGCCACTCAGATTTTTTTAAATTAAAATTAAAATATAAGAGAAATTAAACACGTTTTGGAACTCTCTTGCACAACAACAATAACTAGCCACCAAAGTTGAAAAAATATTCATAAACGTACAACAAATGCAAATATTTGGCCCAATTAAGAGAAACCAGGAGAGAACGAGGGAAGTATATTTTGGGCTCCATTTCAGTGGGAAGCTGCAGCAATAGTGATTTATTTTTTAATCAACAAAAATTAGTGATTAGTTGTTAAATTAGCACATCGAGGTGTTGAAACTCACCCTCATACATCTTACAAAAAACTCTTGCCCTCCCTTTCCACTCTTAAGAGTGGAACGCAAGACCTCTCATTTAGGAGAAACTTGATAGCCAAAAGGCTAACCGACTAGGTTAGAGCCCCTTGATTTAGCAATAATGATCTTTAAACCGATGGATAACCGATATAATTAATTTGATTAAATTAACGTATTATACAAAAATAAATACAAAATTGATATAATAAAACTACAATAACTTAATTAACGTAAGGAGCAAATTACACAATCACGAGTTTAAATTGTAAGCAGAATTTAAGTACTAAAATTGGCTAACCGACTAGGTTAGAGCCCTTGGTTTAGCAATAATGAACTTTAAACCGATGGATAACCGATGTAATTAATTTGATTAAATTAACGTATTATACAAAAATAAAAACAAAATTGATATAATCAAAACTACAATAACTTAATTAACGTAAGGAGCAAATTACAAAATCACGAGTTTAAATTGTAAGCAGAAATTAAGTACTAAAATTTTATACAGATTAATATGACCCTATACTCTCTATGTATAGAAATTCTATTTGTAAGTCATTTTTCGACTCAAAATTAATTGAAAAATATTTCAATGGGAAGGTGCAAAAATAGTGATCTTTAAAACGGATGGTGATGATGGATCGTGATCAGTTCATGGTGGCGATGGGAGCAATGCAAGCACGAACACACCGCTCGCCGCTGCTGCAACAGCTCCAACTACAAATGCTGGCAAGTTACCGCCACCGAACAGCTGGTCCCACGGTCCGCTTGTAAGTGATACCACCAACTGTTTTCAACATTAGCTAGCTAAGATTAGTTTAGTCCCCATCGGACTAACAAGTGCTTGAAACTTTTTTTTTTTTAAATGACATTTATTTTGTGAGGATTTAATCAAAAATTCCACTGAAAAATAACTTGTCCAACCATTAATCATCATAAAAAAAATGGAAAATAAAAGAGATGATAACACTTCCTGTTTGGTTGAAAAGAAAAATGCAAAAATAAAAAGAAAGAAAGCATGAATATAATGTCGTGCTTGGAATAATAATTTGGGAAAGTATTTGTGAAAAAGGGAAAAGAAAGAGAATGAATAAAATAAAAGTTTTTTTTTTTTTCAATTCTTTTTCTCCAAATATTTTTATTTAAATTTTTTATCCAAACACCGTCTAAATATATCTATGAATTTATTTATTTATTTATTTTTATTTTTATTTTTTTCATGTGTGTTAGCCCTAAGTATTAAGCCTCTAATTGAATGATGAGGATTTCATCACAATCTAAAAATGCTTACGTATACCATTTCTCTTCATTTGTTCAATAGGAAAATCAAACTCATTCTCTGATGATTGAGATGTGAGTGGTGAGAGATATCTAAAGTGACACTTATAAATTATTAATGTTATGTTATAAATATTATGATATTATTATGAGCGGTATCATATAAATATTATGAATTATTTCGATAAGGAGTGTAATGAATTTTTTGTGAAAAAAATATTCTAAATTATTACAAAAACAATTTAATTATGTCATGTATGTATATTTTTTTTAAGGAAAATGAGTTGGACTCCCTCAATGAAGCACTTCCTTTGACCCCCCTCTCTCCTTGATTGACCAGTTTTTTTTTTTTTTTTTTTTTTTCCCTTCTCCTCCCATCACCACCCGCCACATGTGTAGAGGGTGGTGAGAATGGTGATTGGAGGGGATCTCAATTACTTCTCCTTTTTTTAAACGTGCACGTCGTAACAACTTTTAACAAAATTTTATATTAAATTTGATATAAAAAAAATATATATATATATATATATATATATGTTTATTATAGAATCTATTACTATTATATTATTCTACACGATAACGACATTATAGTGGTCCACCAAAGCTGCGTTTGCATCATGAGAATATGATTGGTAAGGATAAGGAATTATTCAGATTTATAAATAAAAAAATTCATTTATCATAAATTCTTATCTTTAAAATTACTCTAGAAATAAAGTATAAAATATAAATTTAAGATTAAAAAAATGTGAACTAATATCTAAAATGATTATTGTGTTTTTTTAGGAAAACAATAAATCAGTAAAAATTTTAAGAAGGAGGGTTTGAAGAGTAAATTTAAGTGTACAAACGATTATTACATAATAAATAATGATCCGATATACACTTTTTATCTCATATTTATATTTTATTTTATAAAAATATTATGTATTACTGTCACAACTGAGAGTTTGAAACAATATGATAGATAACAAAATCTTACCTGGGGTAGGACTACAGCAACATTCAAAACTCCCAGAGAGAGACCTATAAGATTGAAACATTACAAATGTCTTAGAAGAAATATTTAATTATTCCAAAAAAGAGAAAATTGAAGAAGTTCAAAAAGGGCAAAAACTTTACCTTGTCCTCCACCAAAGCTGCTGCAATAAATGGATCCCAATGAAAAGGGAATTGTGGAAGTCATCTGCACAACCACAAAGTAATTATTTTATTCAGACAGAAAATATTTTTATTTTTCAATATAAGAAATATTTTTTTAATTAGAATCTTACAATCACATCCCGCCATTATCACTATACCCTTTTAAAATGACTATCATAAACTTGTGTTATACATTATTTTAAAATTTTATTTTGAAATTAAAGAAAAATATTTTTTTTTAATTACAAAATGACTAGATCAAGTAAATTTTAATTATTTTCATCCGACCTACACTATAATGATGGTTTTTATGTTGCCATTAATATTTTTGTTATAAGTATTATATAATAAATACATGTTTTAATTCAATTTATAAAATTAAAGCAAATAAAATTGCATATGGTCCCATATATAGATGTGCTATTTATATGGCCGTGATATTATTTTGGACAATCTTCAAGTGATTGCTTTTTTTAATGAAGAGATTGGTAATCATATAGTTCCATCAAATACTTACTTATAGGTTATGTTTGGCATGAGTTTTTTTTAACTATTTTAACTACAAAATGATAAAATTGATTAAAAAGTTAAAAAGATAAAATACCATATTCAAACTATAATCATTTTATTTTTTCTCTTACAAAAGTCAAAAAGTCAATTCCAAACGAGATTTTTTAGCTCTAGATTAAAATGGCCAAAAAATTAACCCATATCCCAAACTAGGGCATAGTCTGTTACAACTCTAGAAGGCTTTGATTGAGACAATCATCAATTGTATGCCCTTCGATAGTAGTCCATCCAAAAGCATGAAGACGAGCTGAACTGGGTGAAAAATATGAAATGGGTATGGGAATTAGCTTAGATGGAATGATTATGCTGGTCCAAAAAATACATGGGACAAGTGACTACCACTATATGTGCTTAAAAAAGCTCTTTTTTCTCAAAAGCATAAAATGTGGCGATTACTTTAACTATTTTAAGGTAGCAAAATTCTTTATCGTATAAATAGCAACCAACACAAACATTGTAACAATTATCTCACTATCTCCAACATCGACCAGGTGAAATTGATTATGAATCTTTAATTTTTTATTTTGTACAGGGAAAAACAAAACCTATAACTTTTTTTATTCTAAAAAGTTGTTCAAAATCTTTCTAGTTATACACTCATATTTCTAGTTCTCCTTCTCATAAAATACTAAAATCTGTTTCACTAATCTATTCTTCGAAGTGAGACTTATATTTTTATTAAGAAACAGGTTCATGCATCCAATGTGAACTCATCTATTAGCAAATATATGAATATGTAATATTTAAATGAAATTGTTACTCTTATTCCACAATTTTATCAATTCCAACTACGTTGGCATAGAGAAGGAAACCCTATCATATGCTAGCACTAGCCTCGGACATTGGTGAGGAACCAACCAACAAACAAAGGCCAAAACAAAACACAAAACAATCAAAAATTATTGTAAAGGTTCGGATAAGCTACAAATTGCACAATATATTTTACTCCAAAAAGCAAAAATAGAAAAAAATTACCCTAATTGATTTTGGTTGCTTAATAATAATTTAGGTATTTAGAAAAAGTAAACAAAATTTTAACTAGAAAAACAATGCAACACTTGTATGGTGAAACTCACATTTTGAAGGGTGGAAACCAAACATTGTTTTCTAATAAAATTTTGAGTACCTAAAATCACTTATTGCTTAAAAATGTTGGCATTTAATGGGTTACCTCAAAAAAACACTAAAAACAAAATTTATCAAACAAGTTTTTTCTTGGGATTTTTTTCCCCCTCAAAGAAGCAACTACACTTGTATACACAATACGTCCGCAAAACTTGTAAAACTTTTAAAATGACAATTATTAATTTAAGCAGGAAGAATGAGTGAGAACCCCACTAGGGTGACCCCATTATCCTAGTGATTTTTGATTGGTCTATATATATATATATATTTTGTGTCTTCCTCTTGCTGCCCCCCCCCCCCCGGCATATGTGGGGTGCTAGGGGTCACCCCACTGGGGGTATGGAGCATCACTCTTTTAAGTAGTTAAATTTGAAGGGATAAAAAATTATAACTACACCAAATATTAACTTTATAACATAAAATAGTATTAAAACTAAAAGTTTAAGACTAAAAGTTTAAGAGAGAGAGAGAGAGAACAAATGATAATCCGGAGGGCCAAACACGAAACATGTTCATATGGCATGTGGGTGGTTATAACAAACTTAGATAGGAGAGAAAAAATTCAACAACATATGATGATATAGATAAATTTTTGTACACTAGGAAGGTATAACCTATGAAATACGGATACGGACACGGATACAGACATGCGTATGAACATGGGATACGACAATTTCTAAAAAATGGAGACGCGGACACGACAGGGGACATGGCAAAATTTTTAATTTTTTTTATAAATATTTTTATTTTAATACATATTAATTATTTTATTTATTTATTATATTTTTTAAATAAAGTGTTCCAATTAATTTTTTTATTTTATTTTACATACATGTATTTATTTTTTTATTTATTAATATGTATAAGTATATATTATCTTATAATATGTATTATACATTGTCATATAAGTATATTTATGTTATATAATATATAATAATAATAATAATAGTTATTAGTTATATATATTATATATGAATATATAATAATAGTTATATATGAATCAAGACAAAAAGACAAAGACGGGAGAGAATTGAGATAGAAGTAAGACAGAGGGAGACGATCGCAATCAGAAGCGAGAGAGAAGGAGACGATCGCAATCACGAGGGAGAGAGAGAAGGCGAGAGAGAGAGAACTCTGAGAAGGCAAAGGCAAGAGAGAGCTCGTCGAAGTCGACGTCGAAGTCGAAGGGCTTTGGATTGTCGCCAATCAGGTTTGTACTCGTTTTCCCTTTCATTTACTCTTCGTGCCGTGTCCATGGCGTGTCCAAATTTGGACACGCATATCCCTTGTAAAAAAATAAATTAAATTAAGGGGACACGCCATATGTCGTGTCCCGTACGTGTTCCCGTATCCGACACCGCCACGACTTTCATTTTGGCTTGTCCATGTTTCATAGGGTATAGCTTAGCATCTACTCTCCCTGCACCTAAAAATTCCTCGATGATATGATATTATTCTACAAAGGAAATTTTGTGCAATTTTCTTCTATCATAGAGATTTATAAAATTTATATATATTTTTTTCTCGTATGTAATGGAAATCTTATTATATGACTAACATTAATCAACCATTATTTTTAAATAAATAAAAAAATATTTAGAATTTTATTATATAACTCACATTAATCAACCATTATTTTTAAATAAATAAAAAAATATTTAGAATTTTATTAAAAATTAAGAGTTTATTTGGTATTTACCATATTAACACACTTTTTTATCTTATTATTTTTTAATTATATCACTTCTCTATTTTTTTATATATCATTTTATAAAAAAATTAAAAAAAATATATTTATTTAACATTTTCTGAACAACCCTTTAAATAGCTTTTATTTGGAATATAAATCGACTTGACTTGACTTTTTAATTTTTTAATTATTTTAACTTAAAACTAAAAAACGTCTTTTGGATAAAATTTTAAATTTTATAACTTTTATGAAAAAAATAATAATAATAATTATTATAATTAAATATAATATTTTATCTTATTAAATTAAAAACTTATTTTTAAATAAAATAACCAAACTACCCCAAACCTGCCAAACTCATATATCACAAAACTCACCGCAGTTGGAATCCCCAACACCGCAAAGACAGAGAGAGTTGCCGCCTTGACACCGCGTGCCGGCGTAGTCCCACCACCACTCGCCACCGCGTGCCGCCGTGTCGACTCTGCAACTTTAGTGATCCACACCGTCATCGCCAAGCATACCGCCAACAAAAGGTTACCGCAACCCCATAGCCGGTTCCCTCCCTTGACTCCACGCGCCACCAGCATCACCGCCAGTGCCGTCACCCCCGCCACCGCTGAGTTCAGCATCAGCCCCAACGACCCCGCTCTCACTCCGCTATCGTACACCTTTCCTCCAACCTCTCCACCATACACCTCTCTCCCCACCCAATCAGTGTCGTACAGCACGAACCCAAACCAAGCAGTCGAGGTCAGCATCATTGCCAACAATAGGTACCACATGGGCTTCGGAAACTCTTTCAACGCACTCAATAATTCCCCGAAAAACCCCAGAAACGGCACCGTTTCATCCTTCTGCACCGAGAGCCTCGAAATTGGATCTTCACTCACAGTGCTGATTGCGAGTACGGTTAGAATGAGTAACAGAGTGATTGAGATTAAGAAACAGGTCTTGAGATTCGCACAGTAAACATCACAGGCCTGTGTTGAGGTGAAGGGGAAGAGGCGGTGGAGGTTCGAGTACGATCCGGCGGCGTAGCCTAGGACGTTGCCGACGGCGGTGAAGAAGGCGAAGGCGGCGTTGGCGTTTCGAGTTTTGCGCTGGTCGCCGTCGGAGAGATCGGCGAGGAAGGCGCGGCAGGGGGCCATGAGGAGGTTGTTGGCGACGTCCAGGATCCAGAATCCGACCACGAAGATGGTGATGGCGCGGGGCTTGGCGGCGCCGGAGTCGAGGCGGTCGCCGGAGAGGCGGCCTAGGTCGGCGGCAAAGCCGATGAGAATGACGGCGACGGTGACGAGGGCGGTGGCGGCTGCGATGAAGGGGCGGCGCCGGCCGAATTTGGAGGTGCAGCGGTCGCTGTAGTGGCCGGCGAGAGGTTGCACCACCATGCCGGAGATGGGGCCGCAGAGCCAAATGTAAGATGCCCATTTATGTGGGATGCCTAGAAGCTGCACGTATGGTGTGAGGAGAGAGAATTGTAAAGCCCAGCCGAACTGAACCCCGACGGCTATTGCGGCCACCGCCACCACCTTCCATGGCGGCGTTTGACGCGGTGGTGGTGGTGATTGGAGTTGGAGAGGCGAAGGGTGTTTACCATTTTCCATATTTGTTAGAGACGTCTACTGTTTTCTCTATAGATTGTAAGTTGTAAACAAAACACTAGAGTCTAAACTAGAGACAGCTTTTACGTTTTTGGATTGGCTCTTATAAAGGATTTTTGAAGGATGTCTGGCAATGAGAATGGGACCAGTGTGGATCTAGCGATGACGACTTACACACGTAGATGCATTTGAAAGTAGTCACTCTCTTTTTATTTTTAGTCTTTAATAAATATAATAAATTAAATAAATTGTGATTATTAAATTAATTTAATTTTTAAGGTAAATGATATAAATTAAGTATTTGATAAAAATAAATAATTTGAATCATTAAAATAAAATTCGTGACCATATAAGATTTTAACTAAAAAGGCACCTAAAAAAATTGGCTCATTCTATTTATTTTTTTAAAAAAAATTTTAAAAAAAATCAATTCCAAATGAAACCATAATGTGACAATTTCAAAGTGTTCTAATTTCTAGAGATAGTAATATTGAGAGAAACTGTTAGCACCATAAATATGTCATTTTATTATTATTTATTATTTATATAATTGTAGGACACGTGGCATGTTCCTACTCATTTGGAAGTTATAAGAAGTTATAAAATGTAAAAAGATGATGGAAAATAAAGTGGAGAACATGAAGTATGAAGTGGAGGTTGAAGGAAGTTATGGAAGATCATGTAGTATAAAATGGAGTAGGTGGAAGATTGTGTAGTTTTAAGTAGTTTTTTCCTACAAATGTTTGCCTATAAATAGCCATTCATTGCTACATTGTAAAGGATCCAGAATTCAAATCAAAGACAATTGATTTCAATATTTCTTGTCATTTTTCTTATCTTAAGAGTAGCTTAACATAGATTTATATTTCGAAGTATTTATTTTCAGCACTTCCTTTTCAAAGCATAGGAGTAGAGATAATTATTACTTTGATTGTTCACTCAATCATCTTTTTTCGTCTCCTTCATTATGCACTTCCTTTTCGAAGCATAGGAGTAGAGGTAAATAATTATTATTTTTATTTTTCACTCAATCGTCTTTCTCCGTCTTCTTCATTCTTCTTTTAATTTTTCTTTTCTCTACACTTGACAATTTTGAAGTCCTCTTTGTTGAGGCAAAAGAACTGTCAATGTAATCGTTTGATAATTGGCTTGAATTTAATCTGTAAAGATTTTTCAATCCTTGCCGGCATGCTCGCATTTATGATATTTTTCTTCATAGAAAAAATAAGCCAACAATTTTTGGCACGCCCAGTAGGACTGCCAAGTGTAAGAAATGACAAACGATTTGGATTTCACCATTCGAACTTGTCAATATGAAATATATTGGCGTGAAAATTTTTTTTTGGATCTTCAAGAAAAAATCCATTTTCTTGATGAAGAAAATTTCCAAATAGTTTATTCATTACCATATTAGTTGGTAAAAAAAAAAATACACCACTTAATTGGAGTAAATTATCAACTTGTTATGGAAATTTGTCAATGGAGACATGAGTTATCAACCACTTTTGTCAAGTCTTTAATGACCGAATTTTGTGGAGTTTTACAAAATGTATTTAAGTCATTTGTGATTGAAATTAGTGAAAATATAATTTCATTAATGGCTCGGGGGGTCGAAAAATCCATTTTTAAAAAGCCAACTTATGAAAATAACTTTGATAAAAAGCTTGTCGTTAAGCCAAGCATGGTTAAAAATGATGTTCTATATAGAGCTCGGGGGGTTAAAAAACTCATTCTTAGACAGTCAAACCATGGAAACAACATATCTATAAAGGATTTTCATAAGCCATTAATGGCTAAAATGAAACAACCCATTAGGCCAAAAAATGATAAAACTCACATAGAGGGTTTTCATAAGCCGTTAGTGGCTAAAATAAAAAAACAACCCCATTTATCAATAAATAATGAAAGTTATTTGGCTAAAGAACATGTTCTCAACCCAAACATGACTAAGAATGATAAACAATTTAATGTTCATGAATCTGAATTTTTTGAAATTGTTCAAAATGTCAAGTTATTTGAATTTTTAAGGCAATTTTGTACTATGGTTCTTGCTGTTCAAAACCTACTTTGGATTTGTGGATCACACCAAAATATAATTCTAATGATGTGGCTAATAAAATTAACAAACTGTTCTTATGAGTTCGAAGCACTAAGAACAGGGGATGGCTATTTAAAATGCACGAACTTGGCTAGGAAAAGCCTATGCATTTAAATAAGTGGTTGAGAATGACTTATCTTTTCAAATTGATGGCCAGTTGTTTGTATGTACACAATCAAAGCAGCAAAGATACATTCGAAGCATCAAGAGTTGTTGTGAAGGTTGATTACTTCACCTTCGAAACTGTATAAAGCTTTGAAGATACATTCGAAGCATCAAGCCTAACCTTGAAACTTCATTGTAAGTATCATCATCCTATATCTATGCTTCCAACCTTCGAGGGGTGATGTTGTTCCTTCAAAGCTGTGTCGCAAGACCTTCGAACAATGAATTTGGTCTTTTATACCACCTTCGAAGCTTGTTATTGGTCTTCTTCTCATAATTTCATGTTCATTCGAAGCAGTTTACTGATGTTATTATATCATTCAAAGTACTTTGTTGATATTATTCGAAGCACTTTGTTGCCTAGATTAGTCATGTGCTTGGTTCGGTCCTTCAAAAACTCAAGTAAACATCATTTTTAAGGGACACGGGAAGTAATGTTAGCACCATAAATCTGTAATTTTATTATTATTTATTATTTATATAATTGCAGGACATGTGGCATCTTCCTACTCATTTGTAGGTTGTGAGAAGTTATAAAATGTGAAAAGATGATGGAGAATAAAGTGGAGAACATGAAGTATGAAGTGGAGGTTGAAGGAAATTATGAAAGATCATGTAATATGAAATAGAGCACGTGGAAGAGTGGGCAGTTTTTAGTAGTTTTTTCCTACAAATGTTTACCTATAAATAGCCATTCATGGCTACATTATAAAGGATCCAGAATTCAAATCAAAGACAATTTATTTCAATATTTCTTTCCATTTTCCTTATTTTAGAAGTTATTTAACATCTATATAATAAGACATAACGGTTTTTAAAAATGTATAAAATGTATCAGAGATACACTTCATTTGAATGGTTTAGATTAATCCTAATGAATATCTAACGGTTGAGAGTAATTTGTTTCCCGCCCAAACACACTCTGCTCTCTCTCTCCCCCACGTCTCCTCCCCCTTCTATCTTTATCTCTCTCTCCCTTTCTGTTGCACGTCTTCTCCCATTTTATCCTTATCTTTATCTCCCTCTTTGTTCCTCTTCTTTATCTCCCTCTTCTCTCCGACTGGCTTCAATTCATCTCTTCTCATTCCCTCCTTATCTCTATCTCCCTCTTTGTTCCTCTTCTTTATCTCCTCATTCTCTCCGACTGGCTTCAATTGACTGGTGGTCTGTACTGCAGACCCAAGCACTGGAAGCCTCACCATGGCTGGTATCTTCCTCATCTATATCCCCATCGCCATGAAATCTACCCAACTCGAGGTCTTCTCTCTCTGTCTCAGAACCCACATTTCATTTTGATTGTTTTACTTTGCAAGATTTGAGTTTTTACTTCGACGATACAATGTTTAATGAAATCTACCCAACTCGAGGTCCTCTCTCTCTGTCTCAGAACGCACATTATCTCTATCTCCCTCTTTGTTCCTCTTCTTTATCTCCCCTTTCTCTCCGACTGGCTTCAATTAACTGGTGGTCCGTACTGCAGACCCAAGCACTGGAAGCGTCGCTATGGCTGGTATCTTCCTCATCTACATCCCCATCGCCATGAAATCTACCCAACTCGAGGTCCTCTCTCTTTGTCTCAGAACCCACATTTCATTTTGATTGTTTTACTTTGCAAGATCTGAGTTTTTACTTCGATGATACATTGTTTAATTGCAATTAGGTTTTGGGTTTTGTTCAAAAAGCTAATCTCGATTTTTCCTCATCTGGGTTTTGCAATTTTTATTGTTGTTGTTATCAAAATTGATGATGAGTAAAATTTTATAGGATTAATTATCTGTTTGTGTTCGATGTCATTGTTTCAGTGTACATTGATACAAGTTTTGGTGTATAGAAATTGGTCTAATACAGAGGTCTGTTTAGCAGAGCAGTAGAAGAAGAAGTAGTTGATTTAGAATCAATCAATCAATCATCATCAATGGCGTTTATGAGGAGAAACTGGTGGCACCGGCGATCCAAAAGTATGCAGTGCTTCTTGGAGCCATGGTGGCTGCTCTGATCTACTCTTCTCCGGATTACTCTTCTTCCAAGAAACACTCATCCTCCTTCTCCTCCAAGTAGATTATGGATCTACATCTCTCCTTCAATTCAAACGGTTTGCTTCCTCTCTTTTTCACTCTCAATTCATCCATCAATTTTCTCTCTTATCTTAGGTTTTCTAATAATCTATGTTGTTTGATTTGAGAATACAGCATATGTCTAAGAATTTTGTTTCTATATGCAGACCCTAATATTATTTTAGTTGGAGATTGTTGTTTTCATGTTGCCAAGTTTATGAGATTTTCATAAGATAGGAGACATAAACATAATTATCACTTAGGTAATCTAATCTCTAGACCTTGCTCAATTTTTTACCCAAATTTCAAGGAAAGCTTTTATTTGATTAATGTTAGAGTTGTAAATTTGAAAACTACAAATCATGTTGAAAATTTGATTTGGGTAAAAAATGTTTAGAACTCAATTTGGTGTAAGTTTGATTTAAGGAGTGGAGATGTGTTTTCAGTGATTTTTTACTCAAATTTAAAATTAATATAGGTTTATGTCAAGGGTTGGATATATGTTTAGGTGTTGTGGTTACCATGCTTATTACAGTTGTAGTTCATTGTTTTGCAGTGTTATATGGGTTTAATGGAATTTCAGTTATTGTGCCAATATCTTAGGAAGGATGTCCTATGGCGTGGCCCCATTTCATGGCACTCTCACAGTTCCTGTTGTATTTTTAAAACAATTTAAAAATGGTTACTATACACTTTCGGTCTAATTGAAGATAGGTCGAATTTTAAAACAATTTACAGCAGTTTAAAAATGGTTTAGAGCAGTTTCTAGATGTGAAATTTACAGTTAAATTTGAGGGGGCATTCTTAGAAAATGATAAAAGTGTGACGAAGCCTCTTCTTCTGCAATGTGTGCTTTTAATAAAAGAATAGATGTGTATGATGTCATAAATGAAAATATAGCACATAACATCTCAGTGTTAGCCAACATATATTTATGCCCAATAAACTGATTTCCCAAAGAGTTAAAACACAACTTAAACTTTGTCGAAAACACACTTGCCTGGATTCTCATGCTGGTAAATCTCCAACAATGAGAGAACACGAAGTTTGAAGAGCACGAGCTGGGATTGAGCAGTTTCACCCCCAGCCTGGTTCTTACGCTCTTTCAAAATTTATGCAATCCATGTGGAACATTGCATCATCATCCATTCCGCCATCAGAGTCATCAGAAGCTTCGGGATGTTCTTTGTCAATTGCCTCAAGTCCACCTACTACTTCAGAATCATCTGTCTGCAAATTTTATTGTTATTTATATAGATTTTTATTTTTAATTTTTTTTTATGTAGCTTATGGATTTGGATTTAATTTTTTAAAAAGTTTTAGGTCTGACATAATAGTTGATCTTTATAAAATGGGTTTTGATTTTAGAAATATATTTTTATTTTCAGTTTGATTTATGAAATGGATTTAATTTCTTAATGGAAAATGAGTGTTGATTTTTTATGATTTTGAAAAAATCTTTTGAAATGGGTGTTGATTTTTTTTTTTATTTAACAAAATCAAATCACAAATTTAAGATAAAATAGAGTAAAAAAAAAAAATACAGAGAGAGGAAAATCAAACAAAGGAAATAAAGGATTTGTTATTTGAGCTCCCAGAGTAAATGTAGTGTTTGTTAAGAGATGAGAGAGGATGAGCGGAGGAAATGAGAGAGAGATTATATATATATATAGAGAGAGAGAGAGAGAGAGAGAGAATGAGTATTTTAAATACTGTACTTTTTAGATGGTGAAATTCTATAAAATGTTTAATAAAAATTTCAAATACAAATTAATATTTTAACTTAAACTTTTAGTAATGAATTTGATAAATTATATTTTAACTTAAATGAACCGCCATTGTACGATATCTTGAACTGATTTATTATAATTGATTTTTATAACAGTGAAATTATTATCATTTTGAATTGATTTTTTTGTAAAGGATGTGATACCAATATTAATAATTTATGCTAATTGATTTTTGTAAAATATGTGTACCGTTCCTTTAGGCACGGGCATACGCTAGTAGATTTATATTTCGAAACATTTATTTTCAACACTTCCTTTTCAAAGCATAGGAGTAGAGGTAAGTCATTATTACTTTGATTGTTCACTCAATCATCTTTTTTCGTCTCCCTCATTATGCACTTCCTTTTCGAAGCATAGGCGTAAAGGTAAATAATTATTACTATGATTGTTCACTCAATCGTCTTTCTCCGTCTTTTTCATTTTTCTTTTAATTTTTCTTTTCTTTACACTTGACAATTTTGAAATCCTCTTTATTGAGGCAAAAAAACCGTCAATGTAATCGTTTGATAATTGGCTTGAATTTAATCTGTAAAGATTTTTCAATCCTTGCTGGCACACTCACATTCATGATATTTTTCTTCATAGAAAAAATAAGCCAACAGAAACACACGGGTTATAATTCAAAGGTAAATTTACTGTAAAATGATATTCGTACCTACTGAATTTGATTTATTTTTTCACTTGATAAGTGGATTCACATAACAAATTTTTTTATTTACTAGTAGAATTAAATGTGTCATTAATACATTAGTATCAATATTTGTATTTGTTTTTATGCATTGAATAAAAATATGGTTAACTAGTTAAGCCTTAAACCAAACCAATACTACTTTGTTTTTTTTTTTTTTTTTTTCTTGTATTTAATTTGTAACGGTTTACATTTATTTTCTTGAATTTCAAAAAATTCCAACTTACTCTAGGAAAAGCTATTTCATACTTTGAGTAATACTATATATAATCTCATATCTTATTTTCTTAATCTTAAAGACAAAGTAATGGGATTTACATCCAGAAATATATATAAGACCCAATTACTTGTGTTATAAAATAAGAAAATAAGATTAAAAAAAGTATAATTATATGTAATATTTTTCTTTCATACCCCGTGGCTAGGTGGTACTTTAAAACTTTGGTCATTGATGGAAAAGATAACATCCACTATTTTTTGTTGGGGCTTGAAGAATCAGTTAGAGATAATATGTTTTTTCTTGCACTAGCTGACTCTCAGTTATGATGTTTGGCCTCAACTTGCCACAATCTCAAGATGATAGGCAATTTTACATTCATTTTTGTTTGGCTAGTTTTTAGAAACCATTTTGGTTTTAATATTTACCAACAAAAAAAAAAAAAAAAAAAAAAAGACTGAAAAATTGTCTAAGGTTAAGAAAAAGCCGGGTATTGTTTTCCATTGTTTTTTTGTTTTCTAGTTCTGAAAATATATATATATATATATATATGTGATTTTAAAATTTTCACAATTTTGAGTGCGTTTTAAGAATATTTCGTGAAAAATATGATAAACAATAATGTTACACTGTGTGAGTCGAGTATAAAACCTAAGCCCATCCTTTACAGGCCCAAATTGAACAAAGTCCAGTGGATCGCCGAGAAGTGAAGTGTCGAGCACAGTGTTCAGTGCTCAAATGATGTGCCAAGTAAGTGGATTAGGCAGAATCGACAAGCAACTATGCCGAGTACTAGAGTGGGCTCAGGCTGTCCCTTTTCGGAGGTGTAGTAGAAACTTGGGTCTTGACATTCAAATGATGATGATAAACTAGTCAAATTATGTAGGAAATATCTACACCAGATAACTATATAAAGAAAATAGATACAAGGAAAAAGATATACACTATCAACCAGCTAAACTCTATCTCTGAAATATTATACTCATTCCTTCTCATGCACAATCTAATTTAACCGTTAGAGTGCTAGTTCCAACACCTCCAATCAGAGTGTTTCGTGTTTTAGGCATTAGAGCAAGAATCAAGTAAAAGACTATTTAACACGAAAGAATATTATAAAATCACTCCTTACACACTTATACATTTATATCATAATATCTTACTATCTTGTCAACAAAATAATATTGTTATAATGGGTTCTGTCATTCATGTACATCTCCAATACAATGCCGATAACTAACCTAAAACTTAGCTTTTTTAGATAATTATATTGTAACATTACTTTTTTTTATTTAATAATGTATTTTAAAATTGTATGTGAAAGGTACTGAATTTAACCGTTCGATGATTAAAAAAATCATTTTTCATATTATTAATTAATTGATATTTTTAATATTATTTTCAAAAATATTAATACAAAAATAATAAATTTTACAATTTAAAACAACAACTATCTAATCCGAACACCATATAAAATATGCGAATAATTTCTAAAGAAAATGACTAAATTATGAAGAAATTATCTAATAAGTTTGATTTATCACATGATATGCTCACCTTATAATAAAGAGATACATAACTATTTACTTAAAATATGAAATAAGTAAAAAAAGAGTGAAAAATTAGAAGTATTTTGGGAAGATAGTTAAAAGCTGCTTTTTGGCTTTCTTGTGAGAGAGAGAAGTGAGTTAAAAGTTGGAAAGTGACTTTTAACCAACTTTCCAAAATAGGTTAGTTACATAATCTTGTGCCTGTTTGGTGCAGCTTAAAAGCTGCTTATTTCAGCTTTCAGCTTAATTTAAGCTATTTTGATGTGTTTGGTTTAGCTTATAACTTATAACTTATAACTTTTTGGAAGTCAGAAATTAGCTTATTTTTTGAGTGGGGCAGGAGATGCTTAATTTATAAGTCAGAAATCAGCTTATGTTCATAGTTATAAGTTATAAGCTGTTTAGACATAAGCTATAAGCACTTTCCCACAGCTCTACCAAACAGAGTTCTTATACAATTAGAAAGACACACCGACTTGTTGAAGTGAAAACGAGTCAAGTTAAATAATTGATTTTTCAAGTTTGGTTCAATAACTTAACCAGCTTAAAATTATATTTAAATATAGTTTACATACTTAACGAGAAATTCAAACAAGTCTTTAACTAGCTGAATACAAATCGAGTTTGAGTAGTTTGATTTTTTATAATGCATATAAATTTATCGAGTTAAGTAGTAGGTCGTTTAAATTGAATTTGAAAAATTAACAAATTTACAATTATATTAAAATTTAATTTTTTTACATAATAAATCAATCTCGAATAAAATTTTACAAGTTAAATATAAAATCAAACTCAAATAACTTATTGGTTGGTTGGTTTCTTACCGACCTATTATATATAATTTCTATTAAATTTAAAATTCAGTTCTGCTGGGTAGTTCGAAACCAGCTGGCCCGAATGGCTCGAAAATACAAAACGATATCGTTTTGCATTTTTTTTTTCTTCTTCTTCTTTCCGTCTTCATCTTCATTCCTCCTCTCTTTTCTGTCTCAAACATTTGTGAACATTGACAAAATTGAACTGGTCTGTGCAGAAAAGAGAGGAACATTTGTGATCAACATTTGTGAACGAAAGTGGGTTGAACATTTGTGATCAACACTTTCTTCATCTTCTTCAATATCAGTGAAATGGTCTGTGCAGAAAAGAGAGGAGGAAACCCACTTTCTTTCACAAATTTTGAACATTGACAAAATTGAAGTTAAACATTTCTTCATCTTCTTCTTCCTCTACTTTCTTTCTCCAAAAACTACCAAACCCATCACAAAATTGAAGCAAACCCACTTTCTCTCTCTAAAAACAAAATCAAAATCAAACTCACTCACCGATCAAACACAAAAATCAAACACACCCACCAAAAATCAAACCCACCCAGCGAGAGAGAGAGAGAGAGAGAGATCTTCCCAAGAGATACACACACATAGATACAAGAGGGATCACACAGATCTTCCTCCTCCATCATCATCAACACACACAGATCCTCCTCTTCCTTTCTTCTTCCTTCTCTCTTTTTCTCTGGGTTTGGTTCAATCGTTGACAGAGAAATAAGAAGTGGAAGGGAAAGAAGGAAAATATATATATATATATATATCAAAATCAAAATGACGTCGTTTTTAAAAATCGGATCATTAGAGAAAAAATGTTTTAAGTTACAAAACATTATTCTTTTAATTTTTGTTTTTTTAAAAAAACGTGACCAAAATGGAGTGACATTATTGAATCAAATGCACGTGTAGGTACAGAGCTGACTGGAGAGTAAACTGGTCATAAATTAGAGGTGACAGATTGAACAGACTAGTGGCTAAACTACTGGTAATACTATAAGGAGACGTGATCCACTGCATTTCTTCAATCCTCCTTCATATCTGTCACACCTAAGTAATCATTTCCAATGATTACTTAAATTTTTTATTAAATTTAAATTTAATAAAAAATAGGAAAATTTATCCATAAGTCCTACTTTTTGAAACGTTGAACCATTTAGTCCTAAAAGTTTTCTTATGCTCCATTTAGTCCCATTTTTACATCAGCATGATGTAAATGATGTAAATGATCTGATATTTCATTCTATAATTTCAAAATTTATTGAAATCTGATGAACATTAGATGTTTTTCATCTTATATTTTCAAACATTATTGAAATTTGATGAACATTAGATGTTTGAAATTTAATGTTTGTGACATGACTCTAATGTTATTAACATTGTATCTGATGTTATTAACATTGTAATGGGACCTTTCAGTCTATAAGAAAACTTTTAGGACTAAACAGTGCATATGTTGTTAATTTGGGATTTATTGGTATATTTTTTTACTTTAATGATTTTATTAAATGAATATCAAATTCAAGATTTAACTTTTCTTTTATTAAATTGAGGATGTCTTTTATCAAATCATTGTTCATAAGTGTTAATTTCACCACTCGATGTCCCAGATGTCCTTTGGATAACCATCTCAAGGCAAAAATTTATAAAAAAATTATACTGGTCAGTTAACCCCCGATAGTGCCCCCAGTAGTCACCTCAGTCATTCGCACAGTCGACCCCACGGATGACCACCTCAAGATAAAAATTTATCAAAAATTTATATTGACCGGTTAACCGGCCAGACATCTGCCCGACCGATCGATATTCTGATAAAATTTCAAAAATCTCCGTTGAAAAACTTGATATCAAATAAAATTTTTATTCAAATTTAATAAAAAAGTTGATACGCCCTTAAAAATGCTCTAATAATAGTAACTTCTCATAATATATTTGACCAACAATGCCATTATATGAATTAATTATTCGTAATAATGTCATCATGTTTATATAATTTTATTATATAATTTGTTACTTTATTAATAATATACATGAGTAAGAGCAATAGAATATAAGATAAATTATATTTATAATTTCTATAATTTGTCATTTATGACAATATAATAAAGAGTAGTAATTAAGAGGTCTAAAACTAGAGTTTTAATTTGAGATATAGTGATATGGCATGAAAAAATAAATAAATAAATAAATCATATTACATGGTGAGTCCTATCATTAAAGCTTTTCCTAAAATTTTAAAACTAGAGTTCTCAATCATTTTTGTATAATAAATTGTATCATCCACTAAGCTAAAACCTTAAAACTTCTAAAACTATAATTCAATTAATGTAGCATTTTTCTAAGAAAGTGAACAGAAATAAACGACAAAATGATCCATTAAAAAATTGAATCATTTTAAATTGGACAGAAATCCCTCAAAAGTCATTGAAGAGAGTGAGTAGAGTAGTTTTCCTATTGATGGCCCGTTTTTAACATTTTAGTTTTTTTACCTAAAATAGGATGGGAAAAAAATTAATATATGTTTTTTTGTTTTTTGAACTGCCAAACTTTCGATTAAAGAGGAAAATGGGATACATCAGAACTGGGTATGGAAACAAGAGAGCAGGCGGGCAGATAGTGAGCACAACCATCCAGAAGGTTCCCTTAGAGTCTCTAAGAATTACAGCCAATGCAGCTGATGAGGAAATCTTACAAAATGCTGCATCACAAAAAAATTAATATTGTTTGAGAAAGAATTTTTGACATTTTATAAATATATACATATATATAAGTTCTAAAACTATTGCATCAATTGTAATCGGAGAGGCCAGTGTTTGATTTCCACACTCAAAGCTTAGTTTAATTGTTGATAATACAGTGAGTCCTCACGAATGGGCTGGACCGATCCAAGCTTCTCAAGCCCACTGGGTAACCTGCAAGCAAGTTCAATCGGGGAACGGGGTAGTCCCCCGGCGAACCCTCCGGCGTATGAATTAGAAAAGGTGATGGACAAGATGTGGAGAAAAAGAGAGAGAGAGGGGATGGAAAACTTAACCTTCTTCTTGTCTTCGAGCTTTGCTTATATCCTCTGGTAATCATTTCGCTGTCTTAGCCGTTCTGACCTTCCCCGCCGAAAGCTTGCGCCGTGGTTCGTCTTGTTCAGGGTGAGGGGGCGTCATTCCGGCTGAGGGGTGTTGTCGCAATAAATGCGGTGATGGGTTGCATTAATGGTGATGTGTTGTGGCAATAACTTTGCAGATCTTTGTCTGCTGACACGACTGATACGCACCCGCGTGTTCGTCATTGGCCTTTCTTGCTTTCAGTTGGCCTCGGTATCTGGGTTTCTTGGGGTTGTGTAATGGGGTCTAAATGGTGGGCTTGGGTTTACTCATGGTGGGCGTGGTCCTTGTGGGCCTATCCTGTCGGTAGTCCCCGTTCCCAAAGTCTGACTTTAGTCAGAAGGGAATAATAATAGTGGGGATGAATCCGACTTGTAGGGGGAGACCGACCGTGAGAGGTCGAGCGTGAGGGAGGCCGAGCGGGGTGAGGCCGAGCGGGTGAGGCCGAGCGTGAGGGTGGCCCGGAGAGGCCGGCGTGAGAGCGGCGGGGGTGGCCGAGGTGTGAGCGGGAGGTCAGCGTGAGCGGCCGGCGTGAGAGGCCAAGCGGGTGAGGCCGGCCGTGAGGTGGTCGAGCGGGGAGGCCGGCGTGAGGAAGGCCGGCGAGGTGAGGCCGACGCCGAGGTGACCGAGCGGTCAGCGTGAGGCGGCCGGCGGGTGGCCGTGAGGTGGCCGTGAGGCCGGCGTGAGGAAGGCCGGCGGGTGGTGACCGAGTAAGGGAGGTTAGCGTGAGGGCGGCGTGAGGCCGAGCGTGGAGGCCCGGCGGTGAGGCCGTGGTGAGGAGTGGGAGAGGCCGAGGAGGAAGGTGAAGGCCGGCCGGGTGAGGCAAGTGAAGCGAGGGCGCGGGGCTCAAGAGGCGGCGAGTCACGTGATGGGTTAAAGTGGAAAAGACAAGGTAATGGCAGAAGTCAGCGCATCAGGACCATACACGTGGCAGGATTTCGGGGGGAGGGGAAAGGTCAAGCGTTGGATCAGGAGTGAAGCGTCAGGGCATTATTATGGGCATTGATGAGACAATTTTGGCGGATGATTTGAAAGGTTTTCAAACTGGCGAACATTAATTTGGATCCTTGGAATACGGGCAAACCGTGAGCTTTTGGTATCATACGATTCACCTACTTCTTTACAAAAACTCAAAACATTCGAAGTGGTAGTTCTTTCATTGCTCACGATACTCCGTTGAAACACTTCTTCGATTTTTTAGCACCTGCGTCAGAAGCGATTCGCATAAACCGGCTTAGAAAATGGCCTGAAGAGGCGCAATTGTCGGGGTAGATCCTTTGGGGAAGATGATCGCGAAGGCGGCGATTGATATAGGTCAGCGAGGAGAATCGGTGGAAGCGTCACGACCAATCGGCGGTGGAGCGGACCACGGCATTCGGTGATAGATCCATTATTACGGCGGCGGAGTTGGAGGCTATCCGCGAGAAGTACTAGATTCCGGTGGAGGTGGAATTACAGGTGCCAAAATCGACGGAGAGGCCGTCTGACGTCAAGGTGGGAGCGTTTTCCCTCTATGAGGAAGCTCTAAAAGGTGGACTGAGGTTGCCTCTGCCGCAAATCGTGGTAGATGTGCTCAACCACCTGGAGGTGGCACCAGGGAAACTGATGCCCAATGCATGGAAAATCCTGCTGGCTTGCGCAAGCGCTTGGCCGAAGGCGAACGGAAGGGTGGCCATGACGGTGGAGGAGTTCTTTGGCTGTTACAAGGCTGCAGGACAGCAGGAGACCTGGATCACCCTTCAGGCGTTGGCAGGGAAGGGTTTGGTGGCTGGTTTACCAACGTCCATCAAAGGTTGGAGGCCGCGGTGGTTCTATGTGTCCATCTCTGGAGGGGCTGGTGTGCGCACCGTGTGGAGGGTGCCAGCCAAGTATGCAGAGCTAAAGTTGGGGTCGGCGGCGGAGGAGAGGGTAAAGAAGGTGAAGGAGTGGAGGGAAAAGGAAAAGGTCAAGTGGGACGAGTTGGTTCAGCCGTCGGCGCTGTTTGAAGCTGGGTTGGGCCCAAAACCGATCGGTGGAGACCTCGACCGATCAGAGCTGGAGGTAAGAAGAAAGGCACAAGAGGCGGAAGATCAAGCCATGCTGGTGAAAGCCCAGAAGTTCAAGGAGGCCCAAGCCGACCGGCCTCCTCAGCCAGTGGCGCGGGAGAGGATTCGACCTCGTCCCAAACCCTTGGGAGAGAAGAGTTTGGGCGAGTCTGCTCCTCGGCTGCTTCCAAAAGATCCTCTGAAGGAGGTCATTGAAGGAGATGGGCTGAGGGGTAGGGAAGAAAAAAGAAGAGGTTGAGGCGGTGAGGAGGAGCCAGCCGAGAAAAGAAGAAATGAGGTAAGGATGGAAGGGGCCAGCTTGGCCAAGCAAGTGGAGGGTGGGGAGGTGGAGCAGACCCCAGAAGGGGTGGTTGTCTCGGTTAGGCGAAGGTCCTTGTGACAAGGACACCCAGTGGTGATAGCTTGATCCAGTGGGCGTGGTGGAAGACCCAGTGAGAACAAGTGGAAATTTGAGGCGGTGAGGCGAGCCAAGTGGGAGGTTGGAGAAGATCCCGGTGGTGCAAGCAGTTGGGTTGGTTGGGGCGAGCCAAGTGGGAGGAAGCAGACCCAAAGGGGCTCAGGCCTCGAGAAAGAGTTGGCTGGGCGCTACAATTTACCATCGCGTCTGATGCTTGGAAAATTTGGAGGAGATGGAGGCCCGGCTAAAGGCGGTGGCGGTCGCCTAGTGAAGATGGTGGAGGAGTCACTCTGCGTTGACCTCTGGATTTGGTGAGGCCGACTGTTCGAGGTTATGCTCATGCAGATGGAGGTAACTACTGGCGAGGCTCTCTGAGAAGCTACTGACCAAGATCAAAGTGAAGAGGCCAAGCGGAACTGATCAAAGAAGAAGGAGAGTCTTGCATGGAAGGCGCCATCGAAGCCGCCATCGATCAAGTCGGACTTGGAGGACACGCGCCCGAAGGGTTGTGTCTCGAGTTCGATTAGGTAGTGGCGAAAAAAATTGGAGGAAGTCCCGAAGGCTGTGCCAATCTTTCGGCGGCATGAGGAGGCCATGAACAATAACGAAGAGCTCGTCGAGCGGAGAGGATGATCTGATCTGGTGAGGCTCTGCAAAGGAGGTGGAGAGGCGCTAGAGCGCTTGGGCGGAAGGAGAGCCCTCTGAAAGGAGTGGGAGCGGAGGCGGAGTAGGGGTAGGCTGTGGAGAGGAGGCCTGTTGAAACAATTTGAAGCGAGAGGAAGGTTGACTGCAGAGGAGGTCTGGAGGAAGGAGCTGGAGGTGAAGAGCCAAGGCTGCGGTGACAAGGAGGCCCTAAAGGCTGAACGAAGAGAAGGCGGCGGCCTCGGAAAAGGCGGCCTACGATCTTTATGTTCTTGTTGTTACACAATTCAAAGGGTCTCTGAGTTCGGATGGCGGTCGTAGCTGCGATTCTTTGCCACTTAGTGAGGTGGGGTCTGGGGTCTTTGGGTCATCGAGGAAGTCTTTGGGAGGTGAGTCAGAAATCATCAGCTTCAAAGAATCGACTACTACAAGCACGAAATGGTAAATCTTGGGGACGGTTGGAAGATGTTCAAGCGCAAAGAGGAGTTGTTCGACTTAGACCCGAGTAGTGTGGTGATTGGAGAAGATGGCGTAGCCTGACCACCCTTTGGACGAGGGGATTGAAAGAAGTGACCTCATTTGGCGAGGAGGAGTGATCTGCATGATGAGTAGACTTAGGAGTTTTGGTTTATTGTTTTGTTGTTCGTTTGTTTGTTTTTTTTTTTTTTTTTGGAAGGGATGTAAGTAATTTGTATACACATTTTTGAATGAATAAAATGGCACATACGGTTCTAGTTGATGATTCCAGTATATTTCTCCTTGTGTTGGTTTGGTCTTGGTTTGTTTCTCCTTGTATATTTCTCCTTGTGTTGAAAAAGTAGACTGAAATGTGATGTTGAAGATGTGATTTGCAAATGAAATGTGGGAGGGCATCTTTAAAATATGACTAAGTGTCAAATTACCTTGAAAAAGTAGACTGAAATGTGATGTTGAAGATGTGATTTGCAAATGAAATGTGGGGGGGCATCTTTAAAATATGACTAAGTGTCAAATTACCTTGAAAAAGTATACTGAAATGTAATGTTGAAGATGGGATTGGCAAATGAAATATGGGAGAGCATCTTTAGAATATGACTAAGTGTCAAATTACCTTGAAAGAGTATACTGAAATGTAATGTTGAAGATGGGATTGGCAAATGAAATATGGGAGAGCATCTTTAGAATATGACTAAGTGTCAAATTATTTTGAAATTGTGGTTAAGCGTCAGATCATGACTGAGTGTTTTGCTTTATGAGCTTGCATGCATAGGTCTGACTGGGGCTTGTGAAAATGCTCAGGTCGGGCTGAGGCTTTTGACAGTGATTAGGTCTGACTGAGGCTTTGAGCGCTCAGGTCTAGCAGGTCTGGCTGAGGCTTTTGAAAGTGCTCTGTCTGGCTGAGGCTTTTGAGAGTGCTCGGTCTGGCCGAGGCTTTTGTAGGTGCTCAGGTCGGACTGAGGCTTTTGAAAATGCTCGGTCTGGCCGAGGCTTTTGTAGGTGCTCAGGTCGGACTGAGGCTTTTGAAAATGCTCGGTCTGGCCGAGGCTTTTGTAGGTGCTCAGGTCGGACTGAGGCTTTTGAAAATGGCACTGCAAATAAGAGTTTCATGGAAGCTACATTCAGACAGTTGAATTATAGAAAATGGGGACTCCAGTCGATATTTGTATTATGTATTTAAAAAGGGAAAATACAACAATTTTGACAATACAAAAGTAAGGATTCATTGATAGTAACGCTTCAGATGTTCAGCATTCCAGGGATGGGGAAGGTCTCGACCATCCATATCTTGAAGTCGGTAAGTGCCTGGCCGTGGGCGGGCCTTCACCACGTAGGGCCCCTCCCATTTGGCTGCCAATTTGCCCTCGGTTGGATTCTTTGTGGCAAGAGTTGCTTCTCTCAAGACAAGGTCGCCAGTAGAGAACTCCCGTGGTCGGACCCTGCGGTTGTAGTGTGTTCTCATTTTCTGTGATGCAAGCCAATCGGCAGCCGATCTCTGAGCTCCTCAATGAGATCCAGTCCGCTCGACGGAGTTCTTGGTGGCGAGATCTGGATGTAAGACCTGAGGGTGGGCGGACCGACTTCTACAGAATGACCGCCTGGCGCCATATGTTAAGCGAAAGGGTTTCCCAGAGAGTTCGAGCGATGGTTGGTAAGCCCGTGAGTACATGTGGTAGTTCCTCGGCCCAAAGGCCTTTAGCGACTTCGAGCTTAGTTTTGATGATCTTGAGAGAGCGGTTGGTGACCTCAACTTGGCCATTTGCTTGGGGATGGCCGGAAGAAAGCATGGTTGAATTTGGAGATCTGCACAAAATTTCTGTATTTAGCATTGTCGAGCTGTTTGCCGTTATGGAGACAATGGCACGAGGATGCAAATCTGCGGACAATCGATTGCGGATAAACTTGGTGGTGTTCCGCTCGGTGATTGTGGCGAGAGGTTACGCCTCGACCCACTTGGTGAAGTAATCAATGGCAACAATTGCGAACTTGGTGCAGCCTCGGCGATGGGAAGTGGACCAACCAAGTCGATACCTATTTGGCGAGCAGGTAAGAGTGCGAAATGTCGGCTCGTGGGAGGAGCATGGGGGATGTTGGCGAAGCGCAGGCACTTGACGCATTTCAAAGACGAAATCGAGGCATCTTTGTTGAGGTCGGCCGGTAGCCTATCTGAATTACTTTGTGTGCGAAGACACGCCACCGAATGCTTGCCACAGATTCCTTCATGGATCTCTTGCATCACCTAGGTTGCTTGGTAATGAGACATCGCAGTATGGTCGTGAAACGGCGCTTATAAGGGCGCCGTCGACGAATGTAGTCACCGACCGAGCTCGACCTTGGCGACTTCTTTGTTGGTCGTCTGGGAGTTCTCCAGTGGTCAAGAAGAGGAAGATGTCGGATGCCCAAGGGATGGGTTCCGTCTGAAGGAATTGCACTTCTTGCAGGTCGGGTGAGATGGCCGGGTGAGTCAGGTATTCGAGGCGAACTCCGTGGCTAAGGTCGGATTGGTCGACGGAGGCCAGCTGAGCCATCTCATCTGCTGTGGAGTTTTCCGCCCTAGGTATGTGTCTAATCTGGAAGGTGTTGAAGAGACGAACAAGGGTGAGCGCCATGTCTCTGTAAGTCCGCATTGTGGTATCCTTGGCATCGAATTCACCCGTGATCTGGCCGACGATAAGTTGGGAGTCACTAAACACGCGGATGTGGCTAACACCAATGTCTTTGGCTAGACGAAGTCCTGCTATCAATGCTTCGTATTCGGCCTCATTGTTGCTGGCCGCAAACAAGAGGCGGAGGGCACATTTGAAATAACCCCCTTCGGGGGATGTGAAGATGAGGCCAGCCGCTTTCCTTCCTGCGAGGCAATAGTCAATATTGAGTGTCCAACAATGAGGATCTTGACTCTGGTGGAGTTGGTGGGGGTGGAGGGTTAGTGGTTGAAATTTGGATTGGTAAATTCCAAGATGAAGTCGACTCTGGCTTGCCCTTGATTCTTGTCAGGGGTGATAAGAGATGTCGAGCGGCTTAGTTCTCCGACCCTTTGCATTAGTCTTCTGAGAGTTCGGGTTCTTTGCATGACCTTCTTCATGGCCGGTCGGTGAGAACCACTATGGAATGGGCTTGGAAGTAGGCGAAGTCGTCTGGAGGCGATGACCAAGGCTAGGGCAGACTTTTCTAATAGGGGTAGTTTTGCTCCGCTCCCGAGAGCCAGTGATGTAGTAGGCCGTTGGTTGAGTCGTCTCTCGATGAGTCGCGGCGATTGCGGTGCTTGATACTGCTAGGTAGAGGAAGAGGGGCTCGCCGGTGATTGCCTGTGAGAGAAGGGGAGGATTGGCCATGCACTGTTTCAACTGTTGAAAGGCTTCTTCTAATTCAGTTGTCCATTCAAAAATCTACCGCAGGACTTTGAAAAATGGTAGGCACTTATCCGTTGCGCGGGAGATGAAACGGTTGAGGGCTGCCACTCTGCCGGTGAGCCTTTGGACCTCTTTAACAGTTTTGGGTGACTGCATCTCAATCAGGGCCTTGATCTTCTCAGGGTTGGCCTCGATGCATGTTGGTGACCATGAAACCCAGGAACTTGCCAGATCCTACGCCAAAGGCGCACTTCTCTGGGTTGAGTTTCATCTGATATTTGTGAAGTGTGGCAAAAGTCTCTCGTAGGTCGGTGAGGTGGTCAGTAGAGAGTTTGCTCTTAACCAGCATGTTATCCACATACACTTCCATGTTCCGTCCGATCTGATAGTGGAAGACTGTATTGACTAAACGTTGGTAGGTGGCCCCAGCATTCTTTAGTCCGAACGGCATGACACGGTAGTGGTAGGTGCCCCGGTCGGTGATGAAGGATGTGTGTTCCTGGTCGGATGAGTGCATCACGATTTGGTTGTATCTGAAAGCATCCATGAAGTGAGCATTTGATGGCGGCCGTGGCGTCGACGAGAGATCAATGCGGGGAGAGGATAGCTATCTTTGGGACAAGCTCGGTTCAAGTCGGAGTAGTCGGCGAGACGCCACTTGCCATTGTTTTCGCGGACGGGACCACGTTGGATGCCACTTAGGATAATCCACATTTCGGATAAGCGGGCCGAGAAGTTTGTCCACCTCTGCAGCTATGAGATTGTTGCGTTCTGGGTGGAAAATATGCTGCCTTTGTCGATAAGGTCAGAAATGAGGTTCGATACTGAGGCGGTGAGTTATGAAAGAGTCGATGCAGCATGTGCATGAGTCCAGCGAAGACGTCTCGTGTTGGTCGAGAAGCGGTGAGGTCGGCCTTGGCTTGGGGAGGCAATTGGCTGCCGATTTTAGCAGTTTTGAGTGGGTTGGTGGGATCGATGTTAACTTCGACGAGTTCCTCCACAGGTTCGCCTCTGATCAGTTCGTCCTCATCTCGGACGTCAAGTCCTTCAATGATCATCGCCTCCCTCAGTTTGACCTCTTTAAGTAAGGCCACATAACATTCTCTGGCGACGGTCTGTTTTCTTCTCACCATTCCGACCCCGAAATCAGTAGGGAACTTGAGAGCAAGGTGGTAGGTGGATGTGATGGCTTGGAAGGCATTGAGGGCGGTGCGGCCGAGGATGATGTTGTAAGCTGAGGGGCAATCGACAACAAGGAAAGTAAGCAACTTCGTGGTCTGCCGTGGGTACTCTCCAATGGTGATGGGGAGATCAATGGAGCCGATAGAGGTCACCCGGTCACCGGTGAAACCAACCAGAGGGGTTTGGAGTGGGGACAGGCTTTCTTCCCCGATCTTCAGTTGGCGGAAGCAATTGAGGAAAATGATGTCCCATTTAACCGCCATTGTCAATGAGGACTCGTCGACCTTATAATTAGAGAGGCGATGGAGATGACAAGGGATCATCGTGAGGATAACGGATGCACGGTCGGCGTCAAGTGAAGGTAATGGGCTCATCCTTTGCTTGGGTTGCTTGGGAGGTCGATCGTAGTGGCAAGCTATCTTGTCGAGCCTGTCGTATCTTTCTAAGCTCTGCCTCTGGTGGCGAGATGGTCCACAAGCAAGACCACTGAAATAACTCGATTTCCTGGCTGGCGGAGGCGGATTACCTTGAGGCCGAGGTTGTTGGTGGGGTCGATCATGCCTGAGTCTGCAGTTGAGAGTCGCCATGAAGGTATGCTGTGATTGTCTCTGTGGGGCTCGGTCCTTTGCCTCTTGAGGCGGGTATCTGTGAATCGGCTCAGCGCCCTGGCGAATGAGGGTCTCCACTTGATCTTTGAGGCGTCGATCGTCGGTGTTATGGCCATGATCTGGTAGAAACGACAATATTTGGGTAGTCTTTACGGTTGGAAGGGTTCCGTGGAGGAAGAGGCCACTTGAGGGGTAGTCGTTGGATGCAGTTAAGAACTTGTTCCATGGGAGTATTGAGGGTGTATATCGCTCGAACCCACCGGGAAATCTGCCGGTCAATTCGGCCGATTCGGTCGGCATAAGCGGGATGTTTGGTTATGATGCCGGGTGTTCTTGGGTTCTTGGTCTTTCTCTTTTCTCTGGGGGCGGATATTTAGTTATGGAGTCTTCTTAGGCGGCTAGAGAATCTTCGGCGTTCATGTACTTTTGGGCTTTGGAGAGCAAGGCCGCCATGGATGTCGGGGGTTCTTGGAGAGAGGAGAAGAAATCGGATGACGCAGACCCGGCCATGAAGGCTGTGAGGATGACTTTATCGTCATTTTCACAACTTGTAAGGCGGTGTTGAAGCGAGTGACAAAGCTGTGATGACTCCCCTCGGTCGGATGTTGAGGAGTTGGGTCGCCGGACGTCGCTGGCGTTGGGCCCCGATGAAGTGGCTCAGGAAGGAGTCACTGAGGTGTTGGAATGTGAAGACCGAAACTGGTGGCAATCGGTGAACCATAGCCGAGCCGACCCTTTCAGTGTCACGGGGAAGGCTCGGCACATGATTTCGTCGAGGAAAGCATGGAGGATCATGAAGGTGCGGTAGGTCTCCAGGTGATCGACGGGGTCAGTTGTTCCGTCAAAGGGGTCGATGGTAGGCATTTTGAACTTGGGGGGTAGGGGTTTGTCTCGGATGGAGGCGACAAAAGGGGAGCTTGCTGTAGTGGAGGGCTTATGTTGGATGTTTTGCATGACCCCTTGGAGTTGGTGTTTCATGGCTCGGAGTTCGGCGTCCCAAAGGGAATGTTGTCACCACCAGAGGAGATAGATCTTTGACGCTAGCTTCTCCCTCGGGGCTGGGCTATGTTGATGGGCGTGGGGGTGGAGGAGGAGGATGTATATGTGGGTGAGGGTTGCAAGCCCCGAGTTGGGAGGATTGGGTTGCGGAGACGGTATGGCACAGGAACTTGTTACAGATGGGGTGGAATATCTGGAGGTGGTGGAGGAATAGGGAGGTTCCGTTGGAGCAGAGCGTTGATTAAGGCCTGGTTTTGTTCGGCCATACGGTTGATGCTATTGGTGAGCTCGATGAAGTACTGTGGTGGGTTGTTCGGATTGGGAGGGTCGGTCTGGTGATCGGCAGCGTTATGGTGGGAAGCCATGGATTTGGTCGTTACCATGCACGTAACGGGTGAGGTGAAATAGGTTGCTGGGAAAGGGTCTCCGGCGGCGATGAACACAACTGGCGCACGGACAAACCGGTTTCCCACAGACGGCGCCAACTGATAATACAGTGAGTCCTCGCGAATGGGCTGGACCGATCCAAGCTCCTCAAGCCCACTGGGTAACCTGCAAGCAAGTTCAATCGGGGAACGGGGTAGTCCCCCGGCGAACCCTCCGGCGTATGAATTAGAAAAGGTGATGGACAAGATGTGGAGAAAAAGAGAGAGAGAGGGGATGGAAAACTTAACTTTCTTCTTGTCTTCGAGCTTTGCTTATATCCTCTGGTAATCATTTCGCTGTCTTAGCCGTTCTGACCTTCCCCGCCGAAAGCTTGCGTCGTGGTTCGTCTTGTTCAGGGTGAGGGGGCGTCATTCCGGCTGAGGGGTGTTGTCGCAATAAATGCGGTGATGGGTTGCATTAATGGTGATGTGTTGTGGCAATAACTTTGCAGATCTTTGTCTGCTGACACGGCCTGTTCTGCACCCGCCACGTGTTCGAGCGTCATTGGCCTTTCTTGCTCAGTTGGCCTCCAGCTGTACCGGGTTTTACTGACCGGGTTGTGTAATGGGGTCTAAATGGTGGGCTTGGGTTTACTCATGGTGGGCCGTGGTCCTTGTGGGCCTATCCCTGTCAATTGTCAAACAAATGTTTTCTGAAAATATAATTAAAAGAAGGGAAAATTATTGATAAATCCCATTTAAAAGTGTTTTAATTCAAGAAGTCCATGAAGGAATTTTTTAACTCATTTAATCCTATGTATGTATAGTTTTATTCCATAAAGTCTTTTTTCTTGATTTATACTATTTTCTTGGACACTTATGCCCTTATATTTAATTTTGATACTCTTATAAATATTTTTTGAACGGTTAGCAATTTTATGATGTGAATATTCATCTTTTAAAATTCACATTGGTAGGAATGTAAAATTGACCCGTGGGCGGCCCGAAATCCTCCCACGAGCTGGGCGCGGGCCCTGCCCGGCCCGTTGACAATGTGAATATTCACATTGACATGTTAACATTCACATTAATAAGAGTATAAAATTGGCCAGTGGCCTAGGGCGGGCCCGACCCGGCCCGTTGACAATGTGAATATTCACATTGACATGTTAGCATTCACATTGATAAGAGTGTAAACTTGGCCCGCAACCTGTGGGTGGCCCGAAGTTTGACTGCAGCCCGAGGCGAGCTTGACCCGACCCGTGACAATGTGAATATTCACATTAACATGTTAACATTAACATTGATAGGAGTATAAAACTTACCCGTAGCCTGAAGCTTGCCCGCAGCCCGGGGTAGGCCCGACCCGACCTGGTCCGTTGACAATGTGAATATTCACATGGACATGTTAAAATGCACATTAATAGGAATGTAGAATTGGCCTGCGGCCTGTGGGCTGCTCGAAACTTGCCCACAATCCGGGGCAGGCTCGTTTGGGTCTGGGCCCGAGCATGTCCAAGACCCTAGGTTAGGGCTTAACTCATCACTTTGAAACCCGGCCCGGCCCATCGGCCCGCTTAAGGCCTATTCAAGGCTCGATCTGAGGCCCAGCCCGCCCAAGGCGCAATGTATTTTTTTATGAAAAATAATAAAATTTTGGTAGAAAAAATTAAAAAGAATTAAAAAAAAATGGCATGGCCAGGCCAGCCCAAGCTCGACCTAAGCTCGAGGCTAGGCCCAGGCCTACCGGCCCGACCCGAGACTCGATCCATCGGCCCATCCAAAGCCTGAATATCCTTGTGCCAAGGCTAGGGCTAGGGCCTACGCCTAATTTTTTGGCCCGTGGGCCGGCTTGACCCGGCCCGAGAAAGGCTCGTTTGGGCTCAGGCTCGAACTTAGTCCGAAATGCTAGGCTAGGGCCTGGGCCATCACTTTCAAGCCCGGTTCGGCCCATTGGCCCGATTAAGGCCTATTCAAGGCTCTGTCCGAGGCCCGATCCACGCCGAGACCTAGTGTCTTTTTTTGTGAAAAATAATAAAATTTTAGTAGAAAAAATTAAAAAGAATTAAAAAAAAATGGCCAGGCTCGTCCCGGGTCGCCCACGGGCCGTGGGCAGGTTTCGGCCAGCCACGAGGCACGGGCTAATTTTACACTCCTATCAATGTGAATGTTAACATGTCAATGTGAATATTCACATTGTCAACGGGCCGGGCCGGGCCAGCCCTGGGCCGCTGGCAAATTTTATACTCTTATCAATGTGAATGTTAACATATCAATATGAATATTCACATTGTCAACAGGCCGGGCTGGGCCCGCCCCAGGCCGCCCACAGGCGGTGGACGGGTTTCGGGCAGCCACGAGGCGCGGGCTAATTTTACACTCCTATCAATGTGAATGTTAACATGTCAATGTGAATATTCACATTGTCAACGGGCCAGGCTGGCCCCTTCCCGGGCCACAGGCGGGCTTTTAGTCGCCCATGGGCTGCGGGCCAATTTTATACTCTTATCAATGTGAATGTTAATATGTCAATGTGAATATTCACATTGTCAACAGGCCGGACCGAGCCTGCCCAGGGCCACCTATGGGCTGCGGGCGGGTTTCGCGCCGCCATGAGGCGCGGGCCAATTTTACACTCCTATTAATGTGAATGTTAACATGTCAATGTGAATATTCACATTGTCAATAGGCTGGACCCGCCCCGGCCCGACTCAAATTTTTCCGGTCACCCACGAGGATCGACATGGGCCGGGCCCCTACACATTGACGATATGAATATTCACATTGACGGTGTGAACATTCACATTAGGGGTATTTTGGTAATTATGTCACCCATAGGACTTATTGAAACATAAGAAAATAATGTGAGTTAAATGAAACATAAATAGTTGAAAATGGTATTTTGGTCTTCTTATCTCAAATAGGACCTAATAAAATAGTCAAAAAGAATATGAGTTAGATGGAATAAAACTCTTAGAAAGTAAATTTA
This sequence comes from Camellia lanceoleosa, assembly GCA_025200525.1. Lineage (NCBI taxonomy): Eukaryota > Viridiplantae > Streptophyta > Magnoliopsida > Ericales > Theaceae > Camellia > Camellia lanceoleosa. The sequence goes on along the minus strand of CM045766.1, from coordinate 116,695,183 downwards.
TCAAAAAAAACTCCCTTAAAAGAAATTGAAGAAACGAATATAAATAATTTTTATTTTTTCAATCATCATTCAATTTACTCGTGATGCAGAACTTTTTATTAGAATGGTATGAGAAAAAATATTTCTTTAAAAAAGTTGGAACTCGCATTTCACTACAACTACTAAACATATTAAACAAGAGATGTATTTCGGTGCCTTGGGCACACTATATCACCTCCCAACTATATCAAACTCTATAGGTAAATTATAAATACACGCTAAAAATTTGTATAAATACGATTTATTTTCTGTAATTTAAAAAATTATAAATATCTCCTTATTAGATCTTTTTATTTAATAGAATTAAGTAAATAAATGAAATTCATAATTACTCTCTTAAATAATAATAAAATTATTTGAATTATTAATTAAAATAATTTTTTGATATCATTAAAAATTATTAATTAACTTAATAATTTATTGACAAATTGGGCATTTATTGTGAAATTAAAAACCTCAAAATACCAGATGTAATTTTTAAAATTATAAAAAAAATAATTCATATTTTAAATAAATTTTAAAAAATATATTTAAAAAACGACCAGCCGACAGAGTTGAAAATTCCTCTGTTACTAGACAAATATGTTATTGAGAGAGAGGGTTTGAACATGAGAAGCAAGCATTTTAACTGCTAAATCATTAACACAATTGTTGAAATCATTATATATATTATATATTCAATATTTTTTTTAATTATTTTTACCAAAAATTAATATATAAAAAATTCAAAATAAATTCTAAGAATTTTTTTAAAAAATAATTTTAATACTTATATTTTTTATATTTATAATTTTAATATATTTATGATATAATTATGACATCTCGATTAAATTTCAATTAACCCACAATTAAACTATTAACCTATCCATCCAATCACAATTTCAGTTGACTTATCGATTCAATTTTCAAAATATTGGTTTGAACACAATCACAACCACTTGGCTTGTTGAGACACACAACTCATAAGTCAAAAATGGTTAACCCATTTTGCTGCCCAGTAGCAGTACGTGCTATTTACATCAGATCATATAATATTAAAAATATTAAAAATTTACATTTATTTTTTATAATTATATATATTTATACATATAGTAATATTAATTGACACACAACACAATTGGTAAATTGGTATTGATTAGCATTTTTTTATTTTTGGTTTGAATAAAATTAGAGACACTTTATTTAAAAAAATATTTGAAAATTCCAAAAAAAAAAAAAAAATACAATTTGACCTACAATAATGAGATAGGACACTTGTTAATTTTTTGTCACACACTAAACATTATAAGGCTCGACTCTCTTACCAAATTATTATGAGTGAATTTTGAAATGTAGAGTATAGATGTCCAAAATTTTCATTTATCATTTACCAGCATATTCCATCTCACTTCACGTTTTGTTTGTTTAGATAGAAAATATTTTTTTAATAAATATTTTATATATTTTCTAACGTTTGATATAATGAACAATAAAATTCAACGAAAAATAAATTTATTTGATAGGAGAATATTTTTTTACTTTTAAAATACAAAAAATATTTTGTAAAATAAAATCTTATTAACGTCTCCTTACTAAGTACCACAACCACTATCACCACTAAAAAAATATATAGTAGTATATATATTTTCAAAAAACATTTTTTAAAAATGTACGCCAAAAATAAAGAATAAAAAATTGGCATATTGACTTTTTGACTAAAAATTAATTTTTTAATTTTTTTAATTTTTATTAAAAGAATATGTAAAAAAATAAAAAAATAATATAATCTAAAATAAATTAAAAGTCAAATTAAATTTTACTCAAGTTGCTAAATTAGACCTAAATTACGGCTGTGTAATTTGGCATTTATTGGAAACGTGATCCAAAGTGCATCCCTAGATTTCGGCGGTGTAATTTGGCATTTATTGGAAACGTGATACAAAGTGCATCCCGCCCCAGTCCACAAGTAATTGATTGGTCTCGCTCACCGTTAAGTGGTGCTGTTATTATAATTTACGGAACTGCTACGTAGTTTGAGTTGTCGAATTTAAAATTAATTTTAATTCAATTTTAAAAGTAGAGAAGGAGGAGGAGAAGGAGAAGAGAAGGAAGGAGGAGGAGGAGGATGAAGAAGAGGAGAACTGAAGGGGGCATAATCACAAGGAGAGAAGAGAAGGAAGGAGGAGGAGGAAGGAGGAAGGGGAGGGGCTCGGTCGACGGCAGTGGTGCTGCGACGAAGGGGAGGGGCTCGGCGGGACCGGAGGCGACGGCGATGGTGCTGTGACGAAGCGGAGGGGCTAGGCCGACGGCAAAAGTGGAGGGGCCCTCTCTTCTCTCCATTCCCTCTTCCCGTCCTCTTTCTCTTCTCTTCTCTTCTTCCTCTCTTCTCTCCCTCTTTCTCTTTTGTTTCAAATCACCCAAAATGCCCCAAGCGACATTCGAGCCAATTTCGAGCTAAGATTTTCGAGTTACGGCTCATTTTCCTATAATTTAATAGAGACAATGATTAATAGAGAGAATGAGATTGATAAATTTATATTGGATAACTAAAAAATACGAGAAAATATAATGGATTGTAATTGGTAAAAGATATAATCACGTTATATTCTTAAATCAATTAATAATTTTTTGTCCCAATCGGACCTTTCTCAAATTCTTTTTGATAATTTCAATGGTTTAAATTATAGTTTATTAAGTAGATCATTAATGTAAAATATTAAATTAATTGAATATTTATAATTTTGTACCAAGAACATATTTATTTAAAAAAAAAAAGGTTAATATAATCTTGATAATTTATTTAAAGTAATTAGAATATGATCATGGGTTACGAATTTTCAATTAACTTAATTATTAGTATAAATAATATATTCAATAAATTCTACCATCTAAATTGTTTGAATTAACGAAAAGGACTTTAAAAAAAAAAAGGCTCGCACCGTGGCATAGCAGGCTATTGTGGCCTTATCCAAAATCCTTCATGCTCTATCTTACTTTACATCTTAAAACACTTATAATTAAAGTCTTGTCCTTTTATTTTTAAAAATAATCTATTCATTTTTTTAACATACACGGTAAATTGATAGGGTGTTTGCAATGTCATAAAAAAGTTAAATCTTTTTTTCAATTTTTTATTTTTCCGATTTGTCTTGTATAGACGAAAATCTGAAAAGTAAAAAATTTTGAAAAAATTCCAAAAAATAAAAAATCCAAAATAAGCTAAAATAATAAAAAATCCAAAATAATCCAAAAATCCAAATTATTTTACTTATTTTTGTCTTTTTTGAATTTCATTATATATATATTTTTTAATTTTTCAGTTTGTCTCTGCGAGTTGAATTTGTTTTTTGGAGAATTTTTTTTAAAAAAATCGTTAAAACCAAAATAAGCCAAAAAAATACACACCAAATAAGCAAACTCCAACAACCCATTAGTCTTGTTTTGAATACATAAAAAAAATAAAATAATTTATTAACTTATTTAAATCACATTACTTTTTTATTTTTTTACATATCTTCTTACGATAAGTGAACAAATTAAAAAGTAAGTCATACTCAAAATAATAACTTCCAGTGACAGAGACTTGGAAGAGGAGCAAGCCGCCCTTGACTTGTTGAGACAACTCACAAATCAAAATGTGACTGATGGTAATCGATTTTGTTGAAAATTTATTTCGTGATTCAGGATGATTATATTTTTAGTCAATCACAAATCACTATATTCTTTATTATTTTTTAATTACTTAATATAAATTTTAAATTATACTTTCTCTATCAATCACAACACACTTCAAACACCACGTGATCATTGCCATCTCTAAGCATAGCTTTTTTTCATCCTCTGCAGTAAATTGCAGGCCTGCAAGAGGGTTTATAACAATGTAGTGGACACCATCACACTTCATTGCTTTTTCAATCATAGGAATGTTGTTGAATCGATGGAAAAATAACTAGAGCAATTGAATGTTGTTGAATCGATGGAAAAATAGCTAGAGCAAGAAAGCAGAAAGTAGAAACAACCTTTCCTTGTGTGATTACTTAATTTGTTTTAGTTTATTTTTAAATTTTTTTATTATAAAAAATCGTATAAAAAATAAATAGAGTAATGTAATAATTTAATTTGATTTTTGATTATTTTAATTAAAAAGTCACTCTCCAAACAACTTTGTTATTCATTTTTTTTAAGACAAACATGAACAAATGAAAAAGTTACGATTATCAAATTAAATTAATTTATTCTATTGATAATGTACAATACAATGAAAATCCTAAGTTTTCTCGGATTTAAATTAAAATATATGAGAAATGAAACACTATTCTGAACTCTCATGGCACGCCAACATCACTAGCCGCCAAAGTTGAAAAAATATTCATAAACCTACTTACTACAAATGCAAATAATTGCACAATTAACAGAAACCAGGACAGAACGTGGAAAGCATATTTTAGGCTCCATTTGGGAAGCTGCAGCAGTGGTGATCTTTAATCCGATGGATAATAGATGTAATTAATTTGATTAAATTAATTAAATTCTTGATGTAATTTTATATGAAATGAATATTTTTTCATCAAATGTTCTTTTTGCTAATAATTTTTTTTTTTTGGATTCATTTAACATAATATAAAAAAATAAAACACAAAATTGATATAATTAAAACTATAATTAACAAAAGGAGCAAATTACACAACCACAAGTTTAAATTGTAAACAGAATTTAAGTACTAAAATTTAATGTAGATTAATATAACCCTGTACTCTCTCTCTATATATATATATTGAAATTCTATTTGTAAGTCATTTTTCGACTCAAATTTTATCAAAAAATATTTCAATGGAAAGGTGTAGAAATTGTGATCTTTAAAACAAAGGATGATGATAGATCGTGATCAGTTCACGGTGGCGATGGGAACAAGGCAAGCAGAAACACACCGTTTGCCGCCACTGCAATAGCTCTGACCAGAAATGCCGGCAAGTAACTGCCGTCGAAGAGCTGATCCCACGGTCCGCTTGTAAGTGAAACCACCAACTGTTTCAGCATTAGGTAACAAAGATTAGTTTAGTCCCCATTGAACAAGTTACCTCAGCTACAAGTCATTCATATCATATCCATGCAATAATATTAATAAGTGGTCGAAATTTTTTAAAAAACAATATGACATTTATTTTATGAGTTAATCAGAAATTCCAGTGAAAAATTAAATAACCAAGCATTGATATCATCAAAAAAATAAAATAAAATAAAATAAGCATTAAAAAAGAGAGAGAGAATAACGCTTCCTGTTTTGGTTGGAAAGAAAAATAGAAAAAATAAAAAAGAACGAAAGCATGAATATAATGTGATATTTGGATCAATGATTTGAGAACATATTTTCAGGGAGGGAAAGGAAAAAAAAAAAAAGAAAAATGAATAAAATAAAAGTTAATTTTTAAAATTTTTCTTTTTTCTCCAAAAAATTTCTTTTAAAGTTTTATCCAAACACAGCATAAATGTATCTATAAACTATATGATTTTTTTTTTTTCAAGTTAGTTTTAGTCCTAAAGATTAGGCCTCTACTTGAATGACTGAGGATTTCCATTACAATCTCAAAATGCTTAAATATACCATTTTTCTTCATTTTATATATATATATATATATAACATAAAATTGATTTTTTTACCCGAAATGATTACAGAAAGAGTGGAGTTAAAGCAACTCCGATAATCATTTTCACAGTGATACTGTCAAGGGGAATTTTATATACTCTTTTAAAATAATGTATCATATATACTTTTATTTATGTCATTTTTTTTAGTTATTATTAATTTTCTTATTTATATTATTTTAATTATAACTCATGAGATCTTTAGGTATGTATCATGTTATGTTTAGTTATGACAATTGTTTGTTTAGTTATGTACGAGCATGAAATAATGTTCTCGTATAATCTTATTGATTAAGTCTGCGTTCTTTCAAACATCGTTGCTTTATTTCCTGAAAACACAAACGTGAGTTAGCCGGCGGGTGTATACCGGATACCTCTCCAATGCCTAAGTTAACCAAATAGACAAATAGGTAAAAGCTCTGCGTATTCGAGAATCAAAGTTGTGATACTTGTACATGAGTTCCATCATGAGCTTTTATGGCTTTTGTCTGACACAATCCTAGTAAGACTCTTATTCCTCAACGCAGAGTCCTCCTAGGAATCATATTCCTGAAGGATAATACTTATCCCTCAATACCATCTTTACTGCTTCAACCAAATGAAATGATTTTACTACGGTTGTATGAATACACAACCGAGCTAACACTGCTATACTCGAGTGGCAATTTCAACCATGCTTCACCTAGCTCGGTGATACCTTGCTCTTGCAATTCAGCGCAGTGCGTCCATAAGTGACGCCTTAACTCGGTTATCGCTCGACTATACCTCGGGCCGGGGTATATAGACCGAGCTATGTACAGCCGCGCATTTCGACCGAGATAATTGTCACCACAATTAGACCGAGCTAACAAAAGGTAGGTCCAATTTGTGAAGTCCTGTTTACTACGACCCATGAATCAGTCCACTGCAATGACTGGGCCTAGCTCGGCCCTAAGTGCACATATAAACTCCCTCTCAATTGCCTCCTAATTCTATCTGCAACGCATGATTTGGGATTACTCTTCTCTAGCCGAGCTAGAAACATTCAATCCAACCGAGGTCACCCCCTACCGGGCTACCGATTAGTCCGGTTCATAAACGTCTTTTCACTTTGTACATCTGAATCGTTTCCTATTTGTGTGGACACGTGGCTGGCTGCCACTGGTCAAGTACAACTGTTGCCGCCGCCTTCGTACTCCGAAAATTTGAACAGTCCCGTCCTTTTCATATGCTTCATACAAAAGAACCCTCATTTTCGAAAAACACTCCTACCATCTTCTTTCCTTTGCTCTCTGAGAACTTGCGGATTCGAAGCTTCATACTCATGCTTTCATCTTCATTGGCTATTGTTTCTTCGCGACTTTACACTCGTAAGTTTTGCCAATACTTCTTTATGCTATTCTTTTTCAACTATTTCTTCATTTTTGATATTCAATCCCCACATACATGTGTTTATATACGCTAGATATCCACCATAGTACTGAGCAAATGCTACAAACCCCAAACCTTTAGGCTCAAGCTCAAGAACACAATGTCTAGATTCAGGAAACATGCAGTTTGAATCTTGAATCGTGCTGTAACCGAGCTAAAAACCTGTTTAGGCAACTTTTAGGCTTAAACACCACCGAACTAGGGAACTCCACCTAATAACCGAAATTTTTTTTTCACGCCTCTCCTTATGTTACAACCGATCTAAGAACCTTCTTTCACATTTAGCCGAGCTAAAGACTTTTGCTCCAATTAGACTAAGAACAGGTCGCATCCTACGTAGCCGAACTAGGGTTATACTTATTTTGCCTTTATACTTAGCACGGTCCCATGATATGGGCTTAACATTTTTCATCTCCACTTTGCAGACTCTGACTAGGTTGGCCAGGCACTCCTTTGCACGCTCAACCGAGATACTCAGCGTTATCTCAACACCGAGCTAGTACTCCAAGCTAATTTATACATAATTTAAGTCCATATGGGCAAATATTGATTTTTAGTAAACTCTCCTGGGGCCATCGTCGAATTTCGAAAGGATTACCAAATTCCAGACGACGTCCCTCTTTCCTTGGCCGAACTAGATACCACGCCCTGGGGAAAAGAAGGTTTCGTTCCCTTTACCGTACTATCCATTGTTGAAGCCGGCCTCCGATTTCTAGTTCAGCCACTCCTATACGAATTCCTTAGGCAAACTAGAATATTGTGACAACCCTCACCTCTAATTACTGGTAAACTGTGACTGAATATGATAAGTAACTGGTTAGACTGAAATTCTAAACTGATTGTGTGTGTATGTTGTTTTAGTGTGTTTCTATCTGTTTGCTATTGATTGATTTGTTCATGTTTTAAGTTTTGAATTGCAAATTGAAGGCCTTATCGGCGGCCGAATCAGAAATTGATTGGTATTTCATGCTAATTAGAATTTATATGATTTTATGGTAGGTTTAATTTAAATTTGAGTTGGAACGATTAAATTGGATTAAATAATGTTAAATTGCTTTAGTTTGATGAACTACCAAATTGCCACTATAGTGGGCCACTTTGTTAAACCTTGCTTGGAGCTTATTTCTACCTCATTTCCTCATCTTTGAGAGACCAAACCGTGGGAGAGAGTAGGAGATAGGGAAAAACTTAGTTTCAACAAGAGTTTGTTTGGAAATTGGAAGAATTGTAGAAGAATTGCATAATTGAGCCTCCATACTTGGAATTGAAGACCTAAGGTAGGAGAATCATCTTCTTGAACTTGAATTCTTGTTGTATCTTGCATGGTTCATGAGTCATTGGTGATCTAAGTCAAGAATTGGTTTAAAGAGTTGATTTGAGTAGCTAAATCATGCATGCATATGCACATTGTTGAGTTTTGAGGTTGTTTTCATGAAAATTCTTACATGCATGTCTATATTCTAGGTATGGTCCATGAATCCATCATGTTTTTGAAAGTTTAGGCTCATTTGATCCTGTATTAGAAGCTTTGAATCTAGATGAAAACATGCATGTCATTTGTTCATCATGTTCATGAAGTTATTGTTAAGATTATGTTTTATTTGAACTACCTTTGGGCCTTGATTTTGCAAATTGATCTTTGAAACATGTCATATTATGAGTTTTAAAGTGTTTTCCCGAAAATTGGCCCAAAAGAATCGAATTTGATGCTTTAAATGTTGAATTTGAGCTTGGAGGTTCAATCTGAAAATTCCAAATTTTGGACCCACGCTCGAGCGTAAAACTTCACACTCGAGTGTACACTCTGAGTACATGCATCCCGCTCGAGCGGGGAAAGTAACGCTCGAGCGTGAAATGCGTGTATCCAGTACTTTTCATGTGTTTACAGTCCGCTTGAGCGAGGAAATGCACGCTCGAACGAGGACTTGTGTCTCACACTCGAGCGGAGGTCGAGCGCCCATCGAGCGTGAATTGCATGCATCCAGTACTTTTGCTTGAGTTTGTAGTCCGCTCGTGCGAAAGAAGTCACGCTCGAGCGGAGATCCTTTCTCTGCATGTCTGGTTGAGCGTAGAAAGCCACGCTTGAGCGAGACCCCTGTTTTCTGAAAATTTTGAAAAGTGTTTTAAAGTACATCTTTGCATCTTCATTTCATCCTAAGCATTCCTAGGCCTAGTTTAAGGCATCTTAATAAGGATATTGATGTAGAACCACACTGAGTCAAGATAGGGACTAAGTCATTGATTCCCAAGTGTGTAACTTAGTGTGTGTTCGTTCTGTAACTGTGTAGGGTTGGCATCCGAGGACACTCACTAGCCTATCTGTAACCCAGTACTCTGTGAGTAACAATGTTGTAAAGATATGTTCAATTATGAATATTTTCTGAATGATCAACTGCTCTGTTTACTAAAACGCTATTGTTTAATGAATGAATGTTTGTCCTATTTGTAAACTGTATTCGTGGCATCCATAGCAATTTACTGCTATTGCATTGTTACTGCTAATGTCACAGAGATCTCTGTCGGTTCTCATGTTTAGAACCACTACTGTTTACTGTTATGATGGCCATCAACTGACTGTTCGGTCTGTTAAGACCTACTGTACTGTTTTGCTATGGGATGTACCACATATGACTGCTATCGTTTCTAAATGACTGATATGACTGTTTAATGACTGAAAGGACATTCATTCTTAACCTCTTTACACAACTATCATTCACTGGGCTTTAGCTCACTGTTTATATTTATATGTAGGTGTTCAAGCACTGGATCGGAGTTAGGAGCGTCGGGTTAGCTCCCCTTTTGTCAAGCTAACCTTCGTGCCTCACCTCAAGGTTCCATGCCTATTCAAGCTAGGGCTGCTTTGGGGTGTTTAGATTCACCCTTTCTATTTCTGTTTTGTATACACTGCATGAGACTTGTACTGTAATGTTATGTTAGGGATTTGGTCCCTAACCTGAATGCCTATATATGATGTATGTACATACTATTTTGGTTCTCAATGTGAATATGTTCTAAAAAGTCTTTTTGCATACAAACTGTCACAGCTCATTGGATATCTTTTATTACTGTTTTGGCTTTCGCCACATACTTTGTATTCTTGTCTTTCTTTGTTAGCGGGCCTTGGTAATCACGGATTCTTGGCGATTCTGATACTAAACCCATAGGGGCGGGTTTGGGTCGTGACAAATATGCCTAACTCAACTTAGCACCAATTCTTACAGAATAATAAATGGCATCGCCGAGCTAAATCGCCGGCTTGGCCTCAACCTCGGTTTAGCCGAGATATTTCACCAATACTCACTCGGCCAGAATGATGACGACTAGGTATACTATTTAAGAATAAGACGCCGCCGAGAGAAAATAATAAAAAACACGCCAGATAAAGACTTAAACGTGACGACTTTTTCTGGGTTTCTAGTAACTTCGACGACCAGGAAGCCCAGATACCGGGATACGGAATAAACTGGAATAAAGGAGTAGCCGGTATGAATACTTCGGCTTAGCTTGTGCGTTCTTTACTTTTAACTGTTTATAAGTTTTGCACCATGCTAGCCGTTTGCCTGTTTCTTTATGCAGATTTGAACCAACTAAAGTCGCAGTACCAATACCCCAATTTAGACGCACTTCGTGCTGCACTTCAGTACCGCGATCGAGGTTGGGCTGAGCTACTCAATTTTGAACCGACATATAGATACAGCAGTAAGAGGAAGACCAGGGTGACAGATTTGCTTTTGGAACCTTCACCAGAACTAGATCCAACCCTTCCACGAATCAACCTTATTCCACTGACTGAAGAACAAGAGATGGCAAAGTGCCGAGCTGTGCGAGCCCTAATCACCGAGACAAATTCAATTCCAGACAGCGGGGTTCAGACCGAGACAACTCCAGTCGGTCAAACAGTTGATGCAGTGGTGGCCCTCCCAACTGCCCAAGCCTCATCATCCCGGTCGAGGAAGCGCGCTCGCACTCCCTCAATCGAGCCACAACACCTTGTGGATGAAGACGACACCTTACTCCCTCAATCTACGCAACCGAGCCCAGAGCCCGTGGGTTCTGACCGGGCTAGCCCTTCTGAATGGGCTCCAAAAATAACCTACAAGAACTGAGCCATCACGAACACAGACTCCGTGGTGGCTGACAAAGACCACACACTTGCTTTCAATTTGGCCAAGAGCGTATGTCTGCCACCCGACATGGAACACCATGACCATCTTACTGAGCTCAAGGCCATCCGCTCGGCTACTAAGTCGATGGTGCTGGTAAGTGCTTAACTCCATTTGTTTCTCCATTTCCATTTTCCCCAACAGTTTGCTCGGTTTTCGTCCTGATTTTACTTCCCCTCTGTAGGCCATGCAAAAGAACCACGTTGCTCATAAGCGTGTGCTAGAGCTACGTAAGATAGCTCGGTTGGCCGTAGCAAACGTCAACACTAAAACAGCCGAGCTGAAAGAAGCGAAGAAAAAAATGACCGAGCTCAAATCTGAAGTAGCCCGACTTACCGAACTAGTCAACTCGGTAGAGGCAAACAAACAAAAGGCTTTGGCCGAGTGGAAAGACCGCTATCTACGCGAGCTGGTTAAGCTTGAGAAAAAGAAAGATGCCGAGATCGCCGAACTAAACAAGAAAATGGAGGATGTTGAAGACAGGGGCTACAATGAAGGTGAGGCCACTTACATACTGCAATGTGAGGCTGCAAAAGACATGTTCTTCAAATGCGGAAGGAAGGCGGCTGTTACGAAGCTCGATTATGATGAAGAAACCGAGGTCTTCCATAACCCTCCTCCTTACTTCATTCCAACCTATATGGCGGACTATGCTAACGCAGTCCAACAAAAGTTCCTCCAAGAAAGGGAGGAGGACGAGGTCCCTGTTCCTACAAACAGCACCCAGCTCGGCCGCTAGTCTATCTCTCCCACTCCAGTGGACTCTATCCCACCTTTGCTTGTTGTGACTAACGTGGTGCCTTTGATCGAGCTCAACCGAGGTGCGCTTTCCACAATCGAGCTACCTTTGGGTGAAGCCCGGGTTAATTTGGATACCAATTTGGAAGATCTTTTCTCCTGATTGTTCTTTTTCTTTTTCTTTTTTCTATCACCGGGCTATAGCCCCACCTTTTGTAATGCACTTTGGAATGAAATCCTCAATTTCTTCATCTTTTTGTTCGATTATGCTTTGGCTTGTAATTTATCTTCTTTTTGTGGCCGAGATAACCATCTCGAATTAAGAGCTTTGACAACTGTTTGCTGTGTTGGTTATATTGGCCTACTTTCTCCAGCCAACCTCTCTTTAGCCCACATCCTTATCTCGGCTGAAGAGTACTCAAAGTTGGTTTTTCCAACCAACCTCTCTTCAGCTTAGATCCTTATCTGGGCTGAAGAGTGCTCAAAGTTGGTTATTCTAGCCAACCACTCTTCAGCCCAGATCATTATCTCGACTGAAGAGTGCTCAAAGTTGGTTATTCCAGCCAACCACTCTTCAGCCTAGATCCTTATCTCGGCTGAAAAGTACTCAAAGTTGGTTATTTCAGCCAATCTCTCTTCAGCCTAGATCCTTATCCCGACTGAAGAGTACTCAAAGTTAGTGATTCCTGCCAACCTCTCTTCTGTTGTCCCTAGCTAATACTGTCTAGGAACAACTGTACAATAGAAAGAGAAACTACTTGTTTTATTAGAGAAAGGAAAATTACAAGTATTTAAAGGAAAGTTAAAAATAAAATAGTGTGAGATTTGCAGTGTTCCATGGCCTGGGTATAGGCTTGCTGTCTTGTAGACGTCCCCGAACGTTCTGGGAGGGAAATCCCGTTCTGTTCATTTGGGCTCACTACAGTTCAGGACTCAATGTCACGGTTCGTAATCTGAACCAAAGAGTCCAAATCTGGCAAATCGTTTTGAGAAAACAGATTTTTAGAAAAGAAGTGCCAAACATGGACTGCTTTGCCAGATACAGAGTCGCCACCTAAATATTTTATTTTTGAGAAATTTAGGAAACCCTTACTCGTTGCCTAAGGCCACGTGTCTGTCATCACCAAAGTTGCCTCAGCTCGGGAACTTGGGTACGATTGGGGAAGGTCACTTCGTGAGCACCCCCGCTCGCCCGATCAAAGATCGGCCTCTACTAACCATGATATCTAGTTTTGAAAACATTATGCGTTCTTATTCTGGTTATTAGCCTAGATTTACTATGTGATGTGCACAGCATACAAGTATACACTGGATCGCCTGAATTGGAACAAAACATTTCATGTTTGTTTTGAAAGCGGTTTGCTACTCGCAAGTAGGCTAAAAATGCAGATTTTGCCACCCTCGGGTGGGCTTAGAAAAGATGGTTTTGCCACTATCTAGTGGGCTTAAAACTCACAGTCAATGCATTTATTCTAATTCAAATAATCCAACCTTCACCCACAGGCATTCAGGCAGTTATATCACATAAGCATATAACCTCATGGTAAGCATGCTATCATGGCAGTCACTCACACTTGTGCAAGGATGCTAAAGCATAAAACTTACCGAGTACTCCAAGCCAAAAAAGAAGCTATGTTAGAAATCCATGCATGATCCTAACTATACAGAAATACCTAATGCAACATATGCAAAAATGCAACTATAGTAGGCTCGGCTACTCTAAAGATGGCATGTGAAATGCAACAGCTAACAAGTATTCAACTTGAAATTGAAATACAAATGCAGTTAGTATGATGTGCCGAGCCTGGTGCATGCAAAACAGATGAATGAATGCAAACATGCTATCATACTGTATGCTAATTAAAACATGCCCTAATCTAACCATCATAAGCTGGTAAATAAAAGGGAGAAAGACGTAGGGTTGGAAGACATACATCACACACATGCACACTTATTACAATTGTGCCCTCGCTCGGAGGGTCTGAATAAATAATATGTAGTCCGAATAAATAATATACAGTCCGAATAAATAGTACAGTCCGAATAAATACAAAACCCTAATTAATTAACAAATTTAACTAGGAAAGCAGTAAACTAGCACGCAAATCCATGGATCGCCTTAGCTCTGTTCCGAATGATGAATGATGCATGCTTGAGTTGCCCTGCGCGGAAATCCATTGCGATGCCCCAATTAGCCTTTGTTTACAATTAAGCCCGGAATATTACACGAAGCTCCAAAAGACTGCCGGTTTCTGATTTGCTACAACAGAGAGCAAGAAAGGGGCATGGCAAAGTATTTTCACATATGTATATGTATGCATACCTCAATCCTCGTGCCACCAATCACACATCTCGATGCATGATGGCCGAGAAGTCGAATTGCACGACTCAATGTGAAATGAATGCACATATAAACACAACAAGACCGAGACTCCATCATGGTTAATCCGGAGTGTCGGCGACCGGGAATTGAGACACGTTCCGTCACTCGGAGTACGAAATGTCCCTTGTTTCCCGTGTTTGGGCTAACTCCTATCCCAAACACAATGCAATATGCATGGCATGCGTGAATGCAATTCTAACATGCAACCTAACATACACAACGCTACAGATTGAGATGGCATACGCAATGCACTAACATACAACCTAGTATACGCAATGCAAAGGACTAAGATGGCATACACAATGCATAATGGACTTACACCAACATGAGTGGACCTCAGCCACACCCACATTAGTAGCCATAAGATGAAAATGAGACAACCGAAGTGCGTGCACACATGCACGCAGACTGAGGACCGAACCTAAGGCACAACATGCAACTCTAACAAGGTATGACAAGGGATGCAAAATGGCATGCAATAGCATAAATGAAAGCTCTGAAACAGTATGCAAAGTGGTCCCGAAGCATGGAAACATGACACCCAATGCACGGAATAAGTCCCGAAACTCAAAACTAGGCACATGTATTGACTTATAGCTATGCAAAGCAAGCATTATTTGAATATGAAGCACAAAGATAGAGCCAAGGCAGTCCCAAAATATGCACATTTCTAGTTTAAAGCATGGCGAAAAAGTGCTAACATGATGGCCTAAAGCAACATGCAACAATGGCTAGTAAACATGGTTTATATGGCATGTATATGAAGCACAAGAGAAATTATCAAACTAGCCAAAATCAGTGAATAAAATATGTCAAAATATTCCCAAATAACCTCTGAAATGCAGCCAACATATGCACAAATGATGGGTTCCTTTAGAGGGCCATACAAGGGGTTATTAAGCACATACAAGATAGACACTTAGCAAGACCAAACCAACTTTGGAAATGGATTATGACAGCCCTAAAACCCACCAAATAGGCCCTGGAATCAGTCTCGGAAACATGCAAAGAAAGGTCTCTTTGAAAGGCCTTGAATGTGATTTCTCTACACATGCATCATAAACATAAAATATGGCCAAAAGGGCCTTAGACAGAGCCAAGGCAGACCTCAAAACCCTCAGAATGAGGCCTGGAACATGACTTCAATGTATGCAAAATAGGGTCCCTTTGGAAGGTCAAACATGCTAGTAAAGAGAATGAGGGGTGAGAGGGTCACCCCTCTATGATTTCAAAGCTCAAAACCTCATCAAAGCCATTGAAAATCCACTGGATTTCAGTGTCTAAGAGGCCAAAACAAGGCTAATGTAAATGCTCAAATGCATGGCTCAAAGCATGTGGGAATGAAGCATGCAAGGAAGGAGATGACTCCAAACAGAAAAGTGACCTCAAGAAAACTTAAAGAGGAGGTCAAAAAAAGACTTTTTCCAGTTTATAACAAATCTCGAAAATGTTCAAAAGTAAGGCTAAAATAGGATGCAAAAATAGCCCTAAAAGAGAGATTGAACAAACAAGGAAATAGATGACTTCAAACAGCAAAGTGTCCTTAAAAAAAGTTGAAGAGAGGCTCAAAATATGACACTTTACATTTTGGGTCGAAGCCCAGAAATGCTTGCAAATAGGGCTAAGCTATGGAGTAAAATAATGCAAGAAAAGAGGGAATGAAGGCTTACCCTTGTAGCACAGCAATGCAGCAGCTTTTGGTCCAAGAAAATGAGCTCCTAACCTCTGAAAATTAGCCTCAACGTGTTGGAATGGATGATGGAGGTGGTAGGCTATGAATTGGTGTGTAAATGGTGCAAGGACAAGGGTGTTTTGAGGCTTGGATGAGAGAGATATGGAGGATTGTAGGGATATGCTCCAGCTGGTTTTTCTAACCCTTGCAACATGAGGTGGGGTGTTGGTTATATAAAGGGAGAAGGGTGAGGCTTCTTGGGGAAGCTAAGAGGGAGGTTCAAGGCTTCTAAAAGAAGCTTGACCAAAGGGGTCAAGCTTCCTCAAGAAGCTTGACGAAAAGGGCTAAACTCTTTTTTAAAACAAAGCCAAGGGGTCAAAACCACCTTAAAAGGACCAAAAGCAAGGACAAACCCTCGGACAGTGGGTCAAGTGGAAAATAGCTGGCACAGCTGGAACACACTCAGGAGGGTAAACATGGCCGGCCAGGTTTAAAAGGCCAAGGTGGCCGGCCGGCCACCTCCCCTGGTCGGTCGACCAGGGGTCAAAAGGGTCAAGCACAATTACTGGTCGGCTTACCCAGAAAGGTGGCCTTCCAGATGAGTGCAACACAGCTGTATGGTCAAAAACTAGAAAAAGTGATTCAGGAGAGAGAAAAACTAGCTTTTTAGAGGGGTTCAAAAGGGTCAGGAAGAATTACTGGTCGGCCTACCCATATTGGTGGCCTCCCAGGTGTGTACAACACAATGGTGTGGTGAAAAGTCAGAAAAAGTGGCCCGGGAATGGGAAAAACCAGCTTTCTAGTAAGAAAAACGGTCGACGAAGGGCAATGAAGAGAAAAGCTGGTTTTTTAGAAAAATTGCTGGTCTCCCACCCTCCTACAACCTTCCTAACAATGAAAATAAGGTCTCCGCCAAAAAAGAATCAAGACGGATGCAGAACGGAGGTTCGGGGACCGAAACGCGCGGCCCGAGGCCCCGAAAACAGGATGTTGGGCACAGGAAGTGGCGTTCGACCACGAAGGTGGTCTCTCAGGCCACAATATCCCTCAAAAGGGAGGAAATAAGGCGTGTGCCAAAAACCGGATCAAACAGAGGTAGTTAAGCGGTCCCAAACCAAGGCGCACGGCCAACGGCTCCGAAAACCGGGAACCAGGCTCCAAACGGGAAAAATGGCCTACGACCACGAAACGTAGCCCACGGCCACTGAAAGATGATCTACGATACCTCTCCCTCCCTTCGGGAAGAGAAAACAAAGAAAACAGGGCCTGGTTTGCAAACCGAGGCAAAGCACAAAAGAGTCCGGAAGTCTGGAGGCAAGGCTCGCAGCCGTGATTCCGCAACCTCAGAACGAGCACAATATGCAACATCACCAAGCGCTCAATCGGTGACGTCTAAGTCTTAAGGTCGGTCAAAAATGGGGTGTCTACATGTCTCCATCTTCCAAGTGGTATGCCCCTTTTCCTGCTAAACCAACCACTTTGTATGGTCCTTTCCAATTAGGCCCTAACTTGCCATCTCCGGGTACCAGAGTGTTTCCCATTACTTTGCGCAGCACCCAATGTCCAATCTTGAATTGCCTCGGATGTACCGTCTTGTTATATTTTCTGGATAACTCTTGTTGGTATGAGGCAATGTGAACTAGTGCTCTTTCTCTTCTCTCTTCTGCTAGGTCAAGTTCCAAGGTTATGGCTTTTCCATTCAAGTATGGGCCAAAATTTTCACTTCTAATGGTAGGGAGGACTACTTCCAGTGGGATTATTGCCTCCATGCCATAGGCCAAAGAAAATGGTGTTTCACCAGTTGACCGTCGAGGTGTGGTGCGGTAAGCCCATAGAACATGAGGAAGCTCTTCAGTCCACTTGCCTTTTGCTCTTTCTAACCTTTTCTTCAAACCATCCAAGACAACTTTGTTTGATGTTTCTGCCTGGCTATTTGCTTGAGAGTATGCTGGTGTAGAGTTGTAAAATTCTATCTTCTATTCCTCACAAAAGCCTCTAAAGATTTTGTCGTCGAACTGAGAGCCATTGTCGGATATCAGAGCTTTTGGTATGCCTAATCAGGTTATGATATTATGCCAAATGAACTTCTTAACATCTTTCTCCTTTATTAATGCAAGTGTTTCAGCCTTTACCTACTTCGTGAAGTAATCCGTTGCTGCGAGAAAGAACTTTCTATTACCGGGCGCTGTTGGAAGTAGCCCTACTATGTCCAAGCCCTACATCTCAAAGGGCCATGGGTTAGTTAATGGTAGAAGCTCTATGGTTGGTTGATGTATTTGGTGTGCGAACTTCTAACATTTCTCGCACTTTTTGACATACTTCTCTGAATTTGTTTGCATGTAAGGCCACCATTATCATTGTGAAATTGCTCTGTAGGCCAATGATCTTCCCCCCTGGTGGCTTCCGCATACACCTTCGTGTATCTCGAACAAGAATGCCTCGACCTTGCTAGGGTGGACACATTTCAAGTAAGGTCCTGTGAAGGATTTTTTGTATAACGCCGATGACAGAGAGAGCCAAAATCGCTGTGATTTTGCTGTGATCTTGTTGGCCTCTTTCTTTTCTTCAGGTAAGATGCCGTTTTTTAAGAATACAATAATGGGATCCATCTATGAAGGGCATAGTTCGGCACAACATACCTCTGTTACTTCGGGTTCTTCAATACTTGGTTTGGGTAAGAAGTCGATTAGTAATGGATGTAGGATAGATGTGTCTGCCATGGAGGCAAAACCTGCCAGTTTGTCTACCTTATTGTTTTTGTCTCGGCCAATCTGCTCTATTCGCACTACTTCGAACTTCATGATCTCCTTTCTGACTAACTCTTGGTACTCAGCCATTCTCTCATCTTTTGCCTCATAGTCACTTAAAATCTGGTTTACTACCAACTGGGAGTCACTGTAAACCATTAGCTCGGTGGCCTTTATGAAGAATACTGATTTTAGGCCTGCTAGAAGTGCTTTGTACTTTGCCTCATTGTTTGATGTTGGGAAGCCAAGGTTAACTGCTTGTTCTACTATCAGGCCATCTGGTGAGATGATAACTATGCCAAGTCCTGTACCGTGCCTATTGGATGCTCCATCCACGAAGAGCTTCCACATCTTTCCAACGAATAGCTTCCAGCAAGTGGAGGGGTTAGATGATGTTTTGGGGTCATGAGTGTTGCTGATGTTTTTTTCCAAGTCCATGCTTACAGTTGGGGTTTGTTCTTCACTATCTGACTGTACCAAGTTTTTACTTGTTGATGAGTTTTTGCCAGGTATAGGACGGTCTGCCTCTTCCTCCCTTTCTTCAATCTGGTATGCCTTGGGATGTAGCTGGGCATCTTGTTTTGAGGGCTGCGCAATTCCTGCGGCATTTTTCATCCCCTTTTCAGTTGTATCTGTTAAGTCAACTGGGCAGATGTGATGGCTTCCTGGTGTGAACTCAGCCACAAAGTCTGCCAGAGCTTTGACTTTTATTGCGGTTCTGGGTTGAAACTTGATGTCGAACTGTCCCAATTCCACTGCCCATTTCAAGATTTGCCTAGAAAAGTCCGCCCTCTCAAACAAAGCTTTTAAGGAAAAAGCTATCAGGACGATTATGGTGTGGGCGTGGAAGTAATGTGATAACTTCCTTGAGGCCATCATCAAAGCTAAGACCAGCTTTTCCAATGGTAGGTACCTGGTTTCTACCCCCAGCAGGGTCTTGCTAACATAAAACATAGGCAAGTGTTGGATTCCTTCCGCTATGACCAACACCACGCTGACTGCATGCTGTGAAACTGCTAAGTACAAAATGAGTTCTTCTCCAGTTACTGGGGTTACTAGCAATGGAGGAGAAGTCATGTAGTCTTTCAGGCTCTCTAGGGCGCGATCGCATTCTTCATCCCATTCAAATTTGGCCTTCAGCGCTTGGAAGAATGGTCGACATCTGTCTGATGACCAACTTATGAACCGATTGAGTGCGGCAGCTAGGCCAATGAGATGTTGCACCTCTTTTACTGTGTTGGGCCTCTCTAGATCCTGGATTGCTTTGATCTGAGAGGGGTCTGCTTCTATACCTCGGTTGGTCACCAGGAAGCCAAGGAACTTGCCTGATCCTACGCCGAACGCACACTTAGATGCATTTAGACGTAACTTGTTCTTTTTTAGGATTTGGAACATTTCGTCTAGGTCCTTGAGATGGTCTCTCTCATCCTTGCTTTTGACCACCATGTCATCTATGTAAGCCTCTATTATTTTGCTTAACAATGGTTCAAACATTTTGATGACTATTCGTTAGAATGTGGCCCCTGCATTTTTTAGCCTAAAGGGTATGACCTTGTAACAATACAATCCTCTGGGTGTTGTAAAAGATGTGACCTCCTGGTCTGGCTCATACATAGTGATCTGATGGTAACCTCTATACACATCAAGGAAGCTAAGTCAATTGTGCCCTGCCGTCAAGTCCACCAGTTGGTCTATTTTGGGTAAGGGAAAGCTATCCTTTGGGCATGCCTTGTTGACTGTTTGTAGTCCACGCAAACACGCCATTTTCCATTCTTTTTTGGCACTACTACAGTATTGAATATCCACCTGGGATAGTGTACTTTTCTGATGGCTCCTGCCTCTAGCAAGTTTCCCACTTCCTCCGCCACTATTTCCGCTTGGTAGAGTGCTGATCTGCGAGTACGCTGTATAATTAGTCTAGGAGTCGGGTAGACATTAAGTTGGTGACAGATGAAGTTTGGGTCAATGCTAGGCATGTCATATGGTGTCCAAGCAAGCACTTCGATGTTAGAGGTTAAGAATTCCATGACCTCTATTCTCTCAGTGTTGGACAAAGACGAGCCGAGCAAAAAGAACTTCTTTGGGTTCTTTTCATCTATTCTTATCTTTACCAAGTCTTCCACTGCCTTCTGATCAGCTGCCTTGCCGACATCTGTAAATAGTTCATTGCTTTTTGGCTCTTCGACCATCTGTATATATCCTTTTGTAGCCTAGCTGCCATTTATTGTGACGAAGTACTGTTTTGACATGATTTGGTCTCCCAAGACCTCTTCAATTACTCCGGCTTCGTTGGGGAATCGTAGTGCTTGATGGTAGGTTGACGCTACCGATCGTATGGTGTGCAGCCATGTTCTTCCCAAGATTATGTTGTAAGTGGAAGGGACCTTCAATACCCAGAATTCCACTTGTTTGGTCATGGTCCCAGCTTTGATTGGGAGGATTATCTTGCCCACTGGCCACTCTGGCATTGAGCTGAATCCGATTAGGGGAGATGTTGCAGGTGCCAAGTCTTTGTCCTCCAGTTTCAGTTATTTGAAGGTTTCGTCATACATTATCTCACATGAGCTTCCTTGGTCAATCAAAATCCGCTTGATGTCGAAATTCTTGACGCATGGAGTGACAACCAGTGCATCATTGTGAGGGCAATGTATCCTTGCTAAATCTTTGTCTGAAAAAGATATGACATTTGCGGCCTCTATTCTCCCATTTTTGATGGTAGGTTGTGCACTTAATACCTCCCTTAAGTGCTCAGCCTTTTTGATCATCCCCTTGAACTCACATACCCGCTCAGGTTCGAATATCCCATGTATTACGTTAATTACGCCTTGAGGTGGAGCGTCAACCGACATCCCATTTGGGTTGTTGTGGTTCTGGGGGGCTGGCTGTGTCCCTTATTCTATATACTGGTCTAGGTGACCAGTAACTACTAATTCTTCTAAATGTTGCCTCAAGGGTGTGCAATTTTCAGTTAGGTGCCCCTTTTCATCATAAAAGGTGCAGTGGGACCTCTTGTCGTAGCCATTTTGTGCTGTTCTCAACTTGACTGGCCGCCGAACAAAGGGTTCATTCTTTATCTCGCTGAGAATTCGGTAGATAGGTTTATTGAACAAGGTGGTGATGGCAGTGCGAACTCTTAACCTCTTTTTTTTTCTGGGTCCTCCCTGTTGGATCGTCTGCCTTGCCCATTCCTGTTTGGTTGTTCTACCGTGTTGACTTTTGCTGTAGTCTTTTTGTCTGGCATTATTGTTGAGCCAGATTTTGCTTTAACCCGGGTGCTATCTTCCTCTACGCGGATATGTTGGTGAACCCTCTCCATTAGGGCCTCCATCGTAAGAGGTGACGTCATAGTAATTAAGTCCCTCAACTTGTTTCCGACTGATAGACCCCTTTTGTATTGTGCGATGGTGAGATTTGTGGGGCAATCTTCTATCTGGTTGAAAGTCTCCCAATACCGACCGTTGTAGGATCTCAACGTCTCTTTTTTGCCCATGTCAATGGAGAGTAGCTGATCAATCTCCACGGGTGTTTTGGTGTTCGTTCTGAACCTAGTCACGAACGCCTCTGCCAATTGTGCTCAGGAGGCAATGCTGCCTTCTGGTAGCCTTTGGAACCAGGTTAGACCTAGGTCGCCAAGGCTGAACGGGAACATGATACACATCAGGGCCTCATTCCGCCGGTACACTGCCATAACCTGGCGAAAGTGGTGAAAGTACATGTAGGGGTCTGTCTTCCCCTCATAAGTGGTGAATTTGGGCTGTGGAAGCCCGAAGGTAGTGGTGCGTTCTCTATTGCCGGAATGAATGGCGAGCTCTACAACCTTGCTAATACCTTATCTGCTAGTTCGTAAGCAAGGCGAGGCATTGGCATTCCTACATCAACACTCTCATGTGTTTGAGGGGCCAATCGCTATAGTGTTGAAACTCTGCGTGGGTCGCGAGCCCTGGTGTCCTCCTTCCATTGGGCCCTTTCTTCTAGTACTGTTCGCAAGTCAGATGATCTAGGTATCTTCGTGAGCCTGGATGTCGTCTAGTGCGTGTGCGAGGGCTGATATGTGCTTCCTTCAGTACACGACCTCTCAGTTCTCGTTCTCTCAAACCTAGAGTAACGAGTCCTGGACGTCCTTGATTGAGTGTCGCCTGTTCTAAGGCTCATGCTTTGTGCTTGTGATGGTGTGGTTTGTCTATCACAATCCTTCGAGTGGTGAAGAGGCGTGTTGCCTTTGCGTCCCGTCTCCTGTCGCCACCCCTTTTTCTTTTATATGGGGCTTCATTGTCTCCATGTTTGCCGCCATCTTCCTAATTAACTCGTCCTGCTCCCTTACGCGATTCTCCAGAACTTGAGAATCCAACCTTTGCCTTTGTCTATCAGGACTTTGAGAGCGACGGGGGCTACCGCCCTGTCTCCCCCTCGCATCCCTTCGGGGGTTCTGTTGCTGGGGTTCTAAATCTGCCATGCAAGGGATAGAAGACAAACCTTCGCACCTCCCACCCCCTTTTGGGGTTTGCCCATCAATAGCCGATTGCGACAAGTCTTCCTTGTGCACCATTGCTTCTAACTAGAGAGGAAAGCTTGATCAAGAGGTTTTGTTCTTTGCTTGTCTTCCCACAGACGACACCAATTGTACGAGCACGAAATAATGTTCTCGTCTAATCCTGTTGATCAAGTCTGCGTTTTTCCAAACGTCGTCGTTTTATTCTCTAAAAACACAAACGTGAGCTAGCCAGCGGGTGTATACTGGATACCTCTCCGATGTCTAAGTTAGCCAAATAGACAAATAGGTAAAAGCTCTGCGTATTCGAGAATCAAAGTTGTGATACCTGTACATAGGTTCTGTCATGAGCTTTTATAGCTTTTGTCTGGCACAATCCTAGTAGGACTCTTATTTCTCAATGCAGAGTCCTCCTAGGAACCATACTCCAGAAGGATAATGCTTATCCCTCAACACCCTCTTCACTGCTTCAACCAAGTGAAATGGTTTTACTACGGTTGTATGAATACACAACCGAGCTAACACTGTTATACTCGAGCGGCAGTTTCAACCGCGCTTCACCTAGCTCGGTGATACCATGCTCTTACAATTCAACTCAGTGCATTCATAAGTGATGGGTTAACTCGGTTATCGCTCAACTATACGTCGGACCGAGTTATGTACAGTCGCACATTTCGACCGAGATAATTGTCACCACAATTAGACCAAGCTAACAACAACTAGGCCCAATTTGTGAAGTCCAGTTTACTACGGCCCACTGCAATGACTGGGCCTAGCTCGGCCCTAAGTGCGCATATAAACTCCCTCTCAAGTTATGACTCAGAAAATATGAAATTATGCTATTTGTTTCTTTAGTTGTAAAGTGTTAGCAGATATTTTAATATTATAATGTGTTATAGGTTTGATTTTCTTTTCTTTCCCTCCAAGTTTTCTTTGCTTTTAAGTCAAGTTTTTTTTTTTCTCCAAGTCTTCCAAGGAAATTGCCCACCAATTTCCTCTCCTATTCTTTTCCTCCAAGTTAACCCCTTTCTTGGTGACCAAGCTTTCCTCTCCTATAAATTGAGCCTTTCACCTCTCTTATTAGTAGCTCAAAAAAAAAAAAAAAAAAAAAAGCGTTTGCTAGTTTCTTATTTGAGAGATTATCAAGCAAAGAAATAAAGGGTGTATGTGATAAAACTTTGGGTTCAACCAATTGTGCAGTATTGGTGAACCATATGACTTAGTTGGGCTGTTGTATCCTGGGGAGGACAAGTCAAGGTTTTTTTCTGCTGCACTGGTGTAAGGCTTTGCCTAACCGCAGAGGGATTGAATCTTCTTAAAGATAGCTAATTTCCCGCGCCTCAGCCCTTATAATAGTTATTGTAATTTTTTTTTATTTGTATTTTCTGGTGTTTTATTTATAATTATCACCAACAATTTTAAAGAGATTCAAACAGTAAAATTCATGGAGCCAATATTGGAGAAGCCCAATGAAAATACCGGCGATCACAACAAGCCCTTCCAGTTCAAGGAAGCCCATTTCAAGAGATAGAAAGGTAAAATGCTTTTCTACCTCAGTCTCCTCAAGGTGGCCCATATCTTGACCGAGAAAAATCCGAACAAAGTCTCCACTGAAAAGATGACTGACGAGGAGTATGTCGCACATCTTGAAAAAATTGAGAAATACAACACAGATGAGTATAAATGTCGGTATTATCTTTTGAATTGTCTTTCGGATCAATTTTATGATTATTATGATACTATTTATACCACTACCAAGAAAATTTGGAAAGCCTTGCAGAATAAATATGACACTGAAGAGGCAGGCATTAAAAAATATGCTGTAAGCCATTTTTTTCACTATCAGATGATAAATAGAAAATCAGTAGTAGGGCAAGTCCGCAATTTTCAAATGCTAGTGGCTGAAGTTAGATCCGAAGGCATCAAAATTGGAGACAATCTTGTTGTGGTAAGTATTATTGACAAACTACCATCATCTTGGAGGGAGTTTTAGAAGTCAATGCGTCACAAGCAAAAGGAGACATCTTTGGAGACTCTAATCACACGGATTCGGGTGGAGGAGGAAGGACGAGGACAAGATGCGCTAATGACACAAGAGCATTCCATTGCAAAGGTAAACTTAACTTCTACAAATACTTTAGCTGAAGGTAAATTTCATAAAAATAGTCACTTGAAGCCAGTTAAGAAATTCTGGAAAAATACTGGAAGGCCACAAAATAAAAATTAGTCGACACAAAATAAATGGAACCAAGAACCCTCTTCACAAGATCTGACAAATGTGACATGTTTTGTGTGTGACAAAAATGGGCATATTGCTCGAACTTGCAAATTTCGGAAACAACAGTATTGACCACAAGCTAATGTTATCGAGAAACCATTTGTGGCTATGATTACAGATATTTTTATGGTTCAATCTATGAAAGGGTGGTGGGCAGACTATGATAAAAGATTGGTTCAAACATTTCACTCATTTTAATGAGGAGAGGACTGTTATGCTTGGTGACTCCAGTTTAACCAAGGTGCTGGGGTGTGGGGATGTTGAGCTGAAATTTACCTCTGGACGTGTGCTTGTTCTAAAAGATGTGTTGTACACACCGTCCATGAGGAAAAATTTGATGTCGAGTTATTTGCTCAACAAAGTTGGTTTCAAGTAGACTATTGAATCTGACCAATATGTAATCACTAAAAAAGGCATATTTGTGGGGAAAGGGTATGCCTGTGATAGAATGTTTAAATTAAATGTTGAGAATAAGAAAGCACATGTTTCTATTTACATGTTGTCTTCTATGAATTTTTGGCATGCTCGTTTATGTCATATTAATAGCCGATATGTGAGAGTTATGAGTAGTTTAGGATTGATTCTCAGACTAACAAATAAGTTTGAGAAATGTGAAGTTTACAGTCAAGCAGAAATAACTAAAAGGTCTCATAAAAGTGTGGTGAGAAATACTGAATTATTAGAATTAATTCACACCGATTTATGTGAATTTGAAGGAATTTTAACACGTGGTGGAAATAGATATTTTATCACTTTTATTGATGATTTTTCAAAATACACTTATGTATACTTGTTGAAAAATAAAAGTGATGCTTTTGAAAAATTTAAAGAATTCCTTCTTGAAGCTGAAAATCAATTCGATAAAAAGATTAAAAGATATAGAAGTGATAGAGGCTTGAAATATGAATCTTTTGGATTTAACTCATTTGCTCAATCTTTGAAAATAATCCATGAAATTACTCCACCATATTCACCTGTATCTAATGGTGTAGCAGAAAGGAAAAATAGAATTTTAACCGATTTAACAAATGCTATGCTAATTAAAGCAGGTGCTCCTTCAAATTTGTGGGGAGAAGTAATTTTAACTACATGTCATGTTATAAATCGAATACCACATAAAAAAACAAAAGTTACACCTTTTGAGTTGTGGAAAGGGCATAAGCCAAATTTAAAATATTTGAGGGTTTGAGGTTATCTAGCTTTTGTTAGACTTGTGGACCCTAAAAGACCTAAATTAAGTGTGAAAGCTGCCACTTCTGCTTTTCTTGGATATGCAACAAATAGTATAGCTTATAGATTTTTTGATATTGAAAACAAAATAATTTTTGAACCAGGTGATGCAATTTTTCATGAAGAAAAATTTCCTTTTAAATCTAAAAATAGTGAGGGTCAAAATTATCAAGAAAATATTTTATCTAAAATCGGTTCCTCTACTCCTCTTTTACAAAACGAAGACACTGTAGTTTTTGAACCTAGAAGGAGTAAAAGAGCCAGATTAGAAAAAGATTTTGGCCCTGATTATCATGTTTTAATGTGGAGGAAACTCCATTAACTTTACAAGAAACTTTGGCATCTCCTGATTCTGTTTTTGGAACGAGGCTGTAAATGATGAGATGGAATCATTATTATCCAATAAAACTTAGGTATTAGTAGATTTACAACCAGGTTGTAAAACTATTGGATGTAAATGGGTTTTGAGAAAAAAACTTACACTATATGGAACTATTGATAAATATAAAGCAAGGCTTGTTGCAACAGGTTTTAAACAACAAGCAGATCTTGACTTTTTTGATACATTTTCTCCGATTACTAGAGTTATATCCATTAGATTATTAATTGCAGTGGCTGTAATTCATGATCTAAAAATCCATCAAATGGACGTTAAAATAGCCTTTTTAATGAAGACCTGGGTGAAGAAATCTATATAGATCAATCTGAGGGTTTTGTGAAACCAGGTCAAGAAAGCAAAGTGTGCAAGCTAGTTAAATCCCTACATGGCTTAAAACAGGCCCCGAAACAGTAGCATGAGAAATTTGATTCCTGCATGATTGAGAATGGCTATAAAACGAATGAATGTGATAAATGCATCTACTATAAATCTGAAGAAAATTCACATGTCATTATTAGCCTCTATGTGGATGATTTACTTATATTTGGCTCTAATTTGGATATCATCGTAGAAACTAAAAATATGCTTAGTAGCCATTTTGATATGAAAGATCTTGGTGCGGCTAATTATATTTTAGGAATGAAATTACCAAAACTTGTGATGGTATATTTCTTGATCAGTCGCATTATGTTGAGAAAATTTTGAGAAAATATAATTTTTATAAGTGCAAGCATGTTCTTACTCCTTTTGATCCTCATGTGTGTTTATTTCCTATTGAAAATGATGAGGATATAATTAATCAAAAAGAATATGGTAGTATGATCGGTAGCTTTTGTTATGCGACTGACTGTACTAGACCTGACATTGCCTATGCAATTGGAGTACTTAGCAGGTTTACTAACAAGCCTGACAGTGATCACTAGCTAGCCATTAAGCGTATTATGAAATATTTTTCTGGTACCATAAAATATGGCTTGTTTTATAATAAGTATCTTGCAATACTTGAAGGTTACAGTGATGCCAATTGGAATACCTTATCAGGTGATTCATTATCAACCATTGGTTACTTATTTACATTGGGAGGTGGTGCTATAAATTGGAAATCGAAAAAACAAACTATTATTGCTAATTCAACAATGGAGGCTGAATTTATTGCTTTAGCTACAGCCAGTGAAGAAGCAAATTGGTTAAGAGATTCGTTAAATGAAATCTTTTGTTGGGAAAAAACCGATTCCACCTATATTGATTCATTGTGATAGCACCGTAGCAATTGGTCGAGTTAATAACCGTTATTATAACGGTAAATCCAGACCTATCAGAAGAAAATACAATACTGTGATATCTTATATGAATAATGGCATCATAAATGTGGATTATATTAAATCTGGTGATAATCTTGCAGATCTATTAACTAAAGCCTTAGCAAGAGATATAGTCTGGAATACATCGAGGGGGATGGGGTTGAAGCCCATTGAATATAGCAGGAGCCATGTATGAGGATACTCAATCCAGGGACCAGAGATCCTGTAACTGGGTTTAATGAGAAAAACGATCATATAATGGCCGTGAGAAATGCACTAAATTACTTTTTACCCATCCTTATGATGTAAGTGCATTTATCCTGTAACGTTGTACAGGTTGAGTTATTAAAAAACTCTTAATGAATTTCTGTAGCTCTTATTGAGTAGAGTGTCATAGTTACAGGAGCACCCTTGACAGAATTTACATATGTGAGTGTGGTAGTGGAGCCACTGCCTATGAGATTTGGGCTAATTCTCAAACACACTTGTACGGGGGGGAAATATTCTGGCAACCCGCACTTCCTTTCTTCCAGGCTCCTCAGCTGTCCGATCACCTGAAAGCACAACGGCGGTGAGCTACCCGGCGGTGTGTGGCCGGAAAACCCCTCCGAAGGTCAAATTAGAACACACACCTGAGGATAGGTAGAGAGAAGGGAGAGTGTATGAGTGTAAGTCTTACTTACAGAAAATTGTCCATCCCCTTAAGGGGTGGCGCAGACTTGTTTATATACCTCTCTGCGCCCCACATCCACTCCCATTGATCTCTCAACACGTGGCTCTGCTATCCCATCTGTCAGCACATACACCATGCCTCTGTCAGGTTACACCATGCTGGACATCACCTAATCCCAACTGCCAGCCCTCTGTTGGAGCTCTAGAGAAGCTTCCCCAAATCCACATTTGTAGGTACAAAGCGTCACCAAGCCGGAGAGAACCGAGAGAAACGCAAAGATCTACCGGCCATGCCCGGATATTTCACATTCACCTTTCAAGATTCTCGCCGAGCAACTTCCTAGCTCGGTCGACCACGCCCTTCCCGGGCGCCGGTCATCCGCTTGGTCGGTCAAGCTTCGCCGAGCAATTAACAAATTTTGTCGTTGACGCCTTTCGACCGGATTCTTCATCATTGGCTTACATTCATCCTAAGCACGCAGGCTCGGTTTAGTCAATCGGTGTCTTAACCGAACACCTTCTTGACGCAGACTGCCGCCCATATCTTACCCTAAGACAACTCGTCCGGCCAAATATGACCGCACGCGATCGGATCATTATTTTCCCACCAATTGCCCTTAATTCCGTCGCTCTAGCGTGAGAGGGATTACCTTTTCAACCGGTAACATTTCCTCGGTCCCGGCTTTCAATTGGTAACCCCATGGTTGGTTTGTCTTGAACTTGCGGTCTTGCCTCCAAACTTGCCTGGAAGGCTTCCCGGTCGATGCTACATCTGACCCCGGTGTCTTCTCATCTTCCGGTTGACGCCTCACCGCGTCTCTTCAGCTCTGACGGAGCCATTAATGGCGACAGGTGGCATCCCCTCATACGTCCTCGAGCAGCCAACCGGCTGCCAAAATTCAAAATTTTTGGCGGTTGGCCACCCCGATTCCCCTATATACATGCCCCTCGCTTCTTCTCTTCTCCCCTTACTGATCCTTTGCCATTGCCATCCCCCAAGTGCTCTTGCCTTCTTGCAGTTGCAGATCCGAATCTTCAAGCTTGAAGAAGGAGGCTCGTTGTCCTAGCCTGGTAAGTGCTCCAGACTCTTCTTGATGCCATTTCCCTTACCATTTCATGCATTTAGGGTAGAAAAGCGTAATTTCCAGGATCTGGACACCAAAAAACTTCCCAAAACCTTGACAGTTCATGGTGTTCTTCATTTCCAGTGAAGAACAACGATGAACTGGGGCGGACCGGGCTCCTGGTCTCCATTTGATCCTAAAAATCCACAGAGCCGAGCAAATAACATGTTTGTAGTGAACACAGTAAAAACCGAGATAGTGGGAGTACTTGGTCGTCCAGCCGGGCTGGTATCTGTCTGTTTGGGCGACCGAGCTCCCTAGCAACCTTAGAAACCGGGGTGGTTTGGCACGCCTCTGGACCGGGCTAAAGTCAAGCTCGGTTTTGTGAGACCGCCACACTTACCCTTGCAATCCTTTTCTGCAGAGAGTCCAAGTGGACCATTAACCACTCCGAAGCTCTCAAGACCGAACAACCATTCAGTGCCAAACCACAACCGAGCTACACTAGGTCCGCCTCAAATGGGGAAGTACCGCTATATGGTAGACACCCCGGCTGCCTTAGATGCATTCAGGGAGGAGTACGGCATCCCGGCCGATGTCCACCTCAAACTTGCACCCGAGAAAACAACCCCTTGGGGAAGAGCCGAGCAGTGCCCCTTCACCGTGCTTTCAATAGTTGAAGGAGGCCTTCGCTTTCCACTCAATCCCCTGATCACAGAATTCCTTCGCCGCACCGGGCTTGCACCAACCCAAGTGTCAACAAATACATACCGGATTATAAACGGCGTTCACGAGTTAAATAATCGGCTTGGTACTCAACTGGGCCTAGCCGAGATCTTAAGGCAATACACAATGGGTCACACCGCTGGCGGCCTTGCCTATTACTTGAAAATAAGACCGGGCAAGGAAAAAATAGTGACCGGCACCCCAGATAAAGACTTGCATGACGACGACTTCTTCTGGGTGTCTGGCAATTATGAAACGGCCGAGGTACCGGGATGGTCTATAAGCAAGAACTTCGGTTCTTCATGTAAGCCGCGCTTTCCTGCTCGGTCAATCCTTTTTTACTGATTACTCTGGACTTAATCACTTTTTCTCTTTTTCTTTTGCAGCAATCCAAGCTCTGCAAGCAAACTACCAGTTCCCCAATACCGAGTCAATCCGAACCGTGCTTCGATACCGGCACCGGGATTGTGACGATCTGCTCGGTTATAAAGCTACCTACACATACTCCGCTCCACGCCGGGGTAGAGTAACCGACTTCCTACGCGAGCCAAGTCCGCCTCCGGATCCAACATTACCTGACATTCCCTTAATCCGGTTGTGAGGAACAAGAAATGGCCAAGCAGAGTCGAATCCGAAACTTGCTAATCGCCACTTACCGGTAGAGCACGGGCGTCAAGACTTCATCGGCTCCGGTCAATCCAGGCGCCGTGCAGCCTCGCCACACCATCAACCGGCCAACCTCGCCGAGAACTCAAGCGGCGGTGGAAAGAGAGCTCGACCAGATCCCTCAGCCGAGCTGGTGGGTGAGCTTGAGACCGAGCAACTCGCGCAAGCCTGGCCGCCGGCTGGCGCCATTCTAAACACCGAGAGTCGACATCCCGGCCAATGCCTCGGTCAAGGGTGACAAGGAACATTTGCTGGCCTTTGACCTGTCCAAGGCGCTCCTGCTGCCGACCGACGTGGTTGGAAGTGACCACGTTCCTGACACCCGGCTGGTCAAATCATCCGTGAAATCAATGACCAGGGTAACTGTCTTAATTTATTTCCAAAATTTCACAAGTGTTTGTCCGGTTTCCCTATTGATCGTATATGCTACTTGCAGGCCATCCAGAAACAGCACCTGGTAATGGAGCGCATTCACCGGCTTCGACAAAAGGCCTCTGACACTGCCCGTCAAGTCGAAAGCCTTCAGACCGAGCTGGGAAGGGCAAAGGCTTCATTCGACCGGGCTAGCACCGAAAACGGTGAATGTGGGCCACCGAAGAAGAACGAGATGAACTCAAGCCGAGCTCAACGCCCGAAGAGTCTAGGGAGAAAGACTGCGAAGATGCCAACAATGCAGGCTTCACAGAAGCAGAAGACAACTACAAAAAGCAGATCTTTGCAACCCAGGACATCTATTTCAAGGCCGGCTGGAAAGAAGCTTGCTCGAAGCTCGGTCAGGGCCCTGAAACCGATGTGTTTGCCGCCACACCCAAAGCCTTTCTGCCAGTCTACCTCGTGCCTTATGCCAACGACGTCTTCACCATGGCGCAAGCGGAGGCCGAGGAAGAGCTTGCTAGAGGCAGTGCAGAACCGTGAAGGAATCGATCCGGCGAATGTTGAGAATGAGCCGGTGATCAAGAGAGGGCTTCACCGGTCAATATTGAAGATGACTATGACAACCTCTCCCCCCTGGCTTAGTTTCTTTCTGAACTTGCTTTTTGTTTGTTTTGATGTAACCGGTAAATCCACATTCATGTCGGGCTAAGTACCCCACCTTTGTACTTATTTCTTATTAATGAAAAAGCTCTAGTTTTATGAAGTGTTTGCACGGTTTGCTTGAACTTTCTTCAGTAAAACATCAATTCACAGAACCGGGATACATTACCTCGGTTGAGAGAAAATTAAACACAACACCTCCAACCGAGGTAATTCATCTCGGCAAGAAATATCTAATTTGCACAAACATTAATCCATCCAACCGGCTAATCCATCTCGGCAAGAAATATCTAATTTGCACAAACATTAATCCATCCAACGGACTAATCCATCTCGGCAAGAAATATCTAATTTGCACAAGCATTAATCCATCCAGGACTAATCCATCTCGGTTGGGAATCAAGTTGGGCAAACGCCAACTCTTCCAACCGGACAAATCCATCTCGGTCGGGAAGTCAAGTTGGGCAAACACCAACTCTTCCAACGGACAAATTCATCTCGGTTAGAAGCCGAAGTTGGGCAAAACACCAACTCTTCCAACCGGACAAATCCATCTCGGTCGGGAAGCCGAAGTTGGGCAAACACCAACTCTTCCAACCGGACAAATTCATCTCGGTCAGAAGCCGGTTGGGCAAAACACCAACTCTTCCAACCGGACAAATCCATCTCGGTTGGGAATCCAAAGTTGGGAAAAACACCAACTCTTCCAACCGGACAAAATCATCTCGGTTGGGGATCCGAAGTTGGGCAAAACACCAACTCTTCCAACCGGACAAATCCATCTCGGTCGGGAAGCCGAAGTTGGGCAAACACCAACTCTTCCAACCGGACTAAATCATCTCGGTTGGGAATCCAAAGTTGGGCAAACACCAACTCTTCCAACCGGACAAAATCATCTCGGTCGGGAAGCCGAAGTTGGGCAAACACCAACTCTTCCAACCGGACAAAATCATCTCGGTTGGGAATCTGAAGTTGGGCAAAACACCAACTCTTCCAGCCGGACTAATCCATCTCGGTTGGGAATGTTAAATTTTAACAAAACATCAAATTGCGAAGGCAAAGAACACTTGTATATTGACAAAAAGAATTACATTCTGAAGTGTAATGCAAAAAGCTCCTTCTTTGTAAACAAAACAAAAGCTAGAAATAGTACACTTTGAGGTTGGCCGCATTCCATGGCCGAGGTATTGCTTTACCATCCAAGTCTTCCAGGTGGTATGCCCCCTTGCCCGCCAGACCGGTTATCTTGTATGGTCCTTCCCAATTTGCCCCTAGCTTGCCTTCCCCTGGCACCAGGGTATTTCCCATAACTTTTCTCAGGACCCAATCACCCACCTTGAACAGTGCAGGGTGCACCATCTTGTTGTACTTCTGGAGAGTTCTTCTTTGGTAGTCGCCACATGGATGGCGCTTTTTCGGCTCTTGACGAGATCTAATTCCAGAGCAATAGCCTCGGTGTTCAGAGCAGGCTCAAAGCTTTCACTTCTGAGGGTGGGCATGCCGACTTCCAAGGGAATGACCGCCTCCATGCCATAAGCCAAAGCAAATGGAGTTTCCGGTAGAAACGCCATGGGTAGTCGGTATGCCCAAAGGACGCTTGGAAGTTCCTCGGCCCACTTTCCCTTTGCCTTTTTCAACCTTTTCTTTAACCCATCCAAAATAATCTTGTTCTACGCCTCGGCTTGACCGTTGGATTGGGGGTAAGCCGGAGTAGAGTTGTAGAATTCAATCTTTAAATCGTCACAAAATCCTCGAATAAGCGGCCATCAAATTGGGTGCCGTTGTCGAAATCAAGATTTTGGGGACGCCAAACCGTGTTACCACATTACGCCAAACAAACCTCTTCACGTCTTTTTCTTTGATAGTTGCCAAAGGTTACTTCAATCCATTTGGTGAAGTAGTCCGTTCGCGATAAAGAACTTGCGGTTGCGTGCGATTGGGAGGGTCCCACTATATCTAGTCCCCACATCGCAAAGGCCAAGTTGGTGAGTGGAAGAAGTTCTCTGGCGGTGGTGGATCTGTGCGTAATTCGGCACTTTTCACATTTCGGGACATATTTTTTGCTGTCACTTGCATGTCTGACCACCAATAGCCTTGTGAAATAGCTCGGAGGCCAAGGACACGCCTCAATGTGATCGCCACAAATGCCTTCGTGAATTTCGTGAAGGAATCGTCCATTTGCAGGTGCACACACTTTAAGTAAGGACCAGTGAAGGATTTCTTATACAAGGCGCCAGATGGAGAGAGCCAAACCGCTCTGATTTCACCCGGCATTTGTGTGCTTCCTTCTTTTCGGTTGGTAGAACCCGGTCTCGGAGAAACAAAATGATCGGATCCATCCATGACGGACCCATTTCGGTATGAGTATTTGCGTCTGCCCGGTTTCTTCAATGCTTGGTCGTGGAAGAAAATCAATTAACAAGGGATTAGGTGATGTATTATCTACCATGGATGCGACGCCGGCCAGCTCATCGGCTCGGCTGTGTTCTTCTCGGCCGATCTGTTGGACTCGATTACTCAAATCGCTTGATCGTTCCTGACTGAGCTTGGTACTTTGCCATGCGGTCATCCTTTGCCTCAGAGATCGAAACTTGGTTAACCACAAGTTGGGAGTCCTCAGACACCATTAGCTTCGGCACTTGCATCTGGATTGCGCTCTTGAGCGGCAAAGAAGGGCCTCATACTCACCGTTGTTAGATCTTTGGGAAACCAAGGTGATGGAATGTTCAATGGTTAGGCCGTGCAGGGAGATAAGAACAATACCTAGCCTGCCTGCGTGACGATTGGACGCCCGTCAACAAAAAGCTTCCACATTTCACAAAAAGCTTCCGACAATCGATGGATCTGTGAGTGGTGAGGCGCCATGATCAAGGTCGCTCGGTCCGGGTTTCAAGTTCTGCGTTCCTTGGTCCCACTCGCCCCTTGGTGATTGCACCGGACTCGGCAAGTCGATTCGCCACGCCTAAGTCCGTGGCGAATCACCAGTCGCGGTATTATCTGCCGCATAAGCCTGTCTTGAGTAGTTCCGACTTCCCTTGTTGATGCGATGCAGGCGGAATTGGTGGAATAACAACACCCAACTCGGCATCGCGTCCGGTTGTTGGCATTGTAGAAGTGTAGTCCGTGCGCGAACCGCCTGAGTGGCGATATCTCGGTGAATCGGGCGTGCACCTCATCATCTGCCATAATATCGACCGCATACCGGATGAGTTCCAGGTGAGAATTCGGCAACAAAGTCAGCCAAAGTTTGGGCTTTGATGGCAATGCGCGGCTGATACTTCACATCAAAGCGCCCACTTAAGAACTCGGCAAAAATCCGCCTGTTCAAATAAAGCTTTGAGGAACTCGGTCAACACGACGATATGTGCATGAAAGTAGTGCGCCAACTTTCTTGAAGCCATCATTAATGCCAAGGCAAGTTTTTCAAGAGGCAGGTACCTAGTCTCTGCCGGTAGCAAGGTCTTGCTGACATAAAAGATGGGGGGGTGCTTGATTCCTTCAGCCCGAACAAGCCCCGCCGGCGCATCTTTGCGATCTGGCCAGATAAAGATAAAGTTCTTCTCCGAACGGCGTGACCAACAATGGTCTCAAGATGATATTCCTTGAGCTCAGCCAACGCTCGGTCGCACTCTTCATCCCATGAGAACTTGGACTTCAAGGACTGAAAGAAAGGACGGCAGCGATCTGATGACCGGCTTATAAATCGATTAAGCGCGGCGGCCATTCCGGCCAGATGCTGCACGTCTTTCACCGAGCTAGGACGCTTTAACTCTTGCACGGCTCTGATTTGTGTAGGGTCTGCCTCAATACCTCGGTTTATGACTAAGAATCCCAAACTTTTCGCGGATCCCACACCGAAGGCACACTTAGATGCATTTAGGCGTAACTTATGTTTCTTGAGGATGGCAAACATCTCGGCCAGGTCGGTCAAATGATTTGTTTGATGCCTGCTCTTCACCACCATGTCATCAATGTAAGCCTCCATTGTCTGGCCCAGCAAAGGAGCGAACATCTTGGTCACCATCCTCTGGAAAGTTGCCCCGGCGTTCTTTAAACCAAAAGGCATAACTCGGTAGCAGAAGAGTCCCCTTGGTGTAGTAAATGAAATGATTTCTCGGTCAGGACCGTGCATGGCAATCTGATGATAGCCGATGGCGCCCAAGAAACTTAACTGTCATGCCCAAATTGCCAAATCCACAAGCTGGTCAATTCTACGCAAAGGAAAGCTGTCTTTCGGACAAGCACGGTTGACGGTTTTGTAATCAACGCAAACCCGCCACTTCCCATTCTTCTTTGGTACAACGACTGTATTTGAGATCCACCGAGGATAGTGCACTTCCTGAATTGCCCGTGCCTCAAGCAAATTCTTGACTTCTTCCGCCACCACCTCGGCGTGATGCAATGCTGACCTCCTTGTTCGCTGAATGACCGGCTTGGCTCCGGGGAAGACATTGAGATGATGGCAGATAAAATTTGGATCGAGGGCATGTCATAAGCGACCATGCAAAAACTTCAATGTTGGCCATAAGGAATTCCACCATCTCGGTCCTTTCTTGTCTTTGTGAGGTGGAGCCGAGCAAGAAGAACTGTCCATTTGATCGGTATCAATTGTACTTCCACCAATCCTTCCACGGCTTTGTCTTACGCCTTGGTGCCCACATCATCTAGCACCACGGTCCTCTGGTCCTCAATCATTTGAACAAATCCTTGGCAGCCCGGCTTCCATTGACCGCCACAAAGCCTTTGTTTTGACATAACCCGATCGCCCCAAATCTCCTCAATCGCCCCATAGCGGGGAATCTCATCACTTGGTGAAAGGTTGATGCCACGGCTTGCATAGCATAAACCGACCGCCAAGGATCGATTGTAAGTAGACGGCACCGCAATACCTGAATTCAACTGTTTGACCACCGATCCGCTTTAATCGGCGGGATAATTTTTCCCAAAGGCCACTCGGTTGTGAGTTGAAACCACCAATGGCGGTTCTTTGGGGCCAAATCCGTGTCTCGGAGCTTGAGCTGTTTGAAAGCGTCGTAATACATGATCTCGACCGAACTTCCCTGATCGATCAAGATCCTTTTAACCTCAAAATCATTGACGCGGAGTGTTACCACCAAGGCGTCGTTGTGCGGTGTCTGTATGCGCTCCAAATCTTTTGAGGAAAAGCTGATTACATCCTTTACTTCTGTCTTCCCCCTCTTGAGCGCGGGCTGAACTGACAAAACCTCCCTCATGTGTTCTGCCTTTTTAATCATACCGCGAAGCTCGCAAACACGCGCCGGTTCCACTATGCCGTGGATGACATTCACGACCCCTTGCGGAGGTGCATCCCGGTCATCCGGTCCGCGTGGAGCAACTGGAACCTGGTTTGCCTTGACCCCTCCATCAATGTAGAGGTCCAGATGCCCGGCTGCCACTAACTCTTCCAAGTGTTGCCTCAAAGGCAGACAGTCCTCTGTTCGATGGCCTCGCTCCCGGTGAAAGGTGCAACGGTACTTGGGATTGAAGCCCTTCTGCCCGTCGCCTAGCTTAGCAGGAAATCGGACGTACTCCTCGTCGCGGATTTCACTAAGTATGCGATAGATTGGGATTTTGAAGACCGTGGTGATGCCTGTCCTTGCTTTCAGCCTCCTGTCTGCATCGGCCGCATCATTTCGGGGGTAGTCATCCCGGCGGTAATCATTCCTGTCATTACGCCGCTCCCGACCCCGGTTCTTGCGGTTTGAACCTCGGTCTGACTCCTCTGCCCGGTCACTAGATCGGCTGGACTCTTGCCCGACTGCATGTACTTTTCCTGCCGACCTCTTATTTTATTGCGGCCATTTGCCTTCTCGGTTGTGGTCGAGGCATCATCCTCTACCCGGATGTGCTCATTGATGCGCTGCATAAGCTGTCCCATGGTCGTAGGCTGTTGCATGGTAAGCGAGTCTCGCAGTCTATGTCCGACCGGGAGCCCACGCTTATACTGTACGATTGCTAGGTTGACCGGGCAGTCCAGTATCTCATTGAAAGTCTCCCAATACTTGGAGTTGTACGCCTTGAGTGTGTCGCTCGGTTCCATCTTGATACTCAGTAGGTGATCAACTTCCTTAGGAGTTTTGGTGTTAGTCGTGAAGCGCGTTACGAAGGCCTCTGCCAGCTGTTGCCACCTTTCAATACTTCCCTCCGGTAGCCTTCCGAACCACTTCAATCCCAATTCGCCCAAACTTGACGGAAAGATAAGGCACATAAGAGCATCATTCCGACGGTGTCCGGCCATAACCTGTCGGAAATGACTTACATGCATGTACGGATCGGTCTTTCCATCGTAAAGGGTAAACTTTGGCTGGTGGAACCCACGGAGCGGCGGCTTCTATTTCAAGTGAAAAAGGAGTGGCACTCAACCTGGCCAAATCTGTATCAAGAAGGAGTGGCTCCGCTTGGCGTGGTGGAAGCATTCCGACCTCCTCGCTGGCATGGGCTCCGTAGGATAACCGCTGCAACGCCGGCACCCTCTGAGCTTCCCGCCGGCGAGCCCGTTCCTTCAAAACTGCCCGCAAATCCTCTGTACAGGCGGAATAGGAATACCTCGACGTCGTCTCCGGACGTGAGGGTCTGTAGGTACTATCTTGCGCGCTGGACTCCTCTGCGCGCAAGTCGAGATCACCATCTCTGTAGCTCCTGGTGATAGAGATCGTCGGAGTGTGCCTCTGACTCTGGCTGGCTGAACGGCGGGAGGGGGCTGATCGGCGGGATGGGGTGCGCTCACTGTGGTCACCCACTCCAGCTACACCCTTCCCTTTGTGGCCGCAGGCTCCTCCATCTCTGCGCCATTCGCTGGATGACGACATCTTGGTCCCGCAGCATGGGTTCAAGGCGTCAGGAGTGTGTCTCTCTCCGCCGCCGGTGTCCGTCTGGACTCCGAGAACGGCCATGACTTCTTGCGCGCTTGTCCCGCGCGTCTGCCGCCTGTCCTCCGGTGGCTGTGTCCAAGTTCGCCATCGGAAGGATGGTCGTGAGTCCTTCTCTCTGCCGGACAAACTCCGGAGTAGCTCCGTCGACGGCGGACAACGGAAACTCCTCATTGTGCGCCATGAACGGCGTTCAGATGAACCCAGAAGACAAGGTTTTATCTGCAAGTTCCCACAGACGGCGCCAATTGTGCGGGGAGGAAATATTCTGGCAACCCGCACTTCCTTTCTTCCAGGCTCCTCAGCTGTCCGATCACTGGCTTCTTGGCGGTGAGCTACCC
Organism: Camellia lanceoleosa; assembly: GCA_025200525.1. Classification (NCBI taxonomy): domain Eukaryota; kingdom Viridiplantae; phylum Streptophyta; class Magnoliopsida; order Ericales; family Theaceae; genus Camellia; species Camellia lanceoleosa. Next base: position 116,655,338 of record CM045766.1, on the reverse strand, counting down.
GGCGGTGTGTGGCCGGAAAACCCCTCCGAAGGTCAAATTAGAACACACACCTGAGGATAGGTAGAGAGAAGGGAGAGTGTATGAGTGTAAGTCTTACTTACAGAAAATTGTCCATCCCCTTAAGGGGTGGCGCAGACTTGTTTATATACCTCTCTGCGCCCCACATCCACTCCCATTGATCTCTCAACACGTGGCTCTGCTATCCCATCTGTCAGCACATACACCATGCCTCTGACAGGTTACACCATTCTGGACATCACCTAATCCCAACTGCCCGGCCTCTGTTGGAGCCGAAATGAGCTTCCTGGCCCATGCCCGGGATATTTCACATTCACCTTTCTCAGCATTCCTGCCGAGCAACTTCCTAGCTCGGTCGACTACGCCTTCCTTCTGGCGCCGGTCATCCGCTTGGTCGGGCTTCTGCCGAGCGTACCAACAATTTGGTCGTTGACGCCTTTCCGGGCACCGGATTCTTCAGTCTGCTGGGCTTACATTCATCCTAAGCACGCAGCTCGGTTTAGTCAATCCGAGTCTTAACCCAACACCTTCTTGACGCAGACTGCCGCCCATATCTTACCGAAGCACAACTCGTCTGCCAAATATGACCGACGCACGATCATTATTTTCCCACTCAACACTCATAAATAATTATTGCACACACATAATATTCCAGGTGTGTGCAATAATTATTTATTTCCCTTAAGCTGTTATAGTTCAATGCTGAGCATACTATTTACTTTAGAGTAGATATTATTGTTTCACTAATGGAGGTTCAATGCAGAGCACACCTACCATGATGCATAATATCCTTCTTTGCCTAATAATCTTAGATGTTGTTATCTATAATATTAAAATAGGTGGGGGAATATTAGCAAATATTTTAATATTCTAATGTGTTATAGGTTTGATTTTCTTTTCTTTCCCTCCAAATTTTCTTTGCTTTTAAGTCAAGTTTTTCTTCTTCTCCAAGTCTTCCAATTCTTGCCCACCAAGTCAAGTCTTTTTCTCCAAGTCTTCTAAGGAAATTACCCACCAATTTCTTCTCCTATACTTTTCCTTCAAGTAACCCCTTTCTTGGTGACCAAGCTTTCCTCTCCTATAAATTGAGCCTTTCACCTCTCTTATTGGTAACTAAAAAAAAAGAAAAAAAGAAGGCGTTTGCTATTTTCTTCTTTGATAGATTATCAAGCAAAAAAATAAAAAGTGTATGTGATGAAGCTTTGGGTTCAACCAATTGTGCAGTATTGGTGAACCATATGACTTAGTCGGGCTGTTGTATCCTGGAGAGGACAAGTTAAAATTTTTTTTCTGCTGCACTGGTGTAAAGCTTTGTCTAACCGTAGAGGGCTTGAATCTTCTTAAAGAGAGCGAATTTTCCGCGCCTCAGCCCTTATAATAATTATTGTAATTTTTTTTATTTGTATTTTTTGGTATTTTATTTATAATTATCACCAACATAAAATATATATGGTACGCACCCTTCAAAAAAGTATGTACCATAGTGTTTCCCTAATATCAAAGTTATAATTTGACATGCTACGAGATTCACTCTTATATATTTTGACAATATTATTTATTGGTGCAAATTTCATTTTGCTTCCAATGCCAGTTTGCGAAGAAGAAAAAAAAAATTATAACAAATCTGGATATTATAAAAACAATCTGATTCTCTTATGACTGAGACGTGAGTGGTGAGAGAGATACTTAAACTCAAAATTATAAATTATTAATGTTATGCTATAAATATTATGATATGATTATGAGTAATGTCATAAATATTACGAATTATTTTGGTGAGAAGTGTTGTGAACCTTTTGTAAGAAGAAAATGTTATGAATCATTATAAAAATGTTTCGATTATGTCATGTATATTGTGGGGGAGTACATATTATATCTTGTTTTTAAGGATGTGCATTGTAACGATTATCAGTTAAATTTTATATAAAATTTGATACAAATTTCATAATATTATTTTTTTAAAAAGTCACAAAAAATATTTATTATTGAATATATTATTATTATTGGACACTAACATTAGGCATGTTTGGTAGAGCTTATAAACTGCTTATTTCAGCTTTTAGCTTAATTTAAGCTAAAATATTGTGTTTGGTGTAGTTTAAGTTAACTAGCTTATAGCTTAAATCAAGCTATTTCTCAGCTTATCTCAAAAGCTGGTCAGGGGATGCTTAAATTTTTGACTTAAGCGCGCAGCTGGTGTGGGGGCTAAAATTACTTAAATGCCCTCATCAATAGCCAAATATTAATATTAAAAAATTGTATATTTCTGAAGAAAAAGAAAAAAAATCAATATTAATTGAAAAATAAATATTAATTGGTATTAATTATTAATAAATTCATATTGTATATTTTTATATTAATTAAAAAATAAAAAATTGTATATTTTTGAAGAAAAAGAAAAAAATCAATATTAATTAAAAAAATCAATACTAATTGGTATTAATTATTAATAAATTAATATTGTATACTTTTGTAATGAATTAATTATTAATTGATACTAATTAACAACAATTGTCGATTATTAATATTAATTGATACTAATAAAAATTAAATATTAATATTAATTTATACTAATTAATAATTTTAATATTAATTGAGACTAATTAAGCCATTAATTGATACTAATTAATAATTTTAGTATTAATTGATACTAATTAAGCAATTAATTGATACCTTTTAATTTATAATGGAAAATAATTGTGATAATAATACTTCCATTACATTTTTAATAAATGTATCAATTTTTATATTAATTGATACTAATTAATACTAATTATATTAACTTTTATTAATGAAATATTCATTTTAAAATTAAAACTGAAAAAAATGACAAAATAATCATTTTTATATCATTTAAGGACATAAAGGACAATTATACAGTAAAAAGCTATTTTATAGCTTATTAACCAAACACTACTCTGCTGCTTAAATCCATAATCCCACAGCTACACCAAATAGATTAACAGCTTATGTTCACAGTTATAAGTAATAATTTGTTAAGTTATAATCTATAATCACTTTTTCACAGATCTACCAACCGGGGCCATTATAGTAGTCTGCCAAAGTTATGCTTACATCAGCAGAAGATGATTGTTACATGTATCTTCCTCCCTTGGAAGATGTTTATGGATAAGAGATTGTTCAAATTACAAATAAAAAATATAATTTATCATAAATTTTTATCTTTAAAATTAGTTTTTTTTTTATTGATAAATCTTATTTAGAGGTGTTTTAATCCAATAAGTCCACTAAGAAAAATTACAACTTAATTAGTCTCATGTATTCATACTTTTATTCTATGAGGTCATTTTTTTTTCCTGATTTATATTATTTGTTAAACTATTATATCCTTATGTATATTGTTGATATGCATTATATAGAAAAATGATATACACATTTTATTTTTGTTGCTACCTTTATTTTGATAGTTACCATTATTTATATTTTTCTTTTTGATCAGTTTCATTCATATTTGTGGTATTGTTTCATTGTACTAGGGTTTCGAAACTCTCTATTTGGTAGGATTTAGAAATCTTAGTTTTTACATGGTAGTAAAATAATATTATATTCTTCCATTGTTGCAGTAAAGTTTTGTATTCCTTCATTGTCATTTTGTATTCGAAATTCTGTGTTCGTCCATTGTTAATCTGTGTTCAAAACTCTATATTTCCCAATTGTTGTAAGTCAAAACTCTGTTTATGTCCAGTCAATTTTGTTATAAACATATTCTTCAAATGTAGGTTTGATTTGATTTGGATTGGATTGGTGGAATGGTGAAATTGCATAAATTGTTAATGATAGTGATAATGATAAATATGATGATGATGATGAGGAGGATGTGGGTGATATATATATATATATATATTTTTTTTTGATTGATTTTTTATTTTTTTAATTTTTTTTATAGATTTCTAATTTTATTACTGCTCTTGTTTCTACTTTTTTGTCAATCGGTGTGAATGTTTACATTTCACATTGTTTAAAAGTCTGAAAAATAAGTGTTGGAATATAGATATGGACATAATTATATATTTTGTAAGATATGAATGCTCACATATCATTGGTTATTTGTTACTATACATGCCGTTTGAGCAATTATTTTTTTGTTACCATTAAACAATTAAAATAGTCATTTTTTTTTTCAATTTTGTTTCATGTTGCAGTATGAATGTTTATATTGATATGAATTTAGTTTTTCTAATATTAGTTATATGTTAATTGTAAATTATAAACATTCACATTGTATTTTGGTATGAGTTTTTTTTTTTTTTTTTTTTTTTGAAATTTTTTCGAATGTTAGTTGTATTTTGTTTTGTTTTTTTTTTTACTATGGCTGTGTGGTTGAACAATTATTTTTGTTACCATTAAACAATCGAAATAGTCGATTTTCACTTTTTTCAATTTTATTCTATGTTTTCATGTTGCAGTGTGAATGTTCACATTGGTATGAGTTTATTTTTTTTAAACTAATTATATATTAATAGTAAATTGTGAGCATTCACATTGTGTTTTGGTATAAGTTTTATTTTTTCGAAAGTTAATTGTTTGTTTGTTATTTTTGTTACTGTATTTGTTAGTTAAACAATCATTTTTGTTACCATTGAACAATTGAAATAGTCAATTTTCTCTTGTTTCAATTTTGTTTTATATTTTTACGTTGCAGTGTAAATATTTACATTGGTATGATTTTTTTTTTAGGCTAGTTGTATGTTAATTGTAAATTGTGAACATTCACATTGCATTTTGGTATGGATTTTATTTTTTCGAAGGTTCGTTGTATGTTGGTTGTTTATTGTAAATGTTCATATTGTACTTTAGTATGTGTTTTATTTTTTTAAAAGTTAGTTATATGTTTTTTGTTTGTTGTGAACATTCACATTGTATTTTGATTTTTATTCTGATTTTTTATTGCATTATTTTTAAAATTTTCAAATTATAAAAAGGTTCAAAATTCATAATTTGAGATTTTCTCCATGGAATGCAGGAGAGATTTTCTGCTTAGAATAAGGGAAAGATTTTCTCCAAAAAAATGAGAGACTACTGTTATGTATTAGTTTCAAAATAGAAATATATGCAAAAAATTAAAAATGATGATTTAGTCATATTACATTAAACATGACTTAATAGAATACTTACAAAAAATATGGGTTAAATGCAATAAAATACTTAAAAAGAGGATTTATCAAAAAATGATTCTTAAAATTACTCTAAAAATGAAGTATAAAGTATAAATTTAAAATTAAAAAGTGTGAGCTATATTAAAATGATCACCGTATTTTTTTAAGTAGGAAAATTCTAAAAATAAATTATAAATTACAAATTAGAGATAATTTTTATCAATATTAATAATGATTTTTGTTTTTTACTTTTTTATGTCTTTGTAATATTTGCTTGAAGGTAATTCTCCTTTTTTAAATTTTTTTTTTTTTTTTTTTTGAAATAACTACTACCATTGGTCAAACTTGAGATGAGCCTTGTAGATAATGTTAGAATTATGGACACTTAGAAAATGAACAACCAGCAATCACACATACAAAAGGGACACAAATATTTAACGTGGTTCGGCCCAATGCCTATGTCCACGAAAGAGAAACCAATTTCACTATAACAATGGAGAGATTATAAAGAGAATACAATGGAGAAGGATACTCTCCCTCTCAACTCAACACTCAGCTTCCCCTCTCACACTGAGGGAGCTCTCTCTCTCTGCCATAGAGGATCTCTCTATTTTTTTTTCTCTCTCTCTACATTTTGCTCACTCTCAGGTTTTCTCACATCACTCTCTCCTACACCCTCTCTATTTACACACATAATGGTAGAAGAGGGAGTCTTCCATGTAAGCTCGCTGCCAACCCTTTCCTTCTCTTTTCGATGGCAGTTCATTGCAGCTTGTCAGTAGGTAAGGTAGTTGGCCATCTTCCTTGACTTCATTAGCCTCCATTGATGACTTGGAAGCTCTCCTTGACTTACATGGCTTCCATTCACACATGGAGAAAAGGATCACCCCCCCACATAAGGTGATATCCAACAAATCACCCCTTCAACCCATGTAAGGTGATCTGCAACAAAACCTGCTGCCCAACTTGTCACGCCCAAAACTAGCAGAGTGGGGTGCGAACCACTTATGGTGATTCACAAAAACAAATACAAGAGAGAGAATTTATAATTTGAAAACAGATTTATTTCACTCAAATATTTAGAATATACTGAAGAGATGAAAAACACTCTTACTCTCTTCTTTCTCTCACACTTTGAATTTTCAAAATACAATAGTTATATATAGATAAAACTAGTAATGTGAAGGCATTAAATGCATATACAACAATACAATCTTATTTTGACATTAAGCCTTCAAACTTTGAATTTTCATGCTTTAGCAATCTTTGAACATAGATTTTTCGGTGGCTATGGTGACTGTCTAGGGTGGCGGTTCTCAAGCTTACTTTCCAGCATCCCCCCTTAAGCTTGATTCTCTAAGTTGTTTCATGCCTAACATTATCTTTAATTTTGTGAACACATCACCCTTCAATGGCTTTGTGAAATATCGATAACTTGGTCTTGAGATTTGCAAGGAATCAAGTCCACCTCTTTATTTTTCACATGCTCTCGAATAAAATGATAGTGTATATCAATATGCTTGCTTCGTTCATGATAAAATGGATTTTCGCCACTGCAATTGCTGAGCGATTATCAAGAAAAATCTTGGTAGGCTTTTCTTGTGGAAATCCCAAATGCGTCAGCATATTCCGTAACCATATTGCATGGCACACAGTTGAGTTAGCTGCAACATACTCAGCTTCGCAAGTCGATAAACGTCACAATGGCTTGTTTTTTGGACAACCATATGAAGGCTGTATCTCCCATAAAGAAAGTAAATCTCGTAGTACTTTTCCGTTCATCCAAGTCACGTCCCCAGTCGCTATATGAGTAGCCAACAAGACTGAAATCATCAGTCAATTTATAAAACAAGCCATCATTTATTGTACCTTTGATGTACCAAAGGATCCTCTTTGCTACATAAAAGTGTGACTGATCCGCTGTTTCCATATATCTGCTAATCAGTCCTACTCCATAGAGTATGTTTGGCCTGATGCAAGTAAGATAGCGAAGACTTTCAAGTAAGCTCTTGAAATAAGTTGGATCCATATCACCTGCCTTTGTACCTTTTTTGAGCTCCACTCCACTATCTACAAGAGTGTTCACTGAATTACAATTCTCCATTCCATATCTCTTGAGAATCTCCTTGGCATAGCCACTTTGGGAAATAAAAATTCCATCTTTTCTTTGTGCCACTTTAATGTAGAGAAAATGAGCCATTAATCCAATATCTGTCATTTCAAATTCTTGGACCATGTTTCTTTTAAATTCTATGAACATGACTGGATTGTTTCCTGCGAAAATTAGATTATCAACATAAAGACAAGCAAGCAACATGCTTCCATCAGCTTCCTTCTTCAAATATAGTGCGTGCTCATATGGACATTTTTCAAAACCATTGTCATGAAAATACTAATCAATTCTAGTATTCCATGCACGTGGAGCTTGCTTTAATCCATAAAGTGATTTCTTCAATTTATGCACTTTGTCTTCATGCCCTTTCTGAACATACCCCAAAGGTTGTTCAATATAGATTTCTTCTTCAAGAAAACCATTAAGAAATGCAGATTTCACATCAAGTTGGTAGATCTGCCACTTGTGCTGGGCAGCCAAAAAAATCATTAGCCTGATAATCTCTAACCAGGCAACTGGAGCAAACACCTCTTCATAATCAATTCCAGCTCTCTACTTATAACCTTTTGCGACTAATCTTGCCCTGTAGTGTTGCACTTCGCCTTGTGCACTCATCTTTGTCTTATATACCCATTTCACTCCAATGGGTTTGTGCACCTCCGTTAGACTGGTAAGCTTCCATGTGTCATTTTTATCAATGACATGAATTTCTTCATCCATTGTTTTCTTCCATTTATCTTCTTGGATAGCTTCTGAGAAAGTAAGTGGATATCTGCGAATAGGCAGAACAAATTCAGATCTTCTTCTTCTGTAGCTTCATATATCTCTTGCAAATTTCTCATTGGTCTTGGTTGTTTGAAAAAACTATCATCATCATCTGATGATGATGATGATGATGATGATGATTATGATTTATCACTTCTGTGAGAAACTGGCGATCTAGGTGCAGGTATTCTATGTGGAGGAGTTTGTGGCTCATCTTGAACTTCTCTTGTGATTTCAACCGGAGCTTTTGATGTTCCATCTTCAAGAATGAGTTCTACATCTTTAACAACTTCATCTTGATTCCAGTTCCAAGCTTTTTCTTCTTCAAATATCGTATCTCTACTCATGATCACCTTTCTGGTAATGTGATTATACAACTTGTATCCTATTATTCTGTCTCCATATCCAACAAGGATATATTTTTCTCCCTTATCATCGAGCTTGGTTCTTCTTGCTTCTGGAATCTTGGTGTATGCAACACACACAAATATTCTGAGATGGTTGACACTTGGCTTATGTGAACTCCAAGCCTCTTCTGGAGTTATAGAGTGAAGGCTCTTGGTTGGGCATCTGTTTAGTAGATACATAGCACATGATACAACTTCAACCCAAAATTGTTTGGGCAGTCCCTTTCCTTTCAACATGCTCCTTGCCATATCCAAGATAGAGCGATTCTTTCTCTCAGCAACACCATTCAGTTATGGCGTATAGGATGGTGTTGTTTGATGCTTGATTCCATGCTCTTTACAAAATCTTTCAAAAACATCAGATGTATATTCTCCACCTTGATCTGACCGCAATGTCTTGATGTAGTAGCTGCTTTGCGTCTTTACAAAAGCTTTGAATTGTTTGAAGATGTTGAATACCTCTGACTTTCTTTTAAGAAAATACACATGTCTTCTGACTATAATCATCAATGAAGGTGAGGAAATATCTATTCTGTCCATTTGACATTGGCTTCAATGGACCACACACATCAATCTGCACTAGCTCCAGTGGCTTTGTTGCTCTCCACTTCACTTCTTTGGCAAAGTTAGTTCTATGATGCTTGCCAAGAATGCAACTTTCATAGACTTTATTGGTATGAGCAACATGAGAGAGCCCTTTCACTATATTCTTGCTTGACAACAGTTTCAAGCTTCTAAAGTTGAGATGTCCAAACCTCAAATACCATAGCCAGTTTTTGTCTTTGATGATGGCACTTAAACACTTCGCAGCATCATGTGTAGTATCATGTTGGATGTTCAATGCAAACATCCAATTCTTGGACATTCTTACCAGAGCGATCAAATTACCATAATTGTCTTTGATGGTAAGATGACAATCTTTCAGGCTGATGTTGTATCATTTCTTTACGAGTTGTCCCATACTCAAAATGTTGTTCTTCATGGTAGGAACATAATAAACATTGGAGATGTAATCATGATCTCCATTCTTGAGCTTGATTAGAATATTTCCTCTTCCTTTCACTGGAGTCTTTGAAGAATCACCAAATGAGAATTGTGCTTGTACAGTCTCGTCAAGCTCGATGAACAACTCTCTTTTACCACACATGTGATTACTGGCTCCCAAATCTAGATACCAAACAATGTTTTGGTTTTTAGTATCTCCATGGTGGACAAACAAGACTGTAGGTCCGACTTTGTTTGTTTCTTGCTCGGCAAAATTTACTTGCTCTCTAGCTTCTGTTGTTGCTCTACTTCGGCATTCATTGCTGTAATGCCTGAACTTGTGGCAATGGTAGCACTGAACATTGCTTTTGTCAAATCATGGTCGGTTGTTGTAACCACCTCCTCTTCCTCTTGCTCTCCTACTTGGAGCAAAGTGTGGTTAACTTCTTCCTTATCCGGCTAGACCTCTTCCGCCTCTTCCTCGAAAACCAGAACTTCGGTTATTGTAACCACGGCCTCTTCCTCGGCTTCTTTGTGATGTTCCCCCTTGCTCGTTTTTGTCATCTTTGAAAGACAGCTTTGATTGAAGAGCTTGTTTTAAAAAACTTGAAAGAATCTTCTTGTTGATCCTTTAATGTGCCCAATAGCTCATCGGTGGTCATGGTATTGAGATCCTTGGACCCTTTTATTGCTACAACCACATGCTCGAATTTGGGACTGAGTGATCATAGAATCTTTTCTATCACTTGAAGAGATTCCATATTCTCTTCATATCTTCTGATTTGATTAACAATGGTCAATGTTCTGTTGAAGTATTAAAAAATTGACTCATTCTCATTCATGTGCAGCATCTCAAATTCACCATGTAACACCTGGAGTCGAACTCTGATCATCTTTTCAATTCTACGGTGTGAATTACGAAGAATACTCCATGCCTCTTTAGAGGTTGCTGCTACTGAAATCTTCTCAAAGCTTGACTCATCAATGCCTTGATAAAGTAGATACAAGGCCTTTTTATCTCTCTTCTTTGAATCTTTTAATGCCGTCTTTTGAGCTTCATTTAAATTTCCTTCATCTTTGAGAGTAGTTGGCTCGTCATATCCTCGATCCACTAACTTCCACAAATCTTGTGAGGCTAGTAGGACTTGCATTTGAATACTCCAATTTTCATAGTTCTCCTTGCTGAGTTTTGGAAACTAGGGCTGGAAAAAATTGTTTGTGTTGGCCATGGATTGACTTTAAGAAATCTGCAAATTTTCAGGATATAATTTGCATACTGATGTGTTCAGAATATTCCAAATAGTTTGAAAGCACTATTGGATCACCAAAAATGGACTTCAAACAGCTTAGATCCAAACAAAATAGTTGGACGGTTCAGATAGGCTGAATCTGGAACTTTTGAGAAGCATTGGATAATTTCTCTAGATCGACTGACATCAGCGTGATGTCAGTGGCTTAGCGATGTGGCTCGGCTCGATCTGCAGCTTGGTGGCGCAGCTCCTCTCGACGGCTCGGCTCAGCTTGACGTCAGCAATGACGTCGTTAATGACGTCAGCTTCTAGATACAGATCCAGGTTCGGGCTAATGGATCAGATCGTACGTCAGACAGGCCGGACTATGCAAATCCGGGTGAAGAAGATGCGTGGCAGCGCGTGGGTGCGTTACTGCGCGTGGTGACGACGTTGATGGCGCATATAGCGCATGCGGTCTATGTGGGACTCAGTTTTCAATGTGGTTTTTTGTAGTGTGATTGTCTCAATGAGAACTACACACTGGTGTGATCAAAAGTTGATTTCAACAACTTCGATTTCTGGGCAAAATTTGAAACGATGCTCTGTTCTTGAAAAATTTACAAAATGTTTGTAAATTCAAGCTACCTTCAGCTCTGATACCACTGTTGGTGGGAGTGGGGTGCAAACCACTTATGGTAATTCACAAAAACAAACACAAGAGAGAGAGAGAGAATTTATGATCTGAAAACAGATTTATTTCACTCAAATATCTAGAATACACTGAAGAAAGGAAACATACTCTTACTCTCTAACTCTCTTCTTTCTCTCACACTCTAAATTCTCAAAATACAATAGCTATATATAGATAAAATTAGTAATGTGAAGGCATTAAATGCATATACAACAATACAATCTTATTTTGACATTAAGCCTTCAAACTTTGAATTTTCATGTGTCACACCCCAAATCCAGGCATGACCGGCCATGGCCCACAGGGACTAAGCCTAAGGCACACGTAAGCCTAAATACGAATCCAACACATTGAATAATTATAAAATAGTCCATTAATAAATAACCAAAACTTAATCCAGTGACATGCCATAACTATAAACAGCAAAATCAACCGTAATCAAAACCATCCAAACTTATGGGGTATAAACAGCCCACATATCAAAATAATCCTAAACGAATCTCAATAAAAAAAAAAAAAAAAAAAAATATGCACAAACTAGACATGACAATCTAAAACAAAATAAATGAATGTCTTAGAGGTCCAAGCAATTGAGTCCCCGTTACGCCATAAATCCACTCTAAGTCCTTCTAACACTTGAAAGTGATAAAAAAAAACTAAGTCAGCTGATAGCTCAGTGAGTAGCAACATGGATAGTAAATACAGTTTTGAAAACAAGGGTAAATTCCAAAATAATATATATATATATATATATCACAGAAACTAGATTGGCATACAGTTTGGTAAATACAATCTGTTTCAAAAAGAAGGTTCCACAGTTCAACAGTTAAAAACTCATGTCTCGCAAGAACAAGATAAATGACATTTTCCACTTAAAACAGATTACAACATAAACACTAATAATTTTCTGGGTGCCAAGAAAAACAAATAATATGCCACACAGTTCTCAAAGCTATAAGCCCCGTTGGATCCAATATCGAACTAAGAGTCATTCTTAGGGTGACAACTTGGGCCTTTTCTCTAAGACGATCCGATTGAAGGTCACCTCATTTTTTTTAAGGTCTCTTCCTTACAATCGTTGAGCACTAGAGTCATCACGGCCCAACCCGGATCTGTTCCCTAGTGGCCAGAGTCACCACACACAGTGGAATAATTTCCCTGGACTAAATATACATATGGTCCTAATAATCAATACACATCAGTTTCACAAAACATGGTAGTTCATCATTATAAACATAAGACCAAAACAAATAGTTTACAGTATGCCAAGTTCACACATGTTTCAGAACTAATTTGATTTCGTTGATAATATAATAATTTATCGAAACAGTTTAGTCTTGAAACAACAATTTAATTTTCCAACAGTTCAGGGTAGGGGAACATTTATAAAAATATGTAGCATGAAACTACTCACCTGAAAACGAAATAATATAATCCTCGAATAGAGTATGAAAGTCCATCTAGTGCCCTGAACAAAGTACGAAGACTACACGTCACTTCTAATTTAAAAATACTAAAGAATAGGAACTAAGTAACCTCAAACTTAAAGCGCACTAACACGGCTCAACCCAACTCACCGTTACTCTTAAATATTACCTAAGTTCATGTTCTTCAAGGTTTAAAATCACCCAGGCATGGGTTCAAATCGAAACTTAATTAACAGCAACTTTAAGATAAAACAGAATTTTAAACAAGCCTTCCCAACCTATTCGCTAACTTTGAAAATTACAAAACCCACTCCACGCTATTCGAAAAATTCCAAAACCCTCCAGATATCAACTAATATATCCTAAGTTTCAAACCCAAATGGTTTTACTTGATTTGCTTGTCAAAATAATTATCTACAATTAATTATATCTAAACAGGTTGTTTTCTGCAGCACTTTAAAGAAATTGACGGTTCTCTTAATATACACGAGCAATCAATGCAAAGCCAAAAATGTAAGAAACTAGACTCGTAACCGGTTCTAATGACGCTGATTTGATAATTTTTGGATTTATACCCAAAGAGAACAACACTCCCGAATTTACTGTTAAAAACCAGTTTTCTGGACAGATTTAAACACATCATTTTATATGGATTTTGACTCCCAAAAATTATGAAAAAATTCAGATATGCAATTCAATGTGTAATTGATCTACTGTAAAAATTTCAGTTCAAAATTCATCCGTTTGATATGGTTTCTTGATTTTTAAAGTCTGTGATTCTGTGTAGAATTTTTTTTTTGAATTAAGAATTATACCCATTCTTTACACATAAATTTAGCTCCTCAGATTTCTTAACAGTGTATATATATATATACAAAATACATAAACCTAGAAACTCTCAAGCAATGAACTAAATGTTCATAGAGTAAGGATAAAGAACAAAACCTTAAGGAAGAAGAAAGATAAAGGCCTAGTACACACCCAAAAATCCTTCCTTATTTGCAACCCTTTTTTTTTTCTTTTTCTTTTCTCTCAATCTCTCTCTCTCCCCGTGGCTGCCTCCTACTGCTGCTGTAGAATGTATTAGGCAACCTAGGGTTATGTATCTACACAAAAGGCTTTAATTTATTATCTCTTTATATTATTTTATTTTCTAACCCATTAATTTAAATTAAATATAACTATTATTATAACAAAATATACTTACTAACTTGCCCCTTATTTTATTTTTTTTAAATAATAAATCTTGGCTCTAAATTAAATATTTCCACCATAAATTTATTTTAATTTTAAAATTAATTAAAAGACTTCGAAATATTTAATTTGCACTTTAAGATTCACCATCAAAATATTTGAGATTGTAATATTATTATTATTATTATTATTTAATTATTTACTTGATTTTTATATTCGCGTTCTCACATCATGCTTCAGCAATCTTTGAACACATATTTTTCGGTGGCTAGGGTGACTGTCTAGGATGGTTGACTATCAAGCTTACTTTTCAACAGATAAAACTGTTTGGTCTTTTCCAATAATTACAACATGCTTTTTTTTCTTTTTCTTTTTTTGAACAGGAATTACAACATACTCTCAAGTCAAGTGGTTTACAACTATTTTAAAACAAGCAATATTAGGAATCATGAGAAAAAAAATATCATGAAAATGATAATAAAAGATTTTAAAATTTTGAATTACACATATAATAAAATATCACACACTAATTAAATAATGAAAAATTTTCATGATATTTTTTTTATAATCTCAAATATTATTCTTTAAAATTGAGGAACAGAAAAAAAAATAAAAAAAATAAAAAAAATAATTAAAAATTACATAAACATGAAAGGTCGCAAGTCACCTTTGCACCTACTCCCCATAACATTTTATTTATATCCCATCACAAAATTAATTACATTTTACATATTTTTATAATTTTTTTCTCTATCCTACTATAATGTAATTTTTCTTCATTGAAAAAGCTTACTCTCAGGTGGTCTTTTCTATATGCACTGTCTAACATGTGGCCCTAGTAGTTTTGAAAACCCATGTAAAAATGTGGACAAAGGGATGCTGCAGCCGTGCTGTGAGGAGTCCGGATCCTCTCCAGCTTGAATCTCCGTCCGTTCCTCCGGGCGACGGATGAGATTGAGCCACGTCTCAGATTTGTTTCAAACCAAATCTCTCTCTTCTTCCACTCTCTCTCCGTCCACTCACAGCACACACTCTCTGACACATACACTCCACTAACGAATCTGGATCCTCTCCTTGAGCTTGGTGCTTGAGCTCGGTCCTTGAGGGCTTTCGGGTCCACTTTGAGGCTCGATTTTGATAATCTGAACCGTTCATATTTTAATATTTACTCAGTATAAGATACCTGTAAAAAATCAAATTAATCGAATATCAGAAAGTATGTGTTTGAAAAACTGTTTATTAAAAAATAGTTTGTAGTCCCAATTTTCTGAACACATACTTTCTGATATCCGATCAACTTGAATTTTTACAGGTATCTTATACTGAGTAAATATTAAAATATGAACGGTTCAGATTATCAAAATCGGGCCTCAAAGTGGACCCGAAGGCCCTCAAGGACCGAGCTCAAGCACCAAGCTCAAGGAGAGGATCCAAATTCCTCCACTAACACTCTCACACTCTCTCTCTCTCTCTCTCTCTCTCTCTCTCTCATTTCTAACAAAAATAAATAAATCAAAATCACACATACTCTCTCTCTACCACATTTCTAATAAAAATAAAAAAATTATTTTAATTTTTTTCATTTTATTTTCATAATATATATATAATTTTTTAAATAAATTTTTTTATAAAATTAATATCATTAAAAATATACTTTTAAAATAAGACTAATATTAAATATATTTAATAAAAATTTAAAATAAATAAAAAGTAATTACTATATTTAGTTATGCTTTCAAAGTATTATTTTTAAAATATAAAAATTATTTTGATGAAAATAAACACACAAAAATCATATATTTTTGAAATTCTCAAAAATAATCTTCATTCCAAAAAAAATATATGAAAATAACGACTTTTGTGCATAGATGTAATTTTTTATTTTCTTTAAAACACAAATTCAATCTATGCATTGGTGTAAATCAAATATAGAATTTTTTTTATTTTCTTTAAAAAAAATTATAAACCCGTTTGGTTAATAAAATTAAATTAAAAGTCATTATTTTTATATTTTTTTTTTTGGAATGAAGATTGTTGTTGAGAATTTCAAAAATATATGATTTTTGTGTGTTTATTTCATCAAATTAATTTTTATATTTAAAAAATAATAATTTGAAAACATAACTAAAATCGTAATTAGTTTTTATTTATTTTAAATTTTTATTATATATATTTAATATTAATCTCATTTTAAAGGTATATTTTCAATGATATTAATGTTATAAAATTAAAATTTTATATTAAAAATTATATATATTATGAAAATAAAATGAAAAAGATTAAAATATTTTTTTTAAATTTTTATTAGAAGAGAGAGAGAGAGAGAGAGAGAGAGAGAGAGAGAGAGAGTGTGAGTGAGCATGTGTGGTGGGATGTGTGACCCACGTATGCGTGCAGTGAGGAAGAGAGAGAAGGTTCATAGAAAAAGGGAATAATTAAGTGTGGTATGTTGTGGTATGTTTTGAATTTTTTTTGTTTAAAAAAACAAATCTGAACCATGCATTTCTTGAAGGGTGACGTGGCTCAATCTGAACCGTCGCCCGGAGGAACGGACGGAGATTCAAGCTGGAGAGGATCCGGACTCTGCTGTGAGGTAATTTACAAGTTTTTTTTTTTATTATGTATTTTAATAATATGAATAATTTGTATTATAAGATTTATTAAATATATCATTAATAAAAAAAACTAAATTAATTAAATATATCATTAATAAAAAAAAACTAAATTAATTAAATATTTATAACCTCATAATACTTGACGAACGAATAATTTAAATTATAAAAAAAAAAAACTCAGAACAAATGCCCACAGAGGGCATAGCAGGAAGGAACCTAACTCCCACGTGCGACATGAAGTTAAATCACAATCAAATGTCCTTTTAGGGCATCATTGTCAACCTACCTAAATTTTATCTTAAATTATTATTAAAAAATTCATTTCTTATTTTAAAAATCACATTTTTATCTCCTCCCAATAAATTTCTTATTTTTTCTCCATTCTATTAAAATAATCTTTTTAACTATTTTTAAATTTGAATATTTTTTTAATAATAAAATAATTAAACAATATGAATTAAAGTAAAAAATGGAGGCTAAAGGGAAAAGAAAGTAGCAAAAGCAATATGAACTAAACAATATGAATTAAAGTCCAAAACAGAAGAAAGTAGCAGAAGCAAAAGCCAAGGCCGGACGTCCGAGAGGTCGACTGGCCGGACGTCCGGGTGAATGACCGGTGAAGTAAGTTTTGTCTCATCTAAGACATCCGGGTGGACGACCCTCGTTAGATATAAGGGAGTTACAGTGAATCCCTACAAATGTAGCAATCTTAAATTTAAGAGGTTATATAAGAGATCTGGTGGAGAAGGATTTTGGACAAATCAACCCCTTATAATAGCAAAAAGCTATTATAAAAGAACTGATAGGGATGCTCTTATGACGTAATATAACTTACTTTGGTTTATTTTTAAATCTTATGCAAATTAATAAAAAAAAAATTGAAAAAATTATTAGAATGTTTCATGTGGGAATCGGTTATTTCAATCAGTCCGATGGATTTTCTAATACACTAATAGATCTTATTTGTTTTGACAACTTTACCGTGAGATCCTATTTTTAGATGATTTGGTGGACGTTTCTACCATTCCTCATTCGGGGACGCCATCTTAGGCAAGTTTGATCTAATTTTTAGATCACGTTTCTGTCACTTTAATGTAACACCCAAACATAACACTTCAAAAATGTAACACTCCATTGTAATACACTAAACTATTTCTTAATATACTCTTTCTAAACATAACACTAAAAAAAATATAAAAAATTTCTTAATATACTTTTTCCAAACGTATAACACAAAAAAAACTCCGTAGATGTAACACTATAACCAATGTGACACATGAAAACTTCTTAGTGTACTTTTTTCTAACATAACAATCTAATGTAACACACTAAAAAATTTCTTAGTGTACTTTTTCCAAACGTAACACTCCAACAAATAGCAGTAATTAAGGAGATTATAATGGCAAATGAGTTATTACACATCCAAAAAGACAACGGATTATTAAAAAAAATTATGAAACTAACTAAAACATAATTCCAACATATAAGATGGGTCCTAATAGTTGGATTTAATTCTTATCAAATCCTATTGAAAATAAGTTTTGATAATATTGTCGCTAAAAATAATTTTTTTGTGACAAATTTTTTATATATGTTGCTAAAAATTGATAATTAGTGACTTTTTTTTATGATAATTTTTTTTTCCATAGAACCTATTAGACAATAATTTCACTTATTAAGACTTACACGTAAGTACCCCTAAGATTTATCGGTAACTCTCCCAAAACATTTGGAGGGCTATGCAATGCTCAAGTTAAAAATTTGTTTAATAATGAATAATAATTTCATTTGTAACATATTTTTTTTTTTTTATTTTTTAGTAAACTAAACGTGACAGTGAATATTTTAATGAAATCAACATTTCATTCCACTTTTATTGTAGACTTTAGTGAATCGAGCATTATCTTAGGATTAATTTTATATCCCGAGTTTAAGAAGCAAAGGTATACCTGAAGAGTAAATCTAAATGCACATATGATTTTCACATAATAAATAAAGATGTAAGACAAATAGTGATCCCACACATACTCATTATCTTACATATGTATGTTATTTTGTAAAAATATTACCTATTACCAAGATACAAATGGCGGTTTGAAACAAGGAGGAGGATACAATTGGGGGTTTGTAAAAATGTATAGTTTATTTTTAAAAATATAAGTTTTTTTGTAATAAATTGAATAAGTTATAATTATTGGATTGACTTAATTTTTTGTGTAGATGAAATACATAAAGTGTTCGACAAAATGAGCGAATCAAATTATCGAAACGGAATTCATGATAAGTCCTATGGGCCCAAACAGTGACCTCTAATTGGACTGAAGGGGATGCTCCTCCTTAACACAATATGATAATGAAAATCTTACCTGTGGTATGACCCCATCAATATTCAAAACTCCCAGAGAAAGACCTATTGGGATTGAAACATTACAAATGTCTTAGAAGAAATCTATGACATTCCAAAAAAACAAAAAAAAGATGGAATGAAAAATGAAGAAGAAGAAGTTCGAAAAGGGTTCAAAAACTTTACCTTGTCCTCCACCAAAGCTGCTACAAAAAATGGATGCCACCGAAATGGGAATGATGTAAGTTATCTGCACAACCGCAAAGTAATTATTTTATTTAGATAAAAATATTTTTATTTTATAAATTCGAGTCTGATCAATCACACCCCGCCATTCTCATTATACCCTTTTAAAAGGAATTGTCATATAAAACTCATGTTATGCATGATTTTAAGCGATTATTTAAAATTTTATTTGGAAATTAAATGAAAAGAATTTTAAAAAATTACAAAATGACAAGATCAACTAAATTTTAGTTATTTTCCCCCCAACTACACTAAGACAATGTTTTCATAATGTCGTTGATAATTTTGTTATAAGTATTATATGACGAATATATGTTGTGATTCAATTAATAATATTAAAGCAAATAAAATTACATATGGTTTCATATATAGATGTGCTATTTAGGGTTATGAAATTATTTTGGACAATCTTTGCGTGATTCGCTTTTGAAAGAAGAGATTGGTTCTAGATTTAGCAAAGGGAATGAATTATTGTGCAGTTCGGTGTGACTCCAAAAGACCATGTTTGAGATAGTCATTTGTACACCCTTGGATGCTAGGTGTGCGTACCGGATTCCGCACTAAATGAAAGTGGATTGGGGCTTCGCGCACAGTTGGACCATCTAGGGACTGGGGCTCCTGCAATAAGAAGCACCGTTAGAGCTGCCCGGCCGGGATTGGCCGGATGGCCCCTCCGGCGTGGTAATTAGTGATCGGCGAAGGAGTATAGAGACGAATGAATATGTATGTGTGTTGTGGATTAGGGTTATTCAGTTACCTTCAATGTGAAGCTTATGTTATATATATAGTGTCCTTTACTTGCTTCTCAAGGTGAGTTCATAGAGTATAGGTGCTGCCAGGTGTCCTTTCAGCAATGCTCCACGTGGTGGACCACTTGATAGTTGCCATTCATTGTGTATTCTCATTGTAAGCATGCTGATAACAAACCACATTCCCTTGGCTTAACAACTTCCGTGATTTTAGGCGTGGGGGACTAGCTGAGGTGGCATCCTGCACATGCTCGCATTCACAGATCCCACGTTTCTTTGCGAGGCTTCTCCAGTTCGGTACTTACGTTCTTCAGTTCGGCACTGGTCTACATTGGCTCGGCCTTTTCCAGGCTCATTTACAGAGATGGGCTGGGTACTTATCTGTTTGGCCCACACACCTTCCTCCTCAGCTGGCTGCATCAGCGCTACTGGTCGACCTTTCCACTGTGAGTTGGGCCCAAGTGCTAGAGGACTTGGGCGTACTATTGATCACGAAGCTGGGCTCAATTGATCGGTCCATATACTCATCTGACCCACTTGGATTTGGGCTTTGTCGGATTGGGCCGTCCCAAGGCTTGGACCTGACCCATTTTACATTCAGCCCCTTCATTTGCCCCCTAGCTCGCGCCAAGGTTCCCTTGGGGGGAGCTATTGTTCTGCCTTTCAAGCGTCACGTCGTCTCGGCTTCTCCAGTTCGGCCTTGGTGACGGTTCGATCCTGACACACGGTTCCTGCATGCGTCCTTTCGTGTGACACGTGGCAACGCGTGATAGGCGTGCAGAGATTATGCGTCGATTCCATACTGAAGATCGTGCTTTGTATGCCTGCGCGCCGACTAGTGCAATAAATGCTCAGGCTATCAATTCAAACCCCTCGATTTGATCTTCTCGTCCCTCTTGTGAGTTCCAAAGAAAGAGAAAGAAAGAGAGAGAGAGAGAGAGCCTCTTCCCATTCCGCTGGATCGATCTCGCCGGTGCTCCGCTTGGGCTTTTTTCACCGCTGATTCTTGCTTCGTGTTCACTGCTGTGATTTCTGTAAGTTTTCTTACGATTCTTCCTCTCTTTCTGTTTCAATCATCTGGTCTGGTGTGTTTGCTATCTGCGTCTCGTTTCTGTCCCACTAGTTTAATCAAATGGGGAAATTCCGTTCTCTGGTCGATACCCCAGAAGCCATGGCCGTGTTCCGTTTAGATTACAACATTCCTCATGATGTTACCTTGTCATTGGCGAAGGTTGATGCCAAACGCATGGGCACGAGGAACACCGTTGCCTTTCTCGTCGCTGCGATCGTCGAGGGAGGGGTTCGGTTTCCTTTTGACCCGTTGTTGCGCCGCTACGCAACAGGTCAATTGACCCCGTCACGGTGTCAGTAAATCTTTTCGCGTTATGCGTGGCGTATGCGCCCTCAATAGACGACTAGGTTTGAACCTTGATATTTGGGATATTCTGGGATGTTACACCCTCTCTCACAATAAAGACCATAGTACATACTACTTGCGTGTTCGTTCCGCTGATTGTCATCTAGTCACTGGACTGCCGGACTCAGATAAACACAATGATGATTTCTTGCAAGTTGGTGGGAACTGGGAGTTTCCTGCTGGGACCGAATTTCAGTCTGAGAGGATGCCACAGAAAGATGCCTACCCAGGTCTGGGCCTCCCTTTTTAATGCCTTCTACGTTTCTTACTTCGTTCTGAATATTGTTCTGATGGTTTGCTTTCTTTTTCTTTTTTTTTTTTACAGAACCTTCCCGTTTCCAGCGAAGACCGAATTGGAGAATGCTGAAGCCATCAAGGCTACCTTGAGGTACAAGAGAAGATCTGCTCCTGAGTTGTTGGATTATCAGTCAAGTTACCGCTCTGTTATGCCGAAGAAGGCGAGACTCGCTGCTGCCCTTTTGGATTCTGATACCGAGACCGAGGTGTCTCTTACCCCACTGGTTCCGAGACGCCGCACTGTTCCAGATGCACCTGAGGGAGCCCTCCCGCCTTGATTTCACGAGGAGTGGATCGATGTGAAGAGGAGGGTGCTGGTGGACTTAGAGGCTGAGGCCTTCGGAGTCCCTAGCGCTTTGCAATTCCCCGTGGAGAAGACCGAGACGAAGAGCCTTATGGAGGTGAAGAAGGAGGTTGGGGCACTTGGGACCCCAGTAACTACCGCCGAGCCCTCCGCCTCAGTCGCCGCTCGAGCAAAAAAGAGAAGGAGGGAAACTGGCAAGGCTGTGGTGGGGGAGACTTCTCAGGATCCCGCTGAAGATGAAACCTTTGAGAGATGGGAGCCACCGATATCATATGATGGCAGGCCCGTCTCCACCTCTGATTCAGTTGTTGCTTCACAGGATTTTGCCTTTAGTTTAACCAAGTTTTTGTTGATGCCGGTTGATATGGCTGGACATAATGGGCCTCGTGACATTCCTATCATGAAGGGGACTCTTCAAATGTTGACTGCTGTAGGTTCTTTTTTCTTCGCTTTCCTTGACCTTACTGTTGTATTGCCATCTTCCTTTTTTCTAAGTTCTTTGTTGTCCTTTGCAGTGTATGCAGAGAATGCACCTGTCCATTACCCGCGCTGAGGAGCTGGAAAGGGCCGTGTTGGAGGCTGCAATGAATGCGGAAAGACTGACAGTAAGCTTGGAGTCGGAGGAGGACGCCGAACCGAGAGGGAGGCCTTCCGTTTGAACAAAATTGTCGCTTCCGCTGAACAATCGAAGGAGGCTGCCATTGAGACCCAGGCCCAGCTTGAGGGGAAAGTGGCCGAGGCCCGTTATTCTTGTGATGGTTCTTGAGCATATCGCTGGAGGCCAAGCAACGCAATGTGGGATGAAGCTGGAGCCGCCTACAAGGAGGAGGTTCCAGTGCTGCGAGACAAGCTCTTTGTGAAGGGTTGGACGAGTGCCTTAGCTGCTGCGATGGTTCCTGAAGGCTCTTTTTTGTATCGTGATGTCCTTGTTCCCTCGAAATTCTCTGGTTTAAAGACTACTCCTATCCCTGCTGTTCTGCCGGACGATGTTTCCCCTGAAGATGACCCTGCGAATGAGACCCAGAGCATGAATGTTGCCACTGAAACGATGGACATTGAAGGGGTTGCCACCCTGGAGACTGAGGCCACGGAGGATGTAGTTAAGGTGGCTCCTATTTCTCAGGAAGTTGGAGCTCCCTCTACTGCTCCTCCCGCAGATGGTCTTGACAAAATTGCTGATGCTGCTCCTGAACTGCCCGCTGTTGATGAAAGTTGATTGTTGAATTGATAAAAGTTGAAAGTTGAACCTTTTATATTTCTGTTCTGGTGAAGACAATTTTTTTTTTTTTTTACTGCTGGTTATGAGGCCTTCTGTGCCCTTTGCTTGGATGATATGATTTCCTTTTTGAACTCTGCAATTTGATGTTGTTTAGCTTCTATGTTTGAACATTTCTTATACTTGCTTGCCCCCAGCCGAGCATTGTTGGGACCTCGGGGCCGAATAGATACTCGATGCAGTTACGTATTGCCCTTTAATGGATATTCATGCGATTCTATCTTGCTTGCCCTACGAAGCGCTGTTGGGACCTCAGGGCCGAACTGATGTTCTGTGTGGCATTGCACTCATTTGCTCCCGGCCGAGCACTGTTAGGACCTCGGGGCCGAACTAGTGATCGGCGTGGTTAACGGATATATGGTATGGCTGTGCTTTAAGTTCATAAGTGGGTCTTACTTAGGTCCAGGTTGGTTTTGTAAGAAAACAATTGTTTGCCCCCACCTGGAGCTAAGTAAGATCGAAGTTGTTTTGTAAGAATTGATTGAATCTGTTTCAACTTTGATAGTATAAGTGTGTATGAGAGAAATGCAAGGAGACATGTCTTACCCAGGTCCAGGTAGGCTTTTTGAAAATGATTGTTTGCCCCCAGCTAGAGCTGAGTAAGGCTGATGCTAGAAGTTTGCCCTTGGCGTAGCTCGGTTGAGTTTGTTCTAACTCTGGTTGTTGAGTCAATACTGAAGTGTTGTTGTGTTGATACTTAAGAAGTTCTGTAGGTGCACAGATGTGTGCTTAGGAAATGTCAATGCAACTTCCACCAAGTAATGCCACTTAACTAAAATAGGGGTGTTTACTTAAGACATGTTAGTATGGTTTCCACCAAGCAATTCCACTCGGCTAAATAGAAATGTTTACTTAAGATGCATTAGTGCGGTTTCCACCAAGCAATTCCACTTGGCTAAATTCCAATCCAGTTGCCAAACATTTTCCACCAAGCTATACCACTTAGCATGTTTGAGTGCTAACTGCATTTAAATTCTGTTCGATGGATTCAACCGGCCCATTTGGGTTAAACACCAAAGTTGATTCCGTTTGATAAACATCAAAGCTAATTCTGTTTGGTAAAAACCAAAGCTAGTTCCGTTTGGTATAGACCAAAGCTAATTCCGTTTGGTAAAGACCAAAGCTAATTCCGTTTGGTAAGAACCAAAGCTAGTTTTGCTTGACAAACATCAAATCTAACTACAAGAATTGAATAAATCTGAGTGGAATGGGGAAAACATTTGTATTGGTCAACAAATAAGTGCCTTTACATCCTGATAAAGAGGTTGGGAAATGACTCTACTGGTAGTATTTCTTGAGGTTTGCTATGTTCCAGGGTCGAGGTATTGTTTTGCCATTCAGATCCTCTAAGTAGTAAGCTCCGTTTCCAACTACGGCTGTGATTTTGTAGGGACCCTCCCAGTTCGGCCCAAGTTTGCCCTCACCAGGCACCCGTTTATGATCCATGACCTTCCTCAAAACCAATTCTCCTGGTATAAATTGCCTTGGGAAAACTTTTTGGTTGAAACTTCGATGAGTCAAGGTTGATATGCTTCAAGCGATCAGTCTTGCCTCTCTTGACCCTACTGCCATATCGATTAACTTGCAATGGCTTCCTCGTTACTGGAGCTTTCAAATAATTCAGATCGAAGAGTTGGGAGACCTACTTCAAGTGGGATGACAGCCTCCATTCCATAGGTTAAAGAGTAAGGTGTTTCTCCTGTGCGCCGTCTTGTAGTTGATAGCCCATAATACATGTGGTAACTCCTCAACCCACTTACCTTTGGCGTGCTCAAGCGCTTCTTCACTCCATTGATGATGGTTTTGTTCGACGCACCGTTGCTCTGTGGGTACCACGAGAAGAGTTCCTATACTCGATTCGAGGTCGGCACAAAATTTCTGAAGATCTTTCCATCAAACCGAGTTCCGTTATGCGATTAGTACCATGAATGCCGAAACGCACTACCACACTTCTTAAAACAAACCGTTTTGTGTCTGCCTCCTTGATATTTGCCAGTGCCTCAACTTCAACCCACTTGGTGAAATAGTCGGTTGCAGCAATGAAGAATCGCCTGTTCCCAGTGCCTCGCGCCAATGGTCCAACAATATCCAGACCCTATTGCGCAAAGGGCCATAGGCTGGTGAGTGGAGTGAGAGTTTTGGCTGGCTGATGAATGAGTGGAGCAAACCTCTGACATTTGTCGCACCTTTGCACGTACTGCTGTGCATCTTGCTGCATTCGTGGCCACCAGTACCCGTGCGTTAGGGCTCGGTGCGCCAGTGACCTCCCGCCAACATGGCACCCACAAATCCCATCATGAATTTCATAGAGAACATTCTCAACGAGATCCGGATGCACACATAAGAGGTAAGGACCGAGGTAGGAACGTCTGTAAAGCTTCCCAGACGGTGAGATCCAAAATCGAGCTGACTTATGCCTGATCTTGTTGGCTTCCTTTCTGTCTTCGGGGAGTCTACCAGATTTCAAAAAGACCAGTATTGGATCCATCCAAATTTCGGCTCTAAGTTGTTGCAGAGGATCGAGATGCAATACTTGGTTCGGTATGAACTCACCCAAACTCTTCGGCATCCTTTGTGTCCACAGATGAGCCTAGGCATGCGGAAACATCTGCGTGGGTTTTGTCCCGACTGATGCGCTCCACTCGTATGGATTGAAATTTTCTGAGTAGGTCTCTGGCCTTGCCTGCGTACATAGTCATTCTTTCATCCCGAGTTTCATAGACCCCGGAAAGCTGGTTTACTACTAGTTGTGAATCGCTGAAAACAAGAAGCTGTTCTGCACTGAAGTGTTCGGCGCTCCGCAAGCCGGCTAATAACGCTTCGTATTCGGCCTCGTTGTTCGAAGCTTTCCAGCCAAGCCTGAGAGCCTGTTCCCAGATAAATCCTTCTGGAGAAATAAGGACTACTCCTGCCCCCGAGCCTCGGTTATTGGACGAACCATCGACGTAGAGTTGCCAGATGTTTCCAATAAAGAGTTTCCATGCTTCCGAAGCGCTGGGTTTTTCTTGTTCGGCGGTGCATGGCACCTGTGCCGAGCTCAGGTTCCCCGGTTCGGTACTCTGGGCGGGAGTGAATTCTGCGACAAAGTCCGCCAAGACCTGGGCCTTGATTGTTGTTCGGGGTTGATACCTAATGTCAAACTCACCAAGCTCTACTGCCCACTTCGCTGTTCGGCCAGAGAAATCGGCTCGGCTGAATACAGATCTGAGGGGGAATTCAGTGAGGACATTATTGGTATGCCCCTGGAAGTAATGCTGTAGCTTTCTCGAGGCAATAAGCAGCGCGTAAGCCAACTTTTCTAGTGGTAGATACCGTGTCTCGGCATCTAGTAAAGTCTTGCTGACGTAGTATATTGGTCTCTGATCCTTACCAACTTCTCGAATCAATACTGCGCTCACGACATGATCTGACACTGCTAGATAGAGATACAGCTCCTCTCCTGGTTCTGGAGTGGATAATAGAGGGGGTGTACTGAGGTATCTTTTGAGGTTCTGTAGTGCTTCAGTACATTCGCTATTCCATTCAAATGCTGCCTTTTTCCTCAAGAGCTAGAAGAAGGGCTCCATCCGATCTGAGGATTTGCTGATAAACCGATTCAGTGCGGCTGCCATTCCAGTTAGTTTCTGCAGTTCCTTAGACTTCGTTGGCACTTCGAGGTTCTGTATGGCCTTGATCTGATCCGGATTCGCTTCAATTCCTCTACGAGTGACCATGTATCCTAAGAACTTCCCTGTTCCCACCCCGAAGGCGCATTTGGCGTTGGTAAGGCGGTGGGCTTCGGGATGCAAAATACTTCTCTCAAGTCTGTGAGGTGGCTTGTAGCGAACTTGCTTTTCACTACCATATCGTCTATATAGGCTTCCATGGTTTTCCCCAGGTGATCTCTGAACATCCGAGTGATCTTTCGCTGGTAGGTCGCTCCGTTCTTGAGAACGGCATTACCCTATAGCAGTAAGTCCCTTTCGGAGTAATGAACGCTGTCTTTTCTTGATCCGGGCCGAATAATGGTATTTGGTGATAACCGCTATAGGCATCCAGAAAACTCATGTGCTCATGCCCTGCTGTTGAGTCTACTAGTTGATCAATGCGAGGCAGTGGAAAACTATCCTTAGGGCAGGCTTTGTTCAAGCAAGTGAAATCGACACAAACTCTCAATTTTCCGTTCTTTTTCTTGACTACAACTGTGTTGGACAACCACTGCGGGTACTGTACTTCTCTGATTGCTCCTGAGGCCAGAAGTTTTTCGACTTCGGCGATCACTACTTCGGTGTGCTCAACTGAGGATCTCCAACTTTTCTGTACGATGGGCCGAGCTAAAGGATTGATGTTGAGCTTGTGGCAAGCAAATTCTGGGTCCAACCCTGGAGTATCATATGCTGACCACGCGAATACCTCCATATTTTCCTCGGCGGTTCAAGCGGTGAAGTTTCTCATCGGCGCTTAGCGAGAATGCAAATAAGGAAGTACTTTTCCGGTCACTTCTTCTATTAGGACTTTCTCCAAATCCTCCACCATCTTTTCCTCTGGAGTTCCTCCACATCTTCCAAGATCGGTGTCGCCACTTCCCTTTCATGCTGTGCTTGCGAGTTGCTTTGTTTTTAACGTTGCCATGAAGCAATGTTTGGACGCAACTTGGTCCCCTGAAATCTGCTCCACTCCGTGTTCTGTAGGAAAACGAATGAGCTGGTGATAGGTTGAGGGGACCGCTTCCATTCGATGAATCCACGGGCGGCCGAGTATGGCGTTATAAGGGGATGGTGTATTAATAACCAAGAACTCTATCTGGAGGGTTTTGGTTCCCGCTACGACTGGCAATACTATTCGGCCGAGCGGCCACTCCGGCTATGAATTGAAACCGACCAACGGGGCTGTCGCTGGGGTGAGATGCTGCTCGGAGAGGCCAAGCTTTCTAAACAAATCATAATACAGTATGTCTGCTGCACTGCCCTGATCTACTAGGACTCATTTCACATCAAATCGTTTCCCAATCCCAACAGTTATGATCAATGCATCAGTGTGTGGGTGCTGTATGATTTTTAAATCTTTGCTAGTAAATGAGATAGTACATAGGGGGGATTTTGGTACGGTACGTACCTTTTTCGATGCCGGCTCCACTGACATGATTTGCTAAATTTGGGCAGCCTTAGCGATCTCTTCTTTCAGTGTTTCCTCAGATTCTGGAGCCGCTGTCCCATGGATCACATTTATTATCAACCGGGGTGGATGCTCTACGTTCACTTCTGGAAGTGGGTTCCCCAACTCGGCCACTTCCTTGCCCTGATCTATGTATTCCCTCAAGTGCCCGGCTGCCACCAGGTCCTCCAAGTGTTGCTTTAGCGCCCTGCAGTTCTGAGTCATGTGTCCTCTGTCTTGATGGTAGGTGCACCTGAGCTTCTGATTGCACCGAGCTGGATCTCCCATCATTTTCGGCGGCCAAACAAAGAAGGGCTCTCTCTTGATCTTCTCCAGGATTCGATAGATTGGCTCTTTGAACACGGTCACAACAGCTTCATGTGATTTAGCCTTATCCACTTCATTCACTGCAATTCCTCGGTGTTCTCCTCGATCCGTTTTCTTTTTCTGCCGGGCTGCTTGCTCCGCCGATACTACCTCAATGGGAATCTGATCGTCCTCCAGGCGAGCATACTGTTCAATCCTGGCACGCAAGTCTTTCAGAGCTGTGGCCGGGCGCTTGGTGAGTGATTGTCTTAACTTACTTTCCGGACGCAAACCATGTTTGAAGGACATGACGGCCATTTGCTCACTGCACACATTTTCTTCCGGATCGTTATACTCTTCCCAATATCTCCTAGCATAATCGCAATGGTTTCCTCTGCTCCTTCCCGAGGCCGAACAGATCCGGCTCCTTCGGGATCTTAGTGTTGAAACGAACTCGCCAGAACTCTTTCGAGAGTCGCTCAGCCATGAATTGATCCAGCGGGGAGTCGATCGAACCATCGGAGTCCGGTTTCTCCCAAGCTGGATGGGAAGACTTTGCACATCAGTGCCTCATCTCGGCTCCAGAGGGACATCATCTGTCTGAAATGGCTGATATGCGTCAGAGGGTCCGACTTCCCGTCGTAGGAAGTGAACTTTGGTAGAGTAAACTTCTTTGGAGGTCCCATGGTCTCTATTTCTAGAGAGAATGGCGAAGAGACGAGCCTATCCAGCGCTCGATGTTCTCTCTGGTGAACAGTACGGTCCAAATGATCTCGATGCTGCTCGTTCTGTCTATTGCCAATCAGCCAAGTACGAAGGTCCTGAGGAGGGTATTCAGTTTGTTGACTACCCGTCTTCTGCCTCTTGGCTCTCCTCCGGCGTGACCCACGGGTATGACTACTCGCCGCTTCGCTCTGAGTTGGGATTGGTTGGCTTTGTTGCCCGGAATCGTTCCTGGGGAGTTTCTTTACTGGTAATTCTCTAGATGAGCTCCTTCGTTACAAACGAGAAGGCTCTGCTTCTGTCCTCTTCTCCGTCGGATCACCCAACACCCTTTTTAGTTAAGCCTTCAATTCCTGTATCTCCATTCCCATGGAATCTATAATTCGATCTCTATAATCCTTTTCCAGAAGGAAATGATGAGAAGAACCTCCGGCGAAGGGCAATCGATGTTCGACAGATTCGGGGGTTCGATTATTGTTTCAGCTTTGCTCTCCGAATCGCCGAGTGCAAACCTTTTTCCTTTGTCTTTTCCGTCTGCGGAGTATGTGATGAAGGCGGAACGTCCTCAATCCCCATTGCCGAAACTGAATGCGGAGCTCAGAGATGAAAATGGTCTACGTTCACCGCACCAATTGTGCGTACCGGATTCCGCACTAGATGAAAGTGGATCGGGGCCACAAGACAGCTTGGACCATCCAGGATCGACTCCTGCAATAAGAAGCACCGTTAGAACTGCCCGGCCGGGGTTGGCCGGATGGCCCCTCCGGCGTGGTAATTAGTGATCGGCGAAGGAGTATAGAGACGAATGAATATGTATGTGTGTTGTGGATTAGGGTTATTCAGTTACCTTCAATGTGAAGCTTATGTTATATATATAGTGTCCCTTACTTGTTTCTCAAGGTGAGTTCATAGAGTATAGGTGCTACCAGGTGTCCTTTCAGCAATGCTCCACGTGGTGGACCACTTGATAGTTGCCATTCATTGTGTATTCTCATTGTAAGCATGCTGATAACAAACCACATTCCCTTGGCTTAACAACTTCCGTGATTTTAGGCGTGGGGGACTAGCTGAGGTGGCATCCTGCACATGCTCGCATTCACAGATCCCACGCTTTGCTTGAGGCTTCTCCGGGTACTTACGTTCTTCAGTCCGGCACTGGTCTACATTGGCTCGGCCTTTTCCAGGCTCATTTACAGAGATGGGCTGGGTACTTATCTGTTTGGCCCACACATCTGCCCCGCAGCTCGCCTGCACTAACTACGGGCCGACCTTTCCATCAGAAGTTGGGCCCAAGT
The DNA here is from genome assembly GCA_025200525.1 of Camellia lanceoleosa. Classification (NCBI taxonomy): domain Eukaryota; kingdom Viridiplantae; phylum Streptophyta; class Magnoliopsida; order Ericales; family Theaceae; genus Camellia; species Camellia lanceoleosa. The sequence continues at coordinate 116,624,685 of CM045766.1, read as the reverse complement.
GCAGAAGGACTTGGGCGTACTATTGATCACGAAGCTGGGCTCAATTGATCGGTCCATATACTCATCTGACCCACTTGGATTTGGGCTTTGTCGGATTGGGCCGTCCCAAGGCTTGGACCTGACCCATTTTACATTCAGCCCCTTCATTTGCCCCCTAGCTCGCGCCAAGGTTCCCTTGGGGGGAGCTATTGTTCTGTCTTTCTGCGTCAGATCGCCGCTTCTCCGATTCGGCCTTGGTGACGGTTCGATCCTGACACACAGTTCCTGCATGCGTCCTTTCGTGTGACACGTGGCAACGCGTGATAGGCGTGCAGAGATTATGCGTCGATTCCATACTGAAGATCGTGCTTTGTATGCCTGCGCGCCGACTAGTGCAATAAATGCTCAGGCTATCAATTCAAACCCCTCGATTTGATCTTCTCGTCCCTCTTGTAAGTTCCAAAGAAAGAGAAAGAAAGAGAGAGAGAGAGAGCCTCTTCCCATTCCGCTGGATCGATCTCGCCAGTGCTCCACTTGGGCTTTTTTCACCGCTGATTCTTGCTTCGTGTTCACTGCTGTGATTTCTGTAAGTTTTCTTACGATTCTTCCTCTCTTCGCTTCAATCATCCGTCCGTGTTTGCTATCTGCGTCTCGTTTCTGTCCCACTAGTTTAATCAAATGGGGAAATTCCGTTCTCTGGTCGATACCCCAGAAGCCATGGCCGTGTTCCGTTTAGATTACAACATTCCTCATGATGTTACCTTGTCACTGGCGAAGGTTGATGCCAAACGCATGGGCACGAGGAACACCGTTGCCTTTCTCGTCGCTGCGATCGTCGAGGGAGGGGTTCGGTTTCCTCTTGACCCGTTGTTGCGCCGCTTTCTGCAACAGGTCCAATTGACCCGGCGCGGTGTCTCAGAATCTTTTTGCGTTGTTCGTGGGCGTCTGCCCTCAATAGACGACTAGGTTTGAACCTTGATATTTGGGATATTCTGGGATGTTACACCCTCTCTCACAATAAAGACCATAGTACATACTACCTGCGTGTTCGTTCCGCTGATTGTCATCTAGTCACTGGACTGCCGGACTCAGATAAACACAATGATGATTTCTTGCAAGTTGGTGGGAACTGGGAGTTTCCTGCTGGGACCGAATTTCAGTCTGAGAGGATGCCACAGAAAGATGGCTACCCAGGTCTGGGCCTCCCTTTTTAATGCCTTCTGCGTTTCTTACTTCGTTCTGAATATTGTTCTGATGGTTTGCTTTCTTTCTCTTTTTTTTTTTTTTTACAGAACCTTCCCGTTTCCAGCGAAGACCGAATCGGGAGAATGCTGAAGCCATCAAGGCTGCCTTGAGGTACAAGAGAAGATCTGCTCCTGAGTTGTTGGATTATCACTGCTACCGTTATGCCGAAGAAGGCGAGACTCGCTGCTGCCCTTTTGGATTCTGATACCGAGACCGAGGTGTCTCTTACCCCACTGGTTCCGAGACGCCGCACTGTTCCAGATGCACCTGAGGGAGCGCCCTCCTCTGCCCCCAGTTTCACAGGGAGTGGATCAGTGAAGGGGCTGAATGTTACCGTTAGTTTTTCCATCCAAACTACTGGAAGGTGTATCATACAAACCACTTTTGAGCACAACTTCATAATATATAAAGGTGCTATAAATAACTAAAGTAAACATCAACTCAGAGAGAACCCATTTTTGAATACAGAGAGACGTTGGAGATTAAAAAATTTTGCTCTGCGATTTTCAAATCTCCTCCACCGCTGCTCCTCTTCCACCTTTCTTCGCTACTGCAGCGATGAAATGTAGATCTATCACTTCACCACCGCCGGCTGTTGTTGAAGAGCTTCAGCGTTAGCTCTTCGTCAAGATCATCTGTGAACATTGATATTCTTAGATTCGATGAAATTGTAATGGCACAAGGAGGCAATGGAGGCTGGATTCCGGTAGTGAGGCAATGGGAAAGAGGTGGAGCTCAAGGCAAGGAAGATAAACATGGGTTGTTCACTGTATTTGTGGATCATTTACCTTCAACTATGGATGCTAAAACTCTGTTCAAACTTATTACACAGTTTGGCATAGTTAAGGATGTCTTTATACCCTTTAAAAGAAGGACAACGTCAAACACTAAATTTGGTTTTGTGAGATTTGATTGCCTTGTAGTAGCAGACTTTGCTATCCAAAAAGCGAATGGATTGTTGGTAGATAAAAGGGTGCTTGAAGTTAAAATAGCTACCAATTTCAGGAGCAACAGAGATGATCAGAGCAGAAGAAGACCTTATACCATCAGAAGACCTCCTGAAACTAACAGAAACATGAGTGATGTTTCATATACAGGCCTAAGATTGTTCGCTGAAGTATTAAAATGGGACACACCCACTGTGGCTGGAAAAGCAAGTTTAACCATAAAAGCCAATGAAGAGGGTCTTGGATGGCTCTATGATAGTGTAATAGTCAGGCTTATTACTAAATGCTCTACAATGAACATTGAAAATGTCCTGAAGAAGAAAGGGTTGGATCAGGTAATGGTCAGAAAAGGGGGAGGACGAGATATAGCATTAACCTTCAAATCTCAAGAGAAGCTAAAATCAAATATTTGCAATATCAAAGAATGGTTTAAGGATTGGAGTCAGTTTGTGGTAAAATGGAAGCCGGGATTTTATCTCGAACAAAAGAGATGTGTGTAGTTGAGGTGTTTTGGCATACCCTTAAATCTTTGGAATAGGGGTACACTTAACAACATTGGAAGCATTTGGGGTACTGTTCTAAGCTTGGATGAAGATATTTGTCAACCAAAGTCCTTCGCCCATACCAGAATCAGAGTGGCTACATCTTGTATGGAGATTATTAACAAAACTATATTTTTGGAGTGTAAGGGTAAACTATATCCCATTATTGTGTGTGAAGATCATTTAGCAGATTTTAGTAACATGAAGCACAATGGCTTAGATGGGTGCAGCTCCAACGAAATCTATGGTAGTGGCAGGGGTGTAGAATGAACAATTCCAGAGGAGTGCTATAGGGAGAAGGAGGTAAAAAGTGTGATGAAGGTAAACACAGTTGTTGAGGAGTCAAAGTGTGATGGAGGTTTCAGCAAAGAAGAGGAAACATGTACCAAGGAGGTAGAACAGAGGATAGGCCTAGTGATTGTCATTTGGGAGAGGAGGTAAACACAGTTGTTGAGGAGACCATGATGGAGGAGTCAGTGCACAGCTCAAAAATTAATACTGAACAAGTCTTTACTCCTGCTTTTATCATAAGCTTTAGTGGATCTAGAGATGGGCTTGGGCATGGCATCAATCTTGAAGTGGATTTGGCCCAAGCACTAAGTAAGAATTTAAATGGGAAGGGCTTTTTGAGCTTTAATCATTCAGGCTTAGGTAGGCAACCTACTTCTGTCCCGAAACTCCTACAGAATGAGAAGAAAAAAAAGAAAGAAGAAGGTTCAGCTAGAAGGATTCACCAGTTTTGCTAGACTTCATGAGCATAAAACTACAGTAATTAGCAAGCACACCTCTAAGTCTGTCATCTTCAGATCGGCAGCAGCTGCGATAGCTAGTTCAGATCTGTCTGAGGGTGTTACTAGCCCGAGCAACCTTCTCCTCAATGAAGCTAAAGCCATTTTACAATTGGGTAAATGTCATGACCCAAACCCGCCCCTATAGGTTTTGCATCGTAACCGGCGAGTAATCTGTGATTACCAAAGGCTTGATTAACACGAATGACAATAATACATGATACGAGGCTAGAAAAAGCTAATCAATAATAAGAGAATGTCCAATAAGCGATGAGGACCTAAATGAACAAAACAAACTTTCATATACAAGCCATAACCATAACCATTCATGCCCATAAACACATATATATATAAGACAAAATGCGAGTTAGGGAATTAATCCCTTCATCAAAACAAGCAGTATTAACACTAGTCTTAAAACATTCTTTTCATTTAACAAATTCAAAAAGGTGAACTTGAACCACCCAAAAAGCCTCAACACATGCTAGTTCGAAACCTCCCAATGAGGCACAATATCTGGCTTGACAAAACAAAGGGTTTGGGTCAACGCCTCTAGCTTTGATCCGATGCCTGACCACCTACATATATATAATAAACTGTGAGCGAAAGCCCAGTGAATAACAAATGTGTAAAGAGGTTAAGAACGATATCCTTCAGTCTTTGAAACAATCGATTATCATTAGAACATTTTCAATCAATATCATTTGTCAATCAATCGTTCGATTCAATCAATTCAATAATCATATGAGTCATACATGGTACATCCGATAGCAACAATATAATAGGTCTTATAAAGACCGAACAGTCAATTGATGGCCATCAAACAATAAACAATAGTTCCAAGAATTAGAACTGACAGAGATCTCTGTAACAATAGCAATATCAATGACAATGACAATAACAATACACTATGGATGCCACGAACACGATTCAAAAGAGGATCATCATTCAATCGATAGAAAGTAACCATTTAGAAACAATATAATTTATCATTCAGAAAACAAATACTATTTGAACATATCTTTACAACATTGTTACTCACAGTGGGCTTTTCGATACACGTACGATTGGTTCGACATCCGACCTAAACAAACAAATTCAAGCACAATAATTCAATGACTTTCATCTCGTTAGTCAATTCTATTCGATTCGGTTGTTACTTCTTCAATAACTATTCGTCTTTACTAATTTGGTTCTAATCTTTCATTTATTCATTCTAATGCACTCGTAAGATGCAAATGATCATGAAAACACTTTAAAACCATGCAATCGGAGGCCCGGGAGGTGAAAAAGAGGAGTGAAAAACAAGCCGAGTCTTCCCAAACAGGGCCGCACGTACGAGACCTTCACCGTACCTGCTCCCGTAGGTGCATATATTTCAGAATGCATAGCAAAATTACCCTATTTTCCGCACGTGCGAGGCCCCAAGCCACACGTGCGGCAGTGCTACACATTCAGTCCTAAAACTACTCTGCTTGGGCAGTGCATTTCCTTGCAAATTCCAGCTCATTTTCAAGTAATTTATTCTCAAAAACTTAACACTTTAAATGAAACAAATTTAGTTTGGAACAGAATTCATAACTTCAATTTACAGCTCGAATTCATGTAAAGATTCAAATTCTTAAACTTTAACACAAAGTCATTTGCTATGCAAATTGAGCTCTAAGTTGTGAATGCATGGAGCTTCCCTCTTAGTTTTCAAAACTTATGCAAGAAATCAAATGAAACAAGAAGGTTATTATAGAATTATGCCATGCATGGTCGTCACGACCCAAACCCGCCCCTATGGGTTTAGCACCGTAGCCGGCCAGTAATCCGAGATTACCAAAGGCCTGCTTAACAGTAAGACAGTACAACAGAGTACAGGGGCATGGCGGAAGCCAATACAGTAAATAAATAATGTCCAATGAGCTGTGACAGTCTGTATGCAAAAAGATTTTTCATGCATATAAACATTCAAGATGTAATGCTTATGCACAATATTTACAATCAATCAAGACAGGACTTAATCCTGATAAGACAAGATCTGATATGGTGCTATGTCTACTGAAGATACAAAACAGTACAGAGACAAACGGGGGAAATAAAACACCCCTAAGCCATAGCTTGGCAGGCTCAGAACCTCGCAGTGAGGCACATTGGTTGGCTTGACAAAACTGGAGTTTACCCCAACGCTTCTAGCATTGGTCCGGTGCCTGTACAACTACATATATATATATGAGCAGTGAGCTAAAGCCCAGTGAATAACATAATGCGTAAAGGGGTTTAGAATGAATGTCCTTACAGTAATGAAAAACAGTTCATTAAATCAGTATATCAATTGTTCAATACAGTAATCAGTCATATGTGGTACATCCATTAGCATAACAATAAGCAGTAGGTCTTAAAAGACCGAACAGTAAATGATGGCCATCAATCAGTAAACAGTAGTGGTTCCAACGAGGGAACCGACAGAGATCTCTAGAATAAAGAATAAGAAACAAGAGGGTGCTAAGGATGTCACAGTACAATTCAGAATATAAGACATACATTCATTCAGTAAACAATATCGATTCAAAGAAATTGATTCCAAGATTAGAAGATAATCATTTTGAACATATCTTTACACAATTGTTACTCACAGAGTTCTAGGCTTCAGTAAGCTAGAGCGTCTCCTCGGAATGCCAACCCTATACAGTTAACAGATTAAACACACACTAAGTTTCATAGTTGGGAAAGATAATAACTTAATCCCTAAATCTGCCTTGGTGTGTTCTACATCCATATCCTCTTTAAGATGCCTTAAACTAGGCCTAAGAATGCCTAGGATGGGATGAGGATGCAAAGATGCACTTAGAAAACGCTTTACAAAATTTGTTGAAAACAGGGGTTTCGCTCGAGCGAGGCTTCCTCCGCTCGAGCGAGCTTGCCAAAACAAAGGGTTCGCTCGAGCGAGAAATCCTTCGCTTGAGCAGTTTGTAAAAATGCAAAAGTTCTGGATGCTGAGTTTTTATGCTCGATGCTCGCAAGAGCGTGAGACACAGCTCTTCGCTCGAGCGTAGGTCCCTTCGCTCGAGCGTACGCCTGCGCGCACCAAGATTCTGAGAGCTTGAAATTTACGCTCGAGCCACCATTCCGTCGCTCGAGCGTAGCTCAGAGTAAGCGATGGTCGCTCGAGCGTAGAATCATTCGCTTGAGCGAAGAAGCCAAATCTGGAATTTCCAGATTTGCCTTCTAAGCTCAAACCAAGCATTCTACAGCTCTAAACTCGACCTCTTGGGCCCAAATTCTGGAAAACACATCTAAACTCAATATACAACAAGTTTCAAAGCTCAATTTGTGAATTTAAAGCCCAAGGGTGAGTCAATTAAATCCAAATTTCAAACCCATTTTCATGAACATGAAGGACATGCAACATGCATGAATTCAAATCATTTCAAAGCTTCAATTTGATGCGCAAGTGAGCCAGTTGTTCCAAAAACAAGTTGAAAACATGGACCATTGCAAAATTATGAACATGCATGTACCATTTCATGAAGGACAACTTCAAAACTTCAAATTAAAGGCATGCATGTATGAGCTAGACTCCAATTTAACATATATGGACCAATTCAAGGCTCAAATCACTAAAGATACAAGAACTAGGCATGAACAAGCTTAAACACAACAATGAGAGGTTAAATTCTTTACCTAGAGCTTCAATTACAAGGCTAGAGGTTCAATTTGCCAATTACACTTCAGCCCTTCAAGTCTTCCAAGCCAATTCAAGATGGAGCAAGATGAATTCACTCTCTCACTTCCTCTCTCCCTATAGTCGGCTATACCAAGGAATGTGGCTGAGGAAATGTGTTGTGAGATCAAGTGTAGGCTCAAATATGTTATAATAAAGGGCCCACTAATAATGGCAAAGTTGTAAATAAACCCAACTCAATAGTTTAGCTTATTTTAATCCGATTTAATCGTACCAAATCACATTTTAATTAAATATACCATAAAATCACATAAATTATGATGGTCCTAAAACACCAATCAATTTACGTTCTCACGATAAGGCCTTCAATTAACAGTTTAAACATAACAACATGAACAGATAATCAAATAGTCAAACAGATAGAATGCAAATTAACATATATACTACCAATTAATTCAGTTTCGATCGATCAACAATTATTTCGATTACTTCAGTTATCAATCATAATCAGTCTCGGTTTGGCAGTAATCAACAGTTTATCGGTAAACAGTGGTGAGGGTTATTACAATGGTGATATTAAGAGTGAATTCCTTTTTTTCTTCTATATACCTACTTTCATGTCTTAATTCTTAGTAAGATGAGTAAAACCATAATTTGATAATCAATTCTCATAATTTAACCTTAAATATTAAATGATGATGCATGTGCAAGTCTCTATATCATGAAAGTAGAAAGAAAAGCTTACCTTGCTTTGATATTTAGAGGGAATTCAAGACAATTCTCTACCATCTTCCTAAGTTCTCTCATATCTTTCTTCTTTTCTTACTCTATGTTGAACTCTCAAAACTCTCAAAACTCTCTCTCTCTCTCTCTCTCTCTCTCTCTCTCTCTCTCTCTACGTGTAATAGAAGAAGACTCACTACATAATCACCTAGTAGGTGAATAGGACACATCTGCACATTATTGTATTCAATTTTACATTTCTATTAATATTTTAATTAAATTAACCAAGGCTAATAAATCATTTCTAATTAAATTAAATTAATCCATATCACAATATAACCTCAATTACACTAAATTAATTTATACTAATATAGATTAGGTTCTAATTCCTATCCAATTTTTTTAATTCTAATTTGTTAAAATTAGTGAATCAGACAAGTTTAATTCATTCATTTACGTATCTGTTCACAGTAACACTACAATACCAGTCAATGCAACCATATACCATATGGCACATAATTCACATAACACATAATCACATAATTAGTAATAAGCATATAATTAATTTGCTTAATCAAGGAGGTGATTGTCACATCCTCTTTCCCTTAGGATGTTTGGTCCTCCAAACTCAATTACTTTTCTCCGAAAAGAATATAGGATCAAGTGGAAATAGGTCTGGATATCTTTTCTTCATATCATCATCTCTTTCCCAAGTTGCACACCATGATTTTGCCAATCCACTTTCACCAACTAAATTTCCTTGTTTAGTAATTTCTTGATTCGTCGGTTTACAATCTGGATAGGCCGTTCTTCCTAAGTGTAGTCATCACTCAACACCACATGGGTAGGCTCAATAACATGAAGAGGATCTCGAAGGTAATCTCGTAACATCGAAACATGAAAGACATTATGCATATTGTAACATGCCCGGGGGGTACCCGTGCACGTTAAATAGTTCGGACTCCCGAGATCTCTTTGATCTAGTCTCACGAGTGCAATGTGAAACGCAGACGAGAGTCTAGATTTAGAAACTTTTATTGAAAATCCATTTTATTGCAATTTTGTCAAAAATGGACCGCGTCATTAGATTTCAGAGTCGCACCTAATATTTTGGGAAATTAGGAAATCCATGACTCGTGCCAAGACCACTGTTCGTCGTAACCAAGGATGCTTGGCTCGGAACCTTAGGTATGAGAGGGGAAGATCAATAATGAGCACCCCCGCTCACCCGATCAAAAGATCGGCCTCTACTAAACCATGATATGAATTTTATTTTCTTTATATGTTCATGTTTTGATTATTTTAGTAAATCCTAAAATTTACTATGTGAAGCATACAGGGTATAGACTAGTTTGCTCAAATTGGAACAATTCAATTTCATGTTTCTTTGTCGAAAAAGGTTTGAATTTGCCACTTGACAAAGTGGGTTTAAAGTTTGTGAATTTGCCACTACAAAGTGGGCTTAAAACGTACAGCCGTTGAATCATTCCAATTCAGGAAACAAGCATTCCTCCACAGGCATTCAAACAGTTTATCATTTAAGCAAATAGTCTCATGGTAGAATGCTAACACATAGTAAGAAAAACACACACAAATGGGATGCTAAAGCATAAAAACTCACAGAGATATCGACGTCCCTCGAACAGCTATAGAACAAAATTAGAAAAATATGCATGATCTTATATACAAAATTCTAATGCAATACATATACAAAAATGCTTCTAAAGATCCGGCTTCTAGAATATGGCATGTGAATCACCTCAAAATATGCGATAACGCACAAAAATCATATAATATCAATTAAATCACAAAGATGCAAATTTAGCCGAATCAAGATGTAGGAAACATGGATGCAGAGTACGGATATGCATGGCATGTCAGATATATATATGTACAGTTATGAAAAGCAATTAAAGGATGGGATAGAAAGAAGCGGGGTGGAGAATTATTACAATACTTTAAATATTACAAATCCGAGTGAGACAAATAAAATAAAAATTCTCACCAACACTCAAAATAAAATAAAATAAAATCTTCTATCCAGCTGACCTGCGCACGTCAGCCCATGTACTCATCTTCAAATGGCGGGCCCCACCCAAGTATTTCTAAACAAACTCAGAACCAACCACTCTTATGAAGGCTGCTGACATGTGATGAGCAACAGCCTTAGTAAGCATGGTCAACCATCTCCATGAATTGGCCAATCTTTATAGCTAAAGCTATATCAAAACCCAGCAACAGCAACTCGGGCCAACACATGCACACCAAAACAAAAACCATGGGTCGGCGAGAGGAATCCATGAAAGACCACAGAACCCAATTTCATTTGATCCAGCGATAACGCCGAAGGACCGTGAAACCCATAGCCGAAGCACCGACCCAGCTTATCTCTCGTTATTAACTTTTCTCTCTCTAGGAAAGCAACTCCAACTCTACCAGAAACTGCAGCATCGGCCTTGGCGGAGCCGGTGGTGCTGCAGTGGAGACCAGAGGCGGTAGAGGGGAGCTTCGTGGTGGTGCTCCTGTTGCATGCAACGAGTGTGTGTGAGACGATGGCGAAGAGGGCTGCACCTGTGGGAAGAGAGAGAGAGTGTATAGAGTGTGTCCGTGTGTGCTGTGTGTATGTCGTGTGTGTGTGGCAGTGGCTGGATTTGTGTGTTGTAGTATGTGTGTGTGTGTGAGTGTGTGCCGTGTGCATGAGTTTCTCAAAATGGATGTGTGTTGTGGGTTTGCCGAGAGAGAGAGTGAGATGGGCCGTGTGTGTATGTGCTCTGTGTGTGTGTAGCAGTGGCTGGGTTTGCCGCGTGTATGGTGGTGATGGGTGTGTGTATGCTGTGAGTGTGTGGTGATGGGTCTGTGCTGGGTGTGTTCTGTTATGTGTTGGGTGTGTGATGGATGTGTCTCGTGAGAGACCCAGCTAGAGAGAGGTGAGAGAGAGCCGTGTGTGTATGTGCAATATGTGTGTGTAGCAGTGGTTAGATTTGTCGTATGTGCATGTGTAGTGTGTGGGTGATGAATGGGGTGTTGAGTGTGTGTGTTAGCCGTGTGTGGTGTGTTTCAGTGAGGTGCCGTGTGTGTATGCCGTGTGTGAATGGTGTGTGTGCATGGGTGGTGTGTGGGTGATGAATGGTGTGTTGAGTGTGTGTGTTAGGATGACAGTGGTGGTGTGGTGAGAGTGTGTGTTGTGCATGTGTGTAGTGTGCTGCTGCCGTGAGTGTGTGTGCATGGCTGTGTATGTATGGATCGGCCATGCAGAGAGAGAGAGAGAGCTCAATTTTCTATTCTCTTCCGACCAAAGCCCCGGGAAAGGGAGAGAGAGAGCCAAAAATTCATGTATGTCTCTCTCCTCAAAATGCTGTCCCTCTCCCTCTATCCTTTCTCTTGCTCATTTTCTTTTTATCATCACCTACCAGCTCCTTTAACAATCATTCTCTACCCACTCTCACCTGCTCTCTTTTCTTTTTTGATTCTCTTCCCTCATGACCATGTTCCCTCCTTTTCTAAAAACAATAATTGTTTTCCACCGCCTCTATACAACCTCACCAAAAATCTTATCTCCATCCCCCCACTCATTCATCCTCTTTTTTTATTTTTATTTTATATATATACTTTTTTTTATCATTTTCTTTTTTATCAAATATCAAAATTAGTTATACCAATTTAGATAAAAACATCAAAAACTATGTACAACACATAAAATTATAAAATATTATGAAATACTAAAAATTAATAATTTGGCCAACATGGGTAAGGTTTACGATTAAAGCTTTTTTAATATTTTCTGCTGAGAAATTCATAAAATAGTATATTCCAACTTTCATCATGGGTGGTTCAAAAGAAGGTGCCCAAGTCTTAGGGCCGATCAAAATAGGGTGTCTACACATATGTTCCATTTTAGGTGGAAGAGCTACCTGATATGCCACTGGATTAATCTTTTTAATGATTTCATAAGGCCAAACATACCTCAATGCTAACTTGTCCTTGGTTCCAAAGCAAGTCTGCCTTTTCATTAGTGTCACTTTAATAAAAACATGGTCACCCACGTCATATTCCCTGTCTCGTCTTCGGACATCCGTGTAACTTTTTTGTCAACTTTGTGCAATTTTCAATCTTTGTTGAATTAACTTTACTTTTTTTGTTGTTTCATGCACAATCTCAGGCCCAAGTAAAGGCCCATCTCCAACTTCTGCCCAACACATAGGAGACCGACATTTTCTGCCATATAATGCTTCGAAAGGCGCCATACCATTGCTCGAATGAAAACTATTATTATAGGCAAATTCAGCTAGAGGCAAGCGAGTTTCCCAATTTCCTTGAAAATCAAGCACACACATATGCAACATGTCCTCCAGAGTTTGGATTGTTCTTTCTGACTAGCCATCTATCTATGGATGGTATGCACTGCTCAATCTTAATTTAGTTCCCAATGCCATTTGTAGACTTTGCCAAAATCTTGATGTGAACTTCGAGTCCCTATCAGAAACAATGGACACAGGCACTCCATGCAATCTAACAATCTCATTAATGTAAATTGTGGCCAACTTATCCACACTGTAAATTGTTTTGACTGGTAAAAAGTGTGCAGATTTAGTCAAACAGTCAACAATAACCCAAATTGAATCCATACCTCTATTGGAGCGAGGTAGTCCAACAATAAAATCTATTGTGATATGTTCCCATTTCCACTCCAATATTGGCAGTGGTTGAAGCAATCCTGCGGGTCGTTGATGTTCAGCTTTGACTTGTTGGCAATGTAGGCATTTTGACACAAACTCAGCAATTTCTTTCTTATTCCCGGCCACTAGAAGTTAAGCTTCAAGTCTTGAGACATTTTTGTATTTCCCAAATGGATAGAAAGTTTTGAATTGTGGGCTTCGTGCAAAACTCTCCTTTTTAACTCAACATTATTTGGTACACACAATCTCTCTTGAAATTTCAATACACCATTTTCAAAAAAGAAATCCAGCCTCGGCTTCGAATCCTGTTCATCAATAATGTTTCTCAGAAATTCATCTTGTTGCTATTTTTCCTTAATTTCTTCAAGAATCGCCGGTTGAGCAGAAATAGTAGCCAATGTTCCGCCTTGTTCTCACAGAACAATTTCAACCTCAAATTTCTCAAGGTCATGTAGCAATTCTCTCTGCCCGGTAGGCAAGCAAGCCAAATTCCCAATTGATTTTCGACTAAGTGCATCAGCAACGGTGTTAGCTTTTCTTGGATGGTACAAAATTTGCAAGTCATAACTTTTTATCAATTCCAGCCATCTCTGTTGTCTCATATTCAACTCTTTCTCGGTAAAGAAATACTTTAAGCTCTTGTGGTTTGTATAAACTTCACATGTTACCCCATACAAGTAGTGACGCCAAATTTTCAATGCAAATACTACTGCGGCAAGTTCTAAATCATGAGTTGGATATGTCTTTTCATGTGGTCTCAGTTGTCGGGAAGCATAGGCAATGACTTTACCATCCTGCATCAATACACAGGCCAAACCCTTATAAGAAGTATCACTAAAAATAGTAAATCCATCCGTACCTGAGGGTAAGGTGAGAATCGGTGCAATCATAAGTCGAGTCTTCAATTCTTGAAAGGCTGATTCTCTCTGATTGGTCCAGTCAAATGGTACTCCTTTCTGAGCCAATTGAGTCACAGGCAAAGCAATTTTAGAAAAATCTTTTACAAATCTTCGGTAGTATCCGACCAAACCCAAGAAACTACGGACCTTAGTAATATTGGTAGGTCTGGGCCAATTAACAACTGCCTCAATTTTCTGTGGGTCCACTACAATGCCATCTTTATTGATTACATGCCCCAAAAACATGACACTATCAAACTAGAATTCACACTTTGTCAGTTTTCCATATAATTTCTTCTCTCTTAAAGTTTGCAAGGCAATTCTTAAATAATGTTCATGTTCCTCCTTACTCTTGGAATAAATCAAAATGTCATCTATAAATACAACCACAAATTCATCGATGAATGGTTTGAAAATTATGTTCATAAGATCCATAAATGTAGCAGGTGCATTAGTGCATAACAAGAAATTCATAATGTCCGTACCTTGTTCGGAAAACAGTCTTTTCAATGTCCTCAGTCTTGACTTTCAATTGGTGGTATCCGGATCTAAGATCAATCTTGGAAAAGACTCGTGCACCTTACAATTGGTCGAATAAATCATCAATACGAGACAACGGGTACTTATTTTTAACTGTCACCTTGTTCAGCTCACGGTAGTCAATACAAAGTCTTAATGAACCATCCTTCTTTTTCACAAATAAAACTGGAGCGCCCCACGGTGATGTACTAGGCCTTATAAATTTCTTGTCTAACAATTCTTGCAACTGGATTTTCAACTCTTTCAATTCAGTAGGTACCATTCTGTACGGAGCTTTGGAAATTGGCTGTGTACCCGGTATCACCTTAATAGTGAACTCAATCTCTTTGTAAATCAGATCCCCTGGCAACTCATTTGGAAAAACATCTGAGAATTCTCTGACTATAGGAATACTGTCCACATTAACTTTAGTATCAGCAGGTACAGTCAATATACAACATAAATATCCTTTACACCCCTTTTTAATCAATTTAAATGCTTTCATAGATGAAATCAAGTATAGGGGAGGTACAACACCAACTCCATTAAATGCAAATTTGGGCAATCCAGGTGGGCGAAAAACAACTTGTTTTGTTACACAATCAATGGAGGTATGATATTTTGTTAACCAATCCATTCCCAAAATTACATCAAAATGAGCAAGATTTAGAGGCAACAAATCAACATATAAAAGCACATCTCCAATAACAATCTCACATGCATAAGCACAAGTCATGGACCCCCCAGTAGGTGAAGATACAACTAATAAATAGTTCATGGGTTCCAGTGGTCTATTTAATTTTCGTGAAAAAGCATGCAAGACAAACGAGTGTGTAGACCCTGAATCAATCAGAATATAAGCATTTTGAGCACAAATAGGGAGTATACCTAACACCACTGTTTCAATGTTCTGCACATCTCCTGGTACAAGTGCAAACACCCGGCCTTGCCTCAAAGTTTCGTTTCCGGTAGCTTTAGGATTGGATTTTGGTGTAGTAGTTGATGCTGCAGCACTTGCTACAGGTCTAGTAAAGTTCTGAGAAGCGAGAGGACAGTCTTTAACTATGTGGCCCACCTTGCCACACTTGTAACATGCCCCGGAGATTTTATAACAAACCCCTTTGTGTCTTTTGCCGCATTCTAGACAAGGCGGTATAGAATTATTGCCTTGGCTAGAACTGATTGTTGACCCTGTATTTTGCTTTTTATTCACTGAATTGTTCCGGTCATTTTAAAATTAAAACTTTGTCTCTTGCCTCGCCATTCAGTTATTGGCGCCTTAGCTTGTTTCAACGCTGCAACATTTGTCTCGGCTATGATAGCCCGGTCTAGTACATCTACATACTTGAGTAATTTCAAGACATTAATTCGATCAAGTATCTCCACGTTAAGTCCACCCTCAAAATTTCTAGCCTTTTTATAATCAATGTCTACCATGTGCGGTACATAACGAGCAAGCTCGGTGAATTTAGCTTTATATTTTGCTACTGACATGGTACCCTGCTTCAATTGTTCAAATTTGGTCACTTTTCGGTCACGAACACATTGAGGGAAGTATTTATCATAGAATGTTTCCTTGAATTGAGCCCAAATCATAGCATTATTATCTTTACGCACAAGCATCCACCATCGTCTTGCCTCCTCTTATAAAGTGAAGGTAGCCAACAACACTTTCTGTGCCTCGGAACATAGGAACACTTCAAATAACTTTTCAATTTCTAGGATCCATGCCTCGGCTTTTAGTGGTTCCAATCGTCCTTAGAATGTCAGTGGATTCATTTTGTTAAACTTCTGTATTAAAGCAATCACATTATCATTGGCATCTAGTTCAGGCTGCACTAGCAACAGAGGAGAAGGTGGAGGTTGTTGGTTCTGTTGTTGTCTTAGAGCCTCGGTCAATAATTCAACCATCCTTTCTAATCTTGCAATTCTTGTTTCAGATGCTTCAGGTTTATTTGTATTCTTTGCATTCTCTATTACACTATATAAAACATTGTAATAATAAACATAAAGATGGTTTCATATTCATGTATGTTAGATCATATGCACATATCATATCCACACACACATTTATGTTCATGCAAGGCCCTAATTGCTTTTCTAGGACATCCTATAGCTCATTTGGACACGTGCGTGTGGTATAACTCGTGCTCTGATACCACTCTGTCAGGACCCAAACTCGCCCCTATAAATTTAGCATCATAACCGGCCAATAATCCGTGATTACCAAAGGCCTTATTATCACTAATGACAATAATACATGATACGGGCTGGCAGAAGCTAATCAATAATAAGAGAATGTCCAATGAGCTATGAGGACCTGAATGAACAAAACAAACTTTCATATACAAGCCATAACCAGAACCATTCATGCCCAAAAACACATATATACAAGGCAAAATGCGAGTTAGGGAACTAATCAAATCATCAAAACAAACAGTATTAACACTAGTCTTAAAACATTCTTTTCATTTAACAAATTCAAAAAGGTGAACTTGAACCACCCAAAAAGCCTCAACACATGCTAGTTTGGAACCTCGCAAATGAGGCACAATTTCTGGCTTGACAAAACAAAGGGTTTGTGTAACACCCCAAAAATGCAAATTTTAATTATTTGAATTATCCATGTGTTAATTGCGGATTATATGATTTAATTTGTATATATTTGTCCAAATTGGGAAATTATTTGTTGAGAATATAACTTTGGAATTGAAATTGACGACCTTACTGGGTTCAGAGACCGAAATTGAGTACATGGATATGTTAATTGGAATTTTTAGAATCATCTGAGAAGTTTAATTAAAAATTGATTCCGTCTGATTCGCTAATTTTAATAGGTTAGAATTCAATAATTAAATAGGAAGTAGAGCTTAATACACATTAGCATAATTTACTTTAGTGTCATTAAAATTATAAATGATGAAGATTAATTTAATTTAAGGGAATTTGATTTAATTAAGTTTGTGATTGGCATAATTTAATTAAATATGATGAATTAGCCTAAATCTAATCTAACTTGAGTACACTAGTAGATTGGTGGCTAAATATAAGCCTATTCATCAATATCTCAAGAAAAGAGAGACCAAGAGAGAGAGAGTGAGTGCATTATGCTGGAGAGTTATTGAGAGAGAGAGAGAGAAAGAGAGCTCAAGAAAGAAAGAAAAGAAGAACAAGAGGAAGAACATGGAAGGAGAAAAGCTTTGACCTACACAAATTCATCAACTTAAGGTAGGAATTGTCTTCTAATTTCATGAATTTGACTTGTTATACTCATAAACCCATGGAATCCAAGTTCAATTAAGAAGAATTCAAGTTTAATTGGTGGCTCTATAGAGTAAATTGAAGCAAAATATATGTATGAACAAAATAAGCAAGAAAGTGTAGGAAATAGTTTAAGAGCATGACATGCATGTATTTAATTGTTGTGGAATCCTTACACGTTCATGAGTTTTGAAGTTAAGATCATGAAAATATAGAGTTATGAAATTACATGTTTATGTTAACTTGAGAATAGGTGAAATTGAGTAGGAAGTCTACATGCATGGCATCAATTCATAAAAGTCATGTTCATATGCTTGATATCTTGCATGGTTTATGAGATTTAAAGAGAAAACTCCATAGATTTTGAGAATTGGGTTTTGGTATGAAGTTCTAATTTTTATTTGATGTTAGAAATTGTTCATTCAACTTGTTTTGATGAGTTTTGGGCCTTGAATGGCATGAAAATAAAGTTGATTTTGTAAAAGAGTGAGTTTTAAACTTGGAGCAGATTTTCGAATTGAAATTACACCCAGACCACTCGAGCGGCCTAGGCCACCGCACAAACAGCCGAACCTCTTTTGGCACAAAGTGCACATTGGTTCACCACCGCACTTGTGGCCAAGGCCACTGCACATGCGGCCAAACAAAACAAAATTTTCCAATTTTATTATTTTTCCGTTTTTTGATTTATGGGCCTTCATTTACATGATTTTCACGTGACATACACACCCATATGCATATTATAAGCATGAAAGAAATTAAAGAAAGAATAGAAACAACAGAACCAACTAGTAACGGATAAACCGAAGAAGGTTAAGGATTGACTGATTGACTCAAATGTATATTGAGAAATTGTGCTATGAATATTTGTGTTTGTAGGTCAAGACTCGAAGACCGAACAACGGGTATTGGAAGACCACTGTGAGTAACGTCATTGCAATGATATGTTCATATGAATTACATTTCAAATGTGATCTGATAAGTTATGATTTCTGAAATGATATTTGTTTACATGAACGAATGTCCTATGTTTGAAATCTATTATGGCATCCATAGATAGTCCCAAGTCATGGGGGACGACATGTTAATGCGGGTCCATGACATATATGTGATTACGATATCTCGTTAGCCACTTCATTGTGGTAATATGTGTTTAATCGGTATCCGGAACCGATTACTCTAGTCGCAAGATGATATGTGATATGTTCTGTGGGATGTACCATTACGTTATGTTCTGATATGAGACTGATATGATTGATTGTGATATGATTTGTTTTACGGATATTATATTTGGAATTCGTTCATTAACCCCTTTACTTTAATGTTATTCACTGGGCTTTAGCTCACTGTTTTTATATATATATTTATAGGTGAGCGTCCCAAAAGTCAAGCCTAGGCGGAGTCTTGAACCGAGCCACCATTTTGAAGCCTACCAAGTGTTTTGGGTGCCTCTGAGTTGGGGCTAGGCCTGGAAGGCCATTAGCAAGCTTTCGGTTATGTTATACACTTTTGACCCGTACATATGTTTTTGTATAAGATATTATGTTATATGTTATGCAATGTAAGTGCGTAAATTAATGCTTTTGCATGTGATTATTTGTTCATATAGATGCACAGCTTGTTGGACTATTGGTGCTTTTGTTTATTGCTTCCGCAAGCCCCGATTATTTTGATTATACAGGAAGGCCTTTGGTAATCTCGGATTACTGATCGCTTACGATGCTAAACCCATAGAAACGGGTTTGGGTTGTGACAGTTTGGGTCGATGCCTCTAGATTTGATCCGGTGCCTAGCCACCTACATATATATAATAAACTGTGAGCGAAAGCCTAGTGAATAACAAATGTGTAAAGAGGTTAAGAATGATATCCTTCAGTCTTTGAAACAATCAATTATCATTAGAACATTTTCAATCAATATCATTTGTCAATCAATCGTTCAATTTAATCAATTCAATAATCATATGGGTCATACGTGATACATCCAATAGCAACAATACAATAGGTCTTACAAAGACCGAACAATCAATTAATGGCCATCAAATAATAAACAATAGTTTCAAGAATTGGAACTGACAAAGATCTCTGTAGCAATAGCAATATCAATAACAATGACAATAACAATACGCTATGGATGCCACGAATACGATTCAAAAGAGGATCATCATTCAATCGATAGAAAATAACCATTTAGAAACAATATAATTTATCTTTTAGAAGATAAATACTATTTGAACATATCTTTACAACAGTGTTACCTACAGTGGGCTTCTCGATACACGTATGATTGGTTCGGCGTCTGACCTAAACAAACAAATTCAAGTACAATAATTCAATGACTTTCATGTCGCTAGTCAATTCTATTTGACTCGATTTAGTTACTACTTCTTCAATAACTATTCGTCTTTACTAATTCGGTTCTAATCTTTCATTTATTCATTCTAATGCACTTGTAAGATGCAAATGATCTTGAAAACATTTTAAAACCATGCAATCGGAGGCCTAGGAGGTGAAAAAGAGGAGCGAAAAACGAGCTAGGTCTTCCAAAACAGGGCTGCACATGCAGGGGTCCCAGCCGTACGTGCGGGACCTTCACTGCACTTGCTCCGGCAGGTGCATATATTTTTGAAAGCACAGCAAAATTGCCCTATTTTCCGCACGTGCGGAGCCCCAAGTTGTGCGTACGATAGGGTTGGGCAACGTTTTATCTGATCCGCAAAAACCGCCCAACCCGCATATAAATGGGCGGTTTTACAAACACAATGCGGGCAGATGTGGTTTGAAATATAGCATGTTTGCGTGTTGCGGGCAGATTGCGAGTTTAACCTGCACCCGCATGAACTCGCCCGCATTTTATTTTTATTTATTTATTTATTTATCTTAACCGTTGATTTCATTTCTATATCCTACCTACATATTTTTGCCCAAAACAAAACGCCCTTTATTCATTGAACTTACTCTAGCTTTTTCATTTTTTTTTTTTTACATAACTGAACTTGTCCCGGATGAAGTGTGATTTGAAATTTTAAATTTCTTAATGAATATGGAGTTCTAGTTTAAGATTTTGAAATATGTGCTTGTGTTAGTTTATGATTTGATTTAAGATTTTGAATGATTTGTTTGTGTTACGAATTGATTTTGTTGTGTTTTTAATTTTATAAGTTTTAATTCATTAATTCTTATTGTTGGAGCATTTCAGAAAATGGGGAGAAAAGAGCTCAAAATAAATATTTACAAAATGGTAAAAAAAATAAGGCTCAAAAATAAATTTTTGAAGAAAAAAAATTCAATCCGCAAACCGCCCGCACATCCACGAACCCTATCCATACAAACCGCAAACCACACTGTGGGCGGTTACGGGTTGTCTTTTCCCCAAACCACATAAATGCGGGCAGGTCCAAACCAATCCACAAACCGTCCAAATCTGAACCGCGAACACCCGGCGATGCTACACATTCAGTCCGAAAACTGCTCTGCTTGGGCAATGCATTTCCTTGCAAATTCAAGCTCATTTTCATGCAATTTATTCTCAAAAACTTAACTTAACACTTTAAATGAAACATATTTGGTTTGGAACACAATTCATTGCTTTAATTTACAACTCCAATTCATGTAAAGATTCAAATTCTTAAACTTTCATACAAAGTCATTTGCTATGCAAATTGAGCTCTAAGTTGTGAATGCATGGAGCTTCCCTCTTAGTTTTCAAAACTTATGCAAGAAATCAAATGAAACAAGAAGGTTATTATAGAATTATGCCATGCATGGTGATATCAAGAGTGAATTCCTTCTTTTCTTCTATATACCTACTTTCATGTCTTAATTCTTAGTAGAAG
This sequence comes from Camellia lanceoleosa, assembly GCA_025200525.1. Lineage (NCBI taxonomy): Eukaryota > Viridiplantae > Streptophyta > Magnoliopsida > Ericales > Theaceae > Camellia > Camellia lanceoleosa. The sequence continues at coordinate 116,603,601 of CM045766.1, read as the reverse complement.
GGGTGGCAGCGGCCGAAGCTAGAGTTGTAGCGGTCGCTGTAGAAGCTGGCAAGAGGTTGCACCACAAGGCCGGAGATGGGGCCGTAGAGCCATATGTAGGATGCCCATTTGTATGGGATGCCTAGAAGCTAGATGTATGGTGTAAGGAGAGAGAATTGTAAGGCCCAACCAAACTAAACCCCGGCTCCTATTGAGGCCGCCGTCACCACCACCGCCACCACCTTCCACAGCGACATTTGATGCGGTGGTAGTGGTAGTGGTGGTGGTGGTTGGGGTAGTTGTTGGAGTTAGAGTTGGAGTTGGAGAGGCAAAGGGTGTTTACCGTTTTCCATATTTGTTACTCTTTGTATACAACAAAACACTCTCTCTAAGTCCCTAAACTATAGAGAGCTAATAAGTCTCTGTGCATTTGGATGGGCTCTTTTATAAAAGATTTTCAAGTAGGGCAATGGGATCAATGTTGGTCTAATGACGAGGACTTGACGTAGATGCATTTATTTATTTACTAGTTAGACCCCCATGCGTGTCGCGCCATCATTGGCTACGAACAAAGTCGTGACGATTATGCTATCATTGGCTAGGAATTATAGAACAAGACAAAGACACGACAAATTGTCATTAAATTCTCTAAACTTTATTGTATGAATTGAAAAATGAGAAAAAAAATATAGATCGAATAATCAATAATAAAAAATGAGGTAATTATTAGAAACAAGTTAGCCTTAAAAGTTTTGAATTCCATTATTCCATTTCAAATTAAACCTGGAAAATATGTCAAAAGTTTATATTTGCTGGTTTCAAGAAAAATGTCTAAAGTTTTTGTTAGTTAGCTTTGAAAGGAATGGAATAGCTTCACAATAATAGAATCCATGACCATGCAAGCAAAATGAAATAACATGGATATGATTAAATCATGAATCAAAATGGAAATGATGAGCTGGTCATTTTTATATTAGTAATTAGTTAGTTTTCAAAATCAGAAATCCTTCCTACCATTTCCTATTTTTATAATTTAGGAATATGTCTAGATTTTCTACTAAGAGAGAAAACACTACATCTCAATAATGTGCCTGAGGGAAACACTATATTCACAAAAGAATCTACTTCATCCAAAGCAGATGGTGAGAGAGGACCTTCACTGAATGCAGTAACATGATGTAATATCTTGATAAACAACATTCTCTCTAAAAAAACATTATATTGAATTGCAAGATAAACGTATCGATCTAACAAATGGTTGTTGGAACACCCACTCAATAATAGGTATCTTTTGCACAAAAACTAATAGTGTTGGCCAAAAGCCACTACACAACCAAGAAAAAGCCCACGTCGAAAGAAATAGTTCCTTGTACAATCATCACAATGCAAGACCCATAGTGGTAAATTAAAATGGGAGATGAGTACACACACTGAATGGAGGAAACATAGAGCAAACAAACCATTAAATTGCTATGTTTCGTGAAAAACTACATCGAGGACTTTGGTCCAATGGTTATCATAACCGCTGATAAGAAAGAGGATCTGATTCAATGTCACAAAAATAACACAATGTTCAGTAGGCATCAAATACACAACAAGCTAAACAGAAAATGCTCAATAATGGAAGAAACTGAGCAATAAAATTATGATGAGAGAAACATTTTACTTACATCTCCCGTGGCAAGTAGTCCCTTGTCAAAAAATCAAATGATTACCAAGAATGAAAACAGTACGCCAAATGCTATCAATCCCAGCCCAATTTCTGTTTCATCATAGAGTTTCTAGTTTTTTCATTAATCAGAATTTTGAAATGCAACAATTCGTAAAAATAAAGTTAATGTTATGAATGTGAAGAACCTAAATAAGTTAATTGTTTTGTATAACAAAATAAACATATAAAAGAGTACCTTATCCAATGTCAATAAACACCAAACAATCAATAATGGGATTAAAGCATTTCAATTACCAAACCAGTTTAAGAACATAGAATTATAATTAATACCCAAAAACAAGAAAGAAATCATCAAAATGGGAAAACTTTGACTAAACCATATGAGGGTTGAAAGCAATTAAATTACAAAATTGTATCAACCTTGAAACCAACTATAAAATAATAAAAGTTCACAATTAATCATTTAAGAAACTTTGTAATCACAACAAATAATCTTTGTTCCAAATTGTATCAAATTATCAAATTACAAATAAAAACAAAGCAATGTAGTGCACAAGCTCTAGCTAATTACAAATGTTTCCAAGAACATATACAATTGTAGAGAACGAAATTGATACCTTAAACTGTTTGCCAACGACTTGCTTGTAAAGATTTAGATTGCAAAGAGATATGGCACATAAGCACCATAAGCACTCCATTCATCAAAAGAATTCCAAAGATCAGCCAATGTAAAATACTCAACTTTTTCCCTCTCCTAATGGTGCCAAAGTTTGTTCAAGTTTCTAATCTCGATCTGTACAAAGATCATAAATCAATCAATCATCAGACACATGAAACAATTATCATTACATTCGCATCAAAAGAATTTTAAGGAAAAATGTTGAAATGAGAAAACAAACCTTAGGTAGGAACTTGGATGGGAGTGGGCCAATTTGTTCCCTATCACTTTCTTGATAATTCCACCATCCTTGCAAACATTTACTACTGTGATCCAAGAGATGAGATCCACTTCAAACTAAATAATACAATTGAGAGGGACACCATTTCTGCCTGTGGCTCCATAACCCAAACGAGGAGCCAACATGAACACTGCCATATCCCCTTTCTTCATAATGATGATTACATGGTCCGATCCAATAACCAGTTGACCTAACCAACCCATCAACAAACCAATCAAGTTGAAGGAAACCCAGAAGTAACTCAATGAAAATAAAGAATCACAATGAAATACTTTTACATCTAAAAATACTAAGGCCTTGTTTGTCATCCCCTAAAAAAGTCAAAGAGCCAAAAAGTCACTATCCTATTTAAGTCACATCATCTTATCTAAGTCACATCACCTCTCTACCACATCACTTCAAACCCAATCCATATTTCATAAAAAATCAAAAAGTACACTTATTTAGAACATCCCAAACAACCCCTAAGTTTTTAATGTTTTTGAATTTTAATGTAATGTCTTTAACGTAACTTAATGTTTTTGAATTTTAATGTGATGTCTTTCAAAAACCCATCTTCATGCAGTCTCATTTCCTTTGAAGAAAGACTTGATTTTTTGTATAGGTGTAATTTATGAGATTATGTGATTTTGAAGACCATTTGAGCCTTGATTGTTTATGTTATTTAATGTTTTGTGGTTGAATCTATGTTGCTCCAGTTGCTCTAGACTTGGTGGGTCCACTACTTGGATGTGCTAGATGATGTGTTATAACTGCTATTGAAGTTTTGTTATTGTTATCATTATCATTATGGTTCTACAAAGGAAATTTTTCATTGTTTATGTGTTGTGGAAACTTCATTGCCTTTTGTCAATATTTGTGTGGATAACTATGGAAGAGTTCAAATTTAGCTCAACTGATTGAATGAAGGACTATTTGAACAATTAGTCAAGATTAACACGACTATATTATTTGAAAATATTTTATGGATGTAATAGGTGTCATTATTATGTTCAAGTTCCTTTGTCATTAATTATGTTTGCTAGGAAAATATTATGTTTGAAGAATCATTCAAATTGATTATTAACAAAAATATTGAATTTTGTGGACATTGATCTATTGAAATGTATAGTTTAGATATTGTCCCTTCTGTATTATTGAGAATGCAATTGATCTATTGATGAATATTGAAATTAGGGGTTTATTGTTTGAAATCTTGAATCTAAATATTCAAAATGTATATGAATCTCATCAATGAATTTTTGTCAAGTATTTGGGGTATTTATCTAGTTGAAGCCATTGTACTTATTAATTAATTTATTTGAGATGTTCGCAGCTAACAGTCCATTGCCATCACTTGGAAAATTCAGGTAGATAATTTTGTTACTGACACCTTTGGTTTTGAATCCATAGAATTTTGTGTTTATTTAATGGTGTGCACAAGAGTGAAAGGAATCTAAAGACTTTTGCACGTGCTTTTCAAGTTGAGGCAGAAGTATTCTCTAACCCCATTGGTAAGATTATTTAGAATTTTTTCGTGAGATGGAACAACAAAAAAAGAAAAGCCTTTTTAGTTGTGAATTTGGTTTGGTCTTTTTGTTTTGTTCAAATATGGGACATTGATATTTCATCCATTTATGTTCCTGGTGGTTTCCTGAGCTATGTTTAATTGGATTGTGATCTTTGATTTAATTAAACTATTACTATTGATTAAAGTCATATTTGAACGTCTAGATAACTGTTATGTTCGAAAGTTGACGATGCTTTGGGTTATCTTAATGGAGGGTTGAATATTTATTTTTTTTATTTTTAAGATAACCTTCTCCTTGAAATTGTATGTGTCATGAGAAACACAATCTCGTATGATCACCAATTAGGCACAATTATGAAGATAGGTTATTTATTATTTAATATTGTATCTTTAGCTATTGTTGATTTGCTGAAAGATTGCTACTTTGTTTTCTTTTTATAAAATTGTCTCTTTGTTTGTTTTAACTAGAAAAATTATGGTTATAGAGAGAAAGATGGAAACTTACTTTGTTTTATTTTTACTTTATAAAATTCATAACTATAAAAAGTAAATTCATCAGTTAATTGGGTTTTTTTATTTAAAAGATGTTTTCAAATGAATGATTTCTTTATGTTAATGGTTAGGATTTGAATTTTTTCAGTTAATTGACTTTGAAATTGAGGAACAATTTAAAATTCCCCTGTTGTTTTCATTAAACATGATGACTTATAGGTCCACTTTTATAATTATTTAACAGTGTTCAAGATGAGGGGAATTGGGATTTGGTGAGAGGTACTATGTATTGTGATGAATATAGGTTGAAAGATTTTGTTTGAATGGAGTGACAGTGCATATTGTAATGGTGCATGATGGTACTTTTATAGTGATATTGGTGAGTAATTAGATTTTGGTAGTAGAATTGTAGTTCCAGTCCACTGTAATGTTTTGCAAAATAGTGAACAACCAGAAAGAGACTAGAATTACACACCATTAGAGAAGCCCTCTAATTTTTTGTCTACATATTCAGGCATATTGTCAAACAGGTAGTGTGCCTAATTTGTGTATGAACTAACAGACACCCATGAGAACAGAGGCATGCAAATCAGATCTTAATGCATCCATAGATAGCCAAAAAAGGAGTAGAAAACCACTAAATTACATACCAGATGGTGGAGTTTGGTCTGTAGTTTGTGAACCCAGAAACAACAAAGCTGAACCAAGATATGAAGTGAAACAAAACAAAGAGTATATACATATATGTCTTTGTCTTCAGTTGAGAAGAATCGTTTGATTGCAAATTTGATCCACCAAACAGAAGAAAATTCTAGGAGGGGAGATATGGTGGGCTTGACGTGGTTCTGTTGCAGTACTTAACGGAAGACACATACACCTACCTCACTCAAACGGCGCACGGCCAAGAAGACACATAAACCAGCAAATTGGGAGAAAGAGTTGAAAAATGACATGTAAGTGAATTCTTTGGGCCGAACCACCTCTTCCGTTTGTAGCATATGGAGAATTCTTGAAAAAGTAATTGAAGGATAGATAGATGGTGGGTAATTTGCAGCCCACGTATCCAGCCCACATCTGCAAGGCAAGGAAAGAGTTCTTACAAACCAAACAAACAGTAGCGTTATACTAGTGTCATACCATACGTACTTTCTTTTTGTATATGTTATAGATTTATTTTTTTTTTTGAACACTACGTAGATGCATTTGAAATACAAATTTCAAGGTCACCAATCATTGTAGCACACAACACCAAGTCCACATACCAATTAACTCTATTGGACGGAAGAATTCTCCTATCGCTAAGTCAATGGATGTTGTTGTTGTCGTGGCTTAGATGGTGCTTTTTTCGAGTCTTTTTAAGGGAATTGTGTACAGGTGAGATTTAAGAAAAAAATTTATCATTATATAAAATAGTGTAAGTGATATTTGTATCTTTATGATTTTTTATTTGCTCCTTACCATTTGTATCTGTAATTTTTTTTCGTAACACGCACCTACATGTAATTTTTTCAATCTTTTTCCATAATTTGAATGTTAATATTTTAAAATTTATTGAGTAAATCATGAAAAAAATCAAATTGATCAAACATTTACAACTCTGTAACAAAATATTATTTTTTAAGAAATAAAAGATTAACATGATCTTAATAATTTATTTAAAATTAGAATATAATAATGAAATTACAAATTTTCAATTAACTTAGTTTTTTATATGAATGATATACTTGACAAATACAACACAAATGATTTAAATTAACGAGAAAACCTCAGAAAAAGCCCACACTGTGACATAACAGGCTATTGTGACTTTAGTCACAGAGGATCCCTAATCCTACACGATCTATCTGACTTTATGTCTTAAAACACTGTGGGAGCTGAATAAATAGAGGAACAAAATCTCGAATACCCGGTGAGCCGGTGACTGAACGGCTCCATTCTGCTCAACTAGGACGCCGAATAATCAGGTGAGGATAAGGGAGGTATATTTCAGAAGCTTAACGCTAGCCGGCATATACCCCGCAGGAATACGGGGCCGAATAGGATAGATAGGCTATTTGGATCCCTCCCTAGAGCCGAATAGAGGAAAAGATAATGATTGAAAAAGTAGGCCCAGTCCCCGAGGCCCAGAGAATGGATATAAATACGAGAGCTTCAGATTTGTAAAGACAGGTAAGAATCACTTCTAAAAACTGAGTAAACAAGCTTTCTTGAGCAGAGGAATTGACTTGCCCGTCGGAGTGCTAATTCCGGCACCCCCGACCGGAGTGTTCGTATCTTTTCAGGTGACTAGCTGAGGATCATTGGCGTCTTTCAGGATCTAAGGAGTATCTCCAAACCCTTTCACCACAATTGGCGCCGTCTGTGGGAATACTCAAATATATCCATGAACGACGTGACTAAAGATCCTCCGATAGCCACTGACGAGATCGCACAGAGAGGCGACCTAACTCTGGCAAATTCGCTCGGAGAGGAAACCGTCGCGAGGCGACGTGCCTCGAACTCTAGCCCACCAACGATTTCAACGACGGAGACGATGCAGATGACCATAGAACAAGCCAGACAGACCAAACAGAGATTGGACGACGTCATCGCTAACAACGAACGCCTTCGCCGTGATCTGGCCTTAGAAAAAGCAAAGTCCAAACAGGCGGGGCTCAAGGTTCTTGAGCGATTCCCACGGTCAGGTCCTCAACGACCTCGAGGCCAACAGCTCGATGCCGACGGTCGCCGTGCCTTAACCGATTCCCTTGATGAGGTACTAGAGGACGTACATCGCCCAAGAGGCGTCCCGCTTGACACCGTACATATGATATACTGACCTCTGATAGCCCCGATCAGACATGCAATCCACCACTTCAAGCCCTCAAAGATCACTACACCAACAAAGCGACCCCGGCCCCGAGAGGCGCGAAGCATCACCTTCGACGACTCTGATTTGAGCGGCATAACACTCTCTCACGTAGATCCTCTAGTTGTTGCGCTGCGCGTAAACAGGTTCACCGTTAAACGCATCCTTATTGATCAGGGAAGCACTTCAGAGGTTATGTACTATAAAACCTTCATCAAACTCGGGTTCAACGATTCGAATCTGACTCCAGCTCCATATCCACTATTCGGCTTCAATGCCAACCCGGAGTACCCTTTGGGAAAGGTCACCATCGCTCGAGCCGGGCTCCAGGATGGTGGACGTGGAATTCTTGGTCGTCAGGTTACCGTCGCCCTACACTCTCATCATGGGGCGATCATGGTTGCATACCCTGCAGGGCGTCCCAAGCACCTACCACCAGCTGCTGCAATTCCCAACGGAACACGGCGTTGAGCAGATCCGTGGCTCTCAGCAGACAGCATGTTACCTTCGCCGCCAAGTCGCCAAGGAACCGCAAGTAAACTCCATTGAAGTGCCCAATCGGCGATCCCGATGACGTCGGGCGTCAACCAAACGAAAAGGCCACGGAAGAGTTAGACCGGGTTGACATTGATGGAAGCCCGGATAAGTTTTTTATGATCGGCGCCTCTCTGAGCCAGGTCGACAGACAGCAGCTGATCACTTTCTTACTCGGCAACCTCGACGTCACAGGACTCCATACGAGATGCCGGAGTAGACCCGTCGATCTCAAGACCACCTCAATGTCGACCCAGACAGCCGATCATTCGAAAAGGCTTACGATCCTCCGCAGAACACACCGCCGTTGTCGGTTAGTTGACAAATTGCTTGACGCCGGGGCAATTAGAGAAGTCACTTACCCCACATGGCTCTCCAATACAGTGGTGGTGAAAAAGAAGAACGAAACTTGGCGAGTGTGCGTCGATTTCACGGATCTGAACAAAGCTTGCCCCAACGACTGCTTCCCCTTACCTAGAATCAACCAACTCGTTGATGCGACGGCGCGCCACCGGCGCATGAGTTTCCTCGATGCCTACAGAGGCTACCATCAGATCGCCATGAATCCGGATGATCAGGACAAAACTGCATTCCTCACTCCAAGAGGAACCCATCGCTGAGGTTATGCCTTTTGATCAAGAATGCAGGGCAACTTACTAAAGATCGGTCACCACGATGTTCAAAGAACATTGGGACACACTATGGAAGTATACATCGATGACATGGTGGTCAAATCCAAAGAAGAACAAAACCATATAGCCGATCCGAAAAGACATTCAACACCCTACGAAATACGTAATGAAGCTAAACACTTCCAAATGTGCCTTTGGGATCGGCCCGCAAATTCTCGGGTTATATCACAACCACCGAGGAATCGAAGCCAACCCGAGGCAAGTCACAGCAATTTTGGAACCGAGTTCCCTGCTCGATGAAAGAGGTCCAAAAGTTGATGGGAATGGTCATGCACTCAACAGTTCATCACCGATCTACGATCGCCGCAGACAATTCTTTCAGACACTACGGCAGGCGAGCTTTTGAATGGTCCGCCGAATGCAAGCGACTTTAACGGCTCAAGACCTACCTCCGACAAGACTTTTTAACAACACCCGCCATTGGTGACCCCTCATTCTATATCCGGCAGTCTCGGCTGTATTGCCAACCAGATATTAAAAGATGAGGAAGGGCAAAGAATACCAAAGGTATTATGTGAGCAAGGCAATAGTGGACGCCAAACACGCTACCTACCCATTGAAAACTTGTCCTAGCGTTGGTCATGGCAAAGAAGAAAACCGATGCATTACTTCCAAGGACACAAAGATTAGGGTGCTCACAGACTATCCTCCGACAAGATTACGGAATGCGTACATCAGACGCGTGTCGAAGTGGGCTCTCGAACTCGCAATACGACATCCGTTCTTACCCAAAATCGCAATCAAGGGGTGTGCTTGCCGACTTTGTTGCCGACCACGAGGGCTTGCCGACCTCAAGCCTGATGACATCCAGCTAAAGGCCGCAGTTCGGCCAAAGCCAGATTGGAGAATATATGTCGGGGACATTTGGCAGTTATACTGTGATGGATCGTCTAACCAACGGGGCAGCGGCGCCGGCGTCGTAATCATGTCTCCAGACGGCGCAGTAATTGAGCAGGCCGTCAAGCTCGGCTTCGAAGCATCAAATAACGAAGCCGAATATGAAGCCCTTTTAGCCGGACTGCGGAACGCACACCTGCTTTCGGCGCAATGGCTGTTGGTGTTTTGTGACTCAAAATTGGTAATCAACCAGTTGAAGGGGGAGTACGCCGCACGGGACGAGCGTATGGCGGCCTATATGAAAACGGCTAACTCCTTGCTGACGAAATTCGACCATCATGAACTAAACCAAATAACACGCGATCAAAATACACACGCGGATGCCCTGGCTTGCTTAGCCTCCGCCATCAACTCCGAGCTCAAGCGTACCATCGAAGTAGGTTTCGTCCCAGAACCGAGTATCGGCCCTCCGGAAGAAACCCACATCAACATTATAGAATCGGCTCCAAGTTGGAAGGATCCCATTGCTGCATTCCTTTCTTCTGAGCAACTCCCAGAGGACAAAAAAGAAGCACACAAGCTGCGAAACAAGGCCCTGCGGTACTACTTAGATCCACAAGGAGGGCTTTACAAAAAGTCCCTCTCTGGTCCATACTTGGAATGCGTGCACCCGGACAAAGTGGAGGAACTGCTCACTGAGATACACGAGGGCAGCTGTGGTGCCCACTCGGGGGGACGCTCCCTGGCTCATCGGGCGATAACACAGGGATACTACTGGCCGACGATGAGGGCCGACGCACAAAATTATGTCAAGAAATGCGAACAATGCCAAAAGTTCTCCCCACTAACCCATCAGCCGGCAGAAACTTTGAATTCCATCACAAGCCCATGGCCGTTTGCTCAGTGGGGACTTGATATCGTAGGACCATTGCCGAGGGCCCCAGGGAACAAGCGATTTCTAATCGTAGCAACAGATTACTTCACAAAGTGGGTCGAAGCGGAGGCTCTAACCCATATACGAGATTCCGACATTAAGCGCTTTGTGTGGAGGAACATCATTACGCGGTTCGGCATCCCAAGAGCATTGATCTCGGATAATGGTACTCAGTTCGATTGTGGCGTATACCGAGAATTGTGCAGCAAGTATGGTATTGAGCCTTACTTCTCTACGCCAGCCTACCCCCAAAGTAACGGTCAAGCGGAAGCTTCAAACAAATCCATCTTGGACGGCATCAAAAAGAGGTTGGAAAGTGCCAAAGCGGAATGGGTTGAAGAGTTGCGAGCGTACTATGGGCCCATCATCGTGACAACGCCGATCTCCGGAGAAACACCGTTTGCCTATGCTTGAACCCAGGCAATCTTACCACCAGAGATCGGCTTACCAACTCTGCGATCGCAAGCCTTTGACACAGGCCGAAACGACATGATGCTCGCCCTGGACTTGGTTCTGATTGAAGAACGAAGAGACCACGCTTTAGCATCCATGGCACGTTATCAGCAGCAGCTCGCTAAGTCATACAATCGGCGAGTTCAGTTGCCCCGCTATAATCCCGGAGAATTGGTTCTAAAGAAGGTACTACCAGCCAACCGGAAGCCGGCTGATGGGAAGCTTGGTCCGAACTGGGACGGCCCCTATCAGATAGATTCCATCGCAGGCACAGGGGCGTATCGGCTCTCGGACATGTCAGGAAGAAGCCTGCCACGGCCGTGGAATTCAACACATCTACGTAAATTTTATCAATGACCCGACCTGTGGGCTTGATACTTGTACATACGTCGTTGTAATGCAAGGTTTCGTGTTTTTACATGTTTGAGCTCAACACCTTAGGGCCGAATAAGTCTCCGGATTCGGAGCGCCCTTCATGGATGTCACGATTGGCCAAGACAAGTCTCCGGATTCGGAGCCCCCTTTGGTGCATGACACCTGAGGGCTGAATAAGTCTCCGGATTCGGAGCCCCCTTTGGTGCATGACACCTTAGGACCGAATAAGTCTCCGGATTCGGAGCGCCCTTCGTGGATATCACGATTGGCCAAAACAAGTCTCCGGATTCGGAGCCCCCTCTGGTGCATGACACCTTAGGGCCGAATAAGTCTCCGAATTCGGAGCGCCCTTCGTGGATATCACGATTGGCCAAAACAAGTCTCCGGATTCGGAGCCCCCTCTGGTGCATGACACCTTAGGGCCGAATAAGTCTCCGGATTCAGAGCCCCCTTTGGTGCATGACACCTGAGGGCCGAATAAGTCTCCAGATTCGGAGCCCCCTTTGGTGCATGACACCTTAGGGCCGAATAAGTCTCCGGATTCGGAGCGCCCTTCATGGATATCACGATTGGCCAAAACAAGTCTCCGGATTCGGAGCCCCCTCTGGTGCATGACACCTTAGGGCCGAATAAGTCTCCGGATTCGGAGCCCCCTTTGGTGCATGACACCTGAGGGCCGAATAGGTCTCCGGATTCGGAGTCCCCTGTGGTGCATGACACCTTAGGGCCGAATAAGTCTCCGGATTCGGAGCGCCCTTCGTGGATATCACGATTGGCCAAAACAAGTCTCCGGATTCAGAGCCCCCTTTGGTGCATGACACCTTAGGACCGAATAAGTCTCCGGATTCGGAGCGCCCTTCGTGGATATCACGATTGGCCAAAACAAGTCTCGGATTCGAGCCCCTCGTGCATGACACCTTAGGGCCGAATAAGTCTCCGGATTCGGAGCCCCCTTTGGTGCATGACACCTTAGGGCCGAATAAGTCTCCGGATTCGGAGCCCCCTTTGGTGCATGACACCTTAGGGCCGAATAAGTCTCCGGATTCGGAGCGCCCTTCGTGGATGTCACGATTGGCCAAAACAAGTCTCCGGATTCGGAGCCCCCTTTGGTGCATGACACCTTAGGGCCGAATAAGTCTCCGGAGTCGGAGCCCCCCCCTTTGGTGCATGACACCTTAGGGCCGAATAAGTCTCCGTATTCGGAGCCCCCTTTGGCGCATGACGCCTTAGGGCCGAATACGTCTCCGTATTCTGAACGTTTATACCATGCCGTACAAAATATTCTAATCAAAATCTAAATATTCCAATAAAATGAATCGACGCGTCTGAACTAGAAATATTTTACAAATCAAAATATTTTACGATCAGAGACGGCAAGGGCAGATTTATTAATCTAAGCGGTCGCCTTCTCGCAGATGCCTCGGCCAGCCCACGAGTCCGAACCATTTGGCTCTTCACGCTCGAGCCCTGGCCAAGGCAAGGGTAGATTTATTAATCTAAGCGGCCGCCTTCTCGCAAATGCCTCGGCCAGCCTACGAGTCGGAACCATTTGGCTCTTCACGCTCGCGCCCTGGCTAAGGCATGGACAAATTGCAGATCTATTAAGAAATTTCACCATAAAATTACGGAAACATCATCACATTGAACAGAATTCATAATCAGAACATTGAGCAGAATTCTTAACATTCTTTAACTACAAAAAAGTATCGACGTCCACTTCTGTATCGCAATATTTTGTAATATCAGCCCGCATGAAAAATGTCTGATAAACAAATACAAAATAACAAAAATAAACGAAAAAAGTACTTCAAATCATAACAATTGTGTATCGTAAAGATCAACCCTCGGAATCAGTCTCCAACGGATCGATGTCCACTTGCTCATACGGTATTGGCTCATTCAGTGAAACCCCAGCTACAGCAAGGGCCTTGTACCAACCATGTTTGAAACCCCGATTCTCAAACCGGGAGACCTGGTCCACGTACTCGGCGAGTCCAGCCTCTCTCCCGGCTTCGAAAACTTTTGAATCGGCAATCACCTTCGCCGCCTTCATTTCGGCCAACTCAGCCTCCAGGCTGGTAACTGCCTTTTGGGACAAGCCAAGTGCAGCTTCCATATCGTCGGCCTTCTTCACGGCCTCCTCCCTCAACTTATCTACATCGCGAGCTCTCTCTATCGTGGCCTCTGCCCGAGAAGCCTCCTAGTTTGCTCTTAAAAATTCGTCATCGGACCTTTTCCTCTGGCCCTCAACTTGCTTTCGTAAACGACTAATTTCCTTGACGGCGTCGAGATGACGCCGGCCTACATCGGCTATCCTACCAACGGCCTGCAAAAGCAAGATTCAAAAAACGCAACGCGAACAATGTTTGGACGAAGTGAAGAAAAATCAGAATACGTACCAAAAGGGCCGACTGCGCGGCTAACATTGTCGCATTCAAATCAGGCTCCAACTGGAAAGCCTCCATATCAGACGGCAATGACAAAGACGTTGCCACGCCGAACGCGACCTCCGGGTCTTTAAGCGCCGAGGCGTCCGAAGAAACCGGCATGTTTCCTACCATCGGTCGAATCACAAAGGGCACAACCTCACTCGATGCCTCCATTCGAGGTCGTTTGCCACCATGATCTTCTGAATCGACCACACGATCCCTAACGCGTTTCTTCGCCTTTCCCTCAACATCATGAACGGCTTCCCCAACCAACGAGGATTCGGCATTCTTATTTGTCGCCGCCTCGTCAACAATTCCCAAGGATCTCGATTTGGTAACTGGCAGGGGATGTTGAGATTCAGTGGTGGGTGGTTCGGTCGAAAGGCCCTCTGCTCTTCGTCGTGCGGCTAGCCTCTCCGCATTCGCCTTCTTAGCAAGTTTTGTCAGGCTTAACCCAGCCATGTTAGTGGAGCCTGAGATGGGAAGACTGTCTGAACATTGAGGAACGTCGTCAACAGGAAGGTTCCCCCGCTCCGAAGTAGGAAGATCGGTAGAGTCCAATACCTCCTCAGATTCGGCCTCGGACTGATCCGATTCGACAGTATCGGATACTTCGGTACTCTCCGAATCGGACCCTTGAAAACCTACCTGTCTCAAGTTTCTGAAGTCGGATAAAATACGAGCAACGAGAAACTCCTCCCCCTTCGGAATCGGTATGTTCTCCGCTGCCGAAAAGGTTGTATATGTAGGCTCGTAGCAAAGTAGAACGTGAGCCGCTCTTCCCTGCTTATGAAGACTGTGACGGCCGAAATAACTTAGAGCAATCCTAATGTCCGAGAGAACGGCGTCGTCAGTTGAGGCTTGGATTCTTTTTAAATCGTTCCCTGCACAAAACAAGCCGTAAGACTCAAAGAAAACAGGGTATGGCAAATATGAACACACAATACGAGCAAGCGGACATTCGGCGACCTGGTTCGCCCCTACGTCTAGGAATAGGATCGACACGATCCTCCCCTTCGCCGAACTCCCAGTTGCCGCGGACAACGACCATGACATCATCGACTCGTTTTCCAGAGCTGGAAAGCATAGTGATCAACTGATGATCTGTATCCTTAGCTCTGAGGAAGTAACGCCCGTGCCGACCAGAGGATTTGGCCAAAGCGTAACAGTGCCGGATGGCAGGAATGCCAAGATTAATTCCAAGGCAACGGTTCAGTGCTACGACCCCCATTATAATTCTAAAGAAATTCACATTGGGCTGGGAAGGGATCAAATCCCAATGGCGAAGAACAGCTCTCAGAAACGGATGAAGGGAAAAGCGGACTCCACCCTCCACGATTGACAAAAGGGGAAAGACAATCGTGGTTTCATCCTCCCTCTCCATATCAAGAGTGTCGTCCGCCACAAACGACAAGTGGACATCGTCAGGAATTGAGAAATGGCGTCTAAAACCAGCAATTCGATCTGACGAAAGGAGGTCTTTCAAGTGTTTCGCCATAACCTACTAACTATAAGAACATGCGGCGGAATAAACAAACAAAGAAAAGCTCCAGAACAGGGGAGAGGAAAACTTACAAAAATGAAGAGAGTATCACGGATGGAAGATTTGCAAGAACGATTCGAAGAGCGACCCAAAGACAAATTGACCTCATGGAACACGATTCGAAGGACATCGATTTCAAGTCATAATAAATAAGCATGTACGAAGCGGGAAGTTGAGACAACGATTAAAGGGAATAATTAAACGCCAAGGTGATAAGTCCAACTCCCAAAGCTGCAGTGCGAGTATTCGAATCGAACCAAGCGTTTCACCCAACTGTAATTGACAGAACGCTTGGGGGGCAATTGTGGGAGCCGAATAAATAGAGGAACAAAATCTCGAATACCCGGTGAGCCGGTGACTGAACGGCTCTATTCTGCTCAACTAGGACGCCGAATAATCAGGTGAGGATAAGGGAGGTATATTTCAGAAGCTTGACGCTAGCCGGCATATACCCCGCAGGAATACGTGGCCGAATAGGATAGATAGGCTATTTGGATCCCTCCCTAGAGCCGAATAGAGGAAAAGATAATGATTGAAAAAGTAGGCCCAGTCCCCGAGGCCCAGAGAATGGATGTAAATACGAGAGCTTCAGATTTGTAAAGACAGGTAAGAATCCCTTCTAAAAACTGAGTAAACAAGCTTTCTTGAGCAGAGGAATTGACTTGCCCGTCGTAGTGCTAATTCCGGCACCCCCGACCGGAGTGTTCGTATCTTTTCAGGTGACTAGCTGAGGATCATTGGCGTCTTTCAGGATCTAAGGAGTATTTCCAAACCCTTTCACCACAAACACTTACAATTAAGGTCTTGTCTTTTTACTTTTAAAAACAATCTATTAATTTTTCTTTTTACAAACATGATAAATTAATAGGGTGTTTGGGATGTCCTAAGAAAGTTAAATCTTTTTTTTCAACTTTTTTTTTTCTTTTTAGTGAATTTTTTTTTTCAAAATTATGTCAAAATTTTTTGTTTTTCTAATTTCTCTTATGTAGACGAATCTAAAAAAAATAAATAAATAAATAAATAAATAAATTTGAAAAATTCCAATAAAAATCCAAAATAAGCCAAAAGTTCTATTGTATTGTATTTATTTTTTCCTTTTTAAAACCTGTTTAGAATTTTTTTAATTTATCAGTTTGTCTCATCAAGTTGTATCTATTTTTTAAAGATTTTTTTAATAAAAAATCAATAAAACCAAAATAAGCCAAAAAAAATACACACCAAATAAGCAAAGTCCAATAACCTAATAGTATTTTTTTTTTTTTTTTTTTGGGATACAGTTTATTGGATTATTAGCTTATTTCAATCCCACTATCTCTCTATTTTTTATATATCATTTCATAATAAAATCTCGTTTGATAACATCACTTTTTAGCCTAAAAGCTAAAAAATGACTAAAAAAAAATCAAAAAAACCAACAATTTATACTAAAAAGTCAAAAATTCCCTTCGCTCTCTACTTTTTGCACATCTTTTCGTAAAAAATCAAAAAGTCATCCCAAATAAACTAGTTTTGTTTACATCATATTTTAATTAAAAAGTCAAAAAATTACTAAAAAAAGCATGTTCCCAAATAAGGCCTAAGTATAGAAATTAAAAACTAAATCATAACCAAAACAATAACTTCCGGTGACGAAGTGACTTGAAAGAGGAACAAAGCCACCTTTACTTGTTGAGACAACTCACAAATCAAAAACAAAACGGAATTGGGGTGCCTGTTGTGCACCCAGCACAACAGGCACTGTTATGTGGCCCTATGAGCTTAGTTCGAGGTTAATTTTGATAATCTGAATCGTTCACATTTTAGAATACATCGAGTAGAACATACCTATAAAAAGTGAAGTTAATCGAATATCGTTAACATTTTTCATCCATTCACATTTGTATTCATTTTAATACTTTAAATCACAATGTCATTTATTTTTGAAGATACAAATGTGAGTGGATGAAAGGGTTAACGATATCCAATTAACTTCATTTTTTATAGATATGTTCTACTTGATATACTCTAAAATGTGAATGGTTCGGATTATCAAAACAAACCCCATAATAAGCCCATAGAGCCGCACATCAGTGCCTGCTACAGCAGGCACTCCAAATCAAATCAGAACCTACTGATTGTAACCCATTTTGCTGAAAAATTATTTCCTAATTCAAGGTGGCTATAATTTTTACCAATCATAGATCACTATGTTTTTTTAATTATTTTTCAATTACTCAACACAAATTGTAAATCATACTTCTTTTTTTATTATTATTATCAATCACAACACCTAACCGTTGCCATCTTTAAGCATAGCTTTTTTGTCATCCTCCGAAGTAAATTGCAGCAAAACTTTTAAGGCCTCCAAGAGGTTTTATAGCAATGTAGTGAACATCATCACACTTCATTGCTTCTTCAATCGAAGCAATGTTACTGAATCAATGGAAAAATAGCTAGAGCTGGAGAGCAGAAAGTAGCAACTGTAAGAAATTTTCTTAATTACGCTTCTATTGATTATATTTTGTTTGGTTTGTGAAAAACGAGTTGAAAGTGATTCAGACAGATTGACTAATAAGAATCCAAAATTATTATTGTGATCCATAAAGTTTTCGATTAGAGTCCATCTTAGTATATTTTGTTGGAAAATTTATAAAGAGGTAGTTGTGAATTGAAATAGACTCCATTTTGAATGAAATGGTGTAACCTTTCATGGTGTCTTTTTGTTTCAAACGAAGGGTCAAACCTCTATTTGAATGAAAGGGTGCAACCCTTTCATGGTGTCTCTTTATTTTAAAGGAAGGGTTATGTCCCTTCTTCATGCCTTTTCTATTCAAATTGAATAGGTGCCAACAAAGCCTATATAAAGGCAGCCCCATTCCAATTTTGATGGATTCCGAAAATTTATTTTCCTTGCCTTCATTTTGCTCTCTTGCATTCTTTATTCTTCATATTATTTTAGGGAAAATTTCAGAGAATTATAGAACACAAGGTTCTAGTTCGCCGGACAAATTTGTTTGGAGTGCTATTACAAATTTGTGAAGATCATTGTATCCTGGGAGATAGATGCCGCATAACCGTAAGCACCGTAGCGGGGCGAATCTGTATTAAGAACAAAGAGTCACACACTCGACTTGGTCTTTTTATTTTTCGTTCGGTTTGATAAAATAAATTCTGTAAATTATTTATTTTATTTATTTGATTTTGTTTTAATTTATTTATTGTACACAGAAGATTGTTCCAACAATCTTAAGATAGATTCGAATTATTCTGTTTACAGAATTTTTTGTATATTTCCTTTCTTCTTTCTTCTTCTTACAGAAATTATTTTCTGTGATTTTACAGAATAATATTCTAGTTGAAAAATAAATAGTAGTAATATACTGTTTGACATATAGTAGTAATATACTGTCTATTTTCTTTGATAACTAGTAGTAATATACTTGTGTCATTAACAATTCAGAATATTTATTTGTGAAGTTTGTCATTAATTTTGGTTTTCTTAAATAATTTCTGAGTATTCATTAACTAAAAATAAATTAGCTTTTTTTAGTTATTAAAGTGTTACAGAAATTTAATTTTCTGTGTGGAATTAATTTGGTTAAATAAAATTTTATTTTATTTCCAAATTAATTGAAAAATAAAAGTTACATTCTTGTTTCTTTTATTTTTACAGAATTTAATTCTGCGAATTTGGATTAATTTTTTGTGTAGTATAAATTCTAATTATAATTTTGGTTTATAATTTAGAATTTATGGCTACTGAAACTAATGCCCAAACAAGTACTAGTGTGGTGGCTGCAATTGCGCCAACCCCCTCTCCTGTAGTGACAGTACCGATAAATCACGGTGAGAA
Organism: Camellia lanceoleosa; assembly: GCA_025200525.1. Taxonomy (NCBI): domain Eukaryota; kingdom Viridiplantae; phylum Streptophyta; class Magnoliopsida; order Ericales; family Theaceae; genus Camellia; species Camellia lanceoleosa. The sequence goes on along the minus strand of CM045766.1, from coordinate 116,584,512 downwards.
GTCAGAGAAGTTCTCTGGAACTAATTTTAAAAGATGGCAACAAAAAATGTTATTCTATCTTTCAATTCTGAACCTGGTTCGTTTTCTCCGTGACGATGCTCCTATTTTAAAAGAGGATGAAACCAACCGGCAAGTGGTTGTTGCAGTCAATGTTTGGAAACATGCTGATTTCCTTTGCCAGAACTACATCTTGGACGGACTTGACAACACATTATACAATGTCTACAGTCCTATCAAAACAGCAAAGGAACTTTGGGAGTCTTTGGAGAAAAAATACAAAACGGAAGATGCCGGCTCAAAGAAATTTGTGGTTGGCAAATTTTTAAACTTTGTAATGGTTGATTCTAAAACTGTGATCAACCAAGTTCAAGATCTCCAACTCATTCTGCATGACATTCATGCAGAAGGCCTGTCTCTCAATGAATCCTTTCAAGTTGTAGCCTTAATTGAGAAATTACCACAAGGCTGGAAGGAATTCAAAAACTACCTCAAACACAAGCGCCAAGAAATGTTTTTAGAAGAATTAATTGTGCGTTTGAGGATTGAGAAGGACAACCACAATTCTGAAAAGCGGGCTGGTAAGCATCCTATGGAGTCTAAGACAAATGTGGTGGAACATGCTCCAAAAACAAAGAAACAGAAGTTTTCTGGAGAGAGTTCATCACAAGGCTCTAAAGAAGGGGAAATTAAAAAGTACAAGTTTAATGGCAAGTGTTACATCTATGACAAAGAGTGACACCAGGCCAAAGATTGTCGTAGCAAAGGCAAAAGCAAAAGAAGAACAAGTAAGAAGTCTGCTCAAGCCCATATGACCGAAGTGGACAATATTTCTAATGGTGTAGATGACATCAATCTTTCTGCAGTTGTTTCCGGGGCAAATCTTGTCGGAAATCCTAAAGAATGGTGGGTGGACACTAGTGCTACTCGCCACATTTGTGCTGACAAAAAGATGTTCACATCTTATTCTGCAGTGGACAACGATGAACAACTTTTTATAGGCAACTCCTCAACTTCCAAAGTTAAAGGACAATGGAAGATTGTTCTCAAGATGACATCTGGGAAGGAACTTACTCTCAACAATGTGCTGCATGTACTGGACATTCGCAAGAATCTTATTTTCGGATCTTTATTGAGTAAGAATGGGTTTAGGCTAGTGTGGAGAGTGATAAATTTGTACTTACTAAGATGGGATGTATGTAGGAAAAGGTTACATGTCTAATGGCCTTTTCAAGATGAATGTAATGATCGTTGTACCCTCAGTTATTAATAAAAATATATCTTCTTCTTACTTGCTTGAGTCTTCAAATTTATGGCATGGTAGACTAAGACATGTTAATTATGGATCTTTACGTAGATTAATTAATATGGAATGTTTACCTAAATTTGACATTGATTTAAATCATAAATGTGAAATTTGCATTGAAGCAAAATTGTCCAAAACTCCTTCAATTAAAAGAAGTTTGGAACCACTTGAATTAATTCATAGTGACATTTGTGATTTTAAATCAATTCAAACTAGAGGTGGGAAAAAGTATTTTATCACTTTTATAGATGACTGTACTAGATATAATTATGTTTCTTTAATTCGAACCAAGGATGAAGCTTGGGAAACTTTCATTCAATGCAAGAATGAAGTTGAAAATCAACTTTGTAAGAAAATAAAGAAACTTAGAAGTGATAGAGGTGGTGAATATTAATCACCTTTTGGTGAATTTTGTAAAGAACATGGAATAATTTATCAAACCACCGCTCCTTACTCACCTCAGCAAAATGGAAATACTGAAAGGAAAAATAGGACTTTAAAAGAAATGATGAATTTCATGTTAATAAGTTCTAGATTACCTCAGAACTTGTGGGGGGAAGCAATACTTTCTGCAAATTATATTTTAAACAAAGTGCCCCGAAAGAAAGTGTATCAAACACCTTATGAAAGCTAGCATGGGAGAGTACCATCCTACAAATACTTAAAAGTGTGGGGGTGTTTGGCTAAAGTGACTATTCCTAGTCCTAAAAAGACTAAGATAGGTCCTAAGACCATTGATTGCATTTTCATTGGTTATGCCAAGAATAGTAGTGCATATCAGTTTTTGATTTATAAATCAGAACATACCGAAATACATGTAAATACTATTATTGAGTCTCGGAATGCATCATTCTTTGAACATGTATTTCCAAATAAGACTAGACAAAAGACTAGTACTAATGAAAGATCTATTGATGCTATTACTAGTAATGATCAAGAACAAGATTAAGAGTAAGAGATAGATCAAAATGAAGAAAAGGAACTTAGGTGTAGTAAACGTGCTAGAACCTCAAAAACTTTTGGTCTAGATTTTCTAACATATTTGTTAGAAAATGAGCCTTTAACTTTTAAAGAGGCTATGTCCAGTCCTGAAGCTCCTTTATAAAAAGAAGCTGTCAATAGTGAAGTTAAATCCATCTTGCAAAATCACACTTGGGAATTAGTGAGCTTACTACTAGGTTGTAAACCTCTTGGGTATAAGTGGATTTTCAAAAGGAAAATGAAAGCGGATGGATCAATTGACAAATACAAGGCAAGACTTGTGGTCAAAGGTTTTAGATAAAAAGAAGGTCTTGATTACTTTGACACTTACTCACCGGTTACTAGAATAACATCCATTAGAATGCTAATTGCTATTGTGTCTTTATACAATCTAGAAATTCATAAAATGGATGTGAAAACCACTTTCTTAAATGGTGAGTTAGATGAAGAAATTTACATGGAACAACCAGAAGGTTTTTCTGTTCTAGAAAAAGAAAAGAAAGTGTGTAAATTGGTTAAATCATTATATGGTTTAAAACAAACGTCAAAGTAATGGTATGAGAAACTTGACAAGGCAATGATGTCAAATAGATTTAAAATTAATGAATGTGACAAATGTGTTTATATTAAAAACACAAACAAAGGTTATGTCATTGTATGTCTTTATGTAGATGATATGCTTATCATAGGTAGTAATAATGATATAATTAAAACTACCAAGAAAATGTTGAATAAACATTTTGGCATGAAGGACATGGGCATTGCTGATGTAATTCTTGGTATGAAAATTACCAAAACATCAGAAGGTTATGCTTTGTCACAATCTCATTACATTGAGAAAATACTTGACAAATTCAGCAAAGATGATGATCATCTTGCTAGAACACCTGTAGATGTTAATTTGTTTCTCTCTAAGAATGTACAGGAAAATATTTCTCAATTAGAGTATACCCAAATTATTGGAAGCTTAATGTACTTGATAAACTGCACTCGCCCGAATATTGCTTATGCAGTAAGTAAATTAAGTAGATATACAAGTAATCCAGGAGTAGAACACTGGAAAGCAATTATAAGGGTTCTAAGATATCTCCGATTTACTCGTAACATTGGGCTAAATTATACTAGATATCCAACAGTACTTGAAGGTTACTGTGATGCAACTAGATATTGGATACTAAAGACTCAAAATCCACCAATGGGTATGTCTTTACTCTTGGTGGGGCGGTTGTATCTTGGAAATCTTCCAAACAGACTTGCATTGCTAGGTTTGCTATGGAATCAGAATTCATAGCTTTAGACAAAGCTGGGGAAGAGGCAGAATGACTTCGCCACTTTCTTGAAGATATTCCAATGTGGCCAAAACCGATGCCTGCTATATGCATACATTGTGATAATCAATCAACAATAGGTAGAGCACAGAGTCATATGTATAACGGTAAGTCACGACACATTCATCGTCGACATAATACCGTAAGAAAACTACTCTCTAATGGAATTCTTTCCATTGAATATGTGAACTCTAAAGACAACATAGCGAATCCACTAACCAAAGGGTTAGCAAGAGAGTTAGTTGAGAATTCATCGAGGGAAATGGGACTTAAGCTTATTAAATAAGAGTTACCACAACTGCAACCCAACCTAGTTGACTAGAGATCCCAAGATTTAGGTTCAAAGGGACAACTGAGTTGTGAATGACTCAGAAGGATCACTGGAGAGTCTAACTCCTACCCATTTCTCTGATGAAATAAGTGATGTCTACAGCGTTTTAGGTTAAGTAAAATTTTAATGATTCTTATATCTAGGTAAACCTAGTGGAGTATGGCAGGATACTCTTCATAAGAATCACCTATGTGAGTGTGAACTGGGCCGGTTCTATGAGATTTGTGAGGGGCTACAAGTCTTTAGAGCATTCATGAAAAACCAGGTTGTTCAGGGCCAAAATGAACACAATAGTGAGAACTAAACTGTGTCTGGTGATATATTGTCTTGGTTTACACAAACGGCTGAACAGTTCAAGACATCATGTTCACTAGTTAGCTAGTAAATCCGATAATGTCTCACAAGGGAAGGTTCAAAGCCAAAAACTACCAATCCTTTGCAGAATATTTCCAATTTCTGTACTCTTTGTATTTACATCATATTGTTGCATTTTCTCTCTGTCAATTTCATTCATGTGGGGGATTATTAGAAAATTTATAAAAAGGTAGTTGTGAATTGAAATGGACTCCATTTTGAATAAAAGGGTGTAACCTTTCATGGTGTCTTTTTTGTTTCAAAGGAAGGGTCAAACCTCCATTTGAATGAAATGGTGCAACCCTTTCATGGTGTCTCTTTATTTTAAAGGAAGGGTTATGTCCCTTCTTCATGCCTTTTCTATTCAAATTGAATAGGTGCCAACAAAGCCTATATAAAGGTAGCCCCATTCCAATTTTGATGGATTCCAAAAATTTATTTTCCTTGCCTTCATTTTGCTCTCTTACATCCTTTATTCTTCATATTATTTTAGGAAAAATTTCAAAGAGTTATAGAACACAAGGTTCTAGTTCGCCGGACAAATTTGTTTGGAGTGCTACTACAAATTTGTGAAGATCATTGTATCCTGGGAGATAGACGCCGCATAACCGTAAGCACCGTAGCGGGGCAAATCTGTATTAAGAACAGAGAGTCACACACTCGACTTGGTCTTTTGATTTTTCGTTTGGTTTGATAAAATAAATTCTGTAAGTTATTTATTTTATTTATTTGATTTTGTTTCAATTTATTTATTGTACACAGAAGATTGTTCCAACATATTTATTATTTTATATGTGGATATGTGATATGGATGTATAAAGTTTGTTTTAAGTTATTTGGGTTCCTTAATATGAGGGCCCAGTAATTGTGTTATTTAGACTCAATCCCCTCACCTATCATATCAGGATTTACATATATATATATATATATGAGAGGGTAATTTATGTGAGTAGTTTGGGCCGAGCTAAGTCCATTTATCTTAGACATTGGGCCGAACTACGGGCCGAAGTAAATGTTTGGATGGCACGGTCTTAGATCATCTATGCATCAAGTCAGTCAAAAATGGGCAACTAGGGTCCTGACCTAGCTATCCCAAGCTAAACCCCATAGAGGACTGAGGTGTTAGCAGGAGGGAGGACCGAGCTAAGAGTAGCTCTGCAGGACACCATCTCACAGCACCGAGCCGTGTAAGCTCAGTTGAGTGTGGTATCAGCCGAGGTAAGAGATTCAACCATCTCACTTGGTTGACAGTGAGTAATGTGTTATCAGGATAAGCATTATCCTTGGGAGTGTAATTCCTAGGAGGACTTTGCTAAGGAGAGTTAGAATCCTACTAGGATTGTGCCACGCGGAATCTATAAAAACTCATGACAGGATCTATCTACAGGTATCACAATTCTTACTAAAAAATACACCGAGTTTATTGTTTATTGTCTAGTTGCTGACTTAGGCATCGGAGGGGTTTTTGACACACATTCGCCGGCTAGCTCACGTTTGTGTTTTTAGGTAGCAAAGCGACGACGTTTGGAGGAGTGCAAACTTGATCAACAGGATTATACAAGAAGATTATTCTGTGCTCGTACAATATATATGTGGATTAAAGAGTTGTTAGTTCCATTGAAAAACAACCTAAATATAAGAAGGAGGAGGAGAAGAGCCGGTGTTAGGGTTTTTCAATTGTGAAGACTATTTTTCAGTATCTCATGATGATGGCGAGATTAAACGATGCGTATTTAAATCTATTAAACTTTAGTTTAATTAGATTATTATGATGTTTTAAATCCTGATATATAGATCCTGAAAATTTTACATGTGGTATCAGAACTAATTATATTAGGATTAAAATATATAAAGATTAAAGTCATATTAATCGTATTTTGATTCATGAATCTTATATAATTTATTGTGATATATATATATTATTTTGATGCTTGAGAAAAGGACTCATGTTTGTAAATAATCACATTAGGTATGGTTTATCGTGCTAATTTTATGTTTGTAATGTTGCTTATAAACAGGGATTTAGACGGTTCATGCGGCTAGGCATATAATGTCAAGGTATTATTATCTTATGTTCATGTGAGACAATAAACTAATTTCTATTTATATATTAAAATTTGCATTTAATATTTTAAATAAAATCATGCTGAATAAATGTGATTATATGTAAAGGATTAACATTATAGGTTGCATGATGATTTATAAATTGTATTATTATTAATACACAAATAAAGTTTTAAAGGTGGATAAATATTTATTTTTGATGTAGTCCTAGTTGGAGTTTTTTTATTTTTTTTTATCAATGTGGGTGATACTGTCAAAATGGTTAACTTGTTGAGATTTAAAGTGATTTTCCAGTAAGGATTATGGGAAATTCTAAAATTATATCACTCAAAACCTATTCAAAGCTACCAATGTGTTTAAATTTTGTACTGCTTCTCTTGGTCCCCGGATCTCGATCTGCAAATTCATTTGGAATAAAGACATCCCTCCCAAAATTCAATTCTTCAACTGGTTGACATGGAAAGATAGAATCAAATCAGCTGTTTTCCTTCAGAAAATTGGGATTCTTGGTACCAATGCTGCCACTCAATGTACTTTCTACATATTAGAACCTGAATCAGCCAGTCATCTGCTTCTATTTTGCCCATTTTCTTGGAATAGTTGGGCAGAAATGATGCAGTGGTGGAGGTTTCAATGGGCAATACCTGGTTCGGTTGATAATCTTTTCCATTGGTGAAAGGGTGGCAAATTTAAAAGACTGGAAAGAAGGATCTGGGATGCTCTACCTCTAATTGTCCTGTGGTCACTTTGGAAGCAGAGGAATGAATGCATTTACAATGGAGTGCAGCCTAATTGCTTTGAGTGGAGTGAGCTAATCAAGTTTAGGCTTGCATTATGGATCAAGGCCTCAGTAAAAGACATCCATTACTCAGTGATGTACTTATTACTCAATCTCAATCATGTGCAGGTCTGCCTTTGAGAGTGTTTTGTTAGTTGCTTCCGGGAGTTTGGCTGCTTTGCTCCTTTTTTTCTCTTTCATTGTTGTTTTTTGTTTGGTTTGTCTTGGTTGGTTCCTCACCATCCTAGGTTGGAGCCAGCATATGATTGAGCTTTCTACTCGGTGCCAATCTAGTTGGGATCGTCTAGTTTAGCTATAATTCTTTCGGCTCTTGCTTGTTTTATTGATGCTTGTGATGTACTTTGTACTTCCCTTATTATCAATAAAGTTCCTCTCTTGCTGATCAAAGAAACAAAAAAAAAAAAAAAAAAAAAACCTATCCAAAGGAGTTACTTCTTGTGTTAATTTTAAAGGTAGTGTGAGTTGGTAGTAAGGGAAATTTTATTGATTTTGAAAAAATTATTTATCCAAAGGAGATAGTTTTTGATAAATCATTCTTTCTAGTTGACTTATTTAAAGATATTAATTGTGTCCTATATATATTTAACCCAAAGGTGTTTATACAGTGATACATTCTAGAACATCTAAGAATATTGTTGAGATTTATTACTGCCTGTTATCGTGATATTATAATTATTGTTCATGTATAATTAATTAACATTATATTGAAATTTAAAGATGATGATTGTATCCTAAATATTCAGCCCAAAGATGTTTATATAGTGATACATTATGGTGCATCTGAGAATATTGTTAAAGTTCATTCACAGCATACTCTTGCGAGATTATAATAATTGCATAAATGTATAATTAAAAATTGGAGATGTTAAAATACAATCTATACATTCAATCTAAAAGTGATACATTTTAAATATATGATAATATTAATTGTGGTAATGAGATTATTATTGTCCATATATAGTTGATTGATATTATATTAAATTGAAGACAATGAAGGGAGATATTTTTATGATAATCAAATTTACTTTATTAAAATTTTGATTATGAATCAATTAAATGATATTGGGTTAGCTTTAAGACTAACTAATTTAGATATTGGTATACTCGAGAATGTGCCTTCTTAACCCTTTATATTAACATCTCAATATAGTATAGAGTTTTATAATATTCACTAGATGATTTCTTATAATAAAATATACATCATGCTTTACAATGCTCTATATATGTGTATGGCATGTTTTAAGTTATTTGGGGTTTTTAATGAGAGGGTCCAATAATTGTTTTATTTAGACTTGGTCCACTCTCTTATCCTAGGTTTAAATATATTTATATATATGTGGATCAAAGGGTTGTCAATCTCATTGAAGGACAACGTAAAGATTAGGAGAAGGAGAGGAAAAGCTGGTGCTAGAGTTTTCCAATTGTGAAGACTATTCTTTAGTATCTCATGACGATGGCAAGATTAAACGGTACATATTTAAATCTATTAAAGTTTAGTTTAATAAGATTATTATGATGTTTTAAATCTTAATATATAGATCCTAAAAATCTTATAGAAACAACCTTTCCTTGTGTGATTGCTTTTTGATTTTCTAATTTTTTATAAAAAGAAGTATAAAAAATAGATAGAGTAATGTAATAATTTGATTTAACTCTTTTTTTTTTCTTTTTTTTTACTATTTTAGTCAAAAAGTCACTCCCCAAACAACTTTGTCACTATTACACTCTTTTTCTTCTTGTTTGTGATAGTTGTGATTTTTATTCTTCATAATTATAACTAATTATCCCATTTCCTCACCATCAACTTCATTTTGATAATTTAAATTGTTCATTTACATGCATATTATTTATATTAAAAAAAAAATTGCGTCATTTCGATAATATATTTGTCTCTAAAAAAATGAATCATCTATTTTTAAAAGCATACTCTTTTTTTTTTAATTAACAAAAAAGAAACTTTATTAATGAAAAGTATAGTACAAGTACAAATACAACAATATCAATAAAGGATGGGGAGTGCCAAAGCATCACAGTGTGTAAAATCATTCCAACTATGTTGGCATCAAAATATACACACAATCTTTTATTAACACAACACCCAATTAGTGGGTAACCAACGTAGGAGACAAATTAAAGAAAATAAAATAAAACACACACTAACAGACCATGAACAGGGCAGCAGGCCAAAGTCCCCAGAACTGCCCATTTGCAAGTCAAACTCTCAACAACAAAAACTAAAACAGCTTGAATAAATCCCCTCATGGATTCGCACAAATTAGCCAAGGACACTAGAGCCCAAGTGTACTGCTACAGATAATCCTTGATGGAGCGCAGTTGAAACACAAGGTCGCTAATATTAATTGAATTGCACACATCCTTCAGTTTTGACCAGAGGTGGATTTTGAATTTTATACTTTCCAAAACCTCTTCTCAATTTTCAAAGGCATACTTATCATTATTTTTTTAAGATAAATGTGATAAAATAAAAAAAATTACAATTATCAGATTAATTTAATTTTTTTTTATAAATAATATACAATTCAATGAGAATTCTATAAAATCAATAATTTGAATTATTAAAACAGAACTCCTAATGAGTCTAATAAGCCACTCAGATTTTTTTAAATTTAAATTAAAATATAAGACAAATTAAACACTTTTCTGAACTCTCTTGGCACAACAACAATAACTAGCCACCAAAGTTGGAAAAATACTCATAAACGTACAACAAATGCAAATATTTGTCCCAATTAACAGAAACCGGGTGAGAACAAGGAAAGTATATTTTAGGCTCCATTTCAGTGTGAATCTCCAGCATTAGTGATTTTTTTTCTTAATCAGCGAAAATTAGTGATTAGTTGTTAGATTAACACATCGAGTAGTTGAAACTCACATTTATACATTTTACAAAAAACTCTTGCCCTCCCTTTCCACTCTTAAAAGTGGAACGCAAGACCTCTCCTTTAAGAGAGACTTGATAGCTAAAAACCAAACCAGCTAGGTTAGAGCCTGTATGGGGGTTAAATATTCTCTGTTCTCCGTACTCCTTGCACTCGAGCTTTACGCAGCGTCGCTTGGCCTGAAAACAAAAAGACGGTGAGCTGCCCGACAGTGTGGTGTCGGATAGACCCTCCGACAATCAAGTCAGCACACTTGAGGAAGAGAGCACTTTTTAGAGAGAGAGGGTGAGTGTCTAATTCACCATATTGCTTACCTCCAACGTCCCCCATTCCTTCTTTTTCTAGGCTGGCCATGCATCCTCAGGGATTGTGGGCGCACTACCTCTGCTGTCCTTCCCTGGACAGGTGGCAGTGCTCTCCTCTACCTACCTTACGCGTGTAAAGGCCAAAATCTCCAAACAGCATGTGTGGAACTGCAAAATGGTATTGACGCGTGCCAGGAGTGGATTTCGCCTCCATCACACCATTGGTCCAGGTGGCACACTCAACCGGGATATCATGACCGACCTATCCCTTGGAAAGAAACACCACTATGACCGAGACGGCCGAACTATAAAAAGTCGGTCCATCCCAACTGACTGGCCGTAAGGCATGCCGGCCTTCGTCTCGGTCTAAATTCATTCCGGGCTGTGGTTGGCTCGGTCCAGACGCTCCACTGCGGATCTAACCGAATACCTAGCTAAATCACAGCTCGGTTGGGTACATGCATGTCTTCGCACTCTGGTCAGCGACATAGCTCGGCCAAACATGATAGCCCGAGAGGCCGTGCAGATTCAGTTCGGCGCCATAGCTCGGCGCAAATCTCCCTCTCAATAGCCCCTTAATCTCATCCGAGCTGAGCATCATTTGGGATTATCATTCTAACCGAGCTATCTGGATTGGTTGGTCATCGAGGATTGCGCCAGTAGTTTTTGTCATCGATCGTACAGCCGTACTGATAGAGCCATCTTTTCAATGCCACGTGGCCTCACATCATTGGACTCGTGTTGCCCCACAACTGTCTTCCTCATGCGCAAAATTCAAACGATTGCCGCTCTTTGGGTTCCCCACTCCTTTTATACACATGTGAGGGGCCACATACGTCCCTACTGTTCATCTTCTCACTTGACCCAAACCCTAGCCTCCAAATCTTCAAGCTTCTACCATCACTGCTCTTCCAGTTGTTCTCGATCACCTTCATTCTCTCAAAGACTGTAGACAAGATCGTGGTTAACTGCTCTTCACTTAGCATCCATATTGGTAAGTTTACCTGCCCCTCCTTCGTACTCTTCATTTACGTTCTTTATGTTCTTGTCTAAGACTGTTAGAATCTCACCAGCGTCCCCTCTTTGGGGTAACACTGGTACACCTTAGGAAAAATTAGAATCGGAGAAGCAGATGGGACTCCCATGTCCTTTGTTTCCCCTAGTTTCAATGCCTCAACTTGATACTTCGGATGAACAGCCTGAACCCCGAGCGAGATCGAGCAAAACCAAACTTTTTGATCTATAAATAGGATTTAGCCGAGCAAAAACCTGTTTGTGTTCTTGTTTTGAGACCGAGACTGAGTTGTAAGTAGGGGGCTAGAATCGAACTAGGAAGGGTAAGTCGGCACATATTAGGACCGAGATAATAAGAGTGAACCAATCAAACGCCCCCAGGAACCCTTACCGAGCTAAAAACTTCCTCATAAGAGCCGTGCAATTTATGCCGCGCTAATACTTGGACTTATTTCTTAATAATGCAAAACAAACTAGAACCGACCAGGCCCGTTCAGAGTTACAACCGGTGAGGCTCAAAGTCTGAGAAGACATTCACCAATTTTTTTACCGAGATATGACCTAAATTACCCAACTAAATAAAATCGGGATAAATGGGGAAGTACCGGTTCATGGTGAATTCTCCTGGGGCACTGGCCGAGTTCCGTAGAGAGTACCATATCCCAGACGATGTCCACTTGGAGCTGGCCAAGAAAAGAGACACTCCCTGGGGCGAGCTAGACAAATGCCCATTCACGGTGATATCCATTGTAGAAGGAGGTCTGCGCTTCCCGGTCCAACCCCTGATCTACGAGTTTTTAAGGCAAACTAGGCTGTGCCCGACCCAAGTCTCCAACAATACATACAAAATAATAAACAGTGTGGCCGAGCTGAATAGAATACTCGATTTAAATCTCAGCCTCGCCGAGATATTTCACCAATATGCACTTAGTAAAAATAAAGGTGGGTTTTGTTGGTATCTCAAGGTAAGGAAAGGCTGAGCAAAATTTATCGAAGGTAACCTGGACAAAGAGACCAACGACGACGATTTTTTGTGGGTGTCCGGTAATTATGAGGACACCGAAGCACCCATACTGGGCTGGTACATAAGAAAAGATTTTGGGAGTGCTGGTGAGCATTTCAGCATCAAATTTTTTTTGAAGTTGCTCTTTTTACTGTCGGTCTAACAGTTGCCTTCATGTTGCAAACTATAAACTCTTGGCAGAGGATTACTCATGCGCAAAGTAGGAGGCCATAAGGGTTGCGTTGCGTCATCCGGCTAAGGAGCGAGAATCACCCAAGCTGTTCGGCTTCGAACTGAGCTACCGCTACACGGCACCACGCAAGAGCAGGGTGACAGACTTCCTGCGTGCACCTTCTCCAGAACCAGATCCCATCCTTCTGCCGATCAAACTGGTCCCTTTGACAACTGAGCAAGAGATGGCCAAGATCTGTGCTATCAAGTCAATGATCACCGGTGTGGCGAGCGACTCTCAACCACCAAAGGTAACTGGGGAAACTTCTTCCATGCCGGCCGTACAAGAGGAGGGGGCTGTGCTGGCTCTTGCCAGCGAACAAGTTGCAGGTCGGTCAAAGAAAAGGCTGAGAAAAAATCCAACCAAACAATATTTGGCAAAAGAAGATTCAACTGAGCTTGCTCCTGCCGACTTGGGGGACCAAACTGAACAACCGATCACCGAGCCATCTACTCGATCCAGTGCCCTCCAGCCTGGTCACCCAAGTTGACTTACAAAGGCCAAGCTGTCTCTGCTGCCGACTTGGTCTACGCGGATAAGGACTACTCTCTCGGCTTCAACATGACTAAGAGGTTACTCCTCCCTGCCGACATGAAGAAGCACGAGGAGCTGTCTGACCTGAAGGTTCTCTGCTCGGAAGCAAAGTCAATATTGTTGGTAAGTTTGCAAGTTTTCCTGTCGTCAAGTACCTGCTCGGTTATTGTGTTCTGACCTTTTCGTTTGTTGCGCAGGCCGCGGAGAAGAATTACTTTGCCCACGAGCGAATGATTGCCGTACGGAAAAGTCTGCGGGAGGCCATTGCTGACAACAAGGCCAAGATGGCTGAGCTGGCAAAGCTAAAGGCCGCCCAGGAAGAGGCAGCAGCCGAGCGCAACAAGCTCTCTGAACGGTTGGCCCAGGCAGAAGAGGACAAACAGAACGCACTCCAATTGACAAAGGCCCGTTACATCGCCGAGCTGCGCAAACTTCACGATGCCAACAAAGCCGAACTGGACAACCAGGTTGACGATGCTAAGCACCGTGGTTACGCGGAGGGTGAAAAGGCTTACGAGCGGCAAGTGGAGGGCACCAAAGATATTTTTTTCTAGTGCGGTTGGAAAACCACCGTGGAAAAACTTGGCCTTGGCCAGGACTCCGACGTGTTCCAAAACCCACCTCCTGCCTTTATCCCGACGCACATGAAGGCTTACGCCAGTACCGTGCAGAAGAAACTCATTGAAGATGCAAAGCAAGACGCCGCTGTAGAAACTACAACCATGCAATCGACCAAGCAGAATCTTCCAGCTGAGGTTTCTGGGAAAGGGGCCCAAGGGCCCGGAGAGCCCAAGCAAGAGAAGCTCGATGTGGTGGTTGACGAGCGAGTTAGAGACACCGAGATGGGGGCAACCGAACACGCTAACACCGTTGATCTAGACTGACCACCTTTTTCTGTTCTTCTTCTCTCTCTTTTTTTGTTGTTGACGTAACCAGGCTGCGCCCCACTTTTGTAATCATGCTTTTATAATGAATGAAAAGTTTAAACCTTCTGCTCGCCCTGTTATCAAAATTTTATTCGGTCTTTCGAGCCAACCTACCTTGTTCAAAATATTTGTTGAACATAACACCAACATTTTAAACACTCGGTGAGTGAGCGAAATTAGCTCCACATTGGTGAGCAAGCAACAGCTCGGTTGATCGCGAACAAAATCTGCTCTTTATTAGGCGAGCAGAAACTAGCTCGGTCAATGATTAGCGGATTAACCACACAACTTGAGCAAAACTGGCTCACCTTAATCACAGCTTTAGCTGGGCAAAACGCCAGCTTTTTGCATGAGCTTGCATCCATATGGGCAAGCAATGCCAGAACGAGTTTGGCAATACATCGTTTATACAGATGAGCAATGTCAGCTCGGCCCTAGAACATGTTGGTCAAAACAACAACTGTCCGTACAAGTGACCAATGTCAGCTCGGCCCTAACACAAGTCGGTTGAAATGCAAACTTTCTGTTCGGCCAAGCAATATCATCTCGGCCTTAAAACAAGTTGGTCAAAACGCCAACCATCTAAATGGGCGAGCAATGTCAGCTCGGCCGTAGAACAAGTTAGTCAAAACGCTAACCGTCCAAACGGGCGAGCAATGTCGGCTCAGCCAAAAAACAAGTTGGTCAAAACGCCAACCGTGTAAACGGGCGAGCAATGTCAACTCAGCCTTAGAACAAGCTGGTCAAAATGCCAACTTTCTATACGGGCGAGCAATGTCAGCTCGGCCCTAGGACAAATTGGTCAAAACACCAATTGTCAAAACTGGCGAGCAATGTCAGCTCGGCCCAAGGGCAAGTAACAAGTTGGTCAAAACGCCAACTTTTTATACGGGCGAGCAATGTTAGCTCGGCCCTAGAACAAGTTGGGCAAAACACCGACTGTTCGATCGGGTGAGCTGTTCCAACTCGGCCTAATTCAAACCGTCGTTGGCTTCTTACCCATGGTATTTTCATAGTAGCTCAATATCCCTGTAACGTCTTTGCATAGAAACGTGTAAAATAAGAAAAATGTGGGGCTATCTTTCATTACATGTCAATAATTTACATCAAATGCCAAATGGCCAAGGTTCAAAAGGCAAAGGAACAGAAATGATTACATTTCAAAAGTAAAAAATCTTAAGATTAGCTGCATTCTATGGTCTGGGGATAGCTTTACCATCTAAGTCTTCCACATGGTATGCCCTTTTGCTTGCAAGGCCAATTACCTTATATGGCCCTTCCCAGTTTGCACCTAGTTTGCCTTCGCCAGGGATCACTGTGTTGACCATTACCTTTCTTAAGACCTAGTCTCCGATCTTGAATAGCCTTGGATGCACGGCCTTGCTGTATTTCCTGGAGAGCTTTTGCTGGTAGGTTGCTATATAGATCAGCATCCGTTCCCTTCTTTCTTCAGCTAGGTCAAGTTGTAAGGCCACAACATCATTGTTCAAGTCTGGCTGAAAACTTTCAGATCGGATGGTTGGCATGCCGATTTCCAATGGGATGACAGCCTCCATGCCATAGGCCAAGGTAAATGGAGTTTCCCCAGTTGAACGTCTCGGTGTAGTGCGGTATGCCCAGAGCACATTGGGGAGTTCTTTAGCCCACTTCCCTTTGGCTTTCTCTAGTCACTTCTTTAGCCCATCTAGGATGGTCTTGTTTGAGGCTTCTGCTTGACCATTTGATTGAGGGTAGGCCAGTGTTGAACTGTAGCACTCAATTTTTAACTCCTCGCAAAATCCACAAAAGAGTTTCCCATCAAACTGAGTGCCATTATCCGAAATGAGGGCCTTCGGTATACCAAAGTGAGTGATGACATTTTGTCAAATGAACTTTTTCACATCTTTTTCCTTTATAGTTGCTAATGGCTCAGCCTCAACCCACTTAGTGAAGTAGTCGGTAGCAACAATGAAAAACTTGCGGTTCCCCAGAGCTGTTGGAAGTAGTCCCACAATATCCAGCCCCCGAAACATGAATGGCCAAGGACTCGTAAGGGAGAGCAACTCTCTCGCTGGCTGATGGATTTGGTGAGCAAATTTTTGACATTTTTCGCACCTGCGAACGTATTTCTGTGTGCCCGCCTACATGAATGGCCACCAATAACCTTGGAAAATTGCTTGGTAGGCCAAAGACCTACCCCCAATATGACTCCCGCAGATGCCTTCATGTATCTCGAAGAGGAAAGCTTCTATCTTGTTGGGGTAGACGCATTTCAGGTACAGCCCAGTGAAAGACTTCTTGTATAAGGCGCCAGATGGAGAGAGCCAAAACCACTCTGATTTGGCCTTGATCTTGTGGGCCTCCTTCTTTTTCGTGGGCAAGATTCCATTCTTTAGGAAGGTGACGAGGGGGTCTATCCAGGACGGTCCCAAATCAGTGCAGAGTACTTCAAGCACCTCTGGTTCCTCGATGCTTGGCCGGGGTAAGAAATCTATTAACAAAGGATTGGGAAAAGTTGTTTGCATGGAAGCCAGGCCAGCCAGTTCGTCAACCGCATTGTTTTCCTCGTGATTAATTTGTTCCATTCTTATTGCAGCAAACTTTTTGATCTCTGCTCGTACCAGTGCCTGATATTTGGCCATTCTTTCATCCCTGGCCTCATACTTCCCGGAGACCTAATTAACCACTAGCTTGGAGTCGCTGAATACCATAAGTTCCGATGCTTTCATCCGTAATGCACTTTTTAATCTGGCGAGGAGGGCTTCACATTCCGCCTCATTGTTGGATGCTGGGAAACCGAGTGTGATCGCATGCTCGATGGTCAGCCCTCCTAGGGAAGTCAGCACGATCCCCAGTCCGGCTCCTTGTCTGTTAGAGGCCCCATCGATGAAGAGTTTCCACATCTCACCAATGAACAACTTCCAGCAATCGGAGGGATTTTGGGAGCTCCTCAACTCTAAGTTATTTGTTTGTTCCTCCATTTCTTGTTCGGCTTCCTTTTGCCCTTCTACCGTTTGTTGTCCACCATCTGTCTTTGTTGTCTGAGCCATGGGCCGCGCCAAATCCGCGCTGGCCAGATCGACTGGGCAAACAGGGTGTATTCCCGGGGCAAATTCTGCCATGAAGTCGGCAAGAGCTTGAGCTTTGATGGCGGTGCGGGGTTGGAACTTGATCTCGTATTGCCCCAATTCCACGACCCATTTCAGAATTCTCTCGGTGAAACCCGCCTTTTCAAAGAGCCCCTTAAGTGGAAATTCGGTTAGCACAATGATCATGTGGGCATGAAAATAGTGCGCTAGCTTTCTGGAAGCCATCATCAGGGCCAGAGCTAATTTTTCTAGCGGCAGATACCTCGATTCAGCTGAGAGCAAGGTCTTGTTTACATAGAAGATGGGGAGGTGCTGGGTGCCTTCAGCACGGACTAGGACGTCGCTTATCGTATCTTGAGAGACCGTCAAGTAGAGATACAGTTCTTTGCCCGGTTTTGGCGTGACCAGGATAGGGGCTGAGGAAAGGTATATTTTTAGATCTGCCAATGCACAGTCACATTCATCATCCCAGAAGAACTTGGCCTTCAAAGTTTTGAAGAAGGGCCTGCAACGATTTGAAGACTGGCTGATAAATATGTTCAGCGCGACTCCCATCCCGGCAAGATGCTGCACGTCCTTCGTGGAGTTTGGGCACTTCAGCTCTTGTATTGCCTTGATTTGGGAAGGGTCGGCTTTAATTCCTCGGTTCGTAACCAAGAAGCCTAGAAATTTTCCGGTGCCAACTCCGAAGGCGCACTTGGAGGCATTCAAACGCAGCTTGTGATGTTTAAGTGTGGCAAACATCTCTGCTAGGTCGGTGAGGTGTTGAGACTTTTCCTTACTCTTTACCACCATATCATCGATGTAAGCCTCCATGGTGCGGCCCAGAAGGGGAGCAAACATCTTGGTTACCATCCTTTGAAAAGTTGTCCTGGCATTTTTTAGTCCGAATGGCGTGACCTTGTAGCAGTACAGGCCTCGCGGAGTGGTGAACGAAGTGATCTCTCGGTCTGGTTCATACATAGCTATCTGGTGGTAGCCACGATACGCATCAAAGAAGCTGAATCTCTGATGGCTAGCGGTCAAATCCACCAGCTAGTCAATTCTTGGAAGAGGGAAATTATCCTTTGGGCACGCACGGTTGACCGTCTTATAATCAACACACACCCGCCACTTACCGTTCTTTTTCGGCACCACCACCATGTTAGATATCCATTTAGGGTATTACACTTCTTCTATTGCCCTTGTTTCCAACAAGTTCTTGACCTTTTCTGCCACTATCTCGGCATAATGCAAGGCCGAGCGTCATGTCCACTGGATGACCGGCCGTGCATTTGGAAAGACGTTCAACTGGTGACAAATGAAGCTAGGGTCGACACCAGGCATATCGTAAGGCGTCCATGCAAAGGCCTCCATGTTGGAAACCAAAAAGTCAACATACTCCAGCCGCTCGACGCTAGATAGAGATGAGCCCAAAAGAAAGAACTTGTTTTGGTCATTCTCGTCTACGTGCACCTCCACTAAGTCTTCGACCGATTTCTCCTTGGCCTTTCTTCTGACGTCTTCTAGGACTTCCTTTTCCTCCGGGCCCTCTATTATTTGCACAAAGCCTTTGGCAGCTCTGCTGCCATTTATAAGCCATTTATACTAGCATATAAGACAACAAGGAGAGGGGATGACCCTCTCCTATTTAAGACCTCAAAACTACCTTTCCACCACTGAAAATCCTCTGGATTTCAGTGGTAGAAAGGCCATGCAAAGACAAGAACAAAGGCCAAAAGAGATGGCTCCAAACAAGGCCTAACAAGGCCTAAGAGGAAGTAAACAACCCCAAACCAAAAAGTGATCTTAAACAAAGATCTAAAGCATCAAAAATAAAAACTTTTATCAGTTAAGAGCTAGGCTTAAAACAATAAGCAAGTAGGTCTAAAAGCATAAGCAAGAATGGGGGTTTAAAAGCAAGTTTGCTCACCCTTGAAGAACACCTTCAAGAACACCACTCCAGCAACTTTCTCTGATCAAAACCAGCCCAAGGACTCTAAAACCAATTCCCTAGTACCCCAACAACCAAGGATGGTGTATTGCTAGGTGTTTGTGTGCAATAGTGTGAACAAAACACCCTTTAGAGCACAAAAACACACACAAAGATGTAAAAAGAAGGAAATATAGAGATAGATAGATACAATTTCTCTAACCTTATTTTTTAGAACCTCTGAGAAGGGAGGAGGAGCTCCCTTCTTATAGAATTCTAATTCCAAAGCTTCCTAAACAAGCTAAAACAAGGTTCAAATCCCTCCATACACGTGTATGGAGGGTGTGAATTGTGCATGCCAACTGTGACAGCTAGCATAAAATATCTACATAAAGCAGATGAACAGGGCTCGGCCAGAAAACAAGGCTGATCGACTAAAAAGAGTGCCAATCGGCCAACACTTTTGGCCGATGGCAAGAAAACAAGGCCGATGGCTCCATGCCTTGGCCGATGGGTTGAGGAAATGACTAACAAGCCACCATCTTCCCTCAGAAGCAAAAACACAAGTGCTTGGTCCACAACCAAGCACAAAACAGACAAGTTGAGAGATCTTGAGGCAAGGCGCGCGGCCGAGACCTTCGGGAACTCAAAACGAACACAAACATGGATGATCATCGAGTGTTCAAACGATAACGTCCAAGTCTTGAGGACGGCCAAAAATGGGGTGTCTACACTGTTTTGCCATCACTTGGTCTCCCCAAACCTCTTCTACCTGTCCGGTTGATGCCAGGAAGTGCCGTACTTGATGGTAGGTCGATGCTACCGCTTGTATAGTATGCAACCAGCCCTTGCCCAAAATTAAGTTATAGATTAATGGGACCTTAAGCACCTAAAATTCCACTTGCTTCATGACTGATCCCGTTTTGACCGACAATATAATCTTTTCGATCGACCATTCTGGTTGAGAGTTGAAGCCAACCAATGAAGACGTTGCGAGGGCCAAGTCCTTGTCCTCTCACTTCATCTGTTTGAAGGCGTCATAATACATGATCTTGACTGAACTCCCCTAGTCAACCAGAATTCTTTTGATGTCGAAGTCTTTGACGCGAAGGGTCACTACTAAGGCGTCGTTATGAGGCGTCTGAATTCTCTCAGAGTCTTTGCTTGAAAAGTCCAGGACGTCCTTTTCCTCGGTCTTCCCTTTCTTCACGGCGGGCTGAACGGAGAGCACCTCCCTCATGTGCTCGGCTTTCTTGATCATCCCTCTTAGCTCGCAGACCCTTGCCGGCTCAATGATGCCATGGATGACATTGATTACGCCCTGCAGCGTTACATCCAAGGTGGCGAGGCCGTTTGGCTCGGCTTGTTCCTGGGGAGCGGCTCTCACCGCCGTTTATGTACTGGTCCAGATGCCCAGTCGCCACCAACTCCTCCAAATGTTGTTTGAGCAGCACACAATCCTCCGTTCGGTGCCCTCGTTTTTCATGAAAGGTGCAGCGATACCTCAAGTTGAAGCCTCTCTGCGTGTTTCCCAACTTGGCCGGCCATCGGACGTAAGGTTCACCTTGGATTTCACTCAGGATGCGGTAAATAGGGATTTTAAAGACCGTGGTGATGCCGGTTCATGCCTTCAACTTTCTCTTGGCATCCTCCTCTTCATCACGAGGAGCGTTAGCTCGATCGTTTCTGCGACCTTTGTTCCTATCATCGCGGTTTGAGCCACGACGTTGATCCTTTGACCGGTCATTCAAGCGATTGTCCTCCTACCCTACCGAGTGAACCTTCCCCGCCACTCTTTTGTCTGATGTGACCGGATTTTCCCTCTTGGTTGTGGCGACAACATCATCTTCTACTCGGATGTGTTTGTTTATCCGCTGTATCAAAGATTCCATGGTAATGGGCTGGTGCATCGTAAGCGAATCTCGCAGCCTATGCCCGACTGGGAGACCCCGCTTGTATTGGGTGATCGCCAGATTGGTGGGGCAGTCGAGGATTTTCATTGTAGGTTTCTCAGTATTTGGCATTGTAGGCCTTTAAAGAGCCTTCGGATTCCATCTTAACGCTTAGAAGATGGTCGACCTCCTTCGGTGTTCGAGTGTTGGTTTTGAATCTAGTGACGAAGGCCTCCGCCAGCTGTTGCCATCCCACGATGCTCGCCTCCGGAAGCCTCTCGAACCATTTCAGGCCCAGTTCTCCTAAGCTTGCTGGGAATATGAGGCACATCAAGGCGTCATTGCGCCGATGTCCTGCCATTACTTGCCGGTAATGACTCACGTACATGTACGAATTCGTCTTGCCGTCGTACAACGTGAACTTAGGCTGGTGGAATCCAGGAGGGAGCGGCGTGCTCTCAATTTCTAGGGATAGCGGGGTAGCGGTAAGTCTCACTAGCTCTCTGTCCCCTGGTGCGATCACCCTAGGCGCTAGCATTGCCACTTCATCACTACAACGGATCTGGGAGCTCAGCCTTTACAATGCTGGCAGCCTTTAGGTCTCTCTACAGCGAGCCCTCTCCTCCAACACATCCCTCAGGTCTCCCAAATGGATGGAGAAAGAGTATCTCGACGTCGACGCGGGACGTGAGGGACGGTAGCTGCTGTCGCGTGTATGAGATCTTTCCCCATGCGGGTTGGAGTCCCCTACCCCATAGCTTCTGGTGATAGAGAGAGAGGATGTCCTGTCTTGGCGGAAACTGCCAGAGCGAGGGGACGAGGTGCGCTCACTGAAGTTGCCCTCTCTAGCCGCACCCTTCCCCTTCATCTGGCGCTTCAGCGCCTCCATTTCAGCTGCCATCTTGCGAATGAGAACGTCCTGGTTCTTGAGTTTGTGCTCCAGACGCTGAGCATGTGACTCTCCCCGTCGTCGGCGGCCCTCTAGACTATTCGAGTGATCAGTACTCCTTGCGCGTTTGTCGCGTGCACCCCTGGAAAGGTCTCCAAGCCCGCCATGGTAGGAATAGCAGAAGGGCCATCTCTCCATCGGACAAACTCCGACGTGACACCATTGACGACGGACAGTGGAGTTTCGTCATTGTTAGCCATGAAAACGGTCGAAAAAGCTTGAAGAGCAAGGTTTGTCTATTAAGTTTTCCCACAGACGACACCAATTGTACGGGGGTTAAATATTCTTCGTACTCTTTGCACTCGAGCTTTATGCAGCGTCGCTTAGCCTGAAAACAAAAAGACGATGAGCTGCTCGGCGGTGTGCTGCCAGATAGACCATCCGACGATCAAGTAGCACACTTGAGGAAGAGAGCACTTTTTAGAGAGAGGAGGAGGAGTGTCTAATTTACCAGATTGCTTACCTCCAACGTCCTCCATTCCTCCTTTTTCTAGGCTAGCCATGCATCCTCAAGGATTGTAGGCGCACTACCTCTGCTGTCCTTCCCTGGACAGGTGGTAGTGCTCCCCTCTACCTACCTTACGCGTATAAAAGCCAAAACCTCCAAACAGCATGTGTGGAACTGCCAAACGGTATTGACGCGTGCCAGGAATGGATTTTCCCTCCATCACACCATTGGTCCAGGTGGCACACTCAACCGGGATATCATGACCGACCTATCCCTTGGAAAGAAACACCACCATGACCGAGACGGCCGAACTATAAGAAGTTGGTCCATCCGAACTGACTGGCCATGAGGCGTGCCGGCCTTCGTCTCGGTCTAAATTCATTCCGGGCTGTGGTTGGCTCGGTCCAGACGCTCCACTGCGGACCCAACCAAATACCTAGCCGAATCACAACTCGGTTTGGCACATGCATGTCTTCGCACTCTGGTCAGCGACATAGCTCGGCCAAACGTGATAGCCCGAGAGGCCGTGCAGATTCGATTCGGCGCCATAGCCCGACGCAAATCTCCCTCTCAGAGCCTCTTTGTTCAACAATAAGGACCTTTAAACAGATGAATAACATATGTAATTAATTTAATTAAATTAACATATTATACAAAAATAAACACAAAATTGATATAATTAAAACTACAATAAAGTAATTAACATAAGGAGCAAATTACACAACCACGAGTTTAAATTGAAGCAGTATTTAAGTACTAAAATTTTATTCAGATTAATATGACCCTATACTCTCTATATATAGAAATTCTATTTGTAAGACATTTTTTGACTCAAAATTAATCGAAAAATATTTCAATGGGAAGGTGCAGAAATAGTGATCTTTCAAACGGATGGTGATGATTGATTGTGATCAGTTCGTGGTGGCAATGGGAGCAATGCAAGCACGAACACACCGCCCGCCACTGCTGCAACAGCTCCAACTACAAATGCTGGCAAGTTACCGCCACCGAACAGCTGGTCCCATGGTCCGCTTGTAAGTGAAACCACCAACTGTTTTCAACATTAGCCAGCTAAGATTAGTTTAGTCCCCATCTAACAAGTGCTTTAAATTTTTTTAAAAAATAATGACATTTATTTTATGAGGATTTAATCAAAAATTCCTCTAAAAAATAAATAGTCCAACCATTAATCATCATAAAAAAAAAAATGCAAAATAAAAGAGATGATAACACTTCCTGTTTGGTTGGAAAGAAAAATAAAAAAGAAGGAAAGCATTAACATAATGTCGTGTTTGGATTAATAATTTGAGGAAGCATTTGTGGAAAAAAGGAAAAGAGAAAGAGAATGAATAAAATAAAAGTTCTGTTTTCAATTTTTTTCTCCAAATTTTTTTCTTTAAATATTTGATCCAAACACAATTCAAATATATTTATGATTTTTTTTTTTTTTTTTTTTTTTGGGTTAGCTCTAAGGATTAGCCTCTAATTGAATGATGAGGATTTCATTACAATCTAAAAATGCTTACATATATTTCTCTTTTTTTTTTTTTAATAGGAAAATCAAACTCATTCTCTGATGACTGGATGTGAGTGGTGAGAGATATCTAAAGTGAAACTTATAAACTATTAATGGTATGTTATAAATATTATGATATTATTATGAGTGGTATCATATAAATATTATGAATTATTTCAATAAGAGGTACTATGAATTTTTTGTAAAAAAAATGTTCTCAATTATTACAAAAACAATTTAAGTATGTCATTTATGTATGTCCTTTTCAAAGGTACACCGTAACAACTTTCAATAAAATTTTATATTAAATTTGATATAAATTTTCATATTATTGATTTTTCCGACAAGTCGCAAAAAAAAAATGTTTGTTATAGAATTTATTACTATTATTGGACAAAAAAAAAAAAAAAACCGCGCTTACATCATGAGAAGATGATTGGTTACATGCATCTCCCTTGCAAAATGTCTATGGACAATCAATTATCCAGATTTATAAATAAAAAAATTTATTTATCATAAATTCTTATCTTTGAAATTACTCTAGAAATGAAGTATAAAATATAAATTTAAGATCAAAAAAATGTGAAGTAATATATTTTTTAGGAAAATAACAAATCAGTAAAAATTTTAAATATAAATTACAAATTAATGATAGATTTTATCAATATTAATCATAAAAAACTTAAATTCTTTCATGTCCTGTGATAATTTCTTGAAAGTATAGCTCGTTGATAATTCTCTCCTTTTTTTTATAAATTTTTTTTGAAATAATTTTTCTTTTTGAAACCATTTGTCAAACTAGCATTGTAGATGAAACTGTCCGGCCTCTTCCAATAATTAAAGCATACTCTCATCTCAATGTGGCCGATCCTATATATAACATGTGGCCACTTGCAGTTTTGAAAGAAGAATTTTTTTAAGGTCTCGTATTAAAATTTTATAAAATCAAAGACATGAAATATTTTTTATAGTAGTTAGAGTTTTTTAATATTTTTATAGAGAAAATTCGATTTAAAAAAATTTCGGCTCAACTCAGAAAAATTTCGACCCTAACACAGATAAATTTCAACTTTTATAGAGAAATTTTTTTTATTTTATAGAGAAATTTTGAAATTGTATAATCATAAAAAAATTTCATTGAGGGACCTTAAGTAATAAGAAAAAATATCTTAGACCTCTTCTACTATACAAAATTAGAAAAGGATATTTCACTAATTTTTTCGTGTTGAAAACCCATGTAATACGTGAAGATTATTCATATTCAGATGTCTTTTTAATGAGGTAATAGAACTATGTGTGGTTAATTTTCAAATCTTATGCAAATTAATAAAGTTTTTTATGGGGAGGGGGGCTATGCTCAAGTAAAAATTATGTGTTCAATAATATATAATGATTTTTTTTATAATTTATTTTTTATTATTTTTTTAGTGAACTAAACGTGATAATGAATATTCTAATATTTCATTTTAGTGAAGCTAACATTATCTTAAGCTTAATTTTAGGGCAAATTACCAACACCTCTTTGAGGTTTGACTAAAATACAGATTCTCCCTGAGGTTTGAAAAATTACAAATTGCCTCCTGAGGTTTATATTTGCATAATACAAATAGGGGACAATTTGTTATGCAAATATAAATCTCAAGGAACAATTTGTTATGCAAATATAAACTTCAAGAGGCGGGATATAATTTCTTAAATCTCAAGGAGAATTCGTATTTTAATCAAACCTTGAGGGGGTATTGGTAATTTATCCTTAATTTTATATGCATGAGCTTAAGAAGCATGCGTTTGAAGAGTAGACTTAAGTGTACAGACGATTATCACATAATAAATAATGATCCAACATATACTTTTTATCTCATATTTGTATTTTATTTTGTAAAAATATTATGTATTACTGGCACAACTGGAAGTTTGAAACAATATGATAGATAATGAAATCTTACCTGGGGTAGGACTACAGCAATATTCAAAACTCCCACAGAGAGACCTATAAGATTGAAACATTCCAAATGTCTTATAAGAAATATTTAATTATTCCAAAAAATGGAAAATTGAAGAAGTTCAAAAAGGGCAAAACTTGCCTTGGCCTCCACCAAAGCTGCTGCAATAAATGGATACCAATGAAAAGGGAATTGTGGAAGTTGTCTGCACAACCGCAAAAGTAATTATTTTATTGGACAGAAAATATTTTTATTTTTTAATATAAAAAATAATTTTTAAATTAGAATCTTACCCATCACATCCCGCCCCATCTCTTTTGAAATGACTACCATAAACTTGTGCTATACATGATTTTAAATAATTATTTTAAAACTTTATTTTGAAATTAAATAAAAATAATTTTAAGAAATTAAAAAGTGACAAGAGCAATTAATTATTTTCATCCGAACTACACTATAATGATGGTTTTTATGTTGCCATTAATATTTTTGTTATAAGTATTATATAATAAATACATGTTTGAATTCAATTGATAAAATTAAGGTATCGTTTGGGAAATGAATTAACTTTTTTATTTTTTAATTTTTTTGACTATTTTGGCCTGGGCTAAAATTTTGGTTTGGTAAGGAGTTTTTGACCTTTTGATTTTTTTGACTTTTTTTGTGAGAGAGTAATGTAATGATTATGGGTTGGATGTAATGTTTTATTTTTTGTAACTAAAATAGCCTATTTTTTCTTTTGTGGCTAAAATAGCCAAACAAAATCCCAAATAGCTGTTTCCAAATGGCAAATAAAATTACATATGGTCCCATATATAGATGTGCTATTTATACGGCCATGATATTATTTTGGACAATCTTCAAGTGATTGCTTTTTTTAATGAAGAGATTGGTAATCGTATAGTTCCATCAAATCCTCATTTATAGGCTATGTTTGGCATGAAGTTTTTTTTTACTATTTTAGTTACAAAATAATAAAATGGACTAAAAAGTTAAAAGACAAAATGTTATATCCAAAATATAAACACTTTATTTTTTCTTTTAAAAAAGTCAAAAAATCTAACCCAAACAAAATTTTTTAACCCTAGACTAAAATAGTTAAAAAATAAAAAAGTTAAAAAGTTAACCAACATCCCAAACAAAGGCATAGTCTGTTACAACTCTAAAACGCTTTGATTGAGACAATCATCAATTGTTGTATACCCTTCGATACTAGTCCTTCCAAAAACATGAAGACGAGCTGAACTGGGTGAAAAATATGAAATGGGTATGGGAATTAGCTTAGATGGAATGGTTATGCTGGTCCAAATAATATAGGGGACAAGTGACAAGTGACTACCACTATATGTGCCAAAAAAGCTCTTTTTCTCAAAAGCATAAAATGTGGCAATTACTTTAACTATTTTAAGGTAGCAAAATTCTTTATCGTATAAATAGTGACCAACGCAAATGTTGTAACAATTATCTCACTATCTCCAACATCGACCCAGTGAAATTGATTATGAATCTTTAATTTTTTATTTTGTACAGGGAAAAATAAAACCTATAATTTTTTTTATTCTAAAAAGTTGTTCAAAATCTTTCTAGTTATACACTCATATTTCTAGTTCTCCCTCTCATAAAATACTAAAATCTGTCTCACTGATCTATTCTCCGAAGTGAGACTTATATTTTTATTAAGAAACACGTTCATGCATCCAATGTGAACTCATCTATTAGCAAATATATGAATATGTAATATTTAAATGAAATTGTTACTCTTATTCTGCAGTTTTATAAATACAATTTGAAATTTGTTTTTAGTTTTGAAAATTATACATGATACAAATTGTCCGAAACACATTAGAACATAAATTTCAGAATGCCTTTATAAATAAATGGAGTCCGAATAGCATTTCCCTATCTAAATTTATAAAATCTAGAGATCGCGTAATTATTTATATGGCATGATTGTGTTGTCTAACTTTTACACTGTATTTGGTTGGGAGATTTGAGAAAGAATTTGAAAAGGAAAATTAAAAAAAATATATATATATATAAATGAAATATATCTATATTTTATCTAGTTTCACACACATTTTTCCTTTCATTTTCTAAATCCCTTCCCAAATCTCTCAATCAAACACATCATTAATGATTGAAGTGTTGCATTATGAAATTTTTTATTTATTTATTTTTTTTCTGGGGTGCAAGTTGCAATATGAAACATTTGCGCTTAGTTGAGCTTTCTAACTATGATCTGAGAGTATAAGTTGTATTTTGAGTTTATGAGTTTTGGAATTATGATTTGAATGTGGAAAATTTGTTTGGTGAAAGAATTTTAAAAAGAGTTTTGAATTGAGTGGAAAATTTTTGATGTGACATTTGATATTTGATATAAAAATTTATAATTCATAACCAAACATACAACTCAAAATTCTATTAAAGCACATAAAAAAATTTTAAAAATTCGAAAAATATTTTTTTCGAATATATAAAAATTAACATATCAATTGCAAAAAAAAAATAATAATAATAATAATTGTACTATTCCGATCAACCAGCCGGACGACTGGTAGGACAATCGGTTAGGCCAAATTTCAAAAAAAAAAATTAAAAATTGCGCTCCTAAACAAAATTTTTTACAGAGTTGTAGAAAATTAATTCCATATCTATTCTCGTATTCAAATGTAAGAGTAGAAAATTAGTTTGGAAATCGTACCAAACAGAGATATTTTCTGTCAGCCCATATAATGACAGCTCACAGGAGAGTAAAGTTAAGTGTAAAGATAAACAATCAAAAAGTCAGCCAAAGAAAAATTTTATTGATGGATGAAAACATTAAAAGTATGGAAATACATTAATAAAAGGGGATGAGGTGCAAAGAGGATCACGGAAGACCACCTCAATTTCAACTAGCTGAGTACAGGGGGGAATCCTATCATATGCTAGCAGTAGCCTCGGGTATTAGTGAGAAACCAATAAGACAAACAAAGGCCAAAACAAAACACGTAACAATTAGAAAATATTGTAAAGGTTCTACAAATTGCACAATACATTTAACTCCAAAAAAAAAATAGAAAAAAATTACCCTAATTGATTTTGGTTGCTTAATAATAATTTAGGTATTTAGAAAAAGTAAACAAAATTTTAACTAGAAAAACAATGCAACACTTGTATGGTGAAATTCACATTTTGAAGGATGGAAACCAAATATTGTTTTTTAATAAAATTTTGAGTACCTAAAATCACTTATTGCTTAAAAATGTTGGCATTTAATGGGTTACCTTGAAAAAAAAAAAAAACTAAAAACAAAATTTATCAAACAAGCTTTTTCTTGGGATTTTTTTCCCCCTCAAAGAAGCAGCTACACATGTAAACGACAGTTATTAATTTAAGCAGGCAGTTATTAATTTAAGCAGTTAGATTTGAAGGGATAAAAAATTATAACTACATCAAATATTAACTTTATAACATAAAATAGTATTAAAACTAGAAGTTTGAAGGAGAGAGAGAGAGAGACCGAGAGAACAAATGATAATCCTGAGGGCCAAACATGAAACATGTTCATATGGATTATATAGAGAAATTTTTCTACACTATGAAGGTATGACGTGGCATTATTAACTAGTACCTTTCATTAATTATAAATATAAATATTTGTTATTATCTTCTAAACACTTAACATAAATATAATGAGTTTTATTATCAAATTCAATCACAATAAAATAATATATTATGTAAATGTAACATCTACTCTCCTTGCACCTAAACATTCCTCGATTATGATATTATTCTACAAAGGAAATTTTGTGCAATTTTCTTGTCTCATAGGGATTTAGAAAATTTATATATATATATATATATTCTCATGGAAATCTTATTATATAACTCACATTAATCAACCATCATTTTTAAATAAATAAAAAATATTTAGAATTTTATTAAAAATTAAAAGTTTGTTTGGTATATATTATATTAATACTGTAACATACTTTTTTATCTTATTATTTTCTAATTATATCACTTCTCTAATTTTATTATATATCATTTTATAAAAAATTAAAAATATATATTTATATAACACTTTCCAAACTACTGAGTAAATATGAATAAGATTCATTTACGACGGAACACTAACTTTAAATTAAGAGAAAAGTTAGGGATCATAAAAATTTTGTCATGAAAATGATCATGAAAAATTTATAATCCTTAAATTACCTTGATTAATGTGTGGTACTTTATTCTGAGTGTAATTCAAAAATTACAAAATTTTCATAATTATTTTCATGAAAAAAATTTCATGCTACCTAATATTACTGTTAAATTAAAACTCACCGCAGTTGGAATCCCCAACACCGCAAAGACAGAGAGAGTTGCCGCCTTGACACCACGTGCCGGCGTAGTCCCACCACCACTCGCCACTGCGTGTCGCCGTGTCGACTCTGCAACTTTAGTGATCCACACCGTCATCGCCAAGCATACCGCCAACACAAGGTTACCGCAACCCCACAGCCGGTTCCCTCCCTTGACTCCACGGGCCACTAGCATTACCGCCAGCGCCGTCACCCCAGCCACCACTGAGTTCAGCATCAGCCCCAACGACCCCGCTCTCACTCCGCTATCGTACACCTTCCCTCCAACCTCTCCACCATACACCTCTCTCCCCACCCAATCAGTGTCGTACAACACGAACCCAAACCAAGCAGTCGAGGTCAGGATCATCGCCAACGATAGGTACCACATGGCCTTCGGAAACTCTTTCAACGCACTCAATAATTCCCCGAAAAACCCCAGAAACGGCACCGTTTCATCCTTGTTCTCCACCGAGAGCCTCGAAATTGGATCTTCACTCACAATGCTGAGTGCAAGTATGGTTAGAGTGAGTAACAGAGTGATTGAGATTAAGAAACAGGTCTTGAGATTCGCACAGTAAACATCACAGGCCTGTGTTGAGGTGAAGGGGAAGAGGCGGTGAAGGTTCGAGTTCGATCCGGCGGCGTAGCCGAGTACGTTGCCGACGGCGGTGAAGAATGCGAAGGTGGCGTTGGCGTTTCGAGTTTTGCGCTGGTCGCCGTCGGAGAGGTCGGCGAGGAAGGCGCGGCAGGGGGCCATGAGGAGGTTGTGGGCGACGTCCAGGATCCAGAATCCGACCACGAAGATGGTGATGGCGCGGGGCTTGGCGACTCCGGAGTCGAGGCGGTCGCCGGAGAGGCGGCCGAGGTCGGCAGCGAAGCCAATGAGAATGACGGCGACGGTGACGAGGGCGGTGGCGGCGGCGATGAAGGGGCGGCGGCGGCCGAATTTGGAGGTGCAACGGTCGCTGTAGTGGCCGGCGAGAGGCTGCACCACCATGCCGGAAATGGGGCCGCAGAGCGAAATGTAGGATGCCCATTTATGTGGGCTGCCTAGAAGCTGCACGTATGGTGTGAGGAGAGAGAATTGTAAAGCCCAGCCGAAGTGAACCCCGACGGCTATTGAGGCCACCACCAACACCTTCCACGGCGGCGTTTGACGCAGTGGTGGTGGTGATTGGGGTTGAAGAGGCGAAGGGTGTTTACCATTTTCCATATTTGTTAGAGACCTCCACTGTTTTTCTCTATAGATTGTGATTTGTAAACTTAAACACTCAAGTCTAAACTGGAGACAGCTTTTATGTTTTTGGATTGGCTCTTATAAAGGATTTTTGAAGGATGTCTGGCAATGGGACCCGTGTGGGTCTAGCGATGACAACTTACACACGTAGATGCATTTGAAAGTAGTCACTCTCTTTTTATTTTTTGTTTTTTTTTAATAAACATAATAAATTGAATAGATTGTAACTTTTAGTACAAATGATATAAATTAAGTATTTGATAAAATAAATTATTTGAATTATCAAAATAAAATTTATAATCAGCCCTATGGGCTCTATTTCCACCTTGTTTGAAAATGTAAGAGTTTAGCTAAAAAGTCACTACAAAAAATCAGCTCATTCTGTTTATTTTTTTATAAAAAATTAAAACATGTAAAAAAAATTAATTCCAAATGAAACCATAATGTGACAATCTCAAAGTGTTGTAGTCTCTAGAAATAGTAATATTGAGAGAGAAACACGGGTTATAATTCAAAGGTAACTTTACTGTAAAATGATATTTGTACCTACTGAATTTGATTTATTTTTTCACTTGATAAGTGGATTCACATAACAAATATTTTATTTACTAGTCGAATTTACCAACTAAATGTGTCATTAATACATTAATATCAATATTTGTATTTTTTTTAGAAAAAAGCTGGGGATCATGAAAAAACTTTCATGAAAATGATCATGAAATATTTATGATCATTGGATTACCTTGATTAGTGTGTAGTGTTTTATTTTAAGTGTAATTCAAAGGTCATAAATATTTCATGATCATTTTCATGAAAGTTTTTTCATGATACCTAGCATTGCTGTTTTTTTTATGCATTGAATAATAATATGGTTAACTAGTTGAGCCTTAAACCAAACCAATGCTACTTGTTTTTTTTTTTTTTTTTTTTTCTTGTATTTAATTTGTAACGGTTTACATTTATTTTCTTGAATTTCAAAAAATTTCAGCTCACTCTAGGAAAGCCTATTTCATATGTGAGTAATACTATATGTAATCTCATTTTTTATCTTATTTTCTTACTCTAAAAGACAAGGTAATGAAATTCACATTCATAAACATATATAAGAGCATCTCCAATGCACTAGGCATATAATACTTGTTAGTTAAAATGCCTAGTGTGATTCACTTTTTTCAATTCCAATACACTAGGCATATGATTAGGCATTTTGGCTCAACTCATATTCACTAGCTACATGTAGCTAGCCTTCAACGCTAGGCAAAATGTATTTAATCATTAGGATCATTTCCCTCCATCTTTGTTGTTGACGTGGCATTCTATAAAATTAATAATATTTGGATAAATAGCTAAAATAAAAAGCATGGTTGGAGTAAAAACATAAAATAGTTGATAGGCAAAATAAAATATATACTTTATAGTAATATTTAGATAGGTAAAATACCTACTATCTTTGGAAATGCTCTAAGACCTATTTATTTGTGTTATAAAACAAGAAAATAAGATAAAGAAATGTAATTATATGTAATATTTTTCTTTCATTCCCCGTGTCTAGGTGGTACTTTAAAACTTGGGTAAATTATGCAAATAATCCCTGTACTTTACACGACGTGTCAATTTGATCCCTATAGTTTGAGTTTGCTTTATTTTTCTAGTTAATTTAATGGATTGTGTTATTTTAATCCAATAAATAACAGTTGTTAAATTAATTTAACGGAAAGTTAAACAATATATCCATTCACTACAAAAAAAAAACACTTTTGGCGACTAAAGTTTTAGTCGCCAAAAGTCCTGCTTTTAGTCGCCAAATGTCAAATTTCCACTTTCCCCGACAAAAACTTTTGGTCGGCGGTGTCGTCGCCAATACATGGTCGCAGATTCCTTTGGCGACTAAAAACCTGTTAGTCGGCAATATTGAATGTCTTCAGCGACGAAAGAATTAGTCGCCAATAGTGTTTTCCATTTTTGGAAATTACACATTTCGCGACTAAACATTTAGTCGCCAATACTATTTTTTTTTTTAATTATTTAATCATTTCGCGACTAAACTCTTTAGTCGCCAAAAGTATTATTGAAAAAAAAAAAAAAATTTCCCTCACCCGCCTGAGGACCCCCCTCCCATGTTTCGAACCCATGACTTGCACGTTCCAAACCTTACGTGCACAGTGCCCTCCACTGTACCACTCAACCATCACATGAAAAGTATTGTAACTTATATTATTTATATATTACTTTGAATGTATTAATGCAACACTATATATATAAAGATAATTATATATATTCAAACATAATTTATGTAAAAAATAAACTATTTCGTAAAAAAAATTTAGCTTACTTTTGGCGACTATACCATGACCGCGGAAAGTAGCATACAAAATAAAGGAGATGGATTACGAAATCAAAGATGAACTAATTTAAACAAAGAATTGGAATGCACAAACCAAAATATAATTCAAGTCATAATATATTAAAACATTTAATTGATACAGAAATAACTTGCACTTACAATTGTTGTAATCTGCAAGGATCTTTAATTGGTACAGAACATGGGAATGGGAAAGTAAACCTCACTCAGAATCTGTCTTTCTTACAAACTGAAGGGTTGAAGAAAAGAAGGTGTCGAGTGATTACAAACAATTACAAATATATAGAAAATAAAATTAACTATGCGACATGTGAGGCGTGTGCAACATGTGAGCGGGAACTATCGACATGTGAATCTGGGAACTATGCGACATGTGAGCTGGGAACTATCGGCATGTGGTGGCTTGAATGATGAAAATTTGGGCGTATTGAAGAGCGAAATTTGTCGGTTGCTTTTGATTGATTGAATAGTGGAGCATGTGAATAAAGGAATCGAGAATAAATATAAATTGACTTTTCTCAAAAGAGTATTGATTGAAGTCAATTTTATATTTATAAAGAATCCTATGTTGATTATTTCAAGCAAATGGGTCTGAGCATCTTGAAACTTCGGGGCGATCCAGTTGATTGGTTGATTCTTCTGAGCTGTTTGAATTAGGCTGTCTTACAGGGTATTGTTGGTGGTGTAGGAGATTGTTCATTCTTTGATTGGGCTTGGGCACGATCTACGAGAGACGGGCCATCTGGGCGGTGATCACTAGTGGATCGGAGTTGAACAATGAATTTGGCGGAGGAGGTGAAATGGGCTTAGCTTTTGATTTGGATTTTGACTTGGGCTTTGAATGAGCCTTAATTTGGTCGAGAACTATTGGAATTTTGGACTTTCCTTTGGATCTAATCTTTGATTTGGATTTTGATTTGGGCTTGGAGCCACTAGATGAGGCTGCCAATGCCAAGATTTGGAGGAAAATGGTGACTTCCTTGATGATTCGCAGTTGGAGTTCTGTTGGGCTTTGGCTATTGCGGAGTTGGAGCACAAGTATCAGGAAATTCCTCATAAACAATTTCAATAATCACAGGCACATTGAACTTAGCCCACCATTTAGCGAGTGTTGTCGAATAATTATGTTATCATCAATTCCATAATGCCATTTGAATATCCATGGAATTTTGTATTTGGATATAAAGTGAGCAATATAGGAAATTGTGTTTGATGAGCGATGAATGGGTAAGCAATGACAAAGTATGCAATTGTTTCATTAAGGGAACTTGGGAGAATATACGAAATGGGGCCATAATGAGTCCACCATCTCGAGAAACGAGGTTGGTAACTTCGGTTTGAATTTTTGATCAAAGGAGATAAACCGAGGAGTGGTGAATGACTCATTTTAGTGCAGGAACAATTTGAACCAAGCATCAACATAATCATGGTAACTATATTGAATAGAGTGGCGGGGAGATCACGAAAGCGATTAGGATTTCCCATTACGCTAAAGAAACAATGTTGTGAATATAAAGTGAATGGTATAGGATCTTATAAGCATATACTCGATCTCTGAATGGGTTTGATCAAAATGGAGCGGTGGTTGGCGAGGATATCTTTGTAATAAGAGGTTTTTCTCTGGAGGTGAAGAAATGAAATGACATCGAGCCAAAATGGAATTGAGCAATTTCATTAATGGTTTGACTAGGGTGACTAGGTTCTTTGTAGAAACGGAGTTAGTAACATGTGATTTGGTGTACTCGGTTAGGGATGGCGAACACGGTTAATTGGAAGCGAATGGCTGTTTGGCTTGAAGCAAAGGATCATTGCCAATCTTGGAGAATGTCGGGGCGGTGAATAGTACCAAGAGTATGGTAACGGTTTACTAAGTCAATGGATTTGGCGCCAAGGAGGAGGAACTATAAGTTGATTAGGTTCTTTGGAACTAGAAGGGGACCAAAGCCTTGGAAGGAGGCCTTGGGCGAGACATACGTGGAATAGGAAACAAAGATTAGCAACGAGAAGAAGATCTAAATAATTACGGTAATAAAATAGATCATTATAATAATTATGGCGTAAATGCGTTGAGCTTGTAATCGGTGGTGAAGAATGTATTGGGCTCTTTTAGTAGTAGGTGCAGGTGATTTAAAAGGCGGTCTTTTGATTAACTTGTTTGATCGGGGTTTGGAAATGGGTAATTTGGGTTTTAACATAGGAAATATGTGGAGTAGCACTCATCCCTTACCCTGTAAAATTCGGGTAAGAAAAATCGGGCAAGGAATTTTGACAACGGGGATATAAGTAATATCAAAATCAAAAATACTTAAAATAGATTGCGGCAAAAATTTGTTTACTAGCAAGATTTTGAACATCTTTTTCCAAAACATATTTAGGTGATTTGCAATCGACCGAAGTAAATTTTTGATTTAAAATATCATCTTGAAATTTTGAATACATAAAAGCAGTAGATAAAATTTTTTTAATAGTACTATAATTTAATTGTGCTTTATTCGGACACCGAATGATAGCGAACAATTTGTTCGGATAGTTGAGAGTGACATACGGAGTAGAATGCCACCATAACCAATATCGAAACATCGGTTTGAATAATTTTGAATGAGTCCTCGGTAGGAATACCAAGACAAGGAAGGACTTAACATATTGTTTGACTTGTTGAACAACAACGGTATGAAGCGAAGACCAAGGAGGAGGATTATCCTTTAACCTATCGAACAATGGTTGTGATTTTCCTAAGGTCTTTATAAAATAGCAATGTAATTGAGAGATCCTAAAACCGTTGTAATTGGGTTTTATCAAAATTTCATCGAAATTTAGGCGCAAACTCAATAGAAGCGACTAATTGGGAGAATAGTATTATGGTGAATATCATAACCTAAAAACCTAACTTTAGTTTGAAACAATTTAATCTTAGGCGAGAAATGGCTAAACCATGACTTTTAATAGTATAAAAAGAATGCGATTAAATGTTTCCAATGTTCACTAATGGATTTGGAAAAGATTAATATGTCATCAATGTAAACAATTGAAAAATGACTAAATGGATTGAATATTTCATTCATTATGTTTTGAAATTCACTAGGTTTTTAATCCAAATGGCATGACATTCCATTCATATTGACCAAAAGGTGTATTAAATGGGTTTTATATCTATCTTTAGGATGAATTTGGATTTGCCAAAAACCACTTTTAAATCAAATTTACTAAAAATAACAGTGATTAAGTCTTTTAATTAGGTCTTTTTATTGGGAATAGGATATCTAATCCATTCAAAACGACATTTAATGGTTTATAATTAATAACTAGGCGAGAACCTCGTTCTAATTGACATTTTATTAACATAAAAAGCGAGGACAAGACCATGGTGATTTCTTTGGGACTAATAATTGATTTTTAATAATTCATTAATTTCTTTTTACACATTTCTAACAATTCATGATTCATTTGAATAGGTCGGGATTTAGTAGGTATTTGTCTTTCATGAAAACCTTTAATATATGGTAAAGTAACAACATGCTTTTTCTATGCCAAAATGCGTTGGGTAAAGATGAGCAAGCAGTTGATTCAAGTTTTAATTTAAAATCATTAATTTGAGAAATAAGGCTGGATCGATTAGCTGTTGATCAATTCTTTATAATTAATTTCTTCTTTAAGAAAATTAATATGTCGAGTTAATCGGTTAATAGTATGAGTAATAGAACAATCTTGTAATTGATTTAATTCTAATGGTTCGGAGGAAACAAGAATTTAAATGTGAGGATGTCCTAAAACATGAGTGGTAATTCCTTGGAATAGAAGTGGTAAATGGATATAATAATGATATAAATGAATTGTACCTAAAATGATTCTATCGGTCATGTTTTTGACTAAAACAAATGTAGTTTTGAAACAAACATTATTTTGACAAACATGTACTTTAGGTAATTTATATTTAATATGCATTTTACTACCATTAGCGAGTAATCCTTCTTGAATCTGGGCACGATATCAGGAATTCAAAGCAACTGGGTCTAATTCAAAATCTTCAACTCAATGATTTTAATTCTTGAATACCATTTTGCATATAAATTTTATTAAGTAAATTTAATCTTTTATGTCGTCAAGGTTAAGTTGATGATCTTCGATGTCTTTGAGTTTGTGTTTCTCTTTATTTTTATGAGCATAATGGGATCTTTTGTATGATGATTATAGGATCTTTTGATTTAGATTTGTAATATTTTGGGTTTAGTATAAAATTTATCATTCGATTTGGAGATGAATAAGGCTTGGAAGATGAATTATTTTATTTTGATTTATGTTTTGATTTTTTGTGTGTTTTGAATATTTGTGTGATTTCCTAATGAGAGGCAAGAAAAAGGGTAATAATTCATATAAAAAGCTTTATTCTTTATTTATCTTTATTTTTTTTTTTTTTTTTTTTTTTTTGATATTTTTAAACCTTCTTTTGAATAATAGTACTTATATTATACCATATTAAAATATTATCATATACAATTACACAGTGGGATTATGAACTGTCCGATGGGGTGATGAAGAGCAAATAAGGTTTACATTCAAATAAAAATTTTTTTTTTCAATGATGATTTAAATGCGATCTTCTCATATTATAACTCAGAGTTCTCTAAAACTCGAGATACGAAAAATCATCACTTAGGTGTAATAAAGAAGAAGACAAGTAAGATGTTCATCTTGAATATATATATTGGTAGATATATAAAAATTGGAATACCAATAAAAATTAATTTAATAATATAAATTAATTGGTTTATACCATCATGTTGGCAACATATGGGTTTTCCATCAATATAGGTAGTTTAGTTGCATAGATGATGGAGTCTCGTAGATGATGAGTTTAAATATTTTTCCCACAAATTTTCCCACCAAGATTTGAGTTGAAACCATTAAATTAAATATTTAAATTTAATTTTAATATTAGGTTGATAGAGAGAGAGAACTATTTAGAGATAACTAGACCATAGATATTTAATTTAATTAATTTGGGACTAAAGACATCAAATAAGACATTAGTATTATTTTTTTTTTTTTTTTGAAAATTGAATTGATTATTTATTTTCATTTTTTTGTAAAAATCAACGAGTAAAGGGGTATTTAGTATATACCAATTCTTGAGAGTTATTTTTAGATTTAGGATTTTGAATTTTGGAATTTTTGAATTGTTGACTAATTTATTGATGTCATTGTCGAGGAGGTAGGATGGGTTAATATCAAATTGTTGATTTACGATAATACCTTTATCTCTAGAAAGCGAGAAGATAATTTGGTAAATAATTTTTCAATAGCTTGGACAGTAGATGATTGATCATTTGTAACTAAGCTAGTAAACGTTCCACCCGAACCAGCTTAGTTACAAATGATCAATCATCTACTGTCCAAGCTATTGAAAAATTATTTACCAAATTATCATGCCCGATACTCCTCGCTTTCTAGAGATAAAGGTATTCTTGTCCTAAATCAACAATTTGATATTA
The DNA here is from genome assembly GCA_025200525.1 of Camellia lanceoleosa. Classification (NCBI taxonomy): domain Eukaryota; kingdom Viridiplantae; phylum Streptophyta; class Magnoliopsida; order Ericales; family Theaceae; genus Camellia; species Camellia lanceoleosa. Next base: position 116,545,285 of record CM045766.1, on the reverse strand, counting down.
ACCCAGATCCTACCTCCTCGTCATCGACAACGACATCAATAAATTAGCTCAACAATTCCAAGTTGCGAAAATTCACTATCCTAAAGTTAATCCTCAAACTACTAAGAATTGGTATACTAAACCTACTCTGTTGATTTACAATTTGAAGAAAATAATGTTAATAATCAATTTTCTGTCTCGCCAAAAAATTATCTGAATGGAATATTGATGGTCTTAGTGAAGATCAACTCCTCCAAAAATTAAATCATTTATCTATGGTCTCGAATAGTTATCTCTCTAACTATCCCCAATATACTCAACTTTGAAATTGTAAATTTAATTACTCTGGTTTTACCGGTCAACTCAAATCTTGGTGGGAAAAATATTTAATCGACACCCAACGAGACTCCATCATCTATGCTAACCAAACCGATGATCAAGGATTACCTATATTTGATGAAAATTTAGGATGTTGCCAACATGATGGTATTAACCAATTAATTTATACAATTATTAGACATTTTATTGGTACCCCAACTAATATATATTCTCGCATACATGATCAACTCAAGAATCTTACTTGTCCAACCTTAAGTGATTTGAGATGGTATAAAGATGTTTTCACCTCTCGAGTTATGCTAAGAGAAGACTGTACTAAATCATTACGGAAAGAAAAATTTATTAATGGATTACCTAGTTTATTTGCTCATAAAATACGCGATGTTCTTAGTCACCCTCTTGGTGTTATTGAATATGATAATTTAACATATGGTGATATAATTAGTACTATTCAAAAGAAGGTTTAAAAATGTGTATTGACCTAAAACTTAGTCAAAAAGCCTCTAAAGATAAACATAAAGCTAAATATGAATTAGGTAATTTTGTGAACAATATGGATTACCTGTTGCACCCTCTCGTAGGAAATCACACAAATATTCAAAACATAAATCAAAATATTATAATAAATACAAGAAGCCTTATTCATCTTCCAAATCGAATGATAAATTTTATACTAAACCCAAAAAGAAATATTACAAATCTAAATCACATCCAAATCAAAATCTAATAAAGATATTACATGCTATAATGTGGACAAAAGGGTCATTATGCTAATAAATGTAAAGAGAAACACAAACTCAAAGACAGAGTTAATCAACTCCAAATTAATGAAGAATCCAAAATTCAATTATTTGAAATCTTCCAATTAAATCAATCGATAATGATTCCTCTTACGCTCCTCCAACTACATCTAGTTCCTCTTCCGATAATAATCATTACGATTAGGATAATCAAATTACTTTGGCTTGTCTTGATGTTTGTTGTAAACACGTTAAACAAATTTCATTCTTACCAAACATACTCAAGAAGAATCGCTTTAATCGATTTAATTAGTAAATTAGAAGATCCTCAACTAAAACAACAATATATTGATAAATTGAAAGGCTTAATGCTTCAATCGAAACTAAACCTAAGGTTAATAAACCTATAATTAGTTTGTCTAAAACTTTGGAAAAATTTAAAATAAAACTAAAGAAGTTACACTTCAAGATTTACAATTTGAAATCAATCAAATTAAACAAACTATCAAAGAACTTGAATAAAGATAATAAATTAGAAAATGAAATCATCAATATTAAACTTAAACAAAATTTAAATGATTTTCAACCTAATCCAAAGATCACCTCATCAATCGTAACATAATTACGATCCCGAATACGATCATACAAATCCAGATAAACTTATTTTTGATAATCGATCTCAATACGCTAACCTTGACGATAAAAGATTAAATTTACTTAATAAAATTTATATGCAAAATGGTATTCAAGAATTAAAATCATTGTTGAAGATTTTGAATTAGACCTAGTTGCTTTAATTGATCTTGGTCTTTGATTTAAAGCGTATTCAAGAAGGATTACTCCTACTAAATATTATCACAAATGCCAAGAGAAATTGACCTCTGCTAATGGTAGTAAAATGCATATTAAATATAAATTACCTAAAGTACATGTTTGTCAAAATAATGTTTGTTTCAAAACTACATTTGTTTTAGTCAAAAACATGAGTGATAGAATCATTTTAGGTACACCATTTATATCATTATTATATCCATTTACCACTTCTCTGAAGGAATTACCACTCATGTTTTAGGACATCTGTCACATTTAAATTCTTGTTTCCTCTGAACCATTAGAATTAAATCAATTACAAGATTGTTCTATTACTCATACTATTAACCGATTAACTCGACATATTAATTTTCTTAAAGAAGAAATTAATTATAAAAAGAATTGATCAACACTTAACTGATCCAGTTCTTATTTCTCAAATTAATGATTTTAAATTAAAACTTGAATCAACTGTTTGCTCATCTTTACCCACTGCATTTTGGCATAGAAAAAAGCATGTTGTTACTTTACCATATATTAAAGGTTTTCATGAAAGACAAATACCTACTAAATCCCGACCTATTCAAATGAATCATGAATTGTTAGAAATGTGTAAAAAAGAAATTAATGAATTATTAAAAAATCGAATTATTAGTCCCAGCAAATCACCATGGTCTTGTCCTGCTTTTTATGTTAATAAAAATGCTGAATTAGAACGAGGTGTTCCTCGCCTAGTTATTAATTATAAACCATTAAATGCTGTTCTTGAATGGATTAGATATCCTATTCCCAATAAAAAAGACCTAATTAAAAGACTTAATCACATTTGTTATTTTTAGTAAATTTGATTTAAGAAGTGGTTTTTGGCAAATCCAAATTCATCCTAAAGATAGATATAAAACTGCATTTAATACACCTTTTGGTCAATATGAATGGAATGTCATGCCATTTGGATTAAAAAATGCTCCTAGTGAATTTCAAAACATAATGAATGAAATATTCAATCCATTTAGTCATTTTTCAATTGTTTACATTGATGACATATTAATCTTTTCCAAATCCATTAGTGAACATTGGAAACATTTAAGCGCATTCTTTTATACTATTAAAAGTCATGGTTTAGTCATTTACGCTAAGATTAAATTGTTTCAAACTAAAGTTAGGTTTTTAGGTTATGATATTCACCATAATACTATTCTCCCAATTAGTCGCTCTATTGAGTTTGCGTCTAAATTTCCTGATGAAATTCTTGATAAAACCCAATTACAACCGATTTTAGGGTCTCTCAATTACATTCTTTGAATTTTATAAAGACCTTAGGAAAATCTGTCAACCATTGTTCGATAGGTTAAAGGATAATCCTCCTCCTTGGTCTTCTGCTCATACTGCTGTTGTTCAACAAGTCAAACAATATGTTAAGTCCCTTCCTTGTCTTGGTATTCCTACTGAGGACTCATTCAAAATTATTCAAACTGATGCTTCTGATATTGGTTATGGTGGCATTCTACTCCAGAAGGTCACTCCCCAGTCATCTGAACAAATTGTTCGCTATCATTCTGGTGTCTGGAATAAAGCACAATTAAATTATAGTACTATTAAAAAAGAAATTTTATCTACTGTTTTATGTATTCAAAAATTTCAAGATGATATTTTAAATCAAAATTCTTACTTAGTATCGATTGCAAATCGGCTAAATGTGTTTTGGATAAAGGTGTTCCAAATCTTGCTAGTAAACATATTTTTGCCCGCTGGCAATCTTTTTTAAGTTTTTTTGATTTTTATATTTCTTATATTCCTAGTTGGCAAAATACCTTGCCTGATTTTCTTTCCCGGGAATTTTTACAGGGGGTAAGGATGAGTGCTACTCCACATATTTCCTATGTTAAAACCCAAATTACCCATTTCCAAACCACGATCAAACAAGTTAACACGCGCATTAACCGCCTTTAAATCGGCCAGACCTACTACTAAAAGAGCCCAATACATTCTTCACCACCGATTACAAGCTCAGCGCAATTTCGCCATAATTATTATAATGATCTATTTTATTACCGAATTATTTAGATCTTCTTTACGTTGCTAATCTTTGTTTCCTATTCCACAGATGTCTCGTCCAAGGCCTCCTTCCAAGGCTTTGGTCCCCTCTTCTAGTTCCAGTAAACCTAATCAACTTATAGTTCCTCCTCCTTTGGCGCCAGCCAAATCCATTGACTTAGTAAACCGTTACCATACTCTTGGTACTATTCACCGTCCTGATTACTCCTCTGCATTGGCTAATGATCCTTTTGCTTCAAGCCAAACAGTTTCAGTTACTCCGCTTCCAATTAACCAGGTTCGCCCATCCCGAACTGAGTACACCAAATCACATGTTACTAACCTGTTCTACAAAGAACCTAGTCACCCCAGAAGTCAAACCATTAATGAAATTGCTCAATTCCATTTTGGCTCTGGATGTCATTTCATTTCTTCACCTCCGAGAAAAACCTCTCTTATTACAAAGATATCCCGCTCAACCACCGTTCCATTTTGATCAAACCCATTAGGGATCGAGTATATGCTTATAAGATCCTATACCATTCACTTTATATTCACAACATTGTTTCTTTAGCGTAATGGGAAATCCTAATCGCTTCGTGATCTCCCCGCCACTCTATTCAATATAGTTACCATGATTATGTTGATGCTTGGTTCAAATTGTTCTGCACCAAAATGAGTCATTAGGTCCTCTGGTTTATCTCCTTTGATCAAAATTCAAATCCGAAGTTACCAACTTTGGTTTACGAGATGGTGGACTCATTATGGCCCCATTTCGATATTCTCCCAAGTTCCTTAATGAAACAATTGCATACTTTCTTTCATTGCTACCCATTCCTCGCTCATCAAACACAATTTCCTATATTGCTCACTTTTATATCCAAATACAAAATTCCATGGATATTCAAATGGCATTATGGAATTGATGATAACATAATTATTCGACAACACTCAGTTAAATGGTGGGCTAAGTTCAATGTGCCCAGGATTATTGAAACTGTTTATGAGGAATTTCCTCCGGATACTTGTGCTCCAACTCCTGCAATAGCCAAAGCCCAAAGAGAACCCAACTGGCCGAATCACCAAGGAAGTCAGCCCAGTCTTCCTCCAGTCAATCTTGGCAGCCCCTCATCTAGTGGCTCCAAGCCCAAATCAAAATCCAAATCAAAGATTAGATCCAAAGGAAAGTCCAAAATTCCAATAGTTCTCGACACCCTAAGGCTCATTCAAAGCCCAAGTCAAAATCCAAATCAAAAGCTAAGCCCATTTCACCTCCTGCTCAGCCCATTGTTCAACCTGGATCCACTAGTGATCAGCTGCTCCAGATGGCCCCTCTCCTGGTTGATCAGGCCCAAGCCCAATCAAAGAATGAACAATCTCTACACAGTCCCCAGTCCGATTCGGAAGATTACGGCTAATTCAAGCGATTCAGAAGAATCAACCAATCAACTGGATCGTCGAGTTTCAAGATGCTCGGGACCCATTTGCTTGAAATAATCAACATAGGATTCTTTATAAATATAAAATTGACTTCAATCAATACTCTTTTGAGAAAAGTCATGTCAATTTATATTTATTCGATTCCTTTATTCACATGCTCCACTATTCAATCAATCAAAAGCAACCGACCTGCAATACTGCCTTTCATCATTCAAGCTCGATTCATCTTTGCATAGTTCCCATTCACATCTTTGCATAGTTCCCAGATTCACATCTTTGCATAGTTCGATTCACATGTTGCGATCTCGATTCACATCTTTGCATAGTTAATTTTATTTTCTATATATTTGTAATTGTTTGTAATCACTCGACACCTTCTTTTCTTCAACCCTTCAGTTTGTAAGAAAGACAGATTCTGAGTGAGGTTTACTTTCCCATTCCCATGTTCTGTACCAATTAAAGATCCTTGCAGATTACAACAATTGTAAGTGCAAGTTATTTCTGTATCAATTAAATGTTTTAATATATTATGACTTGAATTATATTTTGGTTTGTGCATTCCAATTCTTTGTTTAAATTAGTTCATCTTTGATTTCGTAATCCATCTCCTTTATTTTGTATGCTACTTTCCGCGGTCATATGCTATAAATTTCGGCTACTAATTCTTATTTCGTCGCTAAAAACCCTGACTTAGGCCTAAACGGACGCTGTTTTGGCGACTAAACCGAATTTTTTGTCGCCAAAACCCTGCTTTCAGCTACTTTTTTTTTTTGTAGCCAAAAAGGTCCACTTCGTGAAAACAGTTTTTAGTCGCCAAAACACCTATAATCGGCGAAGCGAAGTTTAGTCGCCAAAACATGACTTTTGGCTACTAAATCATTTTAGTCGCCAAAAACTGTGACTTTTGGCTACTAAACAACCATTAGTCGCTAAAAGCCCTACATGTGGCGACTATATTGCCTTTTAGTCGCTAAAAGCATTATATTTGGCGACCAAAAGAGTTTAGTCGGCGAAAGTGCACAATTTTGGCGACTAAATCCAATTTAGTCGCCAATTCCCCTACTTTTAGCGACAAAAAACGTTTTTTTGGTCGTCGAAAGTGTTTTTTGTTGTAGTGATTTGGTCCGTCTACTTTACACAATGTGTTAATTTGATCCCTGTAGTTTCAATTTTCTTGATTTTGACAGGGACTACATTGACACATTGTAAAAAATACAGGGACCAAATTGACATATTGTTTGACTTTCTATTAAACTAACTTAACAACCGTTATTTATTGGACTAAAATGACACAATCCGTTAAATTAAGGAAAAAAATCGAATAAATTGAAACTACAGAGATCAAATTGACACATCGTATAAAATACATGAACTATTTACATAATTTTCCCTTAAAACTTTGGTCATTGATGGAAAAGACAACATCCACTATTTTTTGTTGGGGCTTGAAGAATCAGTTAGAGATAAATATGTTTTTGCTTGCACTAGTTGATTCTCAGTTATGATGTTTGGCCTCAACTTGCCACTATCTCAAGATGATAGGCAATTGAACATTCATTTTTGTTTAGCTAGCTTTTAGAAACCATTTTGGTTTTAATATTTTTTAGGTGGTACTTTAAAACTTTGGTCATTGGTGGAAAAGACAACAGCCACTATTTTTTGTTGGGGCTTGAAGAATCAGGTAGAGACAAATATGTTTTTTCTTGCACTAGTTGACTCTCAGTTACGATTTTTGGCCTCAACTTGCCACAATCTCAAGATGATAGGCAATTGAACATTCATTTTTGTCTGGCTAGTTTTTAGAAACCATTTCGGTTTTAATATTTACAAAAAAATAATAATAATAATAATAAGAAGACTGAAAAATTGTCTAAGGTTAAGAAACAGCCGGATATTGTTTTCCATTGTTTTTTTGTTTTCTAGGAGTAAAAAAAAAATGCAGATTTTTAAAATTTTCACAATTTTGAGTGCGTTCTAAGAATATTTTCGTAAAAAATATGACAAACAATATTGCTACACTGTGTGAGCCAAGTATAAAACCTGAGCCAATTTTTCACAGGCCCAAATTAAACAAAGCCCATTGGATTGCCGAGAAGTGAAGTGCCGAGCGGAGTGCTCAGCCCTCAGATGATGTGCCAAGTAAGTGGATTAGGCAGAATCGGCAAGCAACTATGCCAAGTACCAGAGTGGACCAATATTGTCCCTTTCCGGAGGTGTAGTAGAAACTTGGGCCCTAACATTCAAATGATGATGACAAACAGGTCAAATTATGTAGGAAATATCTATACCAAATAACTATATAAATAAGATAGATATATATAAGGGAAAATGTATGCACTATCAACCAACTAGACTATCTCTAAAATATTATACTCATTCCCTCTTATACACAATCTAATTTAACCGTCAGAGTGTTAATTCCGACACTCCTAACCGGAATGTTTCTTGTTTCAAGCATCGGACCGAGGATCAAGTAAAAGACTGTTTGGGACATCACTCTTCACACACACTTATACATTTATATCATAATATCTTACTATCTTGTCAACACAATATTGTTATAATGGGTTCTGCCATTCATGTATATCTCCAATGTAATGCGGATAACCTAACACTTTTTTAGATAATTATATTGTAACATTACTCTTTTTATTTAATAATGTATTTTAAAACTGTATGTGTATACCAAACATGAACGCTATTGAATTTTACCCTTTGACGATTAAAAAAATCATGTTTCATATTATTTATTAATTGATATCTTTAATATTATTTTCAAAAATATTAATACAAAAATAATAAATTTTACTATTTAAAACAACAACTATCTAATCAGAGCACCACATAAAATATGCGAATAATTTCTCAATAAAATGACTAAATTTTAAAGAAATTATCTGATAAGTTTGATTTATCACATGATATGCTTACGTTATAATAAAGAGATACATAATTATTTTACTTAAAATATGAAATAAGTAAAAAAGAGTATGAAAAGTTAGTTACATAATCTTATACAATTAGAAGGACACACTGACTTATAGGGATGAAAACGAGTTAATAGATTGTTCACACTACAAGAAAAAGTATTATTGGCTACTAAAAAATCACATTTCGTCGCTGAAAGTATAGCATTTGGCGACTAAAAACGCATTAGTAGTCAAAAGTAAAAAAATTTGGCGACTAAAAAAATTTAGTAGCCAAAAGTATAGGTTTTGGCAACTAAAAATTTGTTTGGTCGCCGATATATGACTTTTAGCAACTAAAAAAATTTTAGTAGCCAAAAGTGAGGCATTTGGCGACTAAAAATCTGTTTGGTCACCAAAAGCGAGACTTTTACCGACTAAAAAAATTTTAGTAGTCAAAAGTAAGGCCCTTTGGCAACTGAAAAAAATAAGTAGCCAAAAGTGAAGCATTTGGCGATTAAAAGCATGTTTAGTAGCCGAAAGTGAGGCTTTTTGGCGACTAAAAAAAAGTGTAGCTGCCAACAGTGGTAATTTTAGCGCGGGAAATTTTTTTTTAACGACTAAAAAATAATTAGTAGCCAAGGTATAGAATTGGCGACTAAAATTATGTTTAGTTGCCAAAAGTGGTGTCCTTTTTTTCTACTAAATAATTTATTTTTATATAAATTATGTTCAATAAAAAATAATTATGTTTATATATATACTTTTATATTAATACGGGTCTAAGTACTATATAAATAATATATGTTGCATATATAATCATATGATGTTATGGAGGCATAGTAGAAAGAGTATGTTGTATAGGGTTTATGGTGTGGAAAGTTGATGGTTCAAATCTCTACAAGAGCAAGGTGTAATTTTTTTTTTTTTTTCCAGAATGAGCTTTTGGCGACTAAATCTGTTTGGTCGCCGATTCCTTGAGTATTGGCGACTAAAACATTAGTCGGTATATGTATAATTTTAAAAAATATAATTGACTATTGGCGACTAAAAATTTAGTCGCCAAATGTATAATTTAAAAAATATAATTAACTATTGGCGACCAAAGTTTTAGTCGCTAAAAACTTGCTTTTTGGCGACTAAAAGTTTTTTAGTCGCCAATACCTTTCCTGACCGTTTTCCAACGACCAAACCAGCAACTAAAAAATTTAGTCGGGGAAACTTAAAAACCGACTTTTGACGACTAAAAATTGACTTTTGACGACTAGAAATTTAGTCACCAAATGTGTTTTTTCTTGTAGTGTCAAGTTTTGTTCGAATAAGTTTTTAACTAGTTGAATACAAGTCGAGTTTGAGTAGCTTGAGTCCTCATTTGGTTTTCTCATTGGGGCTAAAAAAACACAAAAAGACAAAATAGACTATATAAGTCAATAAAACAAAATACTACTTTTTACCCATAATCATTACACTTTTTCTCTCACAAAAATCAAAAAAGTCCCAAAACAAAAGCCAAACGAAGCTAAAACAGTCTCAATACAAAAAAGTTGACTAAAAAAGTCAATGTTAAATGAACCCTGATTTTTTATAGTGTATACGAGGCTAAAAAAGTCTCAATACAAAAAAATTGACTAAAAAAGCCAATGTTAAATGAACCTTGATTTTTTATAGTACATATAAATTTATCGAGTTAAGTAGTAAGTTATTCAAATTTGATTTAAAAACTTGACAAGTTTAAAATTGTATTAAAATTTGACTTATTTACATAATAAATCGATCTCGAATAAAATTTTAACAAATCAAAAATAAGTCAAACTCAAATAACTTGAGTAGTTGGTTGGTTTAATACTTGAGGGACCTGTTATATAATTTCGGCTAAATTTAAAATTTTAAAAAAAAAAATGTGACCAAAATGCAGTGGCATTATTGAATCAAATGCACGTGTAGGTACAGAGTCGACTTGAGAGTCATAAATTAAAGGTGACTGATACGTGATCCACTGCATTTCTTCTATGTTCTTGTTCTCATCTTCAATCTTCCTTCATATTGTCCCACCTGAGGATAGTAACTTCTCATAATATACTTGACCACAATGCCATTATATGAATTAATTATTTCGTAATAATGTTATCAGGTTTATATATTTTTTATTGTATTTTATTTATTACATAATTTTTCGTTACTTCATTAATAATATACGTGGTGTGTGCGTCAATTTCCGACCACACTGCCAAATTAATACTTAGCTGGAGAGTACTGACAAAATAGATTAAGTCCGAACAACTTGAAACGGAAAGAAGAGATTCCAGCGGTAGTTCGTCCACCTAGGGGCACTCCAACGATCAAGTCAGTTATCTCTTAAAGATAGATAAAGTTCTTAACTCACTATTCAGAATATAAATTGCGTACCTTAGACCCATGGGGGCGCCTCCCTTTTATAGCAAACACAATCCTAGTCCCAATAAAAGCCTAGCTCTAGTGGACTTAGGATTACTGCTAATCTTGGACTCTCAGTAGGACTGGGATAAACTCTTTAAGAGCCTTATCTTTACCCAAACTGAAGTCTTCTCTCATTTTAGGACTCTTGTCCCTTATCCGCTTATCCCGGATTCTGGTTTCTTCGCAGATAACCTCGGTCTAGCCGAGATTATCTCGGTGTCATGACCAGGACACGTGGGGCCTCGGCTGGCACTTCGGTGACACCTCGGCCACGTGTTGTCATTCAAAAATTATGTCCCCACAACTGCCCCCTAGGTTCTATTACCTCGGCATACTGAGGTGATGGAACCAACATCATTTCTTCCATCTTGCACGTCGGTTAAGCTCATTTCAACATTTATTGCCAAAGTCATAACTTGTCGGCTCAATAGGTCCAAAACCTATAGCCTACTTTCACCAATGTCTCAGAACCATTAACCAGGTTCATTCAAGTTTCTCAGCCGAGATCATCCTCCAAGCCAAGTTACTGCTCTATTAAATCAAGAACTCCAAGAGCTTCTTTACACGTATGAGCTGTCACGCATGACTACTCAACCGTTCTTGCCACGCGTCCATCTCTCTTTGGGTCGTACCCGACACGTGCCACTAAGTCGCATTGTTCTTGCGTGCGTCGTCTGACACGCACGTCGTTTTTAGGCACATTAATTGCCTTTTTGCCGTCGTTTTGTGTTTCAGCAAAACTTCCTTCCTCTCTCTTCGTCGTTTCACCTTTGCATCCTCATTCCCGTTCAAGCTCTCTCTCTTCACTCTCCCAATTCTACCATTGATTCAAGCGTTCGAGCTCTGCAACTTGCTCCGTTCACCTCCTCTGCCAAGATTTTTACCGCTCCGTCGCTTTTGCAACCGTCGTCTGACTTCGGCGATCCTCACACCGGCCTCACTCTCTCTGGTAAGCCACTATTCCTCCTGGTTTCAGTTCTTGATTTACTTCGAACTCTGTCATATTTGCGAACTTGCTCATGTCCCTGATCGTTTTACTCTGTACCTTGATTTCCACCATGTGCTTAAGTATGTTTACTTCATGATTCTGTTTTTTGCCCAATCCTTTCTTGAATACTCATATTGCTTACATATCTGTTGATTTTTGCCACTGTTCTTGGCTTCACACACCTGCACAAGCTTTACCACTGTGTTCTTGATGATTCATCACTGTTCTTTGACTCTGAATCGCATTCTTGTTTCTATTTGCCGTGTTTTTTTCCAGATTCTTACCTTCAATCTTCACTTGCCTAGACTTAGGATTGGGATTTGTCTATAGAACTTACGAACCTTAGGAAAAACTGTCATGAATTCCCTTTAGATCCATACAAACTCTTACCATAGTACATTTTTAGGTTTTACCCGAGGTCCCTCAAGCCCTTTCAAAACACTTCCTTTTGAAATCCAACACCTTTAATCAAGCTGACATCATGGGTATGTGGAAGAAGGGTAGACACCCTGTCACAACCCAAACCCACCCCTATGGATGCGGCGATGTCAAGTGATTACCAAAGGCACTTGATAATAATACAGAGTAAGGGGCTGGCGGAAGCCAAACAGTAATAAAAAGATGTCCAATGAGCTGTGAAAATCTGAATGCAAAAAGACTTTTATGAACAAGCCACATTCATAACCAAAACATACATACATATGTCATATACACAAATATCCAGGTTAGGGACCAAATCCCTTCACCATAACTGTATAGTCAAGTTTTATTCAGTCAATACAAAACAGAGACAAAAGGGTGAATCTGAAACACCCCAAAACAGCCTTAGCTTGGATGAACTTAGAACCTCGAAGTGAGACACAATGGTTGGCTCGACAAAACGAGAGCTTAACTTGACGCTCCTAGCTTCGGTTCGGTGCCTGGACACCTACATATAAATATAAACAGTGAGCTAAAACCCAGTGAATAACAAATGCGTAAAGGGGTTAAGAATGAATGTCCTTTCATTAATTAAGACAGTCGTTTACATCAGTAAATCAGTTATTCAATTAGTGGCTCATATTTCATGCCATATCAGTCATTTAGAAATCATGACAGTCATACGTGGTACGTCCAATAGCAAAACAGTACAATAGATCTTAATAGACTAAACAGTCAGTTGATGGCCATCAAAACAGTAAACAATAGTAGTTCCAAACATTGGAACTAACAGAGATCTCTGAAACAGTAGCAGTAATAGTAAAAGTATCAGTAAGTTGCTATGGATGCCATGAGTACAGTTTACAAATAGGACAAATATTCATTCAGTAAACAATGTTATTTCAGAAAGTAGTACAATCAATCGTTTAGAATAATTATAATTGAACGTATCTTTACAACATTGTTACTCACAGAGTACTGGGCTATAGACAGGCTAGTCAACGTCCTCGGGTGCCAACCCTACACAGTTGCAGAACGAACACACACACTAAGTTACACACTTGGGATTAATAACTTAACCCCTTAACTTGACTTGGTGTGGTTCTATAACATTATCCTCATTAAGATGCCTTAAACTTGGCTTAGGAATGCCTAGGATGAAATGAAGATGCAAAGATGTACTTTAAAACACTTTTCAAAATTTGCTGAAAACAAGGGTCTCGCTCGAGTATGGCTTTCTTCGTTCGAGCGAGCTTACCAAAACAGAGGGGTCGCTCGCACGTAGACTTCCTCACTCGAGCGGTCTATAAAAATACAAAAAGTACTAGTTGTTGAAATTCTCCGCTCGATGCTCGCTCGAGCGTGAGACACAGGCCTTCACTTGAGCGCAAGTCTCGTCGCTCGAGCGTGTGTCTGCGTCCACAAAAACCTGAGAGCTTGCAATCTACGCTCGAGCCAGCATTCCGTCGCTCTAGCGGAATTCAAAAAACAAAGGTTCTCGCTCGAGCGTGGAATCCTTCGCTCGAGCGAGGAAGCCAAAATCTGGGTTTTCCAGATTTGCCTCCAAAACTCAAACCAAGAATTAAACTTATCAAAACTCAACCTTTTGGGCCAATTTTCTAGAAAATACTTGGAAACTCATACCACAACATGTTTTGAAGATCATTTTGTAAAATCAAGCCCAAAGGTAAGCCAATTGAACACCAATTTCAAAGAAACTTGAAGAACGATGCAAGAACATAACATGCATGAGTTCTTATGAATTCCAATGCTCTAAAACATGATCAAATGCAAGATTGAGCTCAAAATTATGGTGAATTCATGGACTACAACTAAAATATGAACATCCATGTAGAAATTCTCATGTAAATGATCTCAAAACTCAATGATATGGACATGCATGCACACATTGCTTCTCAATTCAACTCTTTAGGCTATAACTTGACTCTAATCTCCAATATTTCCATGAACCATGCAAGAAACAACTTAAATTCATGTTTAAGAGGGTGAATTTCCTACCTTAGGTCTTGGATTCCAAGTATGCTAGCTCAATTTTGCAAATTCTCCTCAATTCCTCTAATTTTCCAAGCCACTCTTGATGAAATCAAGTTTTTCTCCTACTCTCCCTCTCTCTCTCGGTTTTGGTCTTGGAGGTGGGTGAGATGATGTATCAAATGCAAGAATTAAGTCCCAAACAATTTTTTAGAAAATGGCCACTCAATGGCAAAAGTGTAATTACCTAGGTTCAATTAGTTTAACATTATTTAATCTAATTCAATCGTTCCAAATCAAATTCTAATTAAACTTACCATAAAATTATATAAATCCTAATTAGCATATAACACTGATCAATTTTTGATTCGGTTGTCGATAAGGCTTTCAATTCGCAGTTCGAAATGAACAGATCATTTAACGACAAACAGATAGAATGCAATTAAGCAACACACTCACACAAACAATTTAGGATTTCATCCTAATCAATTACTTATGCTCAATCACAGTTTAACACTAATCAGAGGTGAGGGTTGTCACACACCCCGACCAAGTTAGAATATTTCAGGCAGGAGTTTTCCATTCCAGCCGACATCCATCTCAGGTTAGCAGGAGAGAATGACTCTATTATGCCCACAGATGACTCCATGCCCTTCCCTGTCGTAGCTTTCATAGAGTGCGGACTTAGGCTCTCACTCGACATCCTCTTCCGAGAAATCCTTCATTACTATAAGTTGAACCCAATACAGCTCGCCATCAACTCTTACCGAGTTATCAAGGGTATAATAGCCTTAGCCAAACAAGAGAGTGCTAGGGTAACTTTAGCCGACATCCAATACTGCTACACCATGTGTGGCCTCAAGTTAGAGAAATGCTACATTTACTACCTTAAACCGAGGTCCACAGACTACAAAATTGTTGCCGACCTTCCAGACTCCAACAAGGGAGTTGGGGACGATTACTTCATTGTCTCGGGGAATTGGGAGTTCACTCCAGAGGAGGACCTCCGCCTCTACCCTCTTAGCCGAACAGTTTTCGTAGAGGGTAATGATAAAAGCCCAGTGTTAATACTTGTCTTCAAAGTCTTCAATACTTTTGTTCTTTATACGTTCTAACATTTGTTTTCCTTACAGCTCTTCCTCAGCCGGTAAAGGATTTCCGCAAGTCCTTCTTCTCCAGCAAGGACTTGAAGAAGCTACTGGATCTGCCAGTTCACAAACAGAGAGCTCCCTTGCTTCTGAACTTCATCCCAACCTACAAGTCGGTGCTTCCCGACGTTCCAAAAAGGAAGAAAAATAATTCTCCCCATTCTGCCACAACTCCTCCAACAGCCTCATCATCTCAGCCAGATCAAGGATCGACCTCTGATCCAACAGAGCAACCTTCAACCTCGGCTCCATATCTGATCCCACCATCTCAACGCCAACGCCGCCATAGGACTGCAATTGTCGCTGAGATGGGTCACAAGAAAGCTATCGTTGAAGATCTTCTAGCCGACATCCCTAACTCAATTAACGCTCAACCAGCACAAATCCAGCCTCAACCAAAGCAAAAGCAAAAAAGACTCAAGAAGGCTCAGCCTAAGGCAACGGTGACTCATATTGATACTGAGGACACCTTGCCAATTTCAAAATTGGCTAAGAGTGAGAAGAGCCCTTCTGCTGCCGAGAAGAGGACCACCGAGGCCCAATCATCCGAATCTACTAGATCAAAGAGGCCGAGGTCGTCCTCTGCGACCACCTCGGGGTCATTAAAACATGATTCTCCCTGGGCCCCGCCAATCACAATCGACGACAAGCTAGTTAAGGCTGGTGATAGCGCCAACGACATTGAGGTTGGCGTTGCCCTCTCCACCGCCTTGCTTCTACCCGAAGATCTTAATCGTAACGCTAAGATGAGCGAATACGAAAATTTTGCTCTGGTGCTGCAGTATTCTGTTCAAGTAAATCTTTCACACTTGATATTTTTCTTTCTCTATTCCTTCATACTCAGAGAATTTTACTAACTTTTATTCTGTTTATTTTTTTTCAGGCGATCCAGCATGCCCACTCTTTCTCAATGCAAGCTTTTGAGATGAGGAAGGAGTTGGCCGACAAGATGAAGGAGGTAGATGGCTTGCAAAAGACCCTGAAAAAAGCCGAGACAAAAATGAAAACCTTGGTAGACCAGGCCGAGGCTGCTGTTAAAGCTCAAGATGATGCCGAAGAAAAGGCAGACGTTACCGAGGCTATTGCCAAGGTCCTCATGGCTGAAAAGAAAGAGGCCGAGACAAAGATGGCCGAGGCCCAAAAAGAACTACAAGATGCCTTGGCCACAAAAGCTGCTGAGATCAAGACTGCAGATGAAAAGGCATACAATGAGGGGGTGGCCGATGTCACGGCGGACTACAAGAGTCAGGTGAAGTAGGCATGCAACAAGGGTTTCACCCTTGGTTGGATGGCTGCTCTAAAAAAGCTTGACGTCCCCAAGGACTCCCCCCTCAAGAATACCGACGTCATCGCCCTGTCATTCCCCCTTCCTCCAAGCCAATCCGAAGACGATTCTGGGTCTGAGGAGGAAGCTTTGGTGAGGAAATCGAAGGAAGTAGTTGGGGCCAAGTCCCCTACTCCAAATGAGCAAGTTCTAGACTTGACTCAAGACGAGGAGAGTGAGGTCCCCAAAAATGACACTCCTGAGAAGACAACATCGGACGTGCCCATTGCCGACAAGAGCATCAACCAGACTCTCAAAGAGATTGATGCCGAGCTCGCTGTTGAGAAGGATGCCGAGAATAATTCTCAAATGTCTTCGGAGCCCCATCCTACTGCTGATGCCCAATAGTCTTGGCTTTTTGCTTTGTACTTAGTACTTTGTCTTACTTTTTGAATCTGACTGAAGTGCCACTTTTTGTAAGCTTGGATCTAGCCGAAGTGCCATTTTTGTAATTTCTGAACAACTACTCTTTTTGGTAGGCCGAAGTGCCCTCTTCTTTTTGAACTGATTCTTCTGAATGCAAGTACAATTTCCTTTGTATGACTCTTGTATGTTTCTGTACTTAGAATAATTTTGTATGCTTTCAAGCATACACCTTATCTATGCAATTTCCTCGGGATGATATACCTCGGTTATAGAAACCAATGGTTTACCTCGGTAAGTACATAAGTACTTCTTTTAATACAACCTTGGTCTTATCTTGTAGATTTTTCTAAAAAATTCTACAAGTGTTTAGACCAATTTTCTTTTAGTCATATCCTTGGTTTAATCTTCAACTTGTAACTTCAACTTGTAAATTTTTCACAAATTTCAACAAGTGTTAAACATAACCTCAGTTTAACTTTAACTTGTAAATTTCTCACAAATTTCAACAAGTGTTAAACATAACCTCGGTTTAACTTCAACTTGGAAACTTAAGTTTCAACAAGTGTTAAACATGATCTCAGTTTAACTTCAACTTATAAACTTAAAATTTCAACAAGCGTTTAAACATAACCTCAGTTTAACTTCAACTTGTAAACTTAAGTTTCAACAAGCATTAAACATGACATCAGTTTGACTTCAACTTGTAAACTTAAATTTCAATAAGTGTTAAACCAATCTTCCAAGCATCAATTTCCAACCCTAGCCCTCTGCCCCCTAATGTGAACCTAAGTTCCACTTGGGTTCTCATTTAAGACTGGGGCTTTGACCTTGTTGTAGAGGTCAGATTCAGATAAAGACTGGCCGAGGTAACTAACCTCGGCCTTTTTGTTAATCTGACTGATACATACTTAGTTCTAATCTGAGTTTGATTCTGCCAATATGACCAGCCCAGGTTATCCCAACTTAGTTCAACTCTATTATATGCAAGTAAAAGTTCTACTCTGCCATATAATAAGTCTAAGTTATTCGTCATGTTTCGCTTAGAAACATCGCCAACTTAGTTCAACTCTATTATATGCAAGTAAAAGTTCTACTCTGCCATATAATAAGTCTAAATTATTCGTCATGCTTCGCTTAGAAACATCGTCAAGTATCCGGTCAATCACATTACACAAGTTTAAAGATCAAGCTAAAACTTTATTACTTCTGCTAATAACAAGATAAAAAGAAATCTTAGAAAACGAGAAAATCTAGTGGTAGAAAACTTTAGATTGCAAGTATTCCAGGGTCTTGGCAATTCTTTGCCTTCACAGTCCTCAACGTGCGTCAACGTAGGCCTTTTGGCTCGTTGGATTATAGGTTTGGCTGACCTGTCCACATTCAGTTTGTGGCAAGTGACCTCGGGGTCAATGCCAGGCATCTCATAAGGCGTCCTATTTGTTCTCAAGAACAGCTCCAGTTCTTTTTCTTCTTCCTCGGCCAAGCCCGAGTCGAGAAGGAAGAAGCGTTCTTCGTTTTCTTGCTGGACAAGGACTTTCTTCAGGGTTTCCTCACTCTTCTCGACTGGCTCTTTGCCGACGTCCTCCAGGACTTCCATGTCTTCATCCTCAACCTCTGCTGGTTTTCCTTCCCAAATGTTGCAAGTAGATTTCATTGCTGCCATGGAGCAATTATTTGCCTGCACTTGATCTCCTCTAACCTCCTCTATCCCATGCTCTATTAGGAATCGCAGCAGCTGGTGCAATGTTGAGGGAACAGCCCCCATTACATGCAGCCATAGTCTTTTCAGAATTGTATTGTAAGGGGAGAAGGTGTCAATTTGGTGAATTCTATCTTCACCCTCTTTGTGCCAGCCTGCATCTCTAAGCTTGCTGTTCCCAGGGACCATGTCGGCGTTCCATTGAACCCAACCATTGGGCCGTTGGACTATTCCAAGTCATCTTGGTGAAGGCCAAGCTCATTGTAACACCTGACATACATGACGTCACAAGAGCTGCCCTGGTCGACTAAGATGCGCTTCACTTGGCACTCTCCAATCTAGAGGGATATTACCAAGGCATCGTTGTGTGAATGCTGCACCATCACCAGGTCTTCCTCAGTAAAGTACACCACTGGTCCTTGGCTCTCGCCTGCCCTAGATCTCTTTTTCCCGACCTGATATACATGTTGTAAGTGTTTTACCTTTTGGGTTTCCCCCCTTATCTCATTCTTATTTACCTTTGAGTAGATCACATTGATTACTCGAGGTCCGCCTGCCTATGGTTGTGGTGCTGTTGGGGGTGGTGTTGTTGGTGCTTGGGGCAGTCTTGTCTGCCATTCCCTTGTTCTGGCTTCATCTACCATGTCCCTTAAATGGCCCTGTCTTACCAGGTCTTCCAGATGTGTCTTCAGGGCTCTGCACCTCTGAGTCAAATGTTTAGCTTCATTATGGTAAGCACAGTGCTTGTCAAGGCTTCTTCCCATAAACTCGTCTGGTACCCTTGCTGGTGCTCTGTAGTAGGGCTGATTACGGATTTTCTCCAAGACTTTGTAAATAGAAATTCGGAATACGATCGTGACTTCCTGAGCAGCCCTTAATCCGATTTCTGGTTTGTTGTAGCCACCATCACCTCGGCCTCACTTCGACGAGCCGTTTTTCTTCTCTGGTTTCGGCGCCTTTGTTCTCGGTGTATCCTCTTCGGCCTTGGCGTACTTCTCTATTCTGGCCATTAATTCCTCCATACTTTTTGGCAGTGTTTTTGCCAATGATTTTCGGAGCAGACAATTATCTTTTAGGCCGTTCTTCAATGATACGATCACCACCTCTTGGTTACATTCTGGTATCCGGTTGAATACCTCATAGTACCTTTGGCATAGGCCCTCAGGCTTTCGTCCTCGCCAATTTTTAGAGCCATCAGGGCATCCACCCTTAATGGATGTAGTTTGTTCATCACGAACCTGGCCACAAATATCTTGGCCAGGCCTTCCCAGGTTTTCACAGTTCCTTTCAGTAACTTGTGAAACCAATCAAATGTAATTTCTCCGAAGGACGAAGGGAACACCTTGCAAAGCAACGGCTCGTTCCCAGTGTATAACACCATCAAGTTCAGGTACAAACTGATGTGAAAGTTGGGGTCCGACTTCCCGTCGTAGATCTGGAATCTCGGCATGCTAAATCTCTTCGGGGCTTCGAATTTGTCCAATTCTATCGAGAATAGCGTTCTCAGCTTGACCAGGGAGGTTACCTCGGCATCTTGTTGCCTCCTCTGTAGGTAATCCCTTAGGTCCTCCTTGGTCCGACCAGGAGCTCGGCTATCTCCTGATTTCAGCCTTTTAGGTGCACTACTCTCAGTTTCATTGTGAGCCCTCTTCGACCTTTCTCCATTAGTTACGTCGAAGCACAACTCTTGCCTTTGAACATGCCGATGTTCTTTGGGGTTTGCTTCCTTGGTGTGATATGTCCTTCGAGATTCTTCCCTTCTCGACTCTCCTCGCCCAACCTCCCTTGAAGGCCCGTGAGAGTGTTTTTCGCTCCTGGTGAGCTGGGGGACTGTAGGAACTGTTTTTTGCCTATCTTGTTGGGCATCTTTCTTGGCCACTGGAATCGGTGTATCTTGTAACGGGAACGGTTGCTGCATGACTTTGTTCTGCATCATGAAATTGACGACCGTTTGCAGGTCCCCCAATTTATTCGCCATTTTCTTTACCTCATTGTCCCTCCGTAGGCATCTATCCTTCCATACTTGAAGGTCGTCCTCGTTATAATACCCGCTTTGGTCTGTTTTCTTTGGTACGTCACCTTCCTGACCGACGTCCTTTCCTCTGTGATTCTGATCACGAGTCTCTTCGTTGCAATTGTCTTCTTCGACATCAAGGTCAACAGGTTTCCCACTCCCAATAGGAGTGTCATCCCCAATCTTCTCTTTCTGTCCGTCGTTGGCCATCTATTCTTCTTTCTTTTCCACAGACGGCGCCAAATTATGTGTGTCAATTTCCGACCACACTACCAAATTAGTACTTACCTGGAGAGCACTGGCAGAATAGATTAAGCCCGAACGACCTGCAACGGAAAGAAGAGATTCCGGCAGTGGTCCGTCCACTTGGGGGCACTCCGACGATCAAGTCAGTTATCTCTCAAAAATAGATAAAATGCTTAACTCACTATTCAGAATATAAATTGCGTACCTTAGACCCATAGAGGCACCTCCCTTTTATAGCCAACACAATCCTAGTCCCAATAGAAGCCTAACTCTAGTGGACTTAAGATTATTGCTAATCTTGGACTCTCAGTAGGATTGGGATAAACTCTCTAAGAGTCTTATCTTTACCCAAACTGAAGTCTTCTCTCATTTTAGGACTCTTGTCCCTTATCCGCTTATCCCAAATTCTGGTTTCTTCGCAGATAACCTCGGCCTAGCCAAGATCATCTCGATGTCATGACCAGGACATGTGGCGCCTCGGTTGGCACTTCGGTGACACCTCGGCCACGTGTTGTTATTCAAAAATTATGTCCCCACACATGGGTAAGAACAATAAAATATGAGATAAATTATATTTATAATTTCTACAATTTGTCACTTATGACAATATAATAAATTGCATCATCCATTAGGCTAAATCCTGAAAACTTCTCACACTGTAATTCAATTAATCTAGCATTTTTCTAAGAAAGTGAACAGAAATAAACAACAAAATGATCCATTAAAAAAAATGAAAATGAATCATTTTAAATTGGATAGAAATCCCTCAAAATCTATGAAGAGAGTGAGTAGAGTAGTTTTCCCGTTGATGGCCCATTTAGAAAATAACGTTTTTAATTTTTTAGTTAAAATATGACATGAAAAGAAGTAATATGTTTGAGAAAGAATTTTTGACATTTTACAAATACACACACACACACACATATATAAGTTCTAAAACTATTGCATCAATTGTGATCAGTGGGAGATTCCACACTCAAAGTTTAGTTTAATTGTCAAAAAAATGTTTTCTAAAAATATAATTAAAAGAAATTGAAGAAACGAATATAAATAATTTATTTTTTCAATCATCATTAAGTTTACTCGTGATGCATAACTTTTTATTAGAAATGGTTTGTGTTACAAATTGGGCGCCCATGTGGCATGACCCTTTGAACCTTTTGAACCTTTTCCATAGAAGTTTGAATTTGAATTCAAAATTTATTTGGATAACCATTCAGGATATCTATATCTATCATATCAACTGATATGGATAGATTGATATATATGGTTATATATCTGATTATATATTTTAGATAATATATTGATATATCAAATACGTATATCAGAAACGTTATGGGTTTTACCATAACCTTTTTCCCAGACTCTCTCTCTAACTCTCTCCCATATGAGAATGATTGTGTGGGTGATACTTATTTTGTAGTATCACTCCATTGCTGGGTTCGTGGTTCAGATTCTGGAAGCACGTGATTTATCCACGAGATTCTTCACTTCAGGTTCTGCTAAAAGGTATGATCCGAAATATTTTATCCACTGCGTTATATACTTTGATTAACATTGGTATCAGAGCCAATATGGGTATTTTCGTGCTTATTTTTATGCATTAAAATATCTGTATATTTTTTATAAATATATATACATGATATATGCATGAAAATTAATGAAGAAGTAAGATGAAGTGCAGGTTTCTACACTTCCACTCCCATTAGATTGAGAGTGTAAAATACCTCATTTTTATGTTCATTAAATTTTTTTAAGACCATAAATGTTTTTGTTGTGAAAAATGGAGTCTGGCAATAGCAAAATTAGACCAGAAAACATCCTGGAAGGCGGCGCGTGTGACTCACGCGCTATATGACGCCGCCCAGCGGATCCACGCGCCACCACGTGCTCTCACACGCTACCACGCGCTGAAACGCGCGCGCTATCCGTGCCCTTCCACACGCACGCTTTAAACCGCACTGCTTTGAGCCACGACACGCGCGCGCCATACGCCGCGCCGCATTGAGCCGCCTCGTGCCAAGTTGCGCTGCATTGAACGGCGGTAAGCCTAGCCGAGCCATTTTTTCTGTGCTGGCTTGGCTCTAAGGCTCTATTTGTTTTTTTTTTTTAATTCTGAATTGCGTTAAATAGTCATAAGTAATTCGTTATAGCTTTGTTTTAAGCATGGTTGGTACTGTTAGATTTAGAATTATATTTTCTATCTTCTATAAAATTTTCAAAATTTTATGAAAGTAAAAAATATTTTTCCTGAAATAATAACTCATTATTTCTACTTTAAAATGCATCTGGCGTTACATGATTAAGTTTCCGGGGCTGAATTTTTTATTGTAGACTACTGTTGTAATTTACTATTTACTGGTATAGTTATTGCATTTTACCAGATTTTGGAATATTTATTTCTAATTTTATGTGTATTTATTAGTTATTTAAAATATCAGAAAATTTCAGAAGTGATATACTTTCTATTATGGCATAATTTGAATATTAAATACAGCATATTGTTATTTTTTTCCTATAGTTTCTAATATGTTGTAATTAGAATAGCATGATTAATTGTTATTTGTTTAAATTCCATTATTAATTGTGACATAGCATGAGTTGGTTATGAATCTACATTATGCTATTGTATGGAATTAGAATTTTTTATCACGGTTTTAGACATGCCATAGTCAGTGAGAGGTTATTCGGTTGAGAGAAATCTTTGTAGATTAACTCCCGAAAACCAATATTTTTGCGCATAAATTAAATTAAATTTTGGATAATTGTCACCTGTGGCACAAGAGATGATTACGAGCATAGCGGATTTTCGATCTTGCGACTTGTGTAATATTGTCACTATTTAATTTAGATTTTTGTGGCAAAATTATATTATGCTAATCAAATTAATCCCAATGCGAATTTCTCTCTAAATTGACTTAGCTTATGGAAGTTAATTGGTTGACCTAGACTTAGAGATGTTCAAATGTGAATAATATAATCATATTCTTTAGATGAGCAAAAGTCTTGGAGACTTTAGGTTAGACCTTAATTGAGCCAAAGGAAACATGATTCAAAGTTGCCGTGGTTTTATTGCCTTGTTTGGCACAATAAAAACTAATGTGTGCGCTATGGCTAGCGGCATGCTACGTAATTTTGGTTGGCGAGTTTTGGAGTTATGACACTACTAAAAAAAGTACTTTTTGCGACCGTCACATGCCGTCGCAAATAATAAAAATACAGTCGCAAAAGACTTTTTGCGACGGCCTATGCGACCGCACATGGGGGACGCAAATGTGGGGGTGGCAAATACTTTTTGCGACGGCAAAGCAACGGTCGTAAATTATTTGCGACCCCCTAAACTACTTTTTGCGACAGCTATTTTGCCGTTGCAAAAAAAAAATAAATAAATAAAAAACACTTTTAGCGACCATTGTTTTACTGTCGCAAATAATTATTTATTAAAAAAATCATATATGGGTTTGCTACAACAACAAAATCAATTACAAGCATCAAACAATTTTTTGTAAATGAAAATTAACAAATTAATTAAATTTATAATAGACATTATTCATTAAATACATTGTACTAAAAAATTCAAGTCTTCAAAAAAAAAAGAAAAAAAAGAAGAGCAACATAATTTTGGCTTCCAACATCAACCGCTCGATCATATCAACTATTCCCTCAACAAAATCTGCAAAAACATATATTAAACTTGACTTGAAAATTTAATGCACTTAAATGTGTTAGTTTAGCTTGAAATAATAAAAATAAAACTATGTCAGTGACCTATCTCTACGGCAGATCAGTGATTTGCAACCAGAGTTTCAATTACCTTAAGAGCAACTTCAAGCTTAACTATGGGATCACTTAATTATGGCGTTCGGAATTATATAACAGTATTGTGGCGAGAGATTTCCCTAAGAACTCCACCATCACCACCACCTACAACCAAAACCTGCATCAAAGTAATTCAATTAAATTTAGCACAAATACTTGACAAACAGAATAATTATAGATTGCATAAACATGAAGAGCAAAAGATAGCTAGCTCTACCAACAATGTTTTCCTCAATCATTGGCAACTTAAATTACAAGTTCTCTTTCTACTTGTAAATATGATGAATTGAGTGAGTACATGGATCTGGGTTTACCAGAATTTTTTTTTTCATTGCCTCTGCATACAGCAAACAAAT
The DNA here is from genome assembly GCA_025200525.1 of Camellia lanceoleosa. Taxonomy (NCBI): domain Eukaryota; kingdom Viridiplantae; phylum Streptophyta; class Magnoliopsida; order Ericales; family Theaceae; genus Camellia; species Camellia lanceoleosa. The sequence goes on along the minus strand of CM045766.1, from coordinate 116,520,229 downwards.
CTTTTATATCAGCCATGTAACAGAAAGCTCTCAACCTCTCTCAATAATGAATATAACTATAATTTTACCTTGAAGCCTATAAACCAGGGATGTTGGAGCGTAATATTTGAGGTCTCTTCTTTTTCCTCTCTATCTCGCTTAGCTTCTCTTGAGCGTGACCAATTCAGTTGTCCGAATGATTTTGCCTGCAGAATAAAAAATAAGCGGAGGAAAAACATTAATTGGGTATTCAATATTAGCCGAGGTCAAAAGAATCTGAACACGGCTTAAATAGTTCACTGATTCTGCAGTTCCATTATTTGTGGTTCTTTCTCCAAATTTTCCCTACATAAAGAGATTATTTAGAATATGTCGCGTTATATGATTTTAACGGTGTATGAGATGCAATTATGTGTGCATGTGTACATATGTAGATTTATAGTAATTTAGTGAACAAAAGAACTTACTAAGTACCAAAGCCTCCTTGAAGTTCATCTCTTAGGCGATGTTGTTGACACGGAAAAATATGAAAGGTCGAACAATTGCAAAATTAATTGAAACAAGGCTACCACAAAATGACTATTATTAATATATGTCAAAGTTGGCTATCTCCCCACATTGGCGTACCTATGATACAGTATTAGCTCACCTCAAATGCATGAGCTAGTATGTGGTGTGTTGCAGTAAGGTACAACCTAGATTGTCTAATGGCTATTCTAAATTCTAATGTAACGGGTATTGTCTACGGACATGCTTTCGTTATAACTTCAATCTGGTTTGATATATCAATGTCCAATAAGTTGTTGAGCTAGACATACTATTTCATTTGAGAGTCAAAGCGAAAAATAATTTCATTCTTGCATTCTGACAAAGATTCTATATCACATCTTGTAATGAGATCTATAAATAGGGACAACTAAATGAAATTTTTTTTTGGGTGAATAACTAAACTGAATTATGGCATACATTAAACAGAAAGGAAGTTTGGGAGAAAAAAAACATATAGTAACTAGAGCAACCAAGGTGCAAAAAGTTCTGAAAGTTACTAGTATGAAAGAAAAATGGAAGCATAAGAACCAAAATCAACTTACATTGTTTTGAATTTTAACTTGGTCAATGAAAGTAAATTGGTGGTATGCATCTTTGTGGGATAAAAGCTTCCGTAACTCATCAACACTAAAAGAGCGAAATAAGAAAAGAAGAGAATCATCGAAAATACAAAATGCAAAGCGAAAATTTTTAGGACTCGGATTTCTAATTGATTATTGGCAATCATAAAAGCAATGAAAATTGATTCCACAAGACCCCCTCCTCAAAAAAACAAAAAAACAAAAAAAAGAAGAAGAAAAAAACATCCAGAGAAGGGCATGTTTGGGAGGAAAGGAACCATGCTCTTGCTATTTGTATGGCCAATAACTATTGTAGTGTCAGCAACATATAAATACATATATCTGTCTACATATTTATATGATTTAGAACTCAACCTTGATCATTCATATTTCTACCAGCTATATATAAGGTTTAACAAAAACCGAATTCCTTCCCAACAACTAGGATGCTAATCAATGCTTTCTTATGTAATCAGTACATTACCAAAATATATTATGCTTATGACACCACTCCCCATCTATCTTAATGTAATGAAGAAAGTTCTCAGCATGCCATATTCTCACATGGTGTGGTACTTCCAAAGGAGTCCACCATAATAGTTTTCAAAATATGCAGAATGATTTGAATAATATGCAACTCAAATAAAACCTACTATATAAAGTTGTTAATCAATGTCAGAGTGTCATATCATGTCCATGTTACCTTCTTAGAAGTGTCAGTGTTAGTTTGCAATGAATTTCATTTATCTTTTGTTAAGTATGAGTTGCATGCTTGGGTTTTTAATGAAAATATATTTACCTCTTTGACCAATTTGTAAGTTTCTTACATAAATTGTTTCATGTCATTGATTATGTGATTTAGTAGTTTATTCTTGTAATATATTTACATCAAATTACTTTTTTTTTTTAAATGTATGAATATATATGTTAATGTATCTAACGATACACAATATGATATATATCATAAAAATGATACATGATACATATCATGATAAAATAATAATTAGCAACGTAATAATAATGAATTAGGGATCCGTGAGCTTTACCTCTTATCCTTTAAGAACAATAATGCTGACCTCTGCGAAACATGAGATGGTGACTCGCCGATCTATGTGCCTTTGTACCCGAAGCTACTAGAAGAGGTGCTACTAGGAGTTGTTGGGCGGAAGAACTTGGAGAGCTAACTACGATGGAGGATACCATGAATTTGTAGGAATCTCCTGTGGACTTGGTGAGCTTCTTGCTCATGAGAACCCCTATTTATAAACGCAGTTAGTATTAAACATACCACTAAGTTCATAAAAGCAGAACAATTCATGCTCACAGAAATTCATTTTGAACATGTCCGTGTTCATGAGAGAGTATATCATGCATATGAAGAGTACAAATAAGTGATAATCAATGAATGTATGATACACTAAAAGTTCTTAGGTAAGTCAAGAACTGCAAATATAAAAAGGATTTTGTCAATATGTGCCTTAAGGCACATGTTAAGAAGCTTAAATAGAAGAAATTGAGGACATGGATCTGGGTTTATCAGAATTTTTTTTTTCAAAAGGTCTCTAAAATCATAATTAATGCTTTAGGTTTACCTAGATCCAAAACCTCAAGCCCAAGATAGGGAATGAGAGGCTTTGGTATAACTATAGTTGGATGTCAAATATATATATATATATTTAAATCTTGGGTAAATATGGTGATCGCATGCTTGTTGAATGTTTAGTGTGGCCCAATAAGATTGACATTATAAGAAAATACAAATGGATAGTTTTATATCCAACAAAAATTATTATAAAGAAATGAAACCTACATGGCTTGGAGGAATATGTTTGCCGCTCAGAAGATCTAGAAGCAGGGTTCCGAAGCTGTAAACTACACTTTCTGGAGTCACTCTCCCTACCAAAAATAGACATACATAAGCTTGTTACTTTTAGTTTAAATCAAACATAATTGGCACTTTTACAACTATAACAAAAATAATGCACCATGTTCGCAATGAGAGAAGATAATTGTGGGTCAGAATAACTAATACAATGAATATATGGAAGAGAAACAAAATTAAAGCAACAATATCAAATTAACAATCTGTTGACAAATCAACATCTTTAAAACAAAGCTGGACTGTGAACTAGCAAAAAGATGATGTAGCTGTTACAAAAACAAACACTGAATAGCAACAACTACTAATCTTGACTGTTCTCGGTACTCTGGAGGGTAAAAGCCAAGTTTGTACTATAACTCTTGCCATCTCTGCTATTCTTCATGAGGCCAAAGCAAGATGGCCTAGGATTGCCATCACTGCATACAATACCAACTCAAAATAAGAATCATATACTAAAACAAGTATATCAATGAGCAAACTATCTGCGAAACCACTTCACCTTATCAAACAAGATTACGTAGCGTTAGGATCGTGATACTGGTAGCGCCCTTTACTATTGCAATATTCGAGCTTGTGCCAAGTACAAGGCCACCCTCAATCTCATTGCCCATTTCATGGGCTGGTTCTCCCTAAGCCAATTCAACACATAACCAAGTAAGAAAGGTAATAAGCCATGAGCAGATGCTTTAGATATAGCAAAGTATGAATGAAATGATTTTGTAGAAGGGATTGGCTATACTTCACTATGAGTGACGCTAGGAACACAGAATAGATAGGCATGGATTAAACCCAATTATGGAGGGGTCCACTTTCAGAATAAATCTCAAGCTATAATTGCAATTTCATTTACCCATTCTGTATTTTAATTTGTTTTCTTAGCATTATTGATTTATATACATTGTAGTCAAATTAAGAATGTTAATACGGGTCCTACTAGCAACCACACAATAAGTGTTAGTTAAGGAGCAAACAATGTCAAAAAAAGTTAGAATAATACCAATATACATTTCACATATTTTCATACAATTTATACACTATTTCATATTTCAATACACTTTTTACGCATATATCAGCATTAACAAGCTTACCATATCTCTATTAATATTCCCAATTACCTAGCTCTTTAGCACAAAACTTGAAACAAATCAGTGATATAAATCTTGATGAAAAGTAAATTTTAAGTCCAACGTTAACAATTAGTAAAAACCACATAATAAATGCAAGTTGTTGAAGCAAACCAATTAATAAATACATTTCAAATTTTCCACAATTCACCATATAAAGTGTTCACCCTGTACATTCTCAGCATTCAAAGCTAATCAATAATCAATCACAAAACAGACAAGAACTCACAGTGGAAGAGATGCTTGGCAAGTGTTTCATGGGGCATAAACTCTGCAACAAGCAATCTCTCATCTCTTTCATAGCAACATCCAATCAGATTGGCCAACCTCTCACTCCTCAGACTCCCCACAGATCTTGCTTCCTCCTAAACCACACAAACCAATCACACCAATTCAAATACTAACGGTCCAAAAAAAAAAAATCCAAAAACTGAAAATTGAACTGAACTAACAATCGAACTGCTTCCTTATTTACTATTTTTCTTCTTCCCTTCCATAAATGAAAATAAATGATATAAAAAGCTTTAAAAAATCATTTTTCTTCAGCACAAACATCATATTTAGGGGCAAAAAAACAAACAAAAGAAAAAAGCCATAATTTGGACATAACCAAATGCAGATGTTCAAGTTAGAACGGAAACAGTCAGCAAAATCAAGCATTTTAAACAATTACAGCATCTGGTGTGCATTAAAGTGTATTTAAATATATATATATATATAATTGTATCTATATGGCTATAACATTGATAGAAGGATGGGAAAATTGTCAGTTTTATTCAGTATTCCTGAACTAAATGGAACAAAGAACAAAAAAGAAAAAAATAATTTCTGAATCTGGTAATAGTATTGTTTTTGGCTCTTAAAAATGAAAAAAAAAATAAAAATACATTTTTTTGCTCTCGTTTTATAACATTTTCACAATAAACAAATCGAGATTCAAGTCTCACTTGAGGAAAAACAAACGTTTATGATCAATCTGATCACATAAGGAGCTAAACAAGTTCTCAGATCAAGATAGAGAATGAAAATAGATAGAAACATTTCAGATGAGAAAAGAAAGAATTATAATTGAAAACCTAGATTTCCTAAGTCAGATAGAGAGAAGCAGAGGCGATAGAGGAGGTTGAGGATTGCAAATTTACTTCTATTCTCACAAGACACCGATGAAATCACCTAATTTGCAATGAAATCACGAAAATTCAACAAATTGACAAGTATATTACAAGCTTGAGAACTCAAGAAAGCGAGAGAGAGATTGGGAGAGAGATTGAGAGGAGAGAGAGAAGAGAGCGAGATTGAAAGAGCGATTCATACCGATGGAGACCTTGAGCGAAAATGGCGGCGAAAAAGAGCGAGAGCGAGCTATGCATGTCTGAATGTCAGAGAGAGAGAGAGAGAGAGAGAGAGAGAACAATCCGTGTTTTAATTTTTCTAAAACTAGGGCAAATATAAGGAAGGAAAACGGGTAAAATAGGAATAAATTGGTTATTTGCGACGGCTAACCAAGTGGTCGCAAATTATATAGTAGCAAAAGGTCCTTTTTCTAGTAGTGTGAAATTATTAAGCCCTCAATAGATCTGTATATGATCTTGACTATTAAGCTACGCGGATTGACTTTGTAATTTGACTTGTAATGATGTTGCATCATTGGATGAAGTAACATTCAAGAGTCACGTCATCCAAGAAATGCGAGCTTAAATGAATTAGTCATTAAGTGTAAGATGAGTAATTAGTATGAGCAGTGTTTTGCTCTCTACCCAACTATTGGGAGTGGATAGAGCAAAAAAATTTCACGCACTATAATAATATGCATTAAAGTATCACTTAAGGTTAAAAGATTAGCGCTTAGTAGCAGCAAAATCTATTAACACTAAGTGAAAAGATTAGCGCCAAGTAGCTGCAAAATCTATTAACATTGCCAACTTATCTAAGTCTAGACACTTCCTGTTTCCACACTTGAGTGTGAGACATGTTGAGGTGCTTTTTTGTATGATTCCTTAGCTAGGCTAACGTTTTTTTTTTAATAACGTTTACCACTAAGCACAAAAGTTGCAGCATAGTAATGAAAAGGTCAAGGCCGCCAAGGTTGTTATGACTCTAAGAATTTGACGCATCGCTTGTGAGAGCATTGTGTTGAATAAGACTCTTTAGCCTAATTCGCGCTTAAGTTACTTCAGGAGCTGTCATAGATTAATAGCTTATTCTCTCCTTCTTGTAGGTAGTAGAATTAATTGCAAGTAACTATGAAGCAAGAAATAGAAATGGCAAAAGAAGTATTGTCATCTTTCAACTAGATGCAATAAAGTGTATAGAGAATAAAATTGACTTGAAGGTGTAGGGGATTAGCACTTAGTAGTTAAATTTGTGACTTAGGCACACTTGATATCTCCATGACATCCTTTTATGATCTAGTGAATATGAATTAGTCGTGAGTCATTACCTAGTTGAGCCTAAACCTTTAAAACTTGTCTTCGAGAACTCACACATTAAAAGGATTGGAATTAGTTTATGACAATGGTCATGAACCGGTGGCTTATTATACTTAATCACATTAATGAGATGATGACACGATGGTTTGAGTAGGCCTTCTCGGGCTCACTCACTTATGGCATCCTGCTCTCATGTGAATGTATAACTTTGTTCGCAATAGGTGCGCACAAGTAAGTAAGAAAGCCGTAGAAGGTCATTTGTTTTGGCGCATTTAGTCCACTATAATATTTGTGACAAGATATGTGTAAGGGTATGATAGCTAAGCCTCAATCTTGACACATTTATAGATTACGATACGCATCTGAGTCAAGAATATTTGATCTCCCATAAAGTTTTGAGATGATTTTTGACATTGCACATATGAGGTCGAGATCAATTAGATAAGAGCTTCTGTGCTTTTAGTTTTGACCAAGGTAGCAAGTATCTATTTGAGTTTTTTTTTAAGAAAGCTCTGTGAAGAGAAATGGATGCTTGGAAAATTGATTATTCCTAGTACTCAACAACACAATGGTGTAGTAGAGATAAGGAATTAAGGATTGTTAATGTTAGATGGATAATGGCGCAAAATGTTTCCTAATTGGGAATTGCACTTTAGTTTGTTGTCTATATCCCTAACTAAGTGCCCTTCATATCAGATTTTACACTCCATTTAAGTAATGGGTTAGCAGATAGCCATTTGTGGGCGAACTGTAACCATCAAAGCAGCTTATCCTTATTTTACTTCTCATAAGGTTGCGAAGTTAAAACCTAGGGTTCTATAGCGCATTATTGTATGTTGTCTTGTAAACATATAGGGTTATGTGGCGCATTATTATATGTGTAACAATTCAGATTTCTAATTATTTTGTAGAATTTATACGAATATTATTTAATCTCAGTTCAGAAAATATATAATTTATTATATATTATTATGTGTAATTTTGTATAATAATATAATTATTAAAAGTTTAGGGGTCAAAATATAAATAATAATAATAATGGGGTGTAGTACTAAAATAAATAATTTATTTTCTGTTGATATATGATAAAGTGTAATTTAATTAGAAATTAAATTATTTATATAATTATATTAAAATATTGGGTCAAAGAGTAATTATTTTAAATATTTATTTAGGATAAGATTGAATCTATATAATTATTATCAAATCTGGAGAGAGGAATACGGAGCAGCCACGTGTTGGCCGATTAACGCGTTCACGGCTCTATAAAAAGGAGAGGTGATCTGAAGAAAGAAAAAGAGAGAAGAAAAAGAAAGAAGAAAGAGAGAAAGAAAAGGAAAAAAAAAAAGAAAGAGAGGAAATGAAGGAATGAATAGTAGAAGGTGAAAGAATCTTTGGTGGTGGAAAGAAATAGTAAGGTATTAAAGTTAAGGTGAGTTATATTATACCTTGAGTCACCAAAATGTATTTTACTTATGTTTTAACTTACCATATTTATTTTACATAAGTTATGTTTTATTAGTATATTAATCAAAGTTATGTTTTATAAATATTTCAGTTACGTGGTTTTATTTCTGAACCCTATTTGCTTAAAAGGAAACCCATTGATATGCCTATTTTACTTTTAAAGAATATTTGGCTATGATCTTATATGAAAATATGTTTTGTGAGTACCACCACATGAGTCTCATACCTTGGGGGACTTAAATAACCATTGGCTAGTGGTTGACCACATTGTGGTCCAGTGTTTGTCGTGGATCCATTGACCAGTGTAGTGCTTGGCACTTAGTGATGTACCGTGGTTATGGTTGTATAGTGATTTCCGTATTACGTGATCCAAGGTATATGCCAAATGATTTCCGTACTATGTATGTTATATATCAAGTTCTTTTAGCCAATAACGATCCATGGTGAATTTTATGCCCTTATCCTCTTAGTATAATATTTCTCACCCTCCCATGTGCTTATAGTTTTTTTTACCACTTTCAGGTGACATGTCAGGACCAGCGTATAGGGTAGGCACAAAGCACTTTTATTGATGTATTTTTTTTTATGTAAATATCGGCCTTTTTTGTCAATACATTTTGTAATAAAAATAGACGCTCCAATGATTATTTTAATACCCTCATTTAAATATTTCTTCTGCTTGCGTTTATTGATCTGTTTAAGAATTGGCCGGAGGTAACCTTGGTTACTAGCCATCACGATGCCTAACCCTTTGGTACGGGGAGCGGATCGTGACAAATGGTATTAGAGTAATGGTTTATAAAAAAAAAAAAATCATCATTGGAACATAGGACACATGCACATTTAGGAAGTAGGATAGCGGGTAATTAGTACCAAATTATTAAATTTTATTCGTCGATTTAATTATATTATAATTTTATATGATTATATACATATAATAAATTTTTTTTTTAGTGTTCCTAATTTGTGAAGGATATTAGATATAATTTACGAATGAAAAAAAGAAACAAAAGATATCAAACACTCACAAAAAAAAATTATAATATAATTAAATATGCATAAATTCTAATTTAGTATTAAAAAAAAAAATTCAACTTTTAAAAGTGGGTTCCAATTTTAAAAATACTAATTTTTTTCCAATCAATGAAAAGTTCATCTCAAAATTTTCAATTATTGCATATAATTCTGTCATTGTGTTCTTATTTTATTTATTTTTATCGTAAATAAAACGAGTGAAATTTTTTTTAAAGTCACCCATTATTTCTCATTTCGGCCCAAACTAATTTTTGACAACTAGACAGTGAGTTATTTTTGGTAAAGTTTTTTTTTGAGGTACTACTTTCTATCAGATTAATCATCTAATATATATATTTATCAGAGTGCGCAGCGGATAGCTTACACATATGACAAATTTTGAGGACGAAATTTTAAAAGGAGGGAAGATTGTAACAACTCTGATTTCTAATTATTCTGTAGAATTTATACTAATATTATTTAATCTCAGTTCAGAAAATATATAATTTATTATATATTATTATGTGTAATTTTATATAATAATATAATTATTAAAAGTTTAGGGGTCAAAATATAAATAATAATAATAATATAGATAATATAAATAATAATAATAATAATAATGGGGTGTGGTACTAAAATAAATAATTTATTTTCTGTTGATATATGATAAAGTGTAATTTAATTAGAAATTAAATTATTTATATAATTATATTAAAATATTGGGTCAAAGAGTAATTATTTTAAATATTTATTTAGGATAAGATTGAATCTATATAATTATTATCAAATCTGGAGAGAGGAATACGGAGCAGCCACGTGTTGGCCGATTAACGCGTTCACGGCTCTATAAAAGGGAGAGGTGATCTGAAGAAAGAAAAAGAGAGAAGAAAAAGAAAGAAGAAAGAGAGAAAAAAAAAGGAAAGAAAAGAAAGAGAGAAAAGGAAGGAAGGAATAGTGAAAGGTGAAAGGGTCTTTCGTGGTGGAAAGAAATAGTAAGGTATTAAAGTTAAAATGAGTTATATTATACCTTGAGTCACCAAAATGTATTTTACTTATGTTTTAACTTACCATATTTATTTTACACAAGTTATGTTTTATTAATATATTAATCAAAGTTATGTTTTATAAACATTTCAGTTACGTGGTTTTATTTCTGAACCATATTTGCTTAAAAGGAAACCCATGGATATGTCTTTTTTACTTTTAAAGAATATTTGGCTATGACCTTATATGAAAATATGTTTTGTGAGTACCACCACGGGAGTCCCATGCCTTGGGGGACTTAAATAACCATTGGCTAGTGGTTGACCACATTGTGGTCCAGTGTTTGTCGTGGATCCATTGACCAGTATAGTGCTTGGCACTTAGTGATGTACCATGGTTATGATTGTATAGTGATTTCCGTATTACGTGATCCGAGGTATATGCCAAATGATTTCCGTACTATGTATGTTATATATCAAGCTCTTTTAACCAATAACAATCCATGGTGAATTTTATACCCTTATACTCTTAGTATAATATTTCTCACCCTCCCATGTGCTTATAGTTTTTTTTACCACTTTCAAGTGACATGTCAGGACCAACGTGTGGGGTAGGCACAAAGCACTTTTATTGATGTATTTTTTTATGTAAATATCGGCCTTTTTGGTCAATACATTTTGTAATAAAAATAGACGCTCCAATGATTATTTTAGTACTCTCATTTAAATATTTCTTCCGCTTGCGTTTATTGATATGTTTAAAAATTGGCCGGAGGTAACCTCGGTTACTGGCCATCACGATGCCTAACCCTTGGGTACGGAGAGCGGGTCATGACAATATGCTGTCATGTAAACCCTCCAAGTCATGTGCATATAGGTAAGCAGTTTTATGGTAGTGTAACTAAGTCACAAAAAGTTTTCTTAGTAAATGTGACGTAAATAGAGTTTTGGAACTGTCACGCCCCGAACTTGCCCCGAAAAGTCCGGCAACGTGACCGGCCAGTAATTCGTAAATTACCTCCGGCCTTACTGTACAAAACATAAATAAACGGGGCCCGCGGAAGTGAAAAAGAAACCTAATAGTCCAAGAGCTGTGCATTTATATAAACATACATTACATGCCAAAAATGAGTTAATTACCCACTATCTTTACACAACATGATCATATACAAAACATAAATGTATGCCACAGATGCAAGACAAAAGAAAAGCTCTCAAAACGGCCTTCCAGGCCTAGCTCCGGCTCAGAGCACTCAAAACGGTAGGCTTTCAAAACGGCGGCTCGAACCGAGACTCCGCCTAGGCTTGACTCCCAGAAGGCTCACCTATAAATACATAAATACAAATAATGAGCTAAAGCTCAGCAAGTAACATTAAAGTAAAGGGGTTAGTGAACGAACTCCAACATTCTTATAAAACGTAATAAAACATTCATAATCATAATCAGTCATCATGTAGAACATACGTAATGGCATACTCCATAGAACATAACATGTGTCGACTAACGACTAGAGTAACCGGTCCCGGACACCGATTAAACACATACCGAGATCTCGTAAACTGGTCATGGGCTTGTCCTTCCATGCCGTCCCCCATGACTCATGACGCATGGGCCTGCATGTTCTCGCCCCCATGACTCAACTGACTATGGATGCCATACTAGGTTGCAATAGAACATTCGTTCACAGAAAACATTCTCATTTCAAAACGTATCATATCATAGCACTTTTAGAACATAATTTCATATTAACATATCTTTACAGAAATGTCACTTACAGAGGGTTTCCGAAACCGATGGCACGGTCTTCACCTCTTGACCTGCAAACATCAACATTATAACACATTCCTTAACATATATCATCATCAATTCACATAATTCATGCATTCTCTTAGTGGTGTTACCATCTCATAATCTCATTATCTTAACTTTTTTAAGGTTTAAACATGCCCAAGATGCGATGAGGATGCCAAAACATTCATTGGAACACTTCCTGAAATTTCTGAAAAATGGGTCCCCGCTCGGCGTAAACCCTTTCGGCGGATTTGTGAATGAAGACAGAGATTCTGGATGCGTGCAATCCCCGCTTCGGCGGCGGATCCTTTCGGCCGATGTGTGAAAATTCTGGGTTCTTCTTCCAAACTTCCAACCCAACATGCAATCTCCAAAATCATGAAAATCAAGGTCTAAATACTTGAAAACACTTGAAATAAGGCTTCATAACTTCCAAATAACTTCAATAAACATCATATCATAAAAAGCCATAAACGTGCACCTACAAGCTTCATATTTCAACATCCATGGAGGTCTCCCTCAATGTGCTCAATAATCATAATTTCATGTCATATAGGCTCAAATTACACATAATTTCTCTTCCATTCTATTTACTTGCCATGAAACCATGGATGATTCAACTTTATTTCAAGAAATTAGGGGGGAATTCTCACCTTAGTTGCTTTAATGGAGTTGTAGAGCTTAATCTCTCCTTTCCCTTTCTTCTTTCCTCTTTGCTTTCTCTCTCTCCCGAATGTTCTCTCTTCTCTCTCCCCTAGATATTTCTTTCTTTGATTTGAGTTAAAGGGTCAAAGCATCCTTATCTTTATAATATGTATATATATCAAATAAATAAACATTTGTGCCATAAACTCAAGCCAAACAAGACTTAGCGATTCAGACGCAATTCAGTCCTCAATTTATTTTCTCAAACAGTTCCAAAAATTCCCGGTATCACATAGACGTGCTCAATCTCATTTTCTGAACCCATTACGGTCATCAATTTCAGTCCCGAAGTCGTACTTCCAATAGATATTTTCTAATTCAAACAGATTTTTCTCAATTAAATCACGTAAACACATAATTAATTACTGAAAATGACATCATACGGTTCTGGGTCGTTACACTCTTCCCACCTTAGGAAGTTTGGTCCTCCAAACTTAACTTATTCTGACAAAAGTTCAATCAGAAATCTGAGTTACACATTCTTAATTTCCCCCATCATAAATGTTCCATCCATGCAAAGGTGATATCATAACAATAGAATCCATAGCAAAGGTAATAATAAAGAAAATTCATTCTATCATCAGGTAAATATTCCACGTTCAATAATCTCCATCGTATAGGTAATGATGCTATCTTACGAAATAGTAAAGTCATACCTGTCTTCGCTTTTCCAGTATTTGGTGCCTTTTCGGGAACTAAGCTATAAACTCTTGCTTGCCTCAAAGCATTCCCCTCGGAAGCAGACGTTGTAATCGTCATCGGTGTCGTTGTTGAGTTAACTCCACTAGCAATAGGTCTCTCATTCCGTGAGTAAACTTGTGGACAAGTTTTAGCTAAATGTCCCTTCTGTCCACATTTGTAACAGGCTCCAGATCCACGGCGGCAAATACCCCAATGCTGTTTCCCACAGTCTTTACACGTAGGCACACCTCCCTTTGTAGTATCAGTAATGGTTAGATTCGATTTGTCATTTACGGAGCCCACTGATTCACTAATCATTTCTAGCTTCTGTTTCTTAAATGTCTTACCCTCCCTGTCAGTCATTGTCGTTGATTTGGACATTTTCAAAGCCGCAATATTTGTCTCGGACATCAGTGCCCTATCCAGTACATCAACATATTTCTCCAATTTTAGCACATTCACTCGGTCAAGCACTTCAACCTATAGACCACCCTCAAATTTCCTTGCCTTTTTATATTCGGTATCAACCATATGAGGAGCGTAACGAGCTAGTTCAGTAAATTTACTTTCATACTCTGCTACTGACATTGCACCTTGCTTCAGCTGCTCAAATTCAGATATTTTCTTGTCTCTCATACATTGTGGGAAATACTTTTCATAAAAGATCTCTTTAAATCGGTCCCATGTCAAATCCCTATTCTGATCCCGTACCAACATCCACCATCGTCTAGCTTCTTCTGTCAGAGTAAAGGTTGCTAACAACACTTGGTGGTTTCAATTTCTTGTATTTCTGTGTCAAACTGATAATGTCATCATTGTTCATCTGTTCTACTTGCACGGGTGGTGGTGGAGGAGGCGGAAATGGCTGTCTCTGCTGTGGTTGTTGGTTTTGTTCTAGCTGCTGTCTAACCAACCCAGTCAAGACTTCTACCATTCTTTCTAATCGATTCATTCTTGCATCAGACGGTTCTGTTTCATCTACGTTTCTTGCATTGATATCCTCCATTGTCTATAGAACCCATAAGAATAGCACATTTCATTTTCCATATACTGTTTCCCTTACTATCTTACCATTCACAATTCTTGTTCCTCATTTTCATAAAACACACACACACATGCACATATGCTCATGCCATGCTCTATATCTTTTCTAATGCACCTAACAGCTCATATGGACACGTGTGTGGGTAAATTAACTCGTGCGCTCTGATACCACTCTGTCACGCCCCGAACTTGCCCCGAAAAGTCCGGCAACGTGACCGGCCAGTAATTCGTAAATTACCTCCGGCCTTACTGTACAAAACATAAATAAACGGGGCCCGCGGAAGCGAAAAAGAAACCTAATAGTCCAAGAGCTGTGCATTTATATGAACATACATTACATGCCAAAAATGAGTTAATTACCCACTATCTTTACACAACATGATCATATACAAAACATAAATGTATGCCACAGATGCAAGACAAAAGAAAAGCTCTCAAAACGGCCTTCCAGGCCTAGCTCCGGCTCAGAGCACTCAAAACGGTAGGCTTTCAAAACGGCGGCTCGAACCGAGACTCCGCCTAGGCTTGACTCCCAGAAGGCTCACCTATAAATACATAAATACAAATAATGAGCTAAAGCTCAGCAAGTAACATTAAAGTAAAGGGGTTAGTGAACGAACTCCAACATTCTTATAAAACGTAATAAAACATTCATAATCATAATCAGTCATCATGTAGAACATACGTAATGGCATACTCCATAGAACATAACATGTGTCGACTAACGACTAGAGTAACCGGTCCCGGACACCGATTAAACACATACCGAGATCTAAATGGTCATGGGCTTGTCCTTCCATGCCGTCCCCCATGACTCATGACGCATGGGCCTGCATGTTCTCGCCCCCATGACTCAACTGACTATGGATGCCATACTAGGTTGCAATAGAACATTCGTTCACAAAAAACATTCTCATTTCAAAACGTATCATATCATAGCACTTTTAGAACATAATTTCATATTAACATATCTTTACAGAAATGTCACTTACAGAGGGTTTCCGAAACCGATGGCACGGTCTTCACCTCTTGACCTGCAAACATCAACATTATAACACATTCCTTAACATATATCATCATCAATTCACATAATTCATGCATTCTCTTAGTGGTGTTACCATCTCATAATCTCATTATCTTAACTTTTTTAAAGTTTAAACATGCCCAAGATGCGATGAGGATGCCAAAACATTCATTGGAACACTTCCTGAAATTTCTGAAAAATGGGTCCCCGCTCGAGCGGCCAAACCCCCGCTCGAGCGGACTGTGAATGAAGACAGAGATTCTGGATGCGTGCAATCCCCGCTCGAGCGGACTGTGAAAATTCTGGGTTCTTCTTCCAAACTTCCAACCCAACATGCAATCTCTAAAATCATGAAAATCAAGGTCTAAATACTTGAAAACACTTGAAATAAGGCTTCATAACTTCCAAATAACTTCAATAAGCATCATATCATAGAAACCATAAACGTGCACCTACAAGCTTCATATTTCAACATCCATGGAGGTCTCCCTCAATGTGCTCAATAATCATAATTTCATGTCATATAGGCTCAAATTACACATAATTTCTCTTCCATTCTATTTACTTGCCATGAAACCATGGATGATTCAACTTTATTTCAAGAAATTATGGGGGAATTCTCACCTTAGTTGCTTTAATGGAGTTGTAGAGCTTAATCTCTCCTTTCCCTTTCTTCTTTCCTCTTTGCTTTCTCTCTCTCCCGAATGTTCTCTCTTCTCTCTCCCCTAGATATTTCTTTCTTTGATTTGAGTCAAAGGGTCAAAGCATCCTTATCTTTATAATATGTATATATATCAAATAAATAAACATTTGTGCCATAAACTCAAGCCAAACAAGACTTAGCGATTCAGACGCAATTCAGTCCTCAATTTATTTTCTCAAACAGTTCCAAAAATTCCCGGTATCACATAGACGTGCTCAATCTCATTTTCTGAACCCATTACGGTCATCAATTTCAATCCCGAAGTCGTACTTCCAACAGATATTTTCTAATTCAAACAGATTTTTCTCAATTAAATCACGTAAACACATAATTAATTACTGAAAATGACATCATACGGTTCTGGGTCGTTACAGGAACTCTATAAGATAGAAAATTCTAAGCATAGCGCTTTTATGTAGCCTAGCTGAGAATGGAAAGAAATTTCCAATATCCTAGGAATAGTAGGAGCGATGTGCCTACTAATGGATTACTCCATTAGAGAAGAATACTCTACATTCTTAGTTGCGTGGTAGCGAATGTGAAAATTTTCTACGTCATCACTGGATGATTGAGAAGGAAACATTCATGATTGCTCCACAAGATGATAAAGAGCCTAGGATAATGCCAAAGGCTCTAGTCCCCTATTTTTAGAAAGTGGATCAATGTTGCGCAATTTAAGACAAAGTCTTTGAGGATTAACCATTTTTATAATTTGGTTGACTTTCCATTATGACGCGAAATTGTTCTAAAGTTATGTGTAATTTGGATAGTCATTGATTTGTGGACATTGTGACCCAACTTTCTCGTTGGAGAATTGGAGAAATAGATCTGTAGGGATTTACCTTCTGCTTTTATGGTGAAAAGTTAGGAGCGCAAAAAGTTTGCTAGTTCCAATAAATCTTTAACAGCCTAAAACAGTTATCCAAATAGTGGTTCTTAGATTTCGTCAAGCCATGATAAGCCAACAATGATCGATGACGACCACTGAGGCATGATCAATGGTCCAAAAGAAGTTTTTCCTTACTTAGTCATTATGAGCCAAGAATTTATAAGGTTGTTGCCACCTAGGGTGGGCAGTCCTCTGTTTTAGATATGATGGACATGGGTGATGTAATTTATATGCTCGGATGTACAATCCTTAGGGATTGTTTTGGGAGAATTCCTATTTTGTTTTCAATGACTTACATAAGGAATATCCTAGAACGATTCTAGATGCAAAATTGCAAACCCATTGACTTACCTATCGGTAAAAGCCAGAGCCTTAACTATTGAGTGAATCCTCGAATTGCCTTTAAGAGAAACAGATGACCTATATTCCTTGAACTTTTCTTTGTTGTGGGAGCCTAAAGTACGCTATGTGGGCGTATTCGGCATGATAAGTGTTATCTTTGGAAAATGGTCAACTGAGTTGTTTAGACATTGACCTTGCTCATTAGACTGTGGATAGAATACTTTACTAGTAGTATATTAATTTGCTCCTTGTAAGATTTAATGCGCTAGTTGGGCGCATCTGCGCTAATTGGGTGCATCAAGAATGAACGCAAATTGGTCACCAAAATATCTTTAGAGAGGTTATTGCGCAAGAGGTAGTGATCTTAAATCACTTCATGTGAGGTGCACGTAGAGGATTCTGTTGTATATGCTTATCACAAGAGGTGCTGATAAGGCTTATGTTTGGAATCTAGAATTGCGCAAGCTGTGGTCATGTTTTTTAGATCGATCACTTATTTGTTGTGAGGTGATGGGATGTTGACACCATTATGGTTTGTGTCATAATGATTATCAGATGATGATGTCAGCAAGCACGATTGGCTTACTCACACGAGCAATCGCCCTTGGCGCTTGGGAGCGAGCAAGGATGAGACTAATGATTTATTTTTATTTGGAGCCAAGAGAGGCTTAAATAATCCACTATGTATGTTGCCTTGGTTACAACCAAGATGAGGTCGTGTTAAGGACCAAACATGGATGTTAGTACCTATTTTCCATGTTGTCCCTGTTATGATTAGCCAGATGCGAGATCTCATTTGGCACCTAAAAGGCGAGCAAATAGAGAATTTGGGTTAGGCGCTACAAAGCGACTAGACTAATATCTGTACAGTGTATCGAGGATGACGTCACTCTTTTGGAAGAGTTACTCCACCGTAACATGTATTCATACTATATGTGCTTGGCAACTGAGTAATGAGGTGAGAGAATAGATCCCTGTTTCCTCACCGTGTGAGTCTTACGTGTCATTATTGATATGACTTTCATTTATGTACTCTTTTGTGACTTTTGACTATGTCATAAGGTAAGGGGTTGATGTTCTGCTACTTTGGTATGCTGCCTGCAGTCATGTATGATTCGGCCTTAAGGGACATCACTGGGAAAGCGGTCAATCCTAAACTAAATGTCATGAGGGCAAAGGAAAGATCATCTAGTATTACACCATTGTTGTATATTCACTGCCGGCAACTCACATCGCTCTGTATGAGAGGCGGATTGAGTGTGAATATATTGCAAGAATTGAGAGGGTCAAACATGCTCTTTTTGAGAGATTAGAGATGTTTTTTGGACCGGTGTAATTAGATGGGTCTGGGGTATATGAGACATTATTTCTATTTTTTTAGGGGTTGATGTCTCTATGCTGGCTCATTTTTGAGTTTCTATTATAGAGCTCCCACTTGCAGGTGTTCTCAACAGTTGCACGGTGCATTGGCTAGTATGAGATTGTTTATTTTTTGGGAGATTGAGATAGAGATGTGGCAGTGTTATGCCAACTCATGTGTGAGTGGGAGATGTTAGAAATTGGACGCCCATGTGGCATGACCCTTTGAACTTTTTGAACCTTATCCATGGAAGTTTGAATTTGAATTCAATACTTATTTGGATAACCATTCAGGATATCTATATTTATCATATCAACTGATATGGATAGATTAATATATATGGTTATATATCTGATTATATATTTTAGATAATATATTGATATATCAGATACGTTATGGATTTTTTACCCATAACCTTTTTCCCAGACTCTCTCTCTAACTCTCTCCCATATGAGAATGATTGTGTGGGTGATACTCATTTTGTAGTATCACTCCACTGCTGGGTTCGTGGTTCAGATTCTGGAAGCACGTGATTTACCCACGAGATTCTTCACTTTAGGTTCTGCTAAAAGGTATGATCTGAAATATTTTATCCGCTGCGTTATATACTTTGATTTACAGTTTGAGAAAAAATATTTCTTTAAAAAAGTTGGAACTCAGCATTTTACTACAACTACTGAACATATTAAACAAGAAATGTATTTCGGTGCCTTGGGCACACTAGATCACCTCCCAATTATATCAAACTCAGGTAAATTATAAATACATGCTCAAAATTTATTTAAAATATGAATTATTCTCTATAATTTAAAAAATTATAAATATTCGCTTGTAAGATCTTTTCATTTAAAAGAATTAATTAAAAATAAATAAAATTTATAATTACTGTCTTAAACAATAATAAAATTATCTGAATTTTTAGGTGAAATAATTTTTTGACATCATTAAAAATTATTAATTAACTTAATGATTTATTAATAAAAGGGACATTTATTGTGAAATTAAAAACTTCAAAATACCAGATGTAATTTTTAAAATTATAAAAAATAATTTATCTTTTAAACAAATTTCAAAAAATGTATTTAAGAAACGACGGGCTGAGCTGAGCTGAAAATTCCTCTGTTGCTGGACAAAAATATGTACATATATATGGGATTATATATAGGAGCATATATATTTTTGAAAAATATTTTTTAAAAATAAAATATATGTCAAAAACAAAGAATAAAAAATTAGTATGTTAGCTTTTTGGCTAAAAATTGTTTTTTTAATTTTTTTAAAAATATATATATAAAAAATAGAAAAATAATATAACTTAAAATAAATTAAAAATCAAATTAATTTTTAATCAAATTTTCAAATTAACGTAAAGGAAAATGATTTGTCCCCCTAAAAAAGTCCCCCCTAATCCTCTTAATGCCCAAAACGACGTCATTTTGGGCTTCTTTTTTTTTTTTTTTTACCTTAATTTGAAATTTAGGAAGATTAAGAGACTAAAAATTAAGAGATGTAGCACAACCCTTAACGTAAATTATGGCTGTGAAATTTGACATTTATTGGAATCGTGAGCCAAAGTGCATCACTCAATCACTTTATCTCTTCTCTGGTTGACTTTGTTGTTGGTGTGAATCCGGGTCATACCGACCGACCTTAACATGAAAAATGGCTAAGACCTCCAGTGGGGGTCGCTTCTGATTAGAGATGGCAATGGGGACCTGGCCCGACGGGGACCCGACCCCCCGACCCCGAATTGAGTGGTGATTCCTCGAAAAATATCCCCATGGGGACGGGGACGGTATTCAAAATTTCATCCCCGATGATATCTGGCCGATCGGGATCTGATTTGACCCTGTCCCGACCCCGATCCCATCGGTTCCCCGACATGAAATTACTAATATACCCCGTTTATATATATAATGTGTATTGTGTTAAGGACAAACTCCCTCACTTCACCCGTCTCTCATCTCCCTCTCAACTCCCTCTCTCTCTCTCACGCACTGTCTGTCTCATCTCTCTCTCCCTCACGCACTCATCTCTCTCTCTCTCACACACTCATCTCTCATTTCTTATCAGCATCATCATCCAGATCCACCGATCTGAACAGATCGATGATGATGAAGCCACGGACCACCACCGTCGACCACCGTCTCACTGACTTCTCTTTCTCTCTCAGATCCACCACTACCGCCGAGCCTCGCACCACCACATCGCAACTCTCATCCACTCCCTCTCTCTCGACGAGCCTCGACACCACATATGAGATTTTTTTTTTTTTTCAGATCTGTTTCAGATCAGATCTGAGATCTGATTCACAATTTTTTTTTTTTTTTAGATCTGTTTCAGATGTTTCAGATCTGATTTGTATTTTCTGATTGTTGGTGTTGTATTTTCGGATGATGTTTATATTGTATTTTTAGATCTGTTTCAGATGTTGTTTCAGATCTGATTTGTATTTTTTTTGTATTTAGATGATGTTGTTGTTGGTGGTGAGGAGTTGTATTTTCTGAATTTTTTTTTTTAAGCGGGAATGCTCGGAATTGAAACCCGATCCCGTTGGGGCGGTGGGCGATGGTAGGTTCCGTCGAGGATCGGGCCGAGGCAGAAATTCTACCATCGGGGATCGGGGACGAGGAGTGCGATCCCCGACCTCGCCCTGCCCCGTTGCCATTCCTACTTCTGATTGGCTCAAAAAAAAAATTTTTTTTTTTTTCTTTAAAGACTTCAGCCACTGGCAGTGTGTCATGTGACATTGGGAGATACTGGGGGTGCCTAGTCACTAGGAGTCTCTAGCATTGTTGCCTTAACATTTTGGTTGATAGTGACCTCTCATAGACAAGTTATTGGTTGGTCTTGGTGGTGTTTTATTGATGTTACAATTCGTAAGGACAGTGAGATTTATAAATTTAGGTCAAGTTTGGCATTTATTAAATAATACAAAAAGTCACTATTCTATTTAAGTCACATCATCTTATTTAAATCATATCATCTCTCTAACACATCACATCAAACCCAACCCAAACCCAACTCATATAAGCCAATAAGTCAAAAAGTACACTTTTTTAGAACATTCCAAACCAACCCTTAGATTAGATGATTAAAAAATATAAGGAGGTGTAAAAATTTGTGATGGGTGAGAGATATCATGCACTAAATAATTTTTCCTCCTTATAATACAATACAAACAACCAATGAACAGAAAAATTTGTTAAATACTTCTCTTTTTGTTTTATTTTTTATTTTTTAAAACTATTAAACTTTTGAAATATAAAGATTATAAAAGAATGTAATATTTATTTATGCATAATATTCTTTAAAAAAATTTAATAAAAATGATAGCAATACTGTTAATCCTATATTTAATTTTGATGATGTTTAAATTATTTTGGACAAACTATGAATTTATTTAATATTTACTCTTTATATTTTTTACACAAAATTAGACATAATTATTTGTAAAAGTATGTTTTTGTTATAACATATTAACGTGATGCATATAAAAGTAATATTTATTGAATCAGATAATTGAGTACTATTCATTCTCTGGATATATGTACATAATTTGATATATGAACAATAAGTTTATTGTGCATCATATAATTTTTTAATAAAAAAATTACTGTACAATAGCATTTCACTATCCATCAAAAGTGATATTTGGCCTATTATTTCAAATTTTACTATTTATCGAAAGAGACATTTGACCCAAGGTTTTAAAAACCGGATCGGTGAGTGAATTGGAAAAGAAGATCGGGTGAATGGGTCACCGGTTCAACCGGTAGGTTGAACCAGATCGAACCATGACGTCATAAATAATTTTTTTTAAATATAAATTAACAATTTAAATATTAAATTTTCAATTTTTTTTAAAAAAAATTCTTAAATATTTTTATTGATGTTTTTCCATACTTAAAAAAAAAATCCTCAATATAAGCCATAACACTTCACATACTAATAAAAAATAAAATTAAAGATGAAAATTTAGCCATTAAAAACAACAATCATAGTAATAAAAATTATGAAAGCATCCGACTAAAGCAATCCATAAAACATAAGTTACAAAAAAGACAAAACTAAGTCCAAAGTTTACAAACATAAAATATAAATCTAAAGCAACAAATGTAAAAAGATGTTTACAACATGACATCTTTCTTAAAAATAAAAAATATGGAAAAAAAAAAAAAAGAAAAAAAATTCAACATAACACAACATCACAAACAATCTTTGATTTTTGCCTAAATCTCCTAGGGACGATAATTTAGCCAATCATCATCATCATTCTCATTCACATTTGCACTAGAGCTCGGGTTGTTTGATTTATTATCAATGTTCACGTCACCAAAGGATCCCAAGTCGATATCATCTCCAAGAAGTTCTACCTCCATATCATCCTCAACATCATCTACAATAGTTAAAATAAAATCATTAAGGTGCCGTTTGGTAACACTAACGTTTTCAGTTTTCTGTTTATATTTACAAAAATTTTAAAAACTCAAATAAAAACTTAGTTGGTAAAATTTTTGATTTATAAATCAGTGGTCTCAGTTTATAAATTTGGCCAAAAAATGAAAACACAAAAAATGTGTTTCCAGTTTTAGTTTTCAGTTTTTTTTTTTTTGTTACCACCCAACACTAGCCACCACCCGTCACCATTTGCCACCACCGTCTTCCGCCATCACCACCCACCACCCACCACCCACCCTCCACCACCACCTGCCACCACCACCCACCACCCACCACCACCCACCACCCACTCACTACCATCACCCACCCCTCGCCATCGCCACCGCCACCACCACCACCACCACCCACCATCCACCACCTGCCACCACCACCAGTCACCTACTACCCACCCGCCACTACCACCACCACCATCATCACCCACCTCCCACCCACCACCACCCACCACCACCACCACCACCCGCCATCACCCACCACCATCCGCCACCCACCGCCACTACCACCCATTACCCCATCACCACCACCACTACCCACTGCCACCACCCATTACTCGCCATCGTCACACCTACCCACCACCATCACTACCCACCACCCACCCACCACCCGCCATCCACCACCCACTTACCACCACCACCTACCACCGCCACCACCCATCACCACCCGCCATCCGCCACCCACCACCATCCGCCACCCGCCACCACCACCACCACCATCACCACTACCACCTACCACCCGCCATCACCCACCCACCCACCCACCCACCACCACCCACCCACCACCAGCTACCCACCACCCACCGTCACCACTTTCCACCACCGTCTTCCGCCGCCACTTGCCACCACTTGCCATTTCTCACTCTTTTTTATATTTTTAAAATTTTTAAAACATTTTGTCAATTACCAAACGCGTTTGTAGTTTACGTTTTTCTAAAAATAAACAAAAAATAAACAAAAACCAGTTTATAAAATTTTTGTAAATATAAACTGAAAACGTAAACATTACCAAACACACCCTAAGCTATCATTTTAACAATGATAGAGAAAAAAAAAAAATTGTTGCATAATGATGAAGCATTATTTTCTAACCATCTCGTAGACCATGACATTGCCTCTTATATCGTGAAGGTTCATTTTCTTCATGAAGCATTTTTTCGAGCTCATTATAATCAAGCAATGGAGGCTCCTCTTGTTCTGGTCTTTCTTCTTTAATAATCCAAAACTCGGTTTTGTCAATGCTTTCAATGTCAATGGAATCATAATTCCTTGCTTTGTAATACCTCCTATATTGATTCAATTGTATGACTAAATAAACGAATAAAATAAAGAATCCATTAGTTACTATATGAGAAAGATTAATTTACATATTCTTCAATCCCAAGTTGTAATGAACATACACAAGATCATTAATGTACGGGAAAGAAATACACCTTCTCGTATAATCCTGCTGATCAAGTCCACGTTCCTCCGTACGATGTTGTTCCACCACCTGAAAATACCAACGTGAGCTAACCGGCGGGTGTGTGCCGGAAACCTCTCCGATGCCTAAGTCAGTCAGCAAGACAAGAAGGCAAAAGCTCAATGTATTCAGGGAGCAAAAGTTGCATTACCTCTCCAAAGGTGATATTGGTGAGCTTATATAGGTTTCGTGTGGCACAATCCTGGTAGGACTCTTACTCCTCCGTGCATAGAGTCCTTCTAGGATTACTCCTCCTTACGTAGAGTCCTTCTAGGATTCATACTCCCAGAAGATAATGCTTATCCTCTAACACCCTCCTCACTGCTGAAGCCAAGTGAGATGGCTTTACTATGGCCGAATTCTTTCAGGACCGAAGTAAACACTAGTTCGGCACTAACCTTCCTCTTCCTTACCTCGGTTTTCCCATGCCACAACCGAGCTAATCATAAGAGGGTTGAACCGAACTATGGCTTGGCCAAACCGGTCTAACACATCCGAACCGGTCACTCCAAGACCGGTCTACTCCTCCCCGAAGTATCATAAACCGACCTAACTTTCGTCTTCTCTTGGACCGGACTAGCTCGTGATATGCCGCGACCGATACACGAGTACCCGATTTACAACCGAACTACCCATACTCCTCCTTTCTTAGTGGTGTATTCACTATCTTCCGTACTTGGGCTTACCTCGGCCCAACATCTAGCTCGGCCTAATTTTATGAATATAAATTACCCTCTCAATTGCCCCTTAATCCCATCTGCTCAACATGATAGGGATTACCTGTCTACAAACCGAACTAAAATTTTAGCTTATCCAGCCAAGCTACAGTCCTTTAGCTACTCCGGCTGAGCTGAAATACCTTCTGAGCTTCTCTAGCCGAGCTAAGCTAAAGCCGATATAAATACGTCCGGTCAAACGTCTCTTCAAGTACAGATACTGAAGCGTTCCACATTCCAATGACACGTGGCAAGCCCCTATTGGCCATCCACAGCTGTTGCGCCGCCCTCGTACTTCGCAACTTTTGAACAGTCCCGCCTTTTTGCTTTTTACACAAACTTCTCAAATTCAAAAATCATCCCATACACTGTTTATCTTCTCTCTCTCTTGTTTTTGCCTTTCTTTCTGCAACTCGAGCTCGTGCCCCCCATTACCGTTGCTGTTCTTCCTCCTCATCCTCTGCTTCTCCACCAGGTAAACATACGAACATGTTCTTTGTTTATCTGTTTTTTTTTTTTTTTTTTTGCTTTCGTTTTAGTCCATAGTTGTTCATGCTATGTGTTGCTGCAAAACACTTTGTTTTTCTTCTACCATATCTGTACTTTCTGAAGAACTTCACAAGAACACTTTGAACATACTGATTTAGCTGGTAGAATACCTCTTTGATCTTTGTACATGTTTCAACCGAACTAGAATACTGTTCTTGCTATATAAAAATCTAGGCAGACTGAAACCGAACTAGAACTTGGAGCATACCACAGTAGTTTCATAAGGCCAATAACCGAAATGAAAACCCACCGCACTAGCCACTCAT
Organism: Camellia lanceoleosa; assembly: GCA_025200525.1. Taxonomy (NCBI): domain Eukaryota; kingdom Viridiplantae; phylum Streptophyta; class Magnoliopsida; order Ericales; family Theaceae; genus Camellia; species Camellia lanceoleosa. Next base: position 116,494,255 of record CM045766.1, on the reverse strand, counting down.
GAGCACATAACCGAGCTAAAACTTCAGGGGCCAAGCCAGCATTCAGAGTTCCCAAACCGAACTCAGAAAGCTGCCCCTTGACGTTCAGCCGGGATAACGAAACCAAATAGTAAAACCGAGCTAACCGAATGCCCTGTCAAACCGAGATAACATGATCCTTTGCAAACCGATGTAGATAACATAGCACCCTGTAGAGCCGAAATAAGACTAGTCTTTTCTTGCTTTGTCTTTGTAGCACGGTCCATGATCAGTGCTTAACAACTTGTTTTCTCACTTTGCAGACTTAGGTTGCCAGGCACTTCCCTGCGCCCAGCCGAGCTACCGAGCACACTTTTCCAACCGATATAACTTATTTTAACTTATACAATAAAATGGGGAAATATAGATTCCTTGTAGAAACCCCAGGTGGTTTGGCCGAATTCCGAAAGGACCACCATATACCAGACGACGTACACCTAACCCTGGCCGACCGAGATGTCAACCCATGGAATAACGAGGGCTTTGTCCCCTTTACCATTCAGTCCATAGTAGAGACCGGACTACGATTCCCAGTCCAGCCTTTAATTTGTGAATACCTTAGGCAAACCAGACTTTGCCCAACCCAACTCTCCACCAACACCTATCGCATAATAATGGGCATAGACGCCCTAAACCGGAAACAGTGCGAACACGGTTTAGCGAACTATTGCACCGGTATTCAATAGGATCTAAAATGAAGGTCGGTGCTATTACACGAGAATCCGCCGAGGTCGAGAAAAAATAGTAAAACACACACGACAAAGACCTAAATGATGGCGATTTCTTTTGGGTCTCTAGAAACTTTGAAGACCTTGAGGCTCAAATTCTGGCGAAGAATAAAGCGGAAAATGGGACAACCGGTATACACACTTGGTCGCCCTTATCACTTTTCTTTCTATTTCGGTGATTCTCTGAACCGAACTAATTGTTTTCTTTTTGCGATTTAGCTTATCTTCACTCGGTACAACTACCCAAACCTCGATCTTCTCGACCGCACTAAGAGTAAGGAGAGAAGTTGGGCCAAACTCCTTGATTTCGAACCGACCTACCGCTATTAGGTGGAAAAGCAAGGGTGACAGACTTCCTCCTTGAAGACCCACGAGAACCGGACCCAACTTTACGAGATAAACTTCGTCCCGCTCACAGCCGAACAAGAGATAGCGAAGAAGAACAAATTGGAAGCCATGCTCAGCTCAACCACCTGGGCCGAACTGCCCCCAACTCATCCAACCACCGCAGCCGAGGTAGCTCTTCCCTCACATGACCATCCTCCTCACGCCAGCTAAGCGCCGATGGCTGGCGAGGCGAAAGCGGCGTTTGGTTGATGAGTTGACCCCATCCTTCCACCGAGCGAACTCAACCTTCAACCGGAATCATCGTCGGCCGATTGCGCCAAACAACAAATGGGATCCGCCCTTCGTCTTGAACAACCGATATATCGACGAAAATGACTGCGTTGTGGCTGACAAGGATCACTCTTGGCCTTCAACTGGCGGGGTGTTTGTCTCCCCAAAGACATGGAGCACCGATGGCGACTAAACAAAGTGAAGGCCATCCGGTCATCCACCAAGTCCATGATTTTGGTAGCAGAATTTGTTTTTCTTTGATCGGTCTAATTTTTTCCAACTCTTAGCTCGGCTAACAAGGAACTCTCCTTTTGCGAGGCCATTCAAAAGAACACCATTGCCCATAAGCAAATAATGGAACCGCCAAAACAACAAGGCACGCATAATAAGGGCCAAAGCTTGGAGACGGCCGTAAGCCTTGTCGAAGCAAGGTCGGCCGAACTAGAGGCCGAGGTAAGCGTCTGACCGGATGGTTGCCTCGGTGAGAGTGACAAGCGTGGGCCAAAGTGAAAGACAAATACCTCTGGGGAGATAGCCGACTTGAAACCAAAAAGATCTTTGAAATAAAGGAGTTGGAGAAGAAGGTTAAGGGCGGCTTCAAGAGGGCTTCAAGGAAGCCGGTAGCTACTCTCTGCGGTCGCCAAAGAATTTTGTTCTTCAAGTCTTGGTGGAGAGGTGCAGTTGAGAAGGTCGGTTGTGGACTGAAGCAGGGTCTACAACGCTCTGAGCACTTTATTCGGTCTCCTTGCAAGAGTATGCCGATGATCTCCAAAAACAATTCCCCGGTCCGCCCGATGATGATGAGGATGAGGAGGAAGAAGAGGCAACTGGGACTTCGGCCATCCAGGAGCGAGCCGATCAATCAGCTCGGTTGGAGACAATGGTTGAAAATGTGGCGCCCGAACTCCCAACCGAGACTATTCCAACTGCAAATACCGGAGTAAATACTGACCTCGGGGCCGATCTGGAGGCCGAGATAGATGACCTGTTTGATTGAACTTGTACTTTTTTCTTTCTTGTGTACGAACTTTTGTAACGGGCTATGGCCCCCTTTGTTGTACTTCCTTTGTTTGAATGAAAAATCCCCAACGCTTGTTTCGGTTTGTGAATGTCTGCTTGTAATGAATTTTCCACACCTTTATTTGTCTTAACTGTGATCTTGGTTAACTATCTAACTCACTAGCCAACCACTCTTCAGCTGATATAACATACTTCGACTGAAGAGTATAAAGAGTTTAATCCATAACCACTCTTCACCGATATAACATACTTGGTGAGAGTACAAAGAGTTGGTTTAATCGACCAACCACTCTTGACGATATAACATACTTAATTTGAAGAGTATAAAGAGTTGGTTTAATCGATAACCACTCTTCGACGATATAACATACTTGGTGAAGAGTATAAAGAGTTTAATCGACCAAACCACTCTTCAGCCGATATAACATACTTCGGCTGAAGAGTACAAAGAGTTAGTTTAATCCAGCCAACCACTCTTCAGCTGATATAACATACTTCGGCTGAAGAGTATAAAGAGTTGGTTTAATCCAGCCAACCACTCTTCAGCTATACACTTACTTCGGCTGAAGAGTACCAAGTGTTGGTTTAATCCAGCCAACCACTCTTCAGCTATACACTTACTTCGGCTGAAGAGTACCAAGTGTTGGTTTAATCCAGCCAACCTCTAGGTTAGTTTTAATCCAGCCAACCTAGAATATAGAGTTTGGTTATTCCGGCCAAACGTCCTGCAGCCTGGATCCTTATCCTGGGCTTAGGAGGGGTTATAGTTGGTTTAATCCGGCCAACTATGTTTACAATGCTACTAACTTACAAGAGTTACTTTCTACGGAGAACAAATATACCGAAGAAGAATAGACTTGTTTTATTGAAGAAATAGAAAATTACACATACTTAGAAAAAGCTAAAAGTAAAATAACTTGAGATTGGCAGTGTTCCATGGCCTAGGAATTGCTTTACCGTCCTCATCTTCCAAGTGGTATGCCCCTTTGCCTGCTAATCCGACCACTTTGTAAGGACCTTCCCAGTTAGGCCCTAACTTGCCATCTCCTGGGACCAATGTGTTCCCCATCACCTTGCGAAGTACCCAATCGCCGATCTTGAATTGTCTGGGATGCACAGTTTTGTTATACTTCCTAGATAGTTCTTGTTGGTAGGAGGCGATGTGAACCAATGCTCTGTCTCTTCTTTCTTCCACAAGGTCAAGTTCTAGTGCTATAGCTTCGCCGTTTAGGTCTGGATCAAAATTTTCGCTCCGAATTGTAGGAAGGCCTACTTCTAATGGGATGACCGCTTCCAGGCCATATGCTAAGGAGAATGGTGTTTCTCCTGTTGATCGTCGAGGTGTGGTGCGGTAAGCCCATAAAACATGAGGGAGCTCTTCTGCCCACTTGCCTTTGGCTTTTTCCAACCTTTTCTTCAATCCGTCCAAGACTACCTTGTTTGACGCCTCTGCCTGACCATTTGCTTGGGGATATGCCGGTGTGGAGTTGTAGAACTCTATCTTGTACTCTTCACAAAAGCTTCGAAAATTACGCCATCAAAGCGGGTGCGTTATGCAAATCGGTGCTTTTGGTATGCCAAAGCGAGTAATGATGTTACGCGGACAAACTTCTTCACATCTTTTTCCTTGATTGGCCAAGGCTTCGCTTCCACCCACTTTGTGAAGTAGTGCATTGTCGCAGAAAGAACTTCTGTTACTGGTCTTTGTTAGGAGTGGTCCCACTATGTCTAAGCCCCACATTGCGAAGGCCATGGACTAGTGAGAGGTAGGAGTTCTCTGGCGGGTTGATGTATTTGATGTGCAAACTTGACACTTTTGCATTTTTGACATACTTCTCGAATCCGCTTGCATGTATGGCCACCAATACCCTTGTGAAATAGCTCGGTATGCCAATGATCTTCCTCCTTGATGGCTGCCACAAACCCCTTCGTGTATTTCGTACAGGAATGCTTCCACCTTGCTGGGGTGAACACACTTTAAGTAAGGTCCTGAGAACGACTTCTTGTATAACGCTAAGGATGGAGAGAGCCAAAATCGTTGCGACTTTGCTCTTATTCTGTTGGCTTCTTTCTTTTCTTCCGGTAAAGTGTCGTCTTTCAAGAACAGTATGATGGGATCCATCCAAGAAGGACCTAACTCCGCACAACATACCTCTTCAGCCTCTGGGTCTTCAATACTTGGTCTGGGCAGATAGTCGATCAATAGAGGATGTGGGATGGAGGTATCTGCCATTGAGGCGAAGCCTGCTAGTTCGTCTGCTCTACTATTCTCCTCCCTGCCAATCTGTTCTATCCTCACCACGTCGAACTTCTTGATCTCGGTTCTGACTAGCTCTTGGTACTTAGCCATTCTAGCTGCCTCTTGCTTCAGAGTCGCCAGAAATTTGATTCACCACTAGCGTGAGTCATCAGAGACCATGAGTTCGTGGCCTTCATGTAGGCCGACTTGAATCTGCAAGAAGCGCCAGACTCGCTTCATTGTTTGATGCTGGGAAGCCAAGGTTGATCGCCTGTTCCGCTACTAGGCCGTCTAGAGAGATGAGGACTATGCCAAGTCCTGCTCCATGTCGGTTGGATGCCCCATCTACAAAGAGCTTCCACATCTCCCCAACGAACAACTTCCAACAAGTGGAGGGGTCGGACGATGCCTTGGGGTCTTCCACGCCAGTGTCTTCTTCAGAGTCCATAATTGCAGTCTGCCCCTTGTCTTCTGATGGGCCCAAGTCATTAGTCGCTAGTGAATTTGGACTTGGTGTAGTAAGGCTGGCTTCCTCCTCGCCTTCTCTACTCTGGTCTGCCTTGGGTTCTGACTGAGTAGCCTGTACTAGGGGTTGCGTTATTCCGGCGTCAATCTCCATCCCTAGTTTGGTTGTGTCAGTCAGATCGATTGGGCAGACTTGGTGGCCTCCAGGAGTGAACTCTGCGACGAAGTCTACCAAAGATTGGGCCTTTACTGCGGTTCTGGGTTGGAACTTCACATCATATTGTCCCAACTCCACTGCCCACTTCAAAATCCGCCCAGAAAAGTTTGCCCTCTCAAACAAAGCCTTTAGGGGAAAGGCTGTGAGGACGACAATGGGGTGGGCGTGAAAGTAGTGCACCAATTTCCTGGAGGCCATCATTAAGGCCAGCGCTAGCTTCTCTAGAGGTAAATACCTTGTTTCGGCTCCCAGCAATGTCTTGCTGACATAGAAGATAAGTAGATGTTGGATTCCATCTGCCCGAACCAACACCGCACTTACTGCGTGCTGAGAGACTGCCAGGTAGAGGAAGAGTTCTTCTCCAGGTATTGGAGTGACCAGTAATGGTGGAGAAGACATGTACGCCTTCAAACTCTCCAGAGCTCGGTCGCATTCTTCGTCCCACTCAAACTTAGCTTTTAATGGTGAAAAGAATGGGCCTTATCTGTCTGAAGACCGGCTGATGAATCGGTTAAGTGCTGCCGCCATGCCGGTGAGATGCTGCACTTCTTTCACCGAGTTAGGCCTCTCTAACTCAATTGGTGCGGATTTGTGAGGGTGCGCCGATACCCGATTGGTCACCAGAACCCGAAACTTGCGGACCCTACAATCGCACTTAGAAGCGTTAAGGCGCAGTTTGTGTTGCTTCAGGATCTGGAACATTTCATTTAGGTCCTTTAGATGGTCATCCGCATCCTTGCTTTTGACCACCATGTCGTCGATGTAAGCCTCCATTGTTCTGCCTAACAATGGCTCAAACATCTTAGTAACCATTCTCTGAAACGTCGCCCCTGCGTTCTTTAGGCCAAAGGGCATGACCTTGTAACAATATAGTCCTCTTGGAGTGGTGAAGGATGTTACTTCCTGATCTGGTTCGTGCATGGCTATCTGATGGTAGCCTCTGTATGCGTCAAGGAAGCTAAGCTTTCTTGTGCCTTTGTTAGGTCCACCAATTGATCTATCCTTGGCAGGGGGAAACTGTCCTTTGGGCACGCTTTGTTGACCGTCTTGTAGTCGACGCAGACGCGCCACTTGCCATTCTTCTTTGGCACTACGACGGTGTTGGAGATCCATCTTGGGTAATGGACCTCTCTGATTGCCCCTGCTTCTAACAAGTTACCCACCTCTTCTGCCACTATCTCGGCGTGGTGGAGTGTCGATCTGCGTGTGCGTTGAATGACCGGTCTAGCAGAAGGGTGGACATTGAGTTGATGGCAGATGAAGTTGGGATCAATGCCTGGCATGTCGTATGGGGTCCAGGCAAACACTTCGATGTTGGAGGTCAAAAATTCCAAGACTTCCAATCTCTCAGTGCTGGACAACGACGATCCAAGTAAGAAGAACTTTTCCGGGTTCTTCTCATCTATTCTGACTTCTACCAAGTCCTCCACTGCTTTTTGATCAGCCGCTTTGCCAACATCCGCGAATAGTTCATTACTCTCCGGTTCTTCAACCGAATGAACATATCCTTTGGTAGTGGCGCCATTCGCTTGACAACCTTTGGACATAATCTGGTCCCCATATACTTCTTCGATTACTCCGGTGTCGTTGGGAAACCGCATCACTTGGTGGTAGGAGGATGCCACCGAGTGCATGGCGTGCAGCCATGTTCTGCCTAAGATGATGTTGTAGGTTGAGGGGACCTTCAGCACCCAGAACTCCACTTGCTTCGTCACACTTCCCGCCCTGACTGGAAGGATGATTTTGCCGACTGGCCACTCCGGCATAGAATTAAATCCAATCAAAGGGGATACGGCAGGGGCTAAGTCCTTGTCTTGCAACTTGAGTTGCTTGAAAGTTTCATAGTACATGATTTCACACGAACTACCTTGGTCAATCAGGATCCGCTTGACGTCAAAATCCTTGACTCGGAGAGTGACGACCAAGGCATCATTGTGTGGGCAATATATTCTGTCCAAGTCTTTATCCGAAAAGGACATGACGTTTGGCTTCGCCCTCCCTTTTGACGATCGGTTGGGCACTTAGCACCTCTCTCAAGTGTTTCGCTTTTTGATTGAACCTCTGAGCTCGCATACTCGCTCTGGTTCAAAGACTCCATGGATCACGTTGATGATGCCTTGTGGCGGGGCGTCGATCGGCATCCCGTTGGGTTTGTTGTGATCTTGGGGGGCTGGCTGCGCCCCTCCCTCTATGTATTTATCCAGGTGGCCTGCCGCCACCAATTCTTCCAGATGTTGCCTCAACGGCGTGCAGTTCTCAGTTCGGTGCCCCTTTTCCTTGTGGAAGGTGCATCTGGATCTGTCATCATAGTCCTTCTGGGCCTCGCCTAACTTGGCAGGCCACTTGACGAAAGGCTCGTCTCGAATCTCGCTAAGTATACGGTAGATCGGTTTCTTGAACACCGTGGTTATGGCAGTTCGGACTCTCAACCATCTCTTGTCCTGGTCTTCATCATCGTCTACTTTGCCCGTCCGCTTTTGGTTTGGCGACCTACCGTATTGACCTTTCCGAGGTCTTCTTTTACGTGTCATGGTCGCGCCGGTCTTTGCTTTGGCACGAGCGCCATCCTCTTCTACCCTGATGTGCTGATGCACTCTCTCCATCAGGGCTTCCATGGTGAGTGGTGGAGTCATAGTGATAGAGTTCCTCAGTCTGTTCCCGACTGGAAGGCCTCTCTTGTACTGCGCAATGGCGAGGTTAGTTGGGTAGTCCCCAATCTGGTTGAATGTTTCCCAGTAGCGACTGTTGTATGACCTCAGGGTCTCCTTGTCGCCCATGTCGATGGAGAGCAACTGGTCGATCTCCACCGGAGTTTTTGTGTTCGTTCTGAACCGCGTTACAAACGCCTCTGCCAATTGCGCCCAGGAGGCTATGCTGCCCTCTGGAAGCTTCTCAAACCAAGTCAAGCCTAGGTCGCCGAGGCTTGAAGGGAATAGGATACACATCAACGCCTCATTCCGCGGTATCTGACCATAACTTTGGCGAAAGTGGCTCAAGTGGGTGTAAGGGTGCATCTTTCCTTCATACGTCGTGAATTTGGGTTGTGAAAAACTGACGGAAGGCGCGTTCTCAATCTCTGGGACGAATGGTGAGGTCTGCAACCTCGCCAATGCCTCATCCGTTGGTTCGTATGCCAAGTGTGGCCTTGGCATTCCAACCTCGACGCTTCCATGCGTCCGAGGAGCCAATCGCTGCAAGGCAGGAACCCTGTGGGGGTCGCGCGCCCTGGCGTCCTCCTTCCATCGTGCCTTTTCTTCCAACATGGATCTTAGGTCAGACGACCTAGGTAATTCCGTCTGTCTGGACCTCGTATGATGCGTATGCGAGGGCCAATAGGTACTCCCCTCGGTATATGACCTCTCAGGCCTCGTCCCCTCAGACCTGGAGTGACGACTCCTGGAAGATACGGATGGCGTCGCTGTCACGAGGCTTCGTCCTGGTCGAGAGGGTGTAGAATTCCTACTCCGACCCTCGGAGGGGCGAGGGGGCGTCTTCTTGTTGCGCCCCTCTCCTGTCGCCACTTCTTTTCCTTTCATCTGGCGCTTCAGTGACTCCATGTCCGCCGCCATCTTACGGATCGATTCGTTTTGCTCGACGCGATCCTCCAATTTGAGGATCAACTCTGCGCCTTTGTCTTTCCGGGCTTTGCGAACGAGAGGGATGAGCGCCATTCCTCCTTCGCCCCTCGCATCCCTCCCGGAATTACGCCTTTGCGGTTCCAGTTCGCCATGGAGGGACCAAAGGTAGGCCTTCGCGCCTTTGCACCTCCTCTCGAGTTTGTCCGTCAATGGCGATCGAGGCGCTTCTTCGTTGTTCGCCATTGATGTTCGAGAAAACTTGATCAAGAGGTTGTTCTTGTCGCAATTCCCACGACGGCGCCAATTGTGCGGAAAGAAATACACCTTCTCGTATAATCCTTGATCAAGTCCACGCGTCCTCCGTACGATGTCGTTCCACCACGTGAAAATACCAACGTGAGCTAACTGGCGGGTGTGTGCCGGAAACCTCTACGGTGCCTTAGTCAGCAAGGAAGACAAGAAGGCAAAAGCCCAATGTATTCAGGGAGCAAAAGTTGCATTACCTCTCCAAAGGTGATATTGGTGAGCTTATATAGGTTTCGTGTGGCACAATCCTGGTAGGACTCTTACTCCTCCGTGCATAGAGTCCTTCTAGGATTACTCCTCCACGAGAGTCCTTCTAGGATTCATACTCCCAGAAGATAATGCTTATCCTCTAACACCCTCCTCACTGCTGAAGCCAAGTGAGATGGCTTTACTATGGCCGAATTCTTTCAGGACCGAAGTAAACACTAGTTCGGCACTAACCTTCCTCTTCCTTACCTCGGTTTTCCCATGCCACAACCGAGCTAATCATAAGAGGGTTGAACCGAACTATGGCTTGGCCAAACCGGTCTAACACATCCGAACCGGTCACTCCAAGACCGGTCTACTCCTCCCCGAAGTATCATAAACCGACCTAACTTTCGTCTTCTTGGACCGGACTAGCTCGTGATATGCCGCGACCGACACACGAGTACCCGATTTACAACCGAACTACCCATACTCCTCCTTTCTTAGTGGTGTATTCACTATCTTCCGTACTTGGGCTTACCTCGGCCCAACATCTAGCTCGGCCCAATTTTATGAATATAAATTACCCTCTCAATTAAGCCTATGATGTTCTAGTTTATTCCTCTTCTTTGTATGTATGCGTTCAAAAACACTCCAATTCCTTTCATACCCAGAAAAGTTGTTAGTTTGACTAAGAATTCAAATGGCTAACTTTTGCAAATTTGGAGCACTATGTCCAAACATCTTCCACCATTCATCTTATTATCAAGAAAGAAAGAAAGATATTATAAAAAATAAAAAAATAAAAAGAATCAAGAAATAGATAAATGAGATAAAATATTCCAATCAAAAGCATATAATAATGATAATTACTATTTTAAAAAAAAAAAGAAGAGATTACCAAGTTGTGTTTTCTTAGATGTAGTAATGGCAAGCTCTTTTCCAAAACTGTTTTGTCGATCTCGAAACAATCTAAATTCATTCATGAGCTTCGTTTTACTTGATGTGGCTTTAGTTTCAATCACATCAAATATACTATTCATAACCTCTGGCTTTTTGCAAAATGAAGCTTAATCATATTGAAAAGCTAGGTTCAACCAATAAGCTGCCGCATATATATTCTTCCGCAATTGATTATTCCAACGAGTTTTAATGATTGTTGTGTACAGCCTATACAACCTCTTCTTGAAAATATCTTTAATGCCTTTGATTGCCCTATACATGCCTTCATAAACATATCCCATGGACGGTTTCTCATCTCCATCAACAATACGCAAGAGACGCGTAAGTGGCTCAACAATCTTAACAGTGATGAAGCAATCCTTCCAAAATTGTTTATCTAAAATGATATCAATGGCATCTTTTCTTTTTTTCTCTTTGGCAAACCTTGAACTTGCAAACTCCTTACTTGTCACCAAAGCTTGCAAATCATGCATATGCTCATAAATACTATTCAATGCAAGGAAAATAGTGGCAAAGCGCGTTGCTTCTGGGCGCACAATTTCAATCTAACTCTTCTTCTTTCTCAACCGAGCTAACAACCATGAACGGTTATATATGTACCTTGTCACCGTTGATGCCTTAATAGCAAGCTCGTGCACATGATTCGTCTTGGAAATTTCACTTAAGATTAAGTTCAAGTAATGAGCTACACATGGAGACCAATTTATAGATTTGTAAGTAGCATTTACAAGTCCTCCAGCAGCTTTATAATTTGCTCCATCATCTGTCACCATATGAACAACATTTGACACTCTCACGCACTCAATAACCTCTAGAAACAATTTAGAAAGAAGAGTAGCATCTTTGACAGCATTAAAGGCATTAATTGATTTCACAAAAGCAATTACCATTGGGCTATAGACAAGAAAATTTATTAGATTTCTTTGTCTACCATCAGTCCAATCATCACCCATAATAGTACATTCACAAGCAGCCCATAAACTCTTCAAAGTGTCAATATACAATTGAAGCTCTTTTTTTGAGTCTCTCAATAAAGGAACTTGAAGTTTATGGTAAGTGGGGATCTTATATCCTGGAGCAATGGCAACTGCGGCATCAAACATGGGCTAAAAATAAATGGCGTTCACAACATTGATTGGAATACAAGTATCATAAAAGAATTTGCCAACAATCATATGTGCTCTATGTATGGCTTCTTTAGTTTGGAGAGCACTTTTGACAGTTGGTTGAGAACCCGAAGTAGCCCTTGGTGCAAAATAATCACCGATTATTGTTGGTTCATGTTTCTTCCCCTTTCATTTCTGTGTCATTGGTGCTCTACTCTTATTCCCACTTCTAGCTCCTTCATTGATTGAAATGCCCTTATTGTTCCAAGGAATTGTTTCCACAACCTCATCAGCCTCATCATCAACATTAACGTAAACATCATCACCCTCAAATTGAAAGCCACCTGGACCATAAGGATTTAATTGATCATAATTTTCTTCACTTTGCTTCTTTTTTTCATCAAATGCTTTCAAACACTCATGCATTTGATATCGACTATCTGGGGGAACTTTTTTACATGGCCCAACCTCACTTGACTTCTTTGCAAGATGTTACTTCATTCTATTAATCTCTCCACCTTTAATAGTTTTCCCATAGAGCATGTTTGTTTTAAGGGATAAGGATGTGGGATTGGACTATTAGTCCCACCGAACTAATAGTCCATTGTTTGTTTGAAAATTTTTGTTCCGGACTAATAGTCCCCCCGGACAATTAGTCCCACAAATATGGGACTATTCTATCCCATGGGGGGGTGTGGGATAGAAACCATGGGATTGGTATCCCATGGGATTATTTTGTGAAATGTCCATTTTACCCTTCATGTTATTACTTAGTAAACAATTAGAAAATGGTAAAATAGTCTTTTGAACATTTATAAATTATTTTTTTAGTGTTGTTAATTTAAAATTATATATTAAATAAAAAATTTAAATTATAGATTATAAATTTAATTTAATTAAAAATAATAAATTAAAAATTATGGCCTTATAAATTAATTTATTTTAGTGTTGTTATAAAATTAAATTTACATATTAAATAAAATTATTTTTTTAGTGTTGTTAATTTAAAATTATATATTAAATAAAAAATATAAATTATAAATTAAATTTATTTAAAAATAATAAATTATAAATTATGGCCTTATAAATTAAATTTTTTTTAGTGTTGTTGAAAATTTAATTTATATATTAAATAAAATTATTTTTTTATTGTCGTTAATTTAAAATTATATATTAAATAAAAAATATAAATTATAAATTTAATTTAATTGAAAATAATAAATTAAAAATTATGGCCTTATAAATTAAATTTTTTTAGTGTTGTTAAATTATAAATTATAGATTACAAATTTAAAATTATATATTAAATAAAAATTATAAATTATAAGGATAAAATAGTCTTTTGAACATTTTTCCTTCTCCATAATATCCCAAACAAACATGGGATTCAATAGAATAGTCCAATCCAGACTTTTAATCCCATGACTAAACAAACATAGGATACAAATTTAGTCCAACCAAATAGTCCCGGGACAATGTATCCCAGGACTAATAGTCCGATGGATTACAATCCCCCCTTATCCAGTCCGTCCAAACAAACGCACCCATAATACATACATGAGTAAGTCTTCTTCCCATTGGCATCTCATCTCTCGATAACATATGCCCATGTAATATCAGATTTTTCCCTTGCGGCTTGGGTGGAATTAGCTGTTGAATTCTGGCCATATGACATCTCTCACAACTACAAGGTAGAATAAGAACAAATGAAAAAAAGAAAAACAAAAAAAAGTACTCATATTCAAATTAATATTCCAGAAAGTAGGATTCATTACAATACAATACAATAATCATAATAAAAAAGTACTCATATTCTGGCCAAAGACTCAATTATAAAATAAAAAATGAAAAATAAAAAAAGAAGAAGAAGACAGATTCAATACAATAATTAAATTAAGTGTAGTTCAAAATTTGAAAGTTAATTTTCTTCTAACTATTAGATGCATGCAGTAAAATAGGTCATAAGACAAGGAAAATAATCATAATTATTCATGAGTATCCAAAGCAAGAAAAAGGAAATCAAACAATTAATTTAGTATATCAGGTGACAAAATTTTTCATTCTATTCTATCTATAGCAACAATAGCAGTAGCAGGACAATTAATTTTGCATTCTATCTACAGCAACAATTAATTTAGTATATCAAGTGACAATAGATGATTTTTTTCATATAATGCTAAACAAGAAGGAGATCAAATAGACCCAAATTAGTAGAGGACTTTTTTTTCGTAATTTCCTGTGAGAATCTCTATGTTTCTATGTATCTATCTGTAAAGGGAAAAAAAATCTGAAGAAAAAAATAGAAAATATAAGAATAAAAAATCTCTATATATTTTTTATTCTGAAAATTTTCTGTGAGAATCTCTATATATTTTTCATTCTGTAGAAAAAAATAGAGGAAAAGGAAAATAGAAAATAGAGCCTTTGTAAGTAGGCCCAAATTTTTTGAAAAACAAAGAAGGAGATCAAAGATTCATCAAAATAATACCTGGAGGTTGCTAGCGGTTGAGATTCTTGGCAGCAGTGGTGGTGAATCTGTGTGTAAAGTTGAGAACTTGATTCGTTAATGGCCAAAAAAAACAAAGAGAGATAGATCGGCTGCTCTTAACAGAGGGAAGAGACCTATGTGAAGAAGCCTAGCTGCTCTGAAGATAAGCAACAAAAAAGAAAAACATATTTGAAATTATATATATATATATAAGCAAACCGCATCGGTTCATCGGTTAAACCACTGGTTTCACCGGTTCTCTATAAATACACCGGTTTTTATATTTGACCGATTTAAGAGGGCCAACTGGACCGAAACCTCACCCGGTCACCGATTCAACCAGCTGGTCCGGTCCGAGTTTCAAAACCTTGCTTTGACCTATAATTTGAAAGAGAAAAAGCTGAAGTAGCATGGAACATTCAGCCGTCTTCTCGTAATCCAAGCAGCGTGCAAAAGCCAGAAGAGGAGCATCTTCCTTCTCCAACGGATATATTTTTTGGCTATAAAAGAAATATTTTGCTTGGAGAAAAATAAGAAGTGAAAAAGAGAAAATTTTGTGATATTGAAATATTTTCAAATAGTATGTTGTGTGCTTTCAGTGGTTTATTATTTCTTTTGAGAGAAAATTTGTTAAGAGTTTGAGTAAAATTATAAAAGAATTTTCTATCCTCTTATTATTCTTGTAAAAAAAAGAGTTTTTGTGAGTATTTTTTTGAATAAAATCACTTGCTGGGGTGTGACTAGGCACCGGATTCTAAACTAGTTGGTTAGAGTGATTGAGGCTGGTCATTTGTTGTAAAAGTTCACTAGCACCCGTGAAACTAGTGGTGTAATTACTACTTAAAAAATAATAGAGAATTATTAAGGAGAAACTTGAGAAGTAGACATAGGCCCAGTTGTGTCAAACCAGTATAAATCATTGAGTTTGCTTTCTTTTTTCTTTGTTCATTTTATTTCATTATTTTATTTATATTGTTAAGCATTTTTTATTTATTTATTATTTGGGTTAAATTTTGATTTAAAAATTTATTTATAAACTCAATTCACTCCCTATTAGGTTGCCTACGTGAGTTAAAAAATATCATTATTATAAATATATCATCTTTAATGGTATTTCGTTTTAAAGTAAGAGATCCACAATAAAACATATCATTATGTATAAATTTTTTATTTGTATAATATTACTCAAAAATATATTTATGAATTGTTTGAAAATTGACTTTTTTTTAGTAATTATTTAACTTCTTTTTTTTTATGTAAAAATGTGAACAAAACATTATAAAATGATTTGATAAATTATAATAATTTTTTTACTTTAACTTCTCCCAAATAAGGCCTTTTTCACAACCATAAAAAATATAAGTATTTTTATTTATTTTTAAAATAATTTTAAATTTTGTTGTACCATGCATATCCTTCAGAGGGACCACCTCTTTGCTAACCCTCCCCCTTCTATAGCTCATTAAATAAATATGTATTTTAAATTATTAGGTAGTTCCAGAATATGATATCACATTAGAAACTGTAACATGTGATTTTTGTTTTTGAATATATTGTTAGTCTTGGAATTATTTGTTCATGAAGTATTTGACTGGATATGACATATATTTTATATTTAGGCCAAGTTTGACATCTATTAAATAATATAAAAAGTTAAAAAGTCACTATCTTATTTAAATCACATCATCTTATTTAAATCAGATCACCTCTCTAACACATCACATCAAACTCAACCCAAACCTAACCCATATAAGCCAATAAGTCAAAAAGTACACTTTTTTAGAACATCCCAAACCAACCCTTATTTTGTCATGAGACTGAATGTCTAAAAATAACTATTCTTGTAAATTACATATTTGTTTGACAAATTATGAAAAATGTTAATTGTTCGAAAGACCATTTTATCTTTTTGAATTATTTGCTAAATATGGCTTTTAAAATTTATTTTATTTTTTTGGTGGGACTCCTAACATGTTTCAAAATCTACTAAATATTTTTATTAATAATAAAATGAGGAAATTGTCCTTTTAGGCCTAAATAATTGGTGCTAAATTTGCCCTTCCCAAAACGGCTAAATTTGTCATTTTACGAACTAATCAGTTGGAGAAATTGTCTGACTCTTTTGTGTTTTGAAACCACACGGTAAGATAATTCCAATTATGAGAGATTGATAGTGTAGTCGGACTATTAGTTTGGCTTTCACTTTTCAAATTCATAGACTAGTTAAGATGTTGGATATAAAATACAATTCTATGCTTTAATCCCTTCAAATAAATAAAACAATGATACATTCCACTAATTTGGGAGCATTAATAGACCACTAATGAGGTGGAAATTCAAAAAAATAAATAAATAAATAAATTTAAGGCCAAAACATCACATCAGTCAGTGAAACTCACTCTCTAGAGCTCCTTTAGTGCTCTCAATTTAGAGTTCCCAAACATTTTTCAAATAAATATCCCTAAGACTACTCAATACCAATGTTATCAATCTTGTATTGTACCATCATGATACTTACCATACCAAAGAGAAAACGGAATATACATAGGCGAATTCTATTATGTTATAATTTTTTAGTAGATCCTGTTAATATTGAATAATACCGGCCGAAAAATATAAATTTGCAGAATTGAACCGTACACAATTTCTGAATTCCTAATTATATATATATATATTGTATCACATTTATTTACTAATTGTTTGTAATATTAAATAGTAAAAATTTGTGTTATATATGTAGCAAACATAGTATGCTTATAAGCAGTGGCAAAGTCAGGAGGGACATTTATTAATTATAATTTTAATTTTTTTTTCATAACTAACAATAAGAAGATAATAATAATTTTTGAATTAATATTAAGTACAAAAAAGTAAATAAATTGTTACAAAAGTATTTCATATAAAATTTTACAATTTAACTTTGAGTAAAATTAAAAAGAAAGTATTGCGTGTAACTAGTATATCACGGACAATGTAAAAAATTCATATATTTAAGTCGTAAAATAAATCAAATTTTTACAAAATTTAAGTAAAAATTTCATATAATAGTGATATCACGTCATTATTGACAAATAATATCACCAGCCAATACTAAAGTAACATATGAAAGATGAACTCCACATACAAATATAACTAACACTTTACTAATTTTTATATATATAGTGAGATTAATTATATTTGCATATCAATAATGATAGATATTACCTTTATATTGAGTTTTTTCACAAAATTTTCATACATAAAAATATAATTTATTGTAGTCACTTCATTTTTATTTTAGTCACTTCATTTTCAATGAAATAATCACTATTGTTTTCATAAATTTAAAAATACTTTTGACATTTTATGCTAAATATTATTTTTATTTAAAATTTTATTTATATACATATATAAAAAATAAATAAAAAGAAAAAAAAATTCAAGGGGGCCATGTGACCCCCCTAAGTCCCATGTGCACTGCTTATAACCCTCTTCTATATATGAATTTGTGTTTCATGATATTATATGCTTAAATTATTGCTACTAGATAATATTTTTAATACGTATATAATATTTTGTGATAAAACCAAAACGGTGCCTAAAAATGTACTGATACCGATAGGTCATCAATTGTAAAAATAATATTTTGTACAATACAAAATTAACAACTTTGCTCAATACTTATATTTTTATTTTAGGATAAATTTCAAATACACTTTTAAAATTTGATTAAAATACAAATTATTTCTATAGTTTTAAAAATTATATTCCACCTTTGAAATTTCTAATTTCATAATAAATCGGCCATTTTATTAATAATTATCAAATCAATTAACAGTTTTTAATAATGTTAGAAATATGTTTCAATTAATAATTTAGATAATTTTATTATTGTATAGGAGAGCAATTATAAATTTTATTTTTTTTTAATTAATTCTGTTAAATAAAAAATTTTAACAATGAGATATTTGTAATTTTTCATATTATAGAAATTAATTTATATTTTAAGTAAATCTCAGAAGGTGTATCGGTAATTTATCCTTATTTTTATATGAAAGTATAAAAATTTAAAATGATTATTTTAATATTTTTACATGCATGTGACGTGTGAAAATGAATAACACCAGTATTTCGGCTTGTGGATTTACAAAGGTTTGTATCGGTAATTTATCCTTATTTTTATATAAAAGTACAAAAATTTAACATGATTATTTTAATATTTTTACATGCATGTGACGTGTGAAAATGAATAACACCAATATTTCGGCTTGTGGATTTACAAAGGGTTGTTTGGAGTGCATTAGGTTAAAATAGTTAATAAAATAAAATATTTTATTGTATTATTTTTTTTACTTTTTTTATATTTTTTTTTCCTTCAAAATTTAAAAAGAAATTTTTTTGATAAATTTTCTTTTTAAGAATTTTATTCATCTAACTTATATTTTTTTTTGACTATTTTATTAAATCATATTTGAGGTAAGAAGACCAAAACACTCTCAATCTCTCATGCTCCCTATTAATGTTGATATTTATGTTGATTGTCATTATATTTTGGTAGTTCTCATATATCAGGATGTTGACTGTCATTATATTTATATTAATTTAAAATAAAATTTTGCCATTATGTTATCAATTACATGATGTGAATATTCACATCATGTAATTGAAATAAATATTTATATCATTACATTCATATTAATTTGAAATGAATTTTTATCATTGTGCTATCAATTATATAATGTGAATATTTATAGTAAAACATACGAATGTGAACATTTACATCACTACATTAGATGAGAGAAGATGTTCATATGTTGTGAACGTTCACATCACTATATGTTATGAACAAGAATGTGTTGTTAATTAAAAATAATCACTACATTAAATGAAAGAAATTTTTTGTGAACATGATGAGAGATATTCACATTATTTTTAATGTGTTGTCAATTAAAAATATATTCATATTATATGATAATATAAAATAATAACATCAATATTATTTAATTTGTATATGAAATTTTCTATACCTTGGTCCTTTCCATTCTCTCTCCTCAATATTAAATATAAAGGTATAAGAGTCTAAGAAAATAGTGTAAATTAAGAAATTTTTTAACCCACTTTAGTCTCATATATTTATACTTTTATTCCATAAAATTCTTTTTCTTGATTTACACTATTTACTTAGACTCTTATGCCCTTATATTTAATGTTAGGAGAGGAGAGAGAAGGGAAATGATCAAGGCATAAGAAATTTCATACACAAATTAACTAACATTGATGTTATTATTTTATATTATATAATGTGAATATATTTTTAATTGACAACACATTAAAAATAATGTGAACATCCTCTCTCATCTGATGTAAACGTTCACAACATCTTTCCAAAAAATTCTCTCTCATCTAATGCAGTGATGTGAACATTCACAACATGTGAACCTTCTTATTTTTAATTTACAACGCATTAAAAATAATGTGAATATTCTCTCTCATCTGTTGTGAACGTTCACAACACATTTCCGAAAAATTCTCTCTCATCTAATGTAGTGATGTGAACATTCACAACATGTTATTATTTTAATTGACAACACATTCTTATTCACAACATGTAATAATATAAACGTTCACAACATGTGAACATTCTCTCTCATCTAATATAATGATATGAACGTTCATATTCGTATATTTTAATATAAATATTCACATTATGTAATTGACAACACAATGAAAAAATTTATTTCAAATTAATGTGAATATTCATTTCAATTACATGATGTGAATATTCACATCATGTAATTAATAACATAATAACAAAAATTTATTTTAAATTAATATAAATATAATGACAGTCAAAAAACTTCCAAATTTAAATAATATTGATGGTGTTTGGGAAGTGAGTTTTTATATAGATTTTATTAGATGTAGGTTTTTATGAGATAAAAAATTTTTGGTGTTTGGGAAGATAGTTGGGTTTTTATGTGGTTAGATGTGATGTTTGTGAGAGAAAAAGTGAAATGATTATGGGGTTAGATGTGATATTTTGTTTAGATGTGTTTTTTTTGGTTTTGCAAAACTTTTGTCTTTTAGTGAAAAAAATGAGAAAAAAATTTGAAAACTTGCTTCCCAAACACCACCATTCTCAAACGAGAATAATAATTTATTGAATTTAGGAACCTAAAATAAACAAACTGCAACCGATGAGTTATCATGTGTTGGCATTTTTTTCGTATTAAAAGCCTAATATTGGATTTAGGGGTTGTTTAAGATGATCTAAATAAGTGTATTTTTGACTTTTTATAAGATATGGATTGAGTTTGAAGTGATATGGTAGAAAAATAATGTGAAGGGTTGGTTTGGGATGTTCTAAAAAAGTACACTTTTTGACTTATTGACTTATATGGGTTGAGTTTGGATTGAGTTTGATGTGATGTGTTAGAGAGGTAATATGATTTAAATAAGATGATGTGACTTAAATAGGATAGTGACTTTTTGACTTTTTGTATTATTTAGTAGATGTCAAACTTGGCCTTAAATAAGATAATGTGACTTAAATAGGATAGTGATTTTTGACTTTTTAATTTTTTGTGTGTTATGTCAAATCTAGCCTTAGTTGAAGAATTTGAGGAGATATTTAAAAAAATAAATAAATAAATAAATAAAATATAATCATATTTAATTTAATTTCACATTTTTTTTATTTTTTTTGTTCTAAATCGTCCAACTTACGCAAATCCTATTCCTGAGCAAACATGCTTTTGTGTTCGGAAAGCAACGGGCTTGATCGCGATGGTTTGGCGCAACATGTGGCCCCCACTTTTACTAAAAATTGTCGCCTATCAATCAAAATCTCTCCCCACTTCATCAATCTGACTCACCTTTCTCGTCCCAACCAATTTTGTCAACTTTTTTTTACTATAAATGGCTGTTTTGGAAGGTAGGATAGTAGAGTTTTTTTTTTTTTTTTTAATATTCTTAAAAAAAATAATTTAAAAAATTAACTCACTTTTTAAAATTATTTAAAAAATTAATCTGTTTTTTAAAATGTGATTTTAAAATTAAAATTATATTTTTAACATGTAATTTTACCTTGAAATTATATGTTGAAAACATAATTTCAAAAAGTAAAATCCATGTCATCATAAATTATATTTTTAACATGTGATTTGAAAATAAAATTGCATGTTAAAAATGTAATTTGAATTTAAAATTATATTTTCAAAATGCGATTTTAAAAAGAAGGTTAATTTCTTAAATAATTTAAAAAGTTGGTCAATTCACTAAATTATTATTTTTAGAATTCTTTTTAAAAAAAACTCTAGGATTGTAGTCCCTTTTTAACTTTTAATTCATTTTGAATTATATTTAATTTGTTTGATTTTAGTTTTTAGAAATTTTTAATTTTTAATTTTTTGTATTTTAATATTTTCAATGATTTTTTTAATATTTCAAGCAGTTTTTATTTTTATTTTTAGACACACTTAACATAAATGCTCTTAAAAAGTATACTATTTGTGAAAAAAATCTCTAAAAAATACACTAAATACCAAAAAATTCAAAAATATATATATATATAAATTCAGTACATTTTTTTATATTTTTATGTATTTATTAATTTTTTAAAATATTTTTTCACAAATATTTTACTGTTTAGATACATATAAGTAAGGTACATTTAAAAAAATACAAAAAAATTGCTTAAAATTTAAAAAATATTCACTAAAAATAAAAAAAATAAAAAACAAAAAACACAATTTTTAGAAAACTGAATTCAAAAAACTGAAACCAAACACATTGATTATTTCTTACATTTTTTATATATTTTTTCAAAAATAAAAAATAAAAAAAGTCAAAAATTCAACTTTTAATTAACCATCTTCTCAAAACAATTCAAAATAGAAAAAATAACAAATTAGGTTAAGTTTTAAAAAGAATTACAATAAAAAATTTATGATTTTAATAATTACATTTTACCTTTTATCTATTTTTTTTTTTCCTTTCATTTTTCAACTGATATGTTATTTTTCTTACAAAATAAAACATAAAAAATGAGCGAGTAGTAAATTGTTTAAATTTAATTTGCTAATTTAACAGATTTAAAATTTTGTTTAATTTTAACTTATTTACTTAACAAGTTAAACATGAATTGAGCTTGAGTAGTTTGATTTTTTATAATATATTGCATATAAGTTTATCAATTTTATAATTTATCAAAAATGTAAAAATTCAGTACAAATAATTTAAAAAATAATTGGCAAAAATATATTAAAAATTCACTTAAAATTAAAAAAAGTAAAATTTCAAATTTTGATTTTAAAAACTGGATAATCAAACAGAGTGAATGAGTTTAAAAGTATGTTCAATCTTATCTGGTTTATATAACGAATCGAGCTTAAATAGCTCGATTCATTTAATAGCCTTAATAAAATACAACATTTTTTTTCTTTTTAAAGATTAGAAATAGGAGAAATGATTTGTAAACAAAAAATTATGCAAAAAATAGATTAATGATGTGTCGATGATAATTTTAAAATTACAAAAATAATAATAATAAATATTTTGACTAAAGAGTTGTGCTTGAGACCCCAGTCTTCAACCACCCCCCACGTACACCTGGGAGTTGGTCATTTGATAAAAAAAAAAAAAAAAAAAAAAAAAAAAAAAAAAAAAAACACCAATCACACCCCCACGGAGGCCTCGAGATCACCCCCAGTGGGGGCTGAGACATAACCTTTGACTAAAAATGAATGACTACGCAAAATTATAACATTCTGTACAAAAATAGCAGGAGAGAGAGAGAGAGAACTGGCAGACAGGTCCTCTAATAGTCCATTCCCACCATATCAACAACTAAAAGTGGCTCCTAATCAAATTAGGTGGGTAAGTTGCTCCTGCTGATCATCTCTCAACTTGGCAATACCTATCTTTGCATTGATTTCCAAGATTTGGATTCTCTATCATGCTTTCTCTAAAATAATCTTCTTGTGATTTTTATCACAACAAGAAGACTAGTCAATAAATGACATGATTTAATAATTCACTTTCAAAATTAAAACAAAATAAGATCAATTATACATTCTTAAACTATTCAAATTTAAGCTGTTACATTACTACAACAAAGACCATTATAGATAGATTTAAGACAGATGATCTTAATCTTGGTTTCCTTTCACGTGTGTTGATTTGTTCAACCTATGAAGAAAGAATCCAACTTCTCATCATATTTCCTTACGCTATATTTGATTGGGAGATTTCGAAAGGGATTTGAAAATATATATATATATATATATATGTATGAAATTAGATGAAATTTTACATATTTTTTCCTTTTTCCTTTTCAAATCTCTTCCCAAACATTGTTGAACTTGTGTGTCCAACCACATTCTTCCGTATTCTCATCAGTTGAATTATACTTTTATACTCTCCGTTCTTCCTACTCGTGTCGCCAACTTGATTCATCACATTCCAAGTTTGGGTTTCCTAATCGATTCATCTGGGAAATAATATAGTTCACGAGATTTCTCAGTCAAGGCTACATATCATCTTTTGGCTTTCACCATCTCTATGTCTTGGACGCAACTCATCCCTTCCAATCCCTCTAAAAATGAAGATGTTTTTTTGGCAAGCAACACTTCCCTTTTAAAAAATTATTCACCATTTGTAGCCCTGGTTCACCTCAAATAAGAAGTCGCCCCTTCCAATCCCTCTTAAACATGACTATCAAATTATTGAGAAAGATTGTAGAGCATTCTGTACATTCATAGAACACTGGTGAAAACTACCCAGCTTCACATCCAATCCATCTCCCAACAACAATCAAAATCCCTCTCCAACTAACATTTCACCCAAGGATCATTTTGTAAATTCACATGCAAAACACTATTGGCTTACATCACTCATCATCTGCTACCTATTTCACATGCCATCTTCCTCACAATTTAGTCACAAAAAAACCAAAAAAATAAAAAGGACACCATCATAATGTTATACGCTTCGAATTGTGTCCACTCGATCAATGACATCCAAGGCCTTGATGCGATCGATATCAAAGTCAAAGACAGGGACTGATGACAGCCTCCTGACGATAGGTTCCTTCTTTGTTTCACTTGCCGGGGAGTGGCTGATACTCTTACTCAGCCTGTGATGCTTGCTTAACCTGATTTTTGATGTGTCAAATTCTTGACTCTTACTTATTCCAGGTGTCAATTTCCTCTTACTTACATCACGAAGCATCTCTTGATCTTCGATCGTCAATGAGGGCAATGGAGAAGAGCCGGACTTGTGCGTGGACAATTGAATCATCGTCTTCTGATTGGGAGAGCGCATTGGGGATTTGATAGGGGACCTGAATCCACCATTGGTGGCAACCCTTGATTGGCTAACAAGATGGTGAAGCCACACCACCAATTCAAGAATATAAGCTTCGGTTTTGTCCTTATCGGCGTGATGTAGTGTTTCAATTCGGATTAAGTCAGTCTGGCCAGTGGGCTTCTTGTTAACATCGGACCTGAAGAAATTTGACTAGTCTTTTACTAATCGGGAAAATAGATTTGAATTAAGAGGTAAAACATCTAGCGAATCATACTCACCCATTATTTGCCCATTCTCCAACCCAACCAAAGCCGTGATGTGCTCTGGTTATGACCAATTTGTGGTAAACAAAGCATATCAATTAGTAATCATCAAATATAGAGAGGAGAAAACAAATAAAAACTGAAAAAAAGAACAAAAATGGGCAAAAAACTGCCATTGGTTACCAATTTTAAAGTTCCTCCAGTTCCCAAACCAGCTGCTGAAAAGAAGGTTTAGAGTAGGAGTTTTCCCTATTTTTTGTTTTTGAAAATAAGAAAAAAACAAAACAAAACAAAAAATAATAAAATGGCAAACTGTTTTCGAAAATCATTTTGGAAAAAGTTTCCAAAAATATCCCATTTTTTAGGAAACATTCTTAAATTGTTTTACTGAATTTTCAAAAATTAATTCCTACAAAAATGAAAATGATAGGGGTGCTGAACTGTTTATTATCTTTTGTTTTGAGGGGGAAAAAAAAATGAAATGATACCAAATAAATCCTATAAAATTGGGATACTTTACTTGGTTGTGTTTGTGGCTATGGGAACAAGCCACTGCAACGTTTTCTCCATTTCAGCTTTGATTTGTGGAACAGTAAGCTGCAATAAACCATTCAGAAGAATGGTTACGTTCTCAGATTAGATGCATAAAAATGTCCAAACCATATTTAACCAAAAGGACACGCAGACAAGGGGTTAAGGAAATTAAATTCTTCGCATGAGGCAACCGGTTTGGCCACTAAACAATTAAAAGAACGAGTACCTCTTCCGTAAGCTGAAACGACTGCAACTTGGAGCGCAAAGCTGACTTGATTCTAGGAGGCAGTCCTTGATACAAAGAGTCCCTTGTATTTGGAGGCACAGAGCTTGATCGGGTTACCTGAAAACATCAAAAGATGAAATTATTAGGAAATAGACAATTCCTAATCAAGATCGGTGTGACAAAAAATAGCAAACAAGAAAGATAAAACAAATCCAATCAATCACACACACAAGAACGTGAGAATTTACATGGTTCATTCCAGAATAGGGTTCCGTCGACGGTAGTTGCAGTTTCACTATGATCAAAAAATGATTATAATTCTCTTTGCACAATATAAGAGGCACCCCTCATCTATTTATAAGTATAGAAATTAGGGCAAGGGAGGCCCTCGCGAACACCCATTGGACCCAGGGTAGTGTTCAGTACTTATTCGGGTCCACAAATACCCAACAATCAGAAAAATGCCCTAAACCATGTGACACGCTCTGTTTGGGCAGAAAATATTATCTCCAAAAAACCTTGCTAGTAGCTGTATTAGTGGCGGTGGTGGTGGTGGTGGTGGTGGTGGTGGGTTGGCGGCAGGGTGGAAATTGTAAGACTTTAGTTTGCTAAAAGTTTTCCATTGACCATAGAAAACACTTTCCGTTGATTTTCATTTTATGTTGTACCAAATGCCAGAAAATGCAAAAAACATTTTCCAAAAAACATTCGGCAGAAACAAATGGATCATTCATAGAAAGCATTGATATTTGTTTCCTTAATCAACAGACGCAACATCAATGTTTGTTTCCTTGGTCAATAGCAAGGCATGATGGCAACCTTTCACAATCAGTTATCAAAAAGTGAAAAATGACAATAATGACGATGTTAGTAATATCAAAGGTATGATCAAGGAACACACAATGGAATAATAAACTCACGAGTGTATCAAGTTGAGTAACAATATTTGCATAATGCAATGCAAGACCAGCAGATCCCAATTTCTGATTATTGCTTTTCACTGGTCTACCTCCATCTGCAATGGTAAACAAGAATAATAAAAACAAAAAACTAAGATACCATCAAATGAATTAACTCAAAGAATAGCTCCAATCACAAATGATTTAAATCACAGGACAGCATACACAAAATATGGAGCAGAACAAGGACAAACAAAACATCTAGTACCAATTTATTGATAAAATTTTGCAGCAAATATTAGTATACATGTTTTAACATTTTTCACCGTATAGAAAAGAGCATTTTCTTGAGATTGATGCAGATTCCAAGGTAATTTAAGTCTTCACTCCTTCATAAGGCTCACAGATGAGCTCATCAAACATCTATAGCACCCGTATCAAAGTGAGATGATTTGCTCCTGATTTAATGAAGCATGGGTTCTATTCACATTTTCTTCTCTAAGGAAACAATTCCCCAAAAAGGAAAATAAATTTCTCACTTAGGAAGTACAAGTTTGGTGTTTAAATAAACTCTCTCCCAACCCTTCTGCTTTAGCATACACATAAATTTAAAGAAGTCTTTGGTTTTTCCCATTAACAAAATAATTGTTCTCTCTGAAATACCAAACACCATAGAATCAAATGTTCATTTTTCAAATTTTTTTTTTTTCAATAGTGTCTCTGAAACAAGAAGAAAAAGCAGAATCCTCCCTTTTCACTATTCATTACCACATCTAGCAGGAGGAAAGAGTAAACACAGGATTTAGATATGCATAGATCAATAAATCAGAACTTTGAACTCATACCAGCATTACCAAAAGCTTCATGGATCTCCAAATGTAAGAAATGGACAATGTCCACTAGTTTCTCCATTACCTGCAAAATAGAAAGTACAAAAAATTAGCTTGGGCCACTGAAATATAACTTCAAAAATTACTTAGAAGTTATTCGTCCAGATCCTTCTAAATGAAGACCTCCATCAGCAAAAATCAATTAAACATAATCCAGAGCATAGAAAGAACAAAACTGCTGCACATATGCTTAAAAATAGTATTTTAGTAAAAAAATTACAGACGAAATCAACTAAGATGTGGCACTATACCTACTCCATCAACCTAGAAAAGAGAAATAAAATACTACTGACATGATACCTCTTCCAAAATCTTTGACCAGAGTGATTTCTTTTTCAAACTTCTGACATGCTTCCTTTGACTCTTCAACTCTGCCCTCAAGATTGCGAGGCCGTCTCCTAAATGTTAAAAATACATAAACATTTAAACAAAGTTACAACTTACAAGCACATACAATGGAAACCATAACCCTTGTGACATCAAGTTTTTCTCCTTTCTTGTGACAATAGAAATTAGTCATGACATCAATTTCAAAGAACAATATGGAAATACAAGTCCCTATCATCACGTATTATTTAACAATCATTCACCCACCATCTATTTTGTAGCTTAGAGACAACAAGCTTGAGGGCATGCACTTCAAGTTATTAACAATGTACAGGAGGCAGCTCAAATAATTTTTCTGATAATCATATCTTTGGCATGTCTCTACAATTTTCAGTTTTGATACACAGCAAACATCTATGGAATTATTTTTTTTATTTTTATTATTTTTAGATGGAATTTTGAACTATTTAAAACAGATAAAGCGGTTATAATATAAAGAACATAAACTCAATGGATTGAAAGAAAGTGTGTACGGAATTACAGGCATAATTACCCTTTTGAGCTGCATTTGAGTTATCCTCTTCCTGAAGCTTACGCCGATAATCTTGTTCAAATCTGTCCAAGGCATGCAACTCATGATACAATTCCTGCAGCAAAAAGAAGTTCAGTCTTCCACCATTAAAGTTCCACAACATAACATCTGCGCGTAAATCAAGTTGCAATCCATGCACCATGCCATCATCATCATGGCTTCACTTCTTAACATATAGAAATCAACAGCTTATGATCTGTTCCACTATGCTAGCCTGCCAAGTGTAATCATATTTTGTTTGATGGAGTCTCTTGTGATCTTTTCTCACAAACAACTTCCACAAAATTTTCAACCTTATAGTATCAACATTCCAACTTTTCTTTGGTCACAAATAGTCTATTGTCCTCCCAACTTTTAGACAATCTTCATCCCTCCAATTGTACTTATGCAACTTCAACTTGCACTAAGTTATTACTTCTTAAATGTAATTGTCTTCAAGAAGAAAAAATAATCGCTTCGAAACATTCACAATAAATTGACTAGTAGAGTTTAGAATTAAAGAGACATGACCCCTGGTTGATATATTCCATGTCCAAATTCTAAAAGTAATAATAAGTTGGTCAGGTGAATAATAAATATTTTAGTAAACCATTTCGATGAATAGGATCCAGAGTACAAGTAAAACTAACAAAACAAAAAAAAAAAGAGGTCACTTATGCCAGCAGCATCATAAGAAATCAAATGTAGAAGCACAAAGTGAGAGCAGAGACAAGCAACTTTGGTGAGTTTGTACATGCTTTCCCACCCAATGTTCAAAGCAGTAGAACAACAAACATGTCCACATTCCAAATTATCATAGAGAAAATGGGACTAGAAAAAACTTTTTACAAAGAGAAAATTGATCGTAACTCTTTTCTATTATATAGTTCTATCAAGTAAGAAACACATCTCCCACCCAGAACTTTCAAAAAAAAAAGGAAATGCCTAAATCTACAACTTCAAAAGAGTTGTCATCTGGGTATAATGGTGAAGAAAAACTCACTGCTGTATATTGAACTAAGGTCATCAATTGCTGCATCACAGTTTCTGCTTCTTCTTTCAATTGTTTTTGGGGTATAAGTTCTGATCCCAACCTAAAGATCACGAATGAAAACACCCAGAGACAATGTGAGAACTCTTTGAGATGTAACAAAGAACAAATGAAGCCAAAGAACACCAGGTGCACTAGAATTACTTCTCAAAATAACGGTCCAAGTTGTGCCACTGAGGATCTTTACAACGATTTCCAAAACGAACCACTTCTCCTGAGAAAACTTTCAATTCGTCCCTGTTACAATTATAAAGTAATTATTTTTTCCTTTCAATATAGCATGTGCAGATTAAACATATTAAAAGTACATATATGTATAATAAAAAACTAATCACAGGTTCCTGCAGTATCAACCTCTTGTCAGTTGCAGCAATTCTTAGGAGTTCCTCCATATCTTTTGAAATTAAACGTTGCACGCCTTCCGAGGGAAGCACCACCTCTTTCAAATGTTTAATGCTTTCATTTGAAAGGGATTGCATAAGATTTGCACCCTTAACAACTGTGTTTGCAACTTCAAAAGCTAGAATTGAAATTTTGTTTCCCCTTGTTGTCACTCCCGAAACAAAACCACTGCTAGCGTTCAAATTTGTCATGCTACTACCTAGTGTATCCAAAACTTCTACTGCCTTCCCAAAGCCAGCAGAACCTGCTCTTCCCAGAAGTGAACTCACTTCTGAAACCTGTGATAAAAAATAGTAAAAATTAAAAATTAAAAAACTAGTAAAGCTGTTGAGCAAAATTATAGCGATCCCGGTTTTCCCTTCATTTTTTTTTAATTGTATTCCGAACTCGGTTCCGTAGATGTGTTGTTATCTTATTCCCGTTTCCATCCTTTACTCTTTATATATATACAACGTATAGAAGACTAATGCTAATACATTGAATGCGATGGATTTATTATGAATGAATCTTAGAGATGCATTATGTATCTATTATGAATATGTAAGATACATTAATTTATATAATGAATTCATTAATATAGAGGATGCATTATGTATCATGAATGTATGAGATACATTAATCAATTTAATGAAGTTCATTAAATGAATAACTTGAGAGTTTCTCTCTCTCCCTACACACCTTCTCTCTTGGTTTTCATCTCCCTCTAGTGTAAATCTATACTAAGTCCTTTGTAAGAAAGGTAGAGTAGGTTGAGGGCTTCATTTTAATCTGAAAGTTTGGCGATTTGGAGCACTTTGGTTTTTGGCCTTCATCTTCTCCATTTGGTCTCTCCATTTGAGGTAGGGATTCTCCTTATTTCTTTTCAATACTTCGTCTATAGATAGACATGTGGTAGTTTTTGTATTGCATAAAAATTGTATCATATTGGATTTGTGAAAATCATGGGATTGAACCTTGGGTTGGTTGTTGAATTTTGGTTTATTATCATTAGTTGTGGTTTGGGCTAATTGGAGTGTTAATTAGCATGTGGTTGTTGAAAGGAGAGGAAACCCAAATTTTTAATTGATTTAATAAATTAATTGAGGGGTTTGATCTTTGGGCAAATACTTAGGTATTTTGAGTCTTAATGGTGGTTATTGTGGTTTGTTGATATTAATTGCGCCTTTTTGGTCAATATTGAGAAAGAGGAAGGAAAAACCTTAATTTATTGATTATGACTTAATTTGCATAATTAGTTCGAAATGGCTTTGAAAAGAATGTAGTGAATTAAAATGAGTTATGGCTTGTGTCCATGGGAATGATTTTGTGAAAACAAAGGAAGTGGAATTCATTTTGTGAAATGGGAAAGGTATTTTGAAACAAGTATAAGAAAAGTGGAATGTTGTATCTTGAGTGTTGAACACACTTGTGTGGGGTATAGCTTTAACTACCATGTTCATGTTGTTGCTGAGTTTTGTAATCTCATATTAGTTGGGTCTGTTAATAGATGTACAATATGCATGCATCTAGAGATTTTGTCTTGGTCATCGATGGAGGATGATACGGTTGCGTTGAATTGTTGTGTATGTATTACACCATTGTTGATTGAACATCGTATGTGATGAAATGCTGAATTACATTATATTTGTATACTGGTTGGGGAGAAAAGAGGGGTTGTACTCCAGTGTGTGTGAGAAGATAGGGGATGGACTCCACACACCTATGTGTTCATATATATATACTCTGCGCTTATAATCAGAGGTATCATACCCTTGCAGCTAGCGCCTGGAGAACTGACGCGCTGATAATCTAAGGTACCATACCCTTCCGCCTAGCTACCGTAAACTGGTAGATTGTTGTGAGAAGTGTATCTTTGGCTTACTACGCATATAGCTAGTAGAGCAAAGTTGTGTTGTTATTGTTTCAAAGGTATCCGAAACATTGTGGATTGTATTGGTTACAGTGTTGGAGGGCTGAGTTGCCTCATTGAATTATTTTATGCATGTAATTGAGTTGTTATCTCCCTTTTTATAGAGGTGTGCATGTATAACTATGATAGAATTGGGATTGAACTAAAATGCCCTTTTGTCTTTTGGAAGTATGAAGTAAACCGAACATTTTTTAAATATGTTTTGAAAAGGCACATTTGTTGTATGTGTGAAAAATGGAAAAGAGTAGTGGTCTTAGTGAATTTATCTCCTAAGTAATTGTTTATGTA
Organism: Camellia lanceoleosa; assembly: GCA_025200525.1. Classification (NCBI taxonomy): domain Eukaryota; kingdom Viridiplantae; phylum Streptophyta; class Magnoliopsida; order Ericales; family Theaceae; genus Camellia; species Camellia lanceoleosa. Next base: position 116,462,676 of record CM045766.1, on the reverse strand, counting down.
TGAAAGAGTGAGAAGGGGGGGTAATGAATGAAAGGAAAGGAAAGATGAATCATTTATAGCGTCAAATGAAATGGTTGTTTTCGAAAAAGGTTCATACATATATATATATATATATTGTATTAAACTGTCACATTACTATTCTAGTGCGAGAATGAGAGTTCATGATCATAGCTATCTGTAAGTTGTTATTGTTGAGGACCATGTTGAGATCTCTACTGGACTATATGTTCATCCCACGTTGTTGAATCTTTTTCAGGTGATAGCCAGGATGTGCTACAAGGTTTTGGATCTTCTTATTTGTTGGCCACGGGGCCTCTTTTGTGTTGGCGGAATGCCATTTATGTAAAAGGGCTATTCCCTTCTTCTTGACTTTTAATGATGTAAGCCCAAGGGCAATTTATTTATTTAGTTTACTCATGTTGTATTTACTTGCATACGAATGAGAGCAATGTTATTCACTTCTACGAGTTGAATATACGAGTTTATTTCCGCATGTTATCTCTGAAATGGAATTAAGTAAATGAAATTGGTAATACTTCGAGTAATAAAAATTGGGGCGTGACAAAAATCATACTGTCAAAATAAAAAAGAGCTTCATTTGTTCGAAAAGATATGGTACTTGACCAAGGTTGTATGCACATAATAAAAATGCAGAGAACGCCATCTGAAACTAGTTTGCAGCACAGATGGCAAATCATGCAAGACATTTGCACACAATGTCAATAAATATTGAGACACAAGAACACAAACGCCACACACACACACACACACACACACACAGAGACAAGTGCAACGGATCAAAGTGAATGACGTCTTTTAAGCCCCAAAAAACAAACTAGAGAACAATTAAAAGCAATAATTTATCATTCAAATCCATATTTATCAAATATATGGCTGACTCAATTCCTTTATCATCAACTAGGAAGCACGAACACTTCTAGTAGAAGGGAGTTGTAGCACTACTGTAGCCATATCGAGAATCGATGTCTGCAGATACTCATGAGGATACGTACATGATACTTCGTTAACGTAGCACTCTCTTGCTCTCTACCCTCTCTTCAAAGTTCAAATATTCACGCGTGACTCGTCTCTTGCACTTCACCTTTAAAGTTCATTTATATACACATAATATTTTAATTTATTTACTAAAAGCTTTAAAAAAATAAAATAAAAAAATAAAAAAACTCTTAAGTTATATCTAAACAATTGTAAGATGGAACCTACTACAAAAGAAACTCTTATCACTAACTCTAAGTCAAAAGCATTACAAAGCCTGTTAATGTATTTCTCCACTACGATTTTACTTGTAAATTGAGAGCAATTTTTAATTCTTTGAAACTTTTTCCAATGTTATCGACGCTGTTTGAGTGAATTTGTAGATTAGTCAATAATTTTTTTCCGTCTCCTTCGTGGTTTTTTTCATGGATATCATATAATTTGGGTTCTAATTCACTAATTAGAGTTGAGTTTTCTAAAATTGAGATGGGGAAATTGCATTGATTTGAAAAATATTTGAATGACTCCACAGGATAAAAATCCTAGCTTCGCCATTTGATGAGACCATGCATTTTGTTAGTGAGGTGTTGTGGGGCAAAGATATTTTTAACCCCAAAAGGGATTATGTTTTTAGAACTTTCCCCTCTTCCTCATATTGTCAACGGTAACGGTAAGAATTACCTCCCTTCTTGTTGGCCAAGTAAAGAGAGCAGCCTTTGGAGGAGCCTCTGGGTGCCACACCCCTCTCCTAGTAAACCCACTATCCCCCACACCTTCATTATTCCCTACCAAAACACCTACCCCATAAGGCCCTCTACTAGACTCTATATACCAATCCCTCTTATCAAACATGTACTTCCCAACCACTAACCCCTTCGCGAACTCTCTTTATCAAAAGAAAGCCTCCGCAACCATTTGCTTTGCAAGGCCTAATTAAACAAAACCATTACTCTAATGGTCAACCTTCCTTATCCAAATGTACAACCTGAGTGGATCTACACCCAACTAGTGCCATTCAACATCACATTGCCATAAGTACATAAATTTGCACATAGGTTCTAACCAGACTTGTAGATCAAAGTATTTCAATATTTTATTGTTCGAATACACAAATTTGAAGAATAACTATGGCACATGAGGGATATTTTGAAGATTTAACAAGTTGATATTATTGGAGTTTTTCACCAACTAATTATGAAGCTCATGGCTCAAGTTTTGTGATACCTATCATTAATGAAAGTGCCTGCACCTTCAAATGCAAGATAAAACAAGTATTGCCACAAGAAATGTGCATCTAGTAACCCAATCGTCATGTGCATTGAAGTTCCATTACCACATATTTCCAGACAATGCTACAAGATATATACTCCTAATAAACAGAGAAAGGCTGAAGCAAAAGAAACAAAAAAATTATCCAGAAAAATATGCACACACGATGCACCTTTGCAACAGCAGCCTGCCTAGACTTTGTTGATCTTGATTTGTTTGACATAGCCCTAGACAACCGAGGAATCCCATCACTGATATCATCATCTGGACGCATCCCATTTGCAATCATATTCGCCTCCGCCAATGAATAGGGTTCCCCCAATGGCTTATCCGCGGTTTCCCCTGCTGGAGATGGCATTGAATTGCTATTGTTATCGGCAGCCACTCCCCGTGACTGGTAAACCATTCCAGAACCATAGTTCAAATGGCCATTAACATGTGGAAAGCTTCCACCGGTTGAAACATCTTCAGTGGATCTCCTTGAGCAAATCCCACCCATTGCATCAGCAATGCCAAATATTAGTAGTTCACAACTGTTTCAAGACTTCCATACACAATCCAAAAATCTGAAGCATTTCTAAATGCCTTAAAAGAACCTTTTTGACTGAATTCAATGGTAGCAAATCAAAGCCTTCCTCAATCAGTCAATCAAATGATTGATCTGCACACTTTATTGGGTGTTTAAATCATGCCAGGCTGAACCCAAAAATCTTAACCACCCCACATTCTAAAAATCTTAGCACAGTACCCACTTCCAACCATCACTGAAAATCCACTGGAATTCACACAGAAACTGCAAACAAATGAAACAGAACAAACCCAAAAGAAAATTGCAAATAACAAATAGCACAAGAACCCAAAATAGACAGACTAGTCACAAAGCAAGCTCTATGCCCAAAATCAAAGGCCACCTAAAACCAAAATCATGGGTTTGATTAGAAATTTGAATCCTCCAACATACATACCTATATTTGAACACAAAGAAGAGACAAAGATAGGGGTGGTGAGCTGGATCTGTGAGAAGATAGTAGAGAGTCTGGTCTGGGTTTTTTTCAGCTATAACAGGTAAGAGAGAGAGTGAGAGATGATGATGATACCGATGATGGAGATGGGTATGAGATCGAAGAGAGAAAGAGAGGGTGAAGTAGTGAGAGCATAGAAAGTGGACCCAGGAAGTTACCCAATACAAACCGGACCACACGCACGGTTAGGCGCAGCCTCGACTGTGTCTTTGTTCGCTCTGCCTTCAATGTTGAAAAGGAAATCCCACACCACATCAAAGCAGGCACAGAGAGAGAGAGAGAGAGAACTCTCTTTTCTTTGGTCAAATCCCCCAAAACACCTCCCCAGCAGCACCGCTATGAAATCTTAACCATGGTCAAATTTTGACTCACCCTTTTACCATGATTGGATGCAAACCAAGGAAAATTATTATAGAGGTGTTTGGGGAGTTAGATCAGGTTAAAATAGTTAATAAAGTTAAAATAAATTAGGTTTGATTCGGCATGAACTATATAATTTATCTTTTTATTTTTTATCTTTTTTTTATTACATCACCTCTTTACTTTTTTACACATTTTTTCGTAAAAAGATAAAAAGTGTACTTTTTTAGAACACCCCAAACCAACCCTTAATTCATTTGATAAATTGGTTAAAAGTCACATTTTGATTTTTAACTTGAGTCACATTATCTTTTATATTTTTAAACAAAAAAATTTTTAAAAAAAATTAAAAGATCAATTTTTAATCAACTTTTTAAAATACACCTAAGAAGTTGTTTGGGATACTAAAAAGTATATTTATTATTATTTTTTTTTTTATCTTTTTTGAATCATAACATCTCTTTATTTATTTTTTTTTGTATATATTTTTGTAAATAATCAAAAAATAAACTTATTTAAAGCATCTCAAATAATTCCTAAAATAGATAACAAGACGAAATGTCATATTTAAATTATAATTTTTTTTCTATCATAATCTTCAAATCAACTAAAAAAACTGTCATCTCAACATTACTTTTTAAACTAAATTAAAATAACTAAAAAATTAAAAAATCAACTAATTAATTTGTTCACAAACAAAACATGTATAAGTTATTTTGTCCACACACCACAACAATTTTATTTGATTTAAAATTAGTGGTGTTTTGAAAAATTGGTAAAAAATTGATTTTTTTAACTTTTTATATAAAAAAATAAAAAAATAATATGACCTAAAAAAATTTAAAAAATAAAAAAATTTATTTTTTATCAGCTTACCAAAACGCCCACGAGTGAGCAATAAAATAACTATTTTGGTAATGTGTTACATGTTTGACATTGAACTTGTAAAGTATTTTATATAGGGAAATGTTTGGCAAGTTGCACACCATGTGTAAGGATCGCCCATCATATGTAACATGTGTAAATTCTTATAAAAATATGCAAGTTATTTTATAAATTTATGTAACTTAAATATAAATTTACATAATTTAATTTATAAAAATTTTAAAAATCACAACTTGATATGAGTTTTCACAAACATATATTAGTCGCTTCACAAAATTACATAATATAACATAAATTTATATAAATTAATCCATAAAATATGTCGTAAGTTCTTAAAAATATATATAATTAAAGTCACAAAAATACATAAATAAATAATATACCACATGCCTTGCATACACAAAAAATTTCCTTGTATATAATGGTTGTGCCACATGGTTTAAATTAATGTGGTGTACTGTTCAATTTATTATTTGTAATATGACAAAAATGAGATACGGAAAGAAACATTTTAATAGATTTTTTAACTTTGTATTTGACATGAGGTGATGAATGTTTGACAAGAACTCACACTAGGGCGAGTTGTCCTATCTCTCAAAAATGAAATCCAAACTTGCCCAGAAGCTAAGCCCAATAGATTTTTTCTAACAAGCTCAGACTGGGCCAATTCACCTTGTTTTGCATGATTTTAAAAAGTTAAAAAGTTAAAAAGTTATTATCTTATTTAAATCACATCATCTTATTTAAATCATATCACTCTTTAATATATCATTTCAAACTCAATCCATACTTAATTTATATTTCATAAAAAATTAAAAAATACACTTATTTAAGTCATTCTAAACCAACCCTTCAAGCTCGTAAGGGAGCTCATGACCAAATCTAAAGCTTATTTTTTTGCATTATTTCATTTTCTCTATTACTCTTTTCATTAATTTTGATAGGTTTACCGGTGATCTCACGGATTGCGCTAGATTTCAAACCCTAGGCCTAGGTCTAACCTTATTTAGGCTAGCTTTATTCACCCGAACCGAGCTACGAGTTCGATCCAAATGAAAAAGAAAAAACAAAAAAATAATTTATTAATTTATTTAAATCATGCCATGTCTTTATTTTTATTTTTTTTATATATTTTTTTGTTATAAATTAATAAGTCAAAAAAAAATCACTTTACAAAATAGGCCTAAAAGGCCGTCCTGCCAAATAAACCTTCAAATTCAATGACGACCTTTATGTTCAATCAAATCAAAACTCAGACTCATTTTTTATTATTTGACAAATAATAAAATGAAAAGTATATTGCGTCAATTCAGTTACATGTTATATTCATTACATAACATATTTTATTTAGTTTTAAAAAAATGCATTGTACCTGTTAACATTTTTACTAGAGAAAAGACATATCTATAATAAAATAAAAAATTAATGAATTTGGTAAAAATAAAATCAAATAGAAATGTGAGTGAGAGATATTTTGTTATAAAAATGTTCAGAACCTACGAGATAATAATAATTTAGGTAAATTACACTAATATCTTTTTGAGATTTAAAATATATATTAACATAAGTTTTATATAATTATAGTAATTTTTTTAAAAATTAATTCATAAAACATTTGTTCAAGTTTTTATTAAAAAATTGTTAGTTATATACATAAAAAAAAAAATGATATAATCATCTCTTAAAAATTAGAATATATATTTTATCTTTATTTATCTATGTCTACACATAATTTCCAATATAAACATCATTTCCGATCCATCAAGTTCAATTACCAATCTATCAAGATTTGTTATTGATCCACCAAGATCCATCACTAATCTATAAAAATACATCACCAATCTACAAACATTCATCCCCAATCTTCTCCATTCTTTTCGATCATCACCATAATCGCCAATCAAAATGTTAAAATTATTTTTGCACTGTGTTATATTTCTTATATGGTTGTATGTGCTACAAACCTTTCTTTACTTAATAATCCTTGCTTTTACTTGGTATGAAGAAAAAAATTTTATTTATATTTTCTCTTTTTATGCTAGTGCACTCAGTATAATTGTTTATGGCCGGATCTTAATGACCCTTGGTATTATAAATTGGAAATTTGTTTCTTACAATTTGTGTAATTTTTAGTACATTAATTTAGGGGGAGATTCATATTATGTAATATTTTGAGATTAAAACAATTTTAAAAAAAAAAAACAATCTTAAGAGGGCATTTGTATATTATATGCATAATTTTAGGGGAAGTTATCAACTATTTTTTTTTTCCATCTTATCTGTAATTTTTTTTATATGGCAAAGACAAACATTTTTTTTTAAGAGAAATGCTTGCAATTTAATTTTAGAAAGAGAAACTATTGCTCAATTAGATAAATGGTTTGAGAAGGTTTCACAGATTTTTTGCGTTTCACTTCTCTCAATAACTTTTCATGGGCCTCCTTTACATGCCTCTCTCTATTTTCGACTTCTGTGAGTCTTGGCATTATAACCGTTACATAATATTGCACCGCATTCTCTAACTGAGAATTTTTCCTTTCTAGCTCTCTCTTCTCGTAACAAGTATTAGCTAGTTGTTGTTTTAACATGCTCACCTCGTCTATCAATTGCTCTTGTACTCTTGCTTGAAGTCAGCGAGTCTTATTGGAAACTGCAGTCATCACTTGTGTACTAAGAGCCATAGTGTTATTAATAGCATCGATATCATTCCGATTACAAAAAACACTAGAACTCTCATTTACAAGAATAGCATGCGAATACACTATTGGTAACATTTCACTTGCCTACATTATAGGCACCTCATACATGTCAGAATCATTGATATGGCTAAGGTAAGGAATGACTTGATTACACAAAAAGGTAAAACAATTTTTTCTCTACTAACACTTGACAATTTCATATCTCTTCCTATCATCTTTGTCACTTTTTATACATTCCACCGATCCAATACTCGATACATATCTGCTCAAATCTCTTGTTTGTCAACATTTTGGGCGCCGTTGCACCATTTTTTAAACGATGCTCCAAAATCTCCACAACAATCACGACAAGACATAAGAACCATTATTATTTATTTATTTATTTATTTTGCATTTCAGATCATTTTCTCACATGTGTTTGTTTGTTTTTTGTTTTGATCACTGCAAATTTTTTTCTCTCTAAAACCTTGTGACGCCCCAATTCTACACTATAGGTTGCAATCAAGGAAGAGTCATTAGTGAGTCCTATGGTCAATAACCAAGTAAGATCCCAGATCACCGGAGGAGTCAAAATGGCCTCCCTTTTAAGTCCAGCTTTCTTAGGCAGCGCACTACCTTTTTGACAGATCTTACCAGGCATTAACACAAGATCTCATAAGCAACGATAAGGTTCATACATAGAATATAAATACATAACAACCACATTTATACTTAATTCAAAAGATTGTTTCATTACATTACATCCAAATAGAAAGTTTAAACTCTACATGAGTTCTTACAAAATAACAAAAAGGAAATTTCTATTATTCCTAAGATAGCCAAAAGTCCTCGAAGGTTTCGGGCTCGTCGTCTCCAGCTATGAGTTCCGCTTCTTCACCTGGCATGATACGCCGTGAGCTTTGAATGCCCAGTAAACACACACACACACACACACACCACCCCTTTTTCCCAGTCCAATATACAATCACAATGATGGCACCAAGTAGTAAATCATGATTCTCAAATAAATAAATAAAGGGTTAAGTTAGATGTTAGTAAACTAGAAATCCCCCAAAGAGATTTTGTCCTCCCAACCACAAGAATCGGACGCGGATTATTCGATATGCCCCCTCCTTTCCTGCTTTGTTGCAGAACTAACCTCGGATGCCTACCAACGGTTATATATCACAGAAGCGCCAACATGAGGCCTCAAAAGAGACTGTAAAATAGGGCCTTGCCCGAATCCCTCCTCACACCAAACCACTTAGGGTCCGAATACAACCGCTCCGTTCAAGGGTTCCGAAAACCACTTGCACAAGACTTTAACTTCAAAATAGGGAACGCATCCCAACAATCCATATATCACATATTATCATCTTTTCATAACTCAAGTGTTCGAAAACCCAATATCCACCCAATTAGGTTTCCCGTTGAATTAAGTGTTTTAAGTCAAGGTTAGTCCAACTAAATAATATAATAATATCCACATAAGCATGCATCCTTAAGATAAGAAAGATAAATAACATAACATGCACATACAACATCTTTCCAAGATATGATCATAAGCCATTAAACATTTTCATGAATACAAGGGCACAAAACATCCATACATAACAAATTTTCAGATTTAACATCACGTGAAGATTAATACGAAAGGACTACTTTAGATCATCCATCGAACTCAGTCTTCCTATGGTTCGTAGAGAATTTTATCTAGTTTCTAGAACAGTTTTCGGAAATGGGTTTACTTTTCCAGATTTTAAGTTATTTTGAAAATAGTCTAGTGCCGTCCAGAATCTGTCCAGATCCGTCGACCGTTACGAAAACTTGATTTTCTTTCAAACCGCTTAATGAAGGAAGGTTTTGACATAAAATAGAGTTCCAGAATATTTTTTTACATTTTTCTGGAATTTTTGAAATTGGGCTGGAAAAACAGATTCTAAGGTAGACTATCCAAAACATGAAGATTTGTGAGAAAATGGTTCCACCAAGGGAAAGTTTTCATTTATTTTGTGAATAAAACATGCTAACTAACATATATTTACTTGGAAAGTTTGCTTGAAAGTGTGCCTTTAGAAAGTTGAGAGATTGGTAATAAAAGAAGATGGTTTTGTGCCAAAAAGGGAAAAATACAAGAGAGGTGGAATCAATACTCAAATCTTAGTATTTTTAACATAAGAACTCTTTAATGACAGATCTAAAAAAAACAGTAGTTAGAAACATGTATTGAAAAAAAAGAAAATGAAAGAGAAGGTTATGTTTGTGGCTTACTTGCTATTTTGCACAAGAATGCTCTTCTCTCCCTCCATCTTCTTCTCTAGACTTCTCCCTCTTGCTCCCCTCTCTCTCTCTAACCGAAATGTGTGTGTGAGTGAGTGTGTTGTGTGTGTTTGTAAGATAGGGGGTGTGTTGATATTTATAGGCAATTTGGTGTAAAAGGACAAAAAGGCCCATTAGTTGAAAATGGGTGGAAAACTTAGGATCTTGCTTGGTGTCAAAAGGGATAGGAGTAACTAAGGTGCTAAATCATAAGTCTAGGCATCAATTAGTTGATTTTTAGTTGAAAGGTGATTTGCAACCTAGGTCTAGGTCACTAGGTTTGGGTTTCCTAGAATTTCATAATCATGGTTCTTGAAAATTGGTTTCTCACTTTCTTCTAGGAAGGCTAGCCATAGGGAAGGGTGAAGGGAAATTTCTTTATTATTTTATGTCTAGGCACACTCCTCTAGGTGTATATATGTATATATATATTACAAGATTGATGGTACTAATAATATTAGGGTACATGTACTAGTTTTTGTGGTTTATTTTGAATTTAATAAAGAAGTAAGGGCTTGGTGTTAAATGCATGTAATTTATGTAGAATTAAATTAGGTTAGGGAACCTAATCTGGCTAGGAAAATTCCTGTTTTAAAAAAAAGAAAATAAAATTGCTAACCAACAAGATTCGAGATAATTCAAGTAATCGAGGGCTTTAAGAAAATAATTCAACATTAGGGTTTTTAAAGTGAATACATATTTTGGGGGCTTCACAAAACTTCTTATCTCCATATTTTATTTTGATGATGTCAAAAGGGAAGAACATTAAATGTGAATTTGAAATATCTTATATTGCAAAATTATCAAATAATTTGTTGATTTTTATTTTGTGTCAAATCCATACAAATATTGTCATCATCAAAAAAGGAGAGATTGTTAATCATGTTGTTTAATTTTGATAATATCTAAAATATTATTTAAAAATTTTAAATTTTTTAATATACATATTCTACATTATTTGACACAAAATATTATCTATTTAAAATATAAGTTGTATAATATATTTGTTATAAATATTATTTAAATGGAAATATTTTGAAAATATCACTATTCACTCTTTGACAAATTTGAATTTGAACAATTGTATTATTTTGACAAAATTGATTGATTGGTTGGCTGGTCACTATTCACTTTTTGATAAATTTAAAATTGATTAATTGTATTATTTTAACAAAATTGATTGATTGATTGTATTATTTTGAAAAATGTGATATTGATGATTTGTTTCTTTTTGATATACTCACATGGGATGATTAGCTATTTTTATTTGAATGTATTTATAATCTTTTCAATAATTACGAAACTTTTAGAAGGGGTATATATATATTTTTCTGATATGAATATTATTTAAAGAGATTTATTGTGCAATCAAATTTTTGAAATAAAATAAATTATTATATACAAGTCACTATGTAAATCTATTTTCACATTATTGTTTTAGAAAAATGTTAGCAGATCACTATTTATTGAGAATGACTTGACCAACATTTTCAAACTTTTGTGGTTACTCCAGATGATTGAAAAAAATAAAGTCAAAAAAGAGCATCTTGAGCTCATGTCATTCATCGTCAGAAGATGAGCGTCTCTTCTCCAAACGGGCAAATTTTTAAGTATAAATAAAAGTGTTGTGTGTGGAGAAAAATTAAGAACTTAAAAAGAAAAAATCTGTGTACTCCAAAATTTTGAGTGTATTGTATTTTGCTCTTTCACTTTCAGATCTAAGTGTAATATTTGTTCTTACACTTTCATATCTACTCTTTGTGAGAAAATTATTGTAAAAAATGGTTAAAGTACCTCTTATTTTTATTCATTATTTTATGAGAGATTTTTGTAAGGGTAAGAAAATTTATTGTTGAGTAAGGCTCAATAGATAAAAGTAAGACCTATGTAAAATCCACAAGCTTGGTGAAATCTTGGTGGTGTATTGATTTATTTTGATAATGAAGAAATTCTCAAGGAGGTTTCTTGGGGAGTGACGTAGGCCTGACGTGCCGAACCACTATAAATCTCAGTGTTTGATTTTCTTTCTTTATCTCTCCTACTTTATATTGATAATTATTGTTTTGTTTTTTATTCTGAATTTTGTGTTTATTATTTTTTTTAATATTGTAAATTATTTTTTTAATAACCTAATTCACCCCCTCTCTTGGGTTGCCTAACTAGGATAACAAAATGCCCTTTCATTTTACAATATGTTACACCCTTTTTAATATTCAAATCTTCAAGTTGACACTTCACTATCCATGGCACCTGTTTTTCATTAATGGAACAATAACTATTCTCAAAATATACTAATTCACACTGACATCTACAAGGAAAATAAGTACGCCTGCAATGTAACACCTCAATTTTTATACCTAAATGATAATACGATAACCATGGTTCTTTAAAGAAAAATTGAAAATAAATCCCCACACTTGCATTACATGACATAAACAAATAGATACCCCCAAGGGTTTACAAGTTTCCAAGGCTTAGGCCTGGTTACACAAAATGGTTATTCAAACCCACACAAATACAGCCCTTGGCTTACAAACAGAGTTACAGCAAAATGAGAGCCTTGTACTCTCAACACATATTTCCTCGCCTTCAGTTAGATGGGATCACCACATCTTTTCCTGCACAAAAATTGCGTAGGGTGAGCATAAAGCCTGGTAGGAAATCCTTAACAAAGTTTATACATTTTATACAAGTCTCAAGAGATGAAATCTATATGTCATGCTATGTTTCTTTTTTTTAAGTAAATCACATTTTCATCTTTTGAAAACCATCATGCTCAATTATGTCATGCAATTTCAATTGTTCAAAACTTAACAATTTACTTCAATGGCAATAAATACGACTTTGGTAATCCCTAGGTCGGTATCTGCAAGTAGACTATATAAGTACTACCAAAATTGTCATTTTTACCGGTATTAACCGAAAGGCTTGACATCTATCCACGCGGGTTTTCAGTCTTTCACCCCAGACTCTCAAGCCAACTTACTCAATATCATCTACACCACCTATCAAGACTTACCAACGTATTTACCCCAAAACCATTCCATGAAAACTTATTTCTCAACATTCTTTTCTCAATGCAAGTTTTCAAATCAACTTTCAAAGTTTAATGTAATCAAATGAATTGATATGCCAATTTCGCAAGATGAATATAAATACTTTTATTCCGATTCATCATCCAAGGAATAACACAATTCCCTCTTCTCAAGTATTCTCAACAATTAGTCATTTCAAGACTATTTCAATAATTTCCAAAATGAACAACAATTCTTATATTCCATGAAATTCATCATTTATATAAATATAAATAAGAAATTTTCCAAACATCCATTTATTTTGATAGACAAAATAAATATAACAATATCATTCATGGGTTTTCAATTTCTTTTAAAAATCCCCAATTTCTAGGTTTTCTCACAAAAACTATACAACTCAAATCTTTTGAAAGAAAACTTTTCAAAATCATCTTTTCTTCAATCAACGAAGATCAAAATCCATAAGATCATTTTAAAAGAACAAGAGACAAACTCACTTTCAAAATCACTCAACTTCTTAAATCAACAATCAATTTTCAAAGTTATCAAAGGATGATTTCGAAAATCATTTAGATCTTACAAAAATATATATATAACTCTAAAAAAATCCCTACCTCAAGTAATGAAGAAGAATTGAGATGAAACTCCAAAATCAACAATGCCTAAACTCGATCTCCACCGCACACAACGAAGCCCTCGAGATGATAACCAACTTTGATGAATAACTTAGGTCTAAATTCTAATGGATTTGGATAAATCAAAGTGAGAATATGACTTTTAGAGAGAGAAGCTCTAGATCTGAAATTCTAGAGAGTTTTAGACAGAGAGAGAACTAAAAAAGTGATCTGAAATATTAGGTTCACGAACTGATATAACATGGTCCACTCGAGTGTGGAAAGCCTCGCTCGAACGTCAGACACACCATTCCGCTCGAGCGCGGAAAGCTCTGCTCGAGTGTCGAATACACTTTCCCAGTATTTTTGCAGACAGGTCAAACTTTTGGAGCCAAACATTCTCCATTCGAGCGCATAAATGGCCGCTCAAGCAGACAAGCAACTTCAAATGCATTTTGCATTTTTACTTCGGGGGCGCTACCCCCTAGACCCCCGCGAGTTGACCGGGCAGCTCGATCCCTGACCTACTTAGTGAAGTGGCAAAACATAAAAGAATTAACTTCTGATACAACTCTGCAAGGCACAATTCGAGTTGGATTCGTATCTAAAGGTTTGGAGACATTACATGTTCCAAACACACCACTACAACCCGATAACCAAAATAAGGGGAATACAAGGAAACTACGATACGTAACATTGTTCAAAACCATACCAACCCGAGCCCAGAACACCACACAGAGATGGATCAAAATCGAGATCGCTACATGCAAACTGCCATTACCATCTAACCTCCGATCATACACGTTTACTCTGACCAACCCACTTGCATTGGGCGTGCAAAGGGGGAATATTTTATTAACCTTAATACTCTTTTATTTTTTTCTCAACCTCAACTGAGAAAATAAATTAAGCAACGCAAGTTCAATACAACTGAAATAACTTGCTGAAACACCTTAAACAATATCAATTTTTATATCGTTAACCTCCATCTACCTAAACATTACAAATAAATTTGCTTATAAAAAAAAATTCTAAATAGTATTAAAATACATTTGACTCCTTAATGTAATTTTGCATTCTTTTCCGCTAATAGTAACAGCCACTAAATATATAGCACCCTTCTGAATACTCTCCACATTTCCCAACAACGTATCTTTGTAGTCCATCCAAACATTCACTGGGCAAAACAGATCCACAACCTATTTTCTAGTGTCGAACATACTCTTTATCCTTGCCACCGACAAGCTTGATTCTCATTTTCTTCAGCATACAAAACCTATCGGACTGATCAGGATCAACAATCCAAATCTCAGGATTACCCTCACCAACACCAATAAATATCTTGTCAGGTGTGAGGACTGAATCTAACAGACTATTGTCACTTATGATGAAAAAAAGAACATGATGCACCATAGCTTCTTCTTTGGCGTCTTGTCCCAATTGAACATTCCTAATTAATTTTATACTCTTAACCATGATTTTGTCCGACTAACGGTCACACCTTTTATTTCCTAACTCAATCTTATTCAACAATTTCGTCATACCTCTATTGTCAAATGTAACATCCCTTAATTGTTCATCATACAGTTGTAACTTCCTTACTCCCCTTTTGTTCTTTTTAATGTATTGGAGAATATTTTGCACATACCGTCTACGAATATATGCCGCTCTAAAAGGTGCACGGCCACAATAACTACGCTTATATCCACTGACTGTCGGTGTTCTTGACATCTAGTACGCAAAAGGAGTTTAATACTAGCTGCTTACTACTCCTTTCATATTTTAAAAAACACTTCAACTCTTTTATCCTAACATTTCTACAGGACCTGTTACTTCTATTAACCCTTCTGTTCAAGCACCTTAGCTTTGATATTTTTGCCCTCTGTTATTTGTACCCACAAACAAACTTTGATGGAGCTGACAACTGGTTCTCTTCCTAAAATCCTATTTGCCATGTCAAAAAACAATTTACATACATTTGAGTGAACTGCGTGTAATTTTCAGGATACTCTTTTAAGGAGAAAAGACATATCTATGATAAAATAAGAATTAATGAATTTGGCAAAGATAAAATCAAATAGAAATGTGAGTAAGAGACATTTTGTCACGATCCAAACCCGCCCCTATAGGTTTAACGGCATAACCGGCCGGTAATCCTTGGATTACCAAAGGCCTCTTATCAGAATGACATATAATTAAAGGGCTGCAGAAGCAAATATACAAAATATGCATAGTCCATAGAGCTGTGCAAACATACATGGGACAAAAATTTGAAACTTTATAACATAAACACATAAGATGTCATGTCTACATAAGCCTCACAACACCATGCAAACATCATCAAAAGGGACTTAGCCCAGTATACAGATAAACGAAACATAGACATTCTTAGCATGGTACACAAAGTAACTCTTGACATGGTCCACAAAACTTGACTTCTATACACGGGAACCTCCCCAGGAGGCACGGTGGGTGGCTTGACAAAACAGAACTTAGGCCTTCAATTCTAGGCCTGATCACGCGCCTGGTCACCTACATACATAAATAATACAGTGAGCTGGAGCCCAGTGAATAATAACAGAATAAATGGTTTAAATGAATGATGTCCATCACAAAGTCCGAAATTAGAATTTATATCAAAAACATATTTATATTCATATTCTTGTTCAAACTGCATACAGAGATTAGAGTTCATGCTTCATCATACATAGTACATCCATTAGCGTTATCATCCTTGTCAGTTCCATAAGGAATCTCCGGTACCGGGAAACTTGTAACATACTTGAGTTACGGTATTGTTACCCCCAGGAAAGGGCCTTGAGACCACGATATTATTACCCCCAAACAAGGGCCTTGTGCTCATAAACCACGGTATTGTTACCCCCGGGCAAGGGCCTTGTGCTAAGGATGCCACGAATACATTTCAGAAATTTGGACAATCATTCATTGTACAAAATATAATATTGCATAAAATATATCTTAATTTATATCATTCAGAAAATAATTAAAGTTAAATATAATTATTACTCACAGATTGTCGTATAGCTCGATAGCCAACCAATGGATCAATAGCTTACGGCGCTGTAACCAGCCCGCGAGGGACCTCGCTACAGTTCGGACTCGATTTTTGTCGCGGTTCCAAATCTTGAACCAAAGAGTCCAAATCCGGCAAATCGTTTTTGAGAAAAACAGATTTTTTGAAAGAAGTGCCAAACATGGACTGCTTTTGCGGATAATGAGTCGCCACCTAAATATTTTTAAAATGGGAAATTTAGGAAACCCGACTCGGTGCCAAAAGGCCATGTGTCCGCTATCACCAAAGTTGGCTCGGAACTTGGGTACGATTAGGGAAGGTCACATCGTGAGCACCTCTTCGGTCAAAGACCGGCCTCTACTAACCATGATATCTGTTTTTGAAAACTTTGTGCGTTCTTATTCCGGTTATTAGCCTAGGTTACTATGTGATGCGCACAGCATACAAGTATAGACTGAATCGCCTGAATTGGAACAAAACATTTCATGCCTGTTTGTTTGAAAATGGTTTGATAGTGCTACTCGCAAGTAGGCTAAGACGCGGATTTGCCACCCTCGGGTGGGCTTAGAAAACATGATTTTGCCACTATCTAGTGGGCTTAAAACAAACATTTGACGAATTGTCCCAATTCAGATAACTCAACCTCCACCCACAGGCATTCAAGGCAGTTATATCACATAAGCATTTAGCCTCATGGTAAGCATGCTATTCATGGCAACACTCACACGCATGCAAGGATGCTAAAGCATAACACTCACCGAGTACTCCAAGCCAAAACAGGAAAATGATTAGAAATCATGCATGAATCCTAAATATGCTGAAATGCCTAATGCAACACATGCAAAATGCAACTATAGCAGGCTCGGCTATTCTAAACATGGCATATGAGATGCAACAACTAACATGTATTCAATTTGGAATTGAAATACAAATGCGATTCAGATGATGCCGAGTCTTATATGGCAAAAACAGATGAATGATGCAAACATGTCATTACATCAGTATGCTAATTGAAATATGCCCTATATCTAACCATCATAAGCGGGTAAATAAAAGGGAGAAAGAAATGGGGTTGGAAGACATACATCACACGACGCACACTTATTACGCTTATGCCCTCAGAGGGTCCAATAAATAATAATACAAATCGAATAAAAGAATAATACTGGTCGAATATCTGATTCCTAAGTAATTAGTAATCAAGAAAGCTGGCGCCTTGGGCCGCTTTGCTTCGATGAATGATGTATCTTGGTTGCATGCGGAAATCCACTAGGATGCCCCAATTTGCCTCTGCTTTCAGTATTTCGAAATGCGCCACGACCAAAAAGTTGTTGGTCCTCGGTTTTGTGAACAGAGAGCAGAAAAGGGCATAGCAATGTATTTCACAAATATATGCATGCCTCGATCCTCGTGCCACCAATCACGATCTCGATGCACGATGCCGAGGGGAATTGCACAACTTAATATAGGATGAATGCGGATGGATGCTATAATAAAACCTAACTCCATCATGGGTAATCCGGAGTGTCGGTGACTTGGGAATTGAGACCCGCTCGTCACTCGAGTCTGAACGTGCCTCGCTTCCGTGTTTCTGCTAACACCTATCCGAACACGATGCAATATGCATGGTATGCGTGAAATGTAGCTAATATGTATCCTAGCGTGCACAATGCTATGCAAATGAGATGTCTCGAAATGTGTGCACGCGGGCACGCAAACCGAGAAAACGCATGAATGCAATCTAAGATACCACCTAGTATGCACAATGCGGGGAAAATGAGATGAAAATGAGACGCCTCGAAATGCGTGCCCGCGGGCACATATACCGAGGTCATGATGTGGGATGCAAATCGGATAAGACCGAAGTGTCTCGAAATGCGTGCCCACAGGCACGTAAACCGAGGCGATGATGAAAATGACAATTCGGATAAAACCGAAGTGCCTCGAAATATGTGCACACGGGCACGTAAACCGAGGCGATAATGAAAATGGCAATTCGGATAAAATCGAAGTACCTCGAAATGCGTGCACACGGGCACGTAAACCGAGGCGATAATGAGAATGGCAAATCGGATAAAACCGAAGTGCCTCGAAATGCGTGCCCACAGGCACGCAAACCGAGGCGATGATAAAATGGCATATGGCATGCAATGATAGGCTTACGCCAACATGAGAGAGCCTCAGCCGTACTCACATAGGCTGCCGTCGGATAAAAAAGAAGTGCCTCGAAATGCGCGCACACGGGCACGCGAACCGAGGAATGTATGAAATGACACACGGAATGCAACGATGGGCTTACGCCAACATGAGAGAGCCTCAGCCGCACTCACATAGGCTGCCGTCGGATAAAACAGAGGTGCCTCAAAGTGCGTGCCCACGGACACGCAAACCGAGGCAATGCACTAAGGCGTGAAATGACGTGGAAAATAATATGCAAGCATGCGAACCAAATTTTAGCATCTAAATGAAGGGAAAAACAGCCCCGAAATGATACGAAATGACAATCAATGCATGAAATCATCCCGAAATGTGATTTTAAGTACCCGAAATGGCCTACGGCTATGCTAAACATGCAAAATTGGTACATGAAAGCAAAAACAGTAGCAAGGCAGCCCCAAAAATAGCATCTTTTCAGTAGAAAACATGGCCAAATTGTGAGCATAGATATGGCAACAATGGCATGCAAAAATGGGGGAAAAGAGGGGAATTACAAAGCAAGTAGTATATACAATGCTCAAACCAAAAAAAACAGTTCTACAACATTAAATAAGGGCCAAAAATATGTACATTTACAAGAGATGACATCCCCCAAAACAGTATGTAGATATGCTAAACATGGCATGCAAAATAATGTGCCAAAAGGGGCTACAACATAAGGTACCAAAAGAATACACCAAATGACCTAAGACCCTTAACAAAACATGAAGAATAGGCCAAAATAAGGCACTCTCTAAGCCTGATGAAGGCTGAAAACAGGAGCCTAATAAGCCTAACAAAGCATGCAAAATAATGATCCAAAGATAGGTATTGAGACAAGTAGTATATAGAAGATTCAAACAGCAAAATTTCCTTCTACAATCTTGAAAAGGAGCCCAAGATATGCATATTTACAGTATATGGAAGCCTCAAAATCAGAATAAAATCATGCTAGAAATGCCATGCAAAATAGGGCCACCAAAGGGGCCATAAAGAGAGGTGGTGCTAGCTTTCACCAAACAAGGTTGAGCCCTTCTTCAATGTTGAAGAGGGGCTCAAAATAGGCCCACTCACAGTATATTGCATGCTCGAAAACAGATTACTCATAAGGAAAATAAAGCATGCAAAACAATGGCCTAAAGAGTGATATTGAAGGAAGTATGTCATGGAGACACCAAATAGGGTTGAGCCCTTCTACAAAGTCGTAGAGGGGCTCAAAATAAGCCTAAAACCAGTAAGGGTCGGAGCCCAAAACAAAAAGGAAATAGGGAAAAGAATTGATGGAAAATTATGCTAGAAAAAGGGAATTAGTGGCTTACCCTTGGAGACAAGTCTTTTGCTACCTCTTGGCTTCAATTTGTTGCTTCTTGGCCTCTGGAAAACACCCCTTTGCTGCTGGAATGGAGGTGGTGATGGTGGAGCTTAGGGTTGATGAAGGAATTAGCTAGGAAGCTTGAAGGTTTTTGAGCTTTTGGCTATGAAAATGGAGGTTAGGGAAGATGAAGTATTGAGGTGAATTGTTCCAACCCTAGCAAAGGAGGAGTTGGACCCTTTAAATAGGCAAGAAAATGGTGTAAAAGGGGAGGGAAAAGCACCCAAGCTTTCCCTCCCAAAATATCCCCCGGATGCCCGGGATATTTTGAAAAATATCCGGACAGCTGGAAAGAGGTGAAAAGCAGAAAGCTGGCCGGCCAGGTAGGTTTCTGGGAGGTGGCCGGCCGGCCACCCCAACTGGTCGGCCAGCCACTCACCTTGGCCGGCCGGCCATGGCCCAAAACTGAAGTCCAAATTTTCTGGCCGACCACCATGCAATGGTGTCCTCCCAGATGTGTAGAATAAGGCCCCAAGGTCGGAATCTGGCAACTCTGAAGCAGGAGTCACAACATAGGACTTGAAGGAGAGGCTCAAAAATGAAATCCACAATTTCTGGCCGACCACCAACTTTTAGGGTCCTCCCTGATGGGTGGAACAAGGTTCCAAGGTTGGAAATTGGCAACACTGAAACAGGAGTCACAACATAGGACTTGAAGGAGGCTCAAAATGAAATCCACAATTGCTGTCCGACCAGTAGTTTTTAGGGTCCTCCCATGTCCCCTGATCACAGATATGTAGCTTTGGTTGGAAGAAAATAACCCCAGGGTGTTCAACATTGGCTCGGAATTGAGCAAAAGCAGGGCGGAGGAGCGAAACTGGTTATCTGGGATAATTGCTGGCCTCCCACCCCCCCAGTGATCTTCCTGGTGTTGAAACAGAGGTACCTGCCAAATTTGAACAAAAACTAATGAGAAATGAACGCTCGGGGCCAAAACCGGGCAATTCAGGATCCCGAAAATGGGCTGCAGGTGCCGGAAGTGGTGTTCAGCAGTGAAGTGGGTATCTGCGACCCCAGTGTCCCTCGGAATGACAAAACAGAGGTTCCTGCCAAAAATCAGAGAAAACCGATGCAAAATGAATGCTCGGGGCCCAAATCACGCAGTTCGGGGTGTCAAAACTGCGAGCAAAAGTGGCATCTGACCATGAAGTGGGCATCAGGGCCCAGTGTTCCTCAAAATGATAAAACAGAGGTACCAGCCAGAAGGAGAAATCGGAGATGGTTAGGCGGTCCCAACCGAGGCACTGCCGACGGTCCAGCAAGGGAACCAAGACTCCGAATGGGCAAAATGGCCTCTGACACAAAATGTAGCTCACGGCCACCGGAGATAGTCTAGAGACTACTCCCTTCCCTCGTGGAAGAGAACGGAGAAAACCGAGTGCAGTTATGGCAAACCGAGGCAAAACCTGAGAAGAGAGTTCGGAGTCAGGAGGCGGGCGCCTGGCATGACTCGAGGCTCGAACTAGCACAACATGCAACATCACCGAAGCGCTCAAGCGGTGGCGTCTGAGTCTTAAGGTCGGTCAAAAATGGGGTGTCTCTGATTGCCTCTCTTTGTGAACTTCGGAAGTCAAGAAGTGGCGGGAGTGAATGTCAAAGCCGAGCGACCCATTTTGACAAGGTCAAGACTTAGACAATCATACAAGATGAGCAGAATGTGTGTGCATGAGCGTGCCGCATGACGAAGGGGCAAAATGCAAAATGATAGGCACGGAGCTAGGTGATCATGCAAATGCAGCAAGCTGTAATGAAGCAAGTATTGACAAATAGATGCAACAGTTTTAAGCAAGAATGCAAAGCAACAACTACATTTCATGCAGTTAGGAATGCGGAGAATTATTCAATTCTCGTCGCGTCTCACACGGAGAAGATACGATACTGCTGCGGTTCGATGCAGTCGCACCAGCCTCAAATGAACCGTATATACAATATCGTGCCTGCAAAAGAGAGAAATTCAACAAGAACAATATGCTAACAACATATATTCAATGCGATTCCTATGATTCCAAGAGTTGGACACACACAGTGTCGGCGAATGAATGCATCGCAATGCGAGAGAAGATAATGCGTGATAACACATGTTTAAGTACAGAAGTATTATACATCAAGAACTTATGCACGAGAATGCAAATTACGTGCGAAACAATGCAAAATGAGCATAAACCAGGGTGCTCGTTTGACATGAAATGATGGGCCCGAAAGCGTGCATTTCGGCGATGGCAACTCAATCGCGGCCTCTGATCCACCTCCCGGAGAGGTCACAACATATTTAAAAAGGATACACTCTGATTTTGATGAATAATGATGAGACACATGTCAGAAATTGCAATTGAAGTTCCGGTGGAGTAATTCGGCGCCAGAAAGTGCACTTTTCTTGAACTTTTTCAGGTCCCGGGAACTCCGATTTTCCTCAAAATTTGCAGAGAGGTAGGGGAGGGGGTGGGGATCATGGTCGGCCAGCCCATTGCCCTAGGAGAGGCCATCGGCCAGGGCAAAAAGTAAAGGGGGGCCGGCCAGCCAGGTTAGGTGGCCGGCCGGCCACTGCCCAAAAGCAGGGGCATTTTGGTCTTTTTCGAGATTTCTATATAAACACACCTCCAATGCCACCCGAAATCACTCCCAAAGTTGTGAAAACTCCTCCTCTTGCTCCCCAGACCATTTTCTCTTTCAGATCTGCATTTTATACGCGCCCTCCGGCCTTCCACGCAAGTTGTTTCTGCGAAATCCTTCAGATTTAAGCACTTTGAGCCGACTAAATTTTGATTTCGGGGCTTCTCTTCTCATTTTCACCACTTGAGGTAATTTTGTCTCAATATTTGGAAGATTTTCCGGGAGTTGACTTTTGTTGACTTTTCATTTCCCGAGAGTTGACTTTTGTTGACTTTTTCCAACTTTGGCCCATTTTGCTCATTTTGCTCCTCTTTGCAGATTTCTCGACATGGCGGGTCATTTTCCTCACGGCGGAGGTTTTCCCGGCGCCGGAGATGATTTTGACATTATGACATTGCCCCCGAGGATTCGCCCTTTTATTCCCGAGCGATATGCCCCAGCGGTACATAGGCTCCCGCGAGCCGTTTTCCGTCACTTCACCGATTTCAACGATCGGGTACCAGGGGATCTTCTTCTGCGAGAGCCGGAGCATCACCTCTCCCACGATGCAGAGGTATTTTACTTTATTTCCTGTATCTTTCGTGCATTTTGTACCTTTGCCCTGCTTAGACACACAGTTTTAGCTTATGACATAGAACTTTGCTTGCAACCCGAGCATGTGACTTAGCCACTTGAATTTCACGAACACACAATTCATCGCCTAATCGTGAATGTATAGTACGCATTAGTTAGAAATTGAACACACGGCTCAAACATTGATTCACCGAACACACAGCCCGAAGTCGAAAATGAGCACACAGCACATACTGACTAAGAGTAGAACACACAGCCCTAAACTTTGATTTTCTGAAGACTGACCCATTTGAAGTGAGCACACTGACCTTGATTAAAAGTAGAACACATGACCCTAAACTCGATTTCTTGAACACCTTGACCCAAATTTGAAGCGAACACACATTTAATCGATTAAAAGTAGAACACCTGACCCTAAACTTTGATTTTTGAACACACAACCCAGTTTGAAGCGAACACCAGCCCTTGATTAAGAGTAGAACACCTGACCCTAAACTCGATTCTTGAACACGCATTTGATTTGAAGTGAACACACAGCCCACTGATTAAAAGTAGAACACACAGCCCTAAACTTTGATTTACTGAACACACAGCCCAGATTTGAAGCGAACACACAGCCCACTGATTAAGAGTAGAACACACAGCCCTAAACTCTGATTTACTGAACACACAGCCCAGATTTGAAGTGAACACACAGCCCACGGATTAAAAGTAGAACACACAGTCCTAAACTCTGATTTACTGAACACACAGCCCAGATTTGAAGTGAACACACAGCCCACGGATTAAAAGTAGAACACACAGTCCCAAACTCTGATTTACTGAACACACAGCCCAGATTTCGCTTCATTTGCACACAGCTCATTTTCACTTCATTTGCACACAGCTCATTTTCACTTCATTTGCACACAGCTCATTTTCACTTTATTTGCAAGCGGGCGCTTACGATCTGAGATATGGCTCCACCGCCATGGCGAGAGTGGTATCTTTGAGCTTATCGATGGGACATTATTTGCTGCTCTGGCGGAGAGATGGTGGGACACCACCAATTCTTTCCATTTTTCTGCGACCGGGGATATGACCATGACCCCGCTGGACTTCGCTATGCTCACCGGCCTAGACCTAGGCGGTGGACCCATTCCCTACGACGAGGATATGGGTCAGTGGGAGGCTGCTTGGATGTATCTATTGGGGGCCCGCCCGCCTGTAGACAGAGGTACCGGGAGGGTTCGGTATACTTGGTTCTCTTCCCATTTCCGGCGGCCACAGATGGAGCCTGAGTCTCCCGAGGAGGTCGAGCAGTATACCCGTGGTTTCCTCATGTTCCTCTTTGGCACCACTCTGTTTGCCGATAGAGGGAACATGGTCGGGTTGTATCTACTGAGCGCTCTGGTAGACCTATCACAGGTCGGTCAGTATGATTGGGGCGGCGCTGGCCTGGCTACCCTTTATTGTTACATGAGCGCAGTCTCTTGCACGCGGGGGGACTTACTCGGTGGCTACTGGAGAGCTTGGGAGGTACATTCTGTCCTCCTGATTTACATTTTTGGCTCCTCGTTACCTGTTCACTGCACACACGGCGCACTTTGCATTCTGTATGCTGCCTTTTAGTACATTGTGTTCACATTCCGCACTGCTTTTCTCAGCTATGGGTATATGCGTATTTCCCCACATTAGCCCCGGAGATGGAGGTGGCAGGGCCTCCCATGACTCCATTTTCATTGATGTTTGAGGGCGAGCACTTATCGAGGCCTCGAGAGACTCTCTTTCATCTGCGGCGATGCCGACCTTTGTGAGGCGGCAGGTATTCAGAACTCTCAGTTCTTTTCATTTTCATCTTTGATCTGCCTTGTATTTCTTGATTTCTGATTGATTTATGCACTGGTTATCCACAGATCACTTGGCGCTAGGCGATCTTGGCGATGATCTCGAAATCGGTACCGGAATCGACTAGTTCCCAATATAGGTTCTGCCGAGGACCCGGTTGGCGAACTGGTTCTGAGGAACGCTTTGTCGAGGTTGGGGTATGATTCGCAGGACCCTCCTGCTGTGCCTCCACCCACTATGCGGACTGCCGACAGGCTATCTACTGAGGAGGTCATTAGGGATATGCAGGGTAGCGATGCTCTATTACATCTCATTGAGGGG
Organism: Camellia lanceoleosa; assembly: GCA_025200525.1. Lineage (NCBI taxonomy): Eukaryota > Viridiplantae > Streptophyta > Magnoliopsida > Ericales > Theaceae > Camellia > Camellia lanceoleosa. Next base: position 116,437,565 of record CM045766.1, on the reverse strand, counting down.
AACTACGCCACCTATCGCCGCATATATCTGATGCCCCCCTTGATGGGAGTACGGGCTCCACCACTGAGGTCCACCGGCGCACCATCTTCGAGCCGTGCCCGTGCTGCAGGCATCCCCTCTTCTGGCAGGGCCGGTGCATCTAGAGGTAGAGGCGGTTCGATTCCTCCTATCCCTCCGACTCTCGATCATCCTGGGTGGCCAGATATGCCGACCGAGTTGACGAGTTGGCAGTATGGGACCACTTCTCCGATCCCGATCCCTATGGAGCCTCCGATGCCTGGTCACAGATATGTCAGTGATCCTGACTCACCACCGGTATGTTCCACGATTTTCATTTACACACAGACATTTTGGCAGTTGCTTATTTATTGATGACTTGAGCTTGTGTCCACAGCCACCTCGGGAGTACATAGATCAGATGCTCGGGGTGGTGGCCTCACTTGAGGGGATGGTCTTGCGTAGAGAGGCACAGATGTCCATCATGGGCTTCCAGGTACCCTTCATCTCTCTTGCGTTTATCATATTTGTGATAACGCTCTGGTTTTAAACATCCTGCTGTATTGATAGACTGTGTAGAACACATCAGGCACACACCCCATTCACATACTGTACTTGCACCTGCTTTTTATGTTTGAACTGATGTATTGCACTTTTCATTTTCAGATGCCTCCCGTATATGCTTCGATACGGGGCGGGCCACCCGGGTCTTCTCAGAGAGGCCGAGGTATTAAACCTGGTCGAGGTACTGGGCCTCGAGGAGCTGGGCCATCCAGGCCTTACCGAGGAGCTCGAGGAGCTGGGTCGTCTCGCAGACGCAGGGCACCCATTGTGGAGGATGAAGAGGAAGAGGTCGCAGGCCGTGTGTCAGAGACATCTCCTGGGGAGGGAGGCTCCGGTCTTGGTTCCGGGAGCGGAGACGAGCCCGAGGGGGATCCGGAGAATGACAGCTCTGATCCGGATGGTGATGATGATGCAGAGATTATCCCGCAGAAGAGGATGAGAGGACCTCCGCCTTCCCGAGGATATTAATGTTATTTCTTGCTTTATTTTACTTTTTTAGCTAGTAGTTTGTAGCACTTTGCACATTGTTAGGCAGTTTTATTTTCTGTAAAACTTGTACCTTTATTTGTTGTAAAATATGGTGGAATGAAACAGCTTTTGAAAAGATGTTGTATTTGAAATTCTCAGCATTGCATCGCATCATTTTGCACAAAAATGGAATCGAATGAAAATGTGCCTCATGTATTTACCGAGTCAGGTAATGAACCGACGCAACAAATCAAAACAGACCGACCCACTAAGAAATAACAGAATCTTAGCCAGTTTACAACTCGATAAGCAAAGTACAATATTGTTAACGACTCAATAAACAAGACTTAACAAAATTGTGTAACCAAAGGGTAACAACTCAAAACATAAAATTTGACAGCTCGACAAACTTACAACTCGATAAACAAAACAACAACTCGATAAGCAAAAACACAACAAAACGTATTTCAGACAGACAATCTGGATGACGGAACGTACCCAAAACTGATAGAAACGAAGGCCTTCGACATTCCCGATGCCTAGTAATGCTTCAAACTTCCTTCCAGAGGGCGAAACAGGACCAACGCGGGGCCAAACACATTTTGCATCTGGAAAACAGAGGGTGGCCGGCCTACTAGAATAGGTGGCTGGCCGGCCACTCCTCCCGTGACCTTCAAAATTTTGACAACTGTCCCTTGAATAGTGTTCTACCCCTTTATAAAAGCCCCAGCCTTGGAGTTTGTTCATTTCATCACCATCTCTCACAAAAATGGAGGCGTTTCTTGTGGAAAATCTCACATCTTGGATTTCTTCTTTGGATGGCTCGGAAAAGTTGAATTTCCGGGGTTTTGGCTTGAATGCACTGTTTACATTGAGGCGGACTCCACTGCACCTTTCTTTCCTCCATGCCGCGGCAAGGTTTTGGAACCCGGTGACGCATGTCTTTAGCTTCGGCGGGCAAGAGGTATGTCCTACTTTTGAAGATTTTCAAGCTTTGATGGAGTCTGAACGCTCAGAAGAGATCTTGCCTCAGTCCCGCTTTGGCCATGCCCAAGCTTTAGGGCGGATGTGCGGTCTCAACGCGCATGATGCTCGATCTCTGATTGATAGTGGCATGTTGGATGTCCCGAGCCTAATTTACCGATTCTTTGATGCCGGTGACCGCAGCGACCATCATTGGCAAGGTTTCCGACAACATGCCCTCTGCTTGTGCATGTTATCTCATTTTCTGTTTGTCTCGGGCTCCGGAGGGGCTAGCATCCGTCTGATCGAAGTTGCACAAGGCTTGAAAGAGGGAAAGAGTTGCATTGCCATGACCCTGGCCGAAACACTGCTAGGTTTGGATGCCTTCTACCGCCAAGAGACAACCAGGTTTTGCGGGAGTCCACCTCGCTGAGTAATGTTTCCCACCCAAGCTCGCATATGTATTTGCTCATATCACTCGGCCCTCGGGCTCGATTTTTTCCTCACAAAACCCTTGTCTTACTTTTCTCTCATCGTACATCTCTCTATTTTTTTCATCTCTCATTTTTCATCCCTCCCCAGATATGGTTAATGGATAAATTGCGAGTTGTGGACTCTTGCCCTGCTTACTCAACCCGCGGTTACTTCTTTCGACAACGCCTGGTTGACGCCCTTGATGAGGGATGGTAGTTTGAATGGATGTGCAACTTGTCGGCTGAACGCATTGCTTGGCGCTGTCCTTGGCTTAACCTTCCGGCGATGAGCTATAGCATGTTTCAGGATACTGGGATCCGGCTGGTTGGCTTGACTCACTGCGTATTTTATTTCCCATTCCGCATTCTGCGTCAGTTTGGCCATGATCAAACTTGCCCTCCGGAGGGGATTGAGTATCCGGCTACTTTCCTAGTTCGAGGTGCACACCTTGCTCGACATACTATAGCCTGGAGGACTAGAGAGCTCCTATCCCCCGCCCCTACTTTCAGTTGCACTTTGTCTGACGAGTGCTGGGATTGGCTCAATGAAGAAGCACAGGTTGGGCCTAGGCTGGCATCAGAGGCTTCAACTAGCTCTGGAAGGGGGCGCAGGGACACCTGACTTGACTATGCCCCAGATTTATTGCTTTATTAGTACTTTCAAATTTTCTTTATGAGTGTAATAAAAAGCAACTTCGATTGTATGCAAGAGCAAAAGAACTTTGTTTTGAAATCAATGAAATTGAAAGTTGTGGTACTGAAAAATTCTCCACTTTTGGTCCAAAAATGGTCTTAATTGTGAAAAGATTACTTTGAACAAGGTCAACTTTTATTAAAACTTTTCAAAACTATTTTCGATATAGATCAGAACTGGACACGCCTGGGATCTGTCACTGAGATGCACAACCCCGGACCCTAGCAACTGGAAAGTTGCCCCTAGTTTGAAAAGTGCCTGGGCAATTCATAGCAACGGAAAGTTGCCCCTAGTCTGGAAGGTGCCGCAACGCTTTACCGCAACGGAAAGTTGCCCCTAGTTTGAATAGCACTGTACCGGAGATCACAATAAATGCTGATGAATAGAGATAGCTGAGGTGATCAGAATGGACAAAGTTGATCGGGGAAAAGATTGTGACTGAACTTCAAGATGAAGCTGCCTACGTATCCCAAAGATGGGAATCAAGTCTTACGTAGTTCAGGGTTAGGTTCGCTCGGGTGTTTTTGCTTTCCTTTTGCGCTCTAACTTTTGCCAAGGCCGCCCTTTGTGGGTTTTCAACCTTGCGAGCTCAGTTTTTATAATTTCAAATTTTTCTATGCTCTGAGTTTTGCCTAGGTCGCCCTTTCGGGTTTTCGGCCTAGCGAGCCTCTCAAGGGTAGTATTTCTTCAACTTGTCCATATTGATCGGTTGGGAAAATTCTAAGCCATCTAGATCCATCAGAACCACAGCTCCACCTGACCAGATTGACTTGATAATGTAGGAACCAGTCCAATTGGGTCTGAACTTGCCCCTTGGGTCGTGAATGGGAGCTCGGTTGTCCTTGAGTACTAAGTCTCCTTCTTTCAAGTTCTTGGACTTAACCTTCTTGTTAAAAGCCCGGGCGATTTTGCGTTGATAACCTTGGACGTGGTACAGTGCTTTCAACCTTCTCTCGTCGAAAAGCATGAGTTCCTCAAATCTGTTCTGCTGCCAATCCGCTTCGGCTATCTGGCACTCGGCCAATACTCGTAACGACGGGACCTCAATCTCAATAGGCAGAACAGCCTCCATCCCATAGACCAATGAGTACGGAGTTGCCCCAGTAGAAGTTCTAATCGAAGTCCTGTAGCCCCAGAGAGCGAAAGGCAGCTTATCTGGCCAATCCCGATAGGTTTCCACCATCTTCTGTAGTATGCGCTTGATATTCTTGTTGGCGGCCTCAACTGCTCCGTTGGTTTGCGGCCGATAAGTAGACGACTTATGAAAAGCCACGTTGTATTTCTCCAACAAGTCAATCACCTCTTTCTTGAAGTGGGAACCATTATGCAAACAATCTCATTTGGGACTCGTGGCGGCGGATGATGTTATTTACGATGAATTTTGCAGCGTGTGAAGCTTTCAACCTTTGCATAAGATTGGGCCTCAACCCACTTTGTGAAATAATCTATCGCTACCAAGATGAACTCATGCCCATTCGACCCTTTTTGGCGTGGCGGCCGATCACATCAATTCCCCGAATGACGGCCATGGCGAAGTCATGTTGTACGCTTTTGGCGGCGGGATGTTCATGCGATTTGCATGAATTTGACACTATGGCATCGCCGAATGAAACCAATACAATCCTCCTCCATGGTGGACCAATAATAACCTGCCTAAGGATCTTCCGCCAACATTACCCCATTCATGTGTGCACCACATTCACCCCCGTGGATGGCTTCCATCAGACGTTTGGACTCTTCAGCATCAACACACAGTTTATGCATTCCCAGATGGCCCCGTTTATACAGTTTACCTCCACAGATGATGAACTGGACTGCCATTCTTCTGATTGCCCTTTTGTCTTTGGCATTTACCTGGCGGGTATGCTTCTTTCTCCAAAAGTTCGGATGTCGTAATACCGGGGTGTTCATCACGAACTTCATCTATGGTATGTAATTGACTCATAGGCGGTGCAAATTTACAGTCGATGATATTTGGGCGCATCCGGACTCCACACAGGATGTCTATCATAGATGATAGAGTTGCTAAAGCGTCTGCGAACTTGTTGTTCTCTCTTAGTAGATGAGTAAAACTTAACTTCTCAAACCGAGGAATTAGCAAATCCAAGGTCTGGTGATATATCATCATCTTTTCCTCTTTCACTTTCCAATCTCCTTTAGCTTGAGACACAACAAGGTTCGAATCCCCAATGACGTCCAGCCATCTTGCCCCTAATTCCAGGGCTGCTTCTAGACCAGCAATGCATGCCTCATATTCTGCTTCGTTATTTGAGACTTTGAACCGGAGTTTGAAGGCTAGAAGGATACGGGAATTGTCGGGTGCTATCAGCAACACTCCTATCCCATACCCATGCTGATTTGACGCTCCGTCAAAGTACATCGTCCAAATTTCTTCGTCGATATGCAGAATTGATTCATCCGGGAATAGGTACTCAACTGCCTCATCCCCCTCAACCGGATGGTCGGCAAGGAACTCTGCCACTGCTCTTCCTTTTATTGACTTGCGTGTCACATATGTGAGATCAAATTCGAAGAGCAAAAGCAACCAACGAGCTAGCCTACCCGTAAGCGCTGGTTTCTCGAAAAGATATTTGATGGGATCAAGTCGCGAAACCAACATTACAGAGTGAGCTAACAGGTAGTGCCGCAGCTTCCTGGTAGCCCATACCAGAGCTAAGCAAGCCTTTTCTAGCGTATACTGGGTCTCATATTCCAGCATCTTCTTGCTCAAATAATAGATGGCTCTTTCCACCTTATCTTCTGATTCTTGTGCAAGCATCTGACCCATCGTGGTCTCGATTCTTGTGAGATACAAAATCAACGGTTTCCGGTTCTGCTGGTGATAAAAGCGGGTGGAGTTACGTAGATATTCTTTAATCTGTTCAAATGCTGACTTGACATCGGCCGTCCCATGGAACTTCTTTCCTTTCTTAAGGAGGCCAAAAGTGGTTCACAAGTCAAGGTTAGTTTTGAAATAAACCATCTTATGAATTGCACTTTACCGAAAGCCTCGCACCTCCTTTTAGGTCCTTGGTGGTGGCATTTCTAAGATGGCCTTGATTTTGGAAGAATTACTTGATGCCTTTTGTAATGTCGAAACCCTGACATTTTTCATTTGTAACACCAAATGTACATTTACGAGGGTTTAGCCTTGGAATTCCACGATCCTTTGGAAAAACTTATGCAAGGCGGTGTAGTGGCCCTCTCTTTCCTTAGACTTGACAATCATGTCGTCCATACACATCAACCTCTTTGTGGATCATATCATGCGATATTGTGGTCGCGGCCGTTGATAAGTGTGACATTCTTCAACCCAAGCGGCATTACCGGTAGCGATATGTTCCCCCGAGTGGTGAATGCGATCTTTTCTCTATCTTCTGGCGCCATCACTATCTGGTTGTACCACGAGAAGCCATCCATGAATGAGAGCAATGCATGCCTATTTGTGAAGTCCACTAACTCATCGATGTGCGGTAGGGAAAGTCGTCGCCGGACTAGCTCTGTTCAAATCCACGAAATCTACACACACCGGATTACGCCATCTTTCTTGACCGGAACAATATTGGCCAACAAAGTCGGATATTGAGATACGGCAGGAAACTGCGTCAATTTGTAGTGACCTCTTCCTTAATCTTAAGAGCCCAATCCGGCGGATCCTACAGCTTCCTTGTGGTCGGGCCTCGGGGTCAAGGGGGATCCGATGCTGTACAATCTCAGGATCGATTTCAGGCATGTCTTCGTAGGACCACGCGAAAACATCTTTGAAATCTTTTAATAAAGCGACTAAGCGCTCGCGTTCCTCTGGAGACAACGTGGACCCGATCTGGACCACCCGCGGGTCCTCCTCAGTACCAATGTTCACGGAAATGATTTCATCCATTAATGGCTTAACAAATCTCTCTTGCTCTTGCTCAATTAAACGTTGTAAAATCGGAGGAACTTCGTTCTCATCGTTTTGATCAAAATTTTGAAAGTCTGAATTAATGCAATAAACTAGGGGCACAGAAAAGTACTCAGAAACCACAGATAGTCCATTCTCATTAAGTTCATCTAAATCGTCTGATTCGCCGGTTTATGATCTCAAATGAAAAGGAAAAAACTGACACAGGCGGGACTCGGCATCCGGGTTAACATCCCGAGTACAGGACTCGGACTTCGGTCAGTGGAACGATTCGACTCACGAGGACTCGGTGGAATCGATTCGGCTCACTACTGACCGGTCTTCTTTGGACAAAAATCCTCCTCGTCTTGCCAAGTGAGAGAGGTGCGATTGATGCATCCAGATAGGCTGGCTGGCTCATGCACCATTTCATCCCCAATCATGGACACCACGAAGTTACCCCCAAGCACTCTTGGTCGTCGGAGGATCGAGAGAGAGACATGCGGTGCTACCCCCATTCAAGTTACGTGCCCTCGGGATCCTTGCCTTATTGCTCATCCTTAGTCGTTGGAGTGCATGCGCTCTGTGGCAACATCATCTCCGGATAGTTGCAGGTCGAAGAAGATTTCGAAACCTGGTACGCGCTTCCTCTCCGCGTTGAACCATGGCTCTGGGAAGCCGCAAAATGGAAAGTCTTCCCCCTCCCGGACAAAGCGTCCGTTCAGGGTACCCCAGATGGGCCTGTGGATTAAGTCAAAAGGCTTCCCAGCCTGCTTCGCTCTGGCTCTGCCGGCCATTTCCTTTCCTTTCCTCGCCCAGTCCTCTTTGGTGGGCAGATAACCCAGTCCAAAGGTATGCGGGTTGTGTGGCACTTCGGCCGATATGGCGACTCCTTTCCTGCCGCTCCTTCCTAATCCCATCCCGGGAATATGTTGTAGCTTGTTCATGAGGTAGACGGATTGAGCACTGACGTACACACCTTCATTCACAGCCATAATATTCTGCACTACCCGGGCCTCTGCCAAAGTGAACCCCGATAAAAACACATCCTCCGTGCCGTGCTCGATTTCCAAAAGCGGTGTAGATACTTACGGCGGATGGATGGATGAATTCCGAACACAATAGCTACCCCCTTCGTGAGGGTATTTGACATCTGTGTAGAGTGGAAGAAGCGCCTTTACTTAGTGCGACCACGGCCGCCCCAAGAGCAAGTTGAAGGTTCTTGAGGAGCGTCCAAGACATGAAATTCAATGTTGTGTTGTCTTGGACCAACCTGAGTCAGAACTTTGACAGTCCCCATCACTTCCCGACTGGTATTGTCGTATGCTTTGATCACCTGAGTGGTTGGCACAAAGTCTGCGGGTTTCAACCCGATCGCATATGCCGTTCTGACTGGGCAGACATTAATAGCAGATCCAGTATCAACTAATACCACCGGTATCCATTTGTCCCTGCATTCTACAGAGATGTAGAGAGGTTTGTTATGATTCGCGCCCTCAGGCGGTAGTTCCTTATCTGAGAAGGTTAATGCCGGGGAACCCCCTCCCGGAAAGACCAGGCCGACCAGCTGCTCTGGCGTAGTATCAATGGAAAGTTTATCTTTGTCCATAGCAGATAGGACAGCCTGCCTGTGTACCCTTGAAGCCATAAGCAGTCCCCAGATGGAGATATCTGCTTGTATCTTCTTCAACTGTTTCAATACAGCCTCTTCTTCAACTTGCTTTTCTCTCTGTTTCTCTGCCTCCTTATCTTTCCCTGATGCCTCGGGTTGATCAAGGTGTGGGGGCTTGAAATACCGCCCACTTCTAGTCATATGGTCCACCTCTTCGAGGTACCAGGTGCTGTCTGGTTGGCCACCCGCCCAATCTTCGTCTGTGTGGGCGAGATACAAGTCGTCATCTTCCCACCACATTCCATTAGCATCTAGCAGGCACCTGTCTGGTTCCGGCTTGTTTGCGCCCTCAGCATTTTCCTCCCTCATGCTCACAGCATGTTCAGTTTTTGTGCTCACAGCATTCTCAACCTCCTCATGGTTCTTTGCTTTTCGGATCCTCTCAGAATCCCATTTCTTTTCTTACTCTTCCAGCGTTAACTGTTCGGTTTTCAAAATGTCTTGTTCCCGAGCGAAATTCTTCGTACCGGCGCTCTCCGGCAATTCAATCTGACTCTCGGCCCTTCCGGCCACAAATGGTACAATATCTGGTTGATCATCCAACCACCCGACGACTTCTGCTGACTCCTCGTATTCGAACCAGTTGATCGATGCATCTCCTGATTCTTGGTCATTGAAAAACTGGAGGTTGGCGAAGTCCTCTTCCATCGTTGTCAGATCATCCCTGGCTGATTCAAGTTTGTCCCCCCGGATCATATACAATTCAGCCTCTTCCAGCGGCCCCACACTCAGCTTAGGCTGGCTCATTGACAAGATATATCCACTCGGATCATAAGCTCTGCCAGCTAAATTCTCAGACTGCTCCACCCCAAACTCAACAGTTTTGCTCTCCCCGGAAGCCTGCCCCGTTCCATCTTCGGTGGTCACCACCTTTGGCTCAGGTTGGGTTGTGGAGGTGTCCATCATGCACAAGTCAGTGCTATCAGGAAGGATCACCTTTGGCTTGGGTAGGTGGGAGGGAGTAATGTAGATACTAGGGTCGTAAGACACGTCCCCAGTTTGGATGAGATTGATTCTTTTGGGTGGATCTTGGTTATGTCTGGCTGGGAGTGGGTTGGTTGTAACGTTAGGTCGCTCGGGAGGTAGAATGATGTTTTTGTCAATGAGATCTTGAATCTCATGGCCTTGACTGTAACATTGGTCGGTATCATGACCATCTTCTTTGGTGGTATTTGCAATATTTGGGTGGGTTGTGGGAAGAAGTGGATTTGGAGGGCCTCGGTTCCAAGGGTTTGAGATGCCCTTTCTAACTAGAACCCGAGGACTTTGGTCAAAGGCATATGTAGTGGAGAAGGTTCGTTGACCTGGATTGGTATCTTGGAGCTTAGTTCTTGCTCCCGGATGCATCGAGAAAAAGGTGTGGCCTGCGGGCCTTGGTTGGGAGGGATTGGTGGTGACCATTCCGACCTCTGAAGTCCTTGTATTGGCGAGCCACTCAGACTGCGTTGTTATTCTGTTGAATGTTCTTGAAACATTTCGATCCTGATCGATCAATCCTTGCTTCATAGCATCCTCAATTTGCACCCGCATATCATGTAAGTCTGCGAAGGTGGGGAAAGGAACTACAATCATCTTCTGCATAAGCCTTGGTTGGAGATTGCGCACAATCATCCGGATTTGATCTTTATCAGTTGGCCTCAAGGTCATCATCGATGCCTTGGCTCTCCACCGAGTAACAAAATCAGAGAAGGACTCTTTCTGTTCCTGCCTTGTTGTCTCGAGATCACGTGTTGTAATCTCGATCTGAGTATTATATGAATATTGCGCAACGAAGGCTTCAGCCATCTCATCCCAGTTCCTCTTGACATCATTATCCAACTTTGCATACCAGTTGGCGGCCACTCCTGACAGGGTTTGGCCAAACAGTGAGAGTTTCTGTAGTCTGGTTAGGCCCATTGGCCGCAAGATGTCTGAAAACAGCCGTAGATGAACCATGGGGTCCCCGGATCCATCAAAGCGATCGATCTGGGGCATCTTAAATCTGTCCGGCAATGTCACGGCCACGTCAGTGTAGCCGTCTTCAATATCTGGGATGACCTTCACCCCCTGTGATTTCTTGAAGAGCTTTTCCAACTTGCTCAATTTCAGAGCTGTCTGGTCTACCTCGAACTCGAATGGAGAGTCCGGGTGATTGGGTGTAATATTTTTGGGCGATTCTTGTGAAGCGGGCGGAACCCGATTGGAAGACTCATGTCCTCTTGAGTGTTTTGGAAGTTTGGCGGAGCGTTCTGGGGATTCGGGAGGGTGTTCTGCGTGTTCTGGGTATTCTGAGGATTTGGAGGAGCATTACGGCGATGAATATCTGCTTTCAGTAATGGGGCCGGGTGGAGGAGGAACTGATCGCCCTAGTGGAGGAGGACTGGTGTGAAGCAGATCTGGCGTTCTTTGTTGTAATGTCTGGTGATCGGCTCAATTTCTTTGGGCCATAATGACTTCTTGTTTAGAAAATTCCGCCTGGCGGATAGCATCATCTTGCATTTGCTTCATGCTTTCATTCATCTGGCGCATCATGGCCTCCATCGTTGGATACATTGTTCCATCTGAATAGCAAGCAAGTGTATATCTATAGCGGCAGAATTTCAACCCGGTATCGACACTAGAGTAGGCTAACATTAGGTGATCCGTGCTCGACACCTTGTGCCTTCTCGGCCTTCTTACGGTATTTGGGGGTAAAGAGTGGAACCTGGATGTCGTCAACTAGATCCTCGGATCGGTTGAGGCGACGCTCTCGTGTCCAAAGTGCTTGGGGAGTATCGACTGGTTCGGAAGCAATTGTGCTACAAACCCTGCCCTAGCAAAAAGATAATAAAACAAAAAGGGAATAAATGACCAGAAAAACGGGCAGCATAACAGCTTAAATTAAATACACACAACAGACAGTCGAGCATACAACCGCGGTTTGATAAAATTTGAAAATACATCCTCAACCAGCGATCCTTGTCCTGTATTCCTTTGTTCCCCAAAAATGAATCGGATATCCATGAGACAAGCGATTCTCGAATCTTGGTGATGCCCATGATGCCCAAACTCAATGATACATGCATTCCTGTGAGGCGCACTCTAACAAGCACATAGCGAGATAAGTGAGAGCCAAAACACCCCTATGTTGGGGTAGGGTTTCCCTGTCCTATTTAAATCGGGGAACTAGGGTTTTACTACGCAATGACTTCAAACAACCTATAAGCGGGTAAGCAACTGTCCTAGCTTGGAATGGTCACTATGGATCGAATATGCACTAGGTCGAATGGTCAAAAAGGGTGCCGGTAAAATCGGGTTTGTGTTCCCATCTTTGGCGAGAGCGTAACGTCGACCTTATGGACATGCCTTGACAAGACAAGCCTCGGCAAATCGCTCGAGGAATAGCGGATGGCAAACCACGGTGTCCTAGGCGCACAATGCAAATGCAATGCAAAAGAAACACACAAGCGTAGTCAAAACCGGATATCACGAGTTAAGTCAAGTTCTCCAAACTCCCCAATGAGTCGCCAGAAGCGTAACAGCCGCGAGGACCTCGCTTCTGATTCGGACTCGATTTTTGTCGCGGTTCCAAATCTTGAGCCAAAGAGTCCAAATCCGGCAAATCGTTTTGAGAAAAAAAAGATTTTTTGAAAGAAGTGCCAAACATGGACTGCTTTGCGGATAATGAGTCGCCACCTAAATATTTTTAAAATGGGAAATTTAGGAAACCACGACTCGGTGCCAAAAGGCCACGTGTCCGTCATCACCAAAGTTGGCTCGGGAACTTGGAGTGCGATTAGGGAAGATCACATCGTGAGCACCTCTCGCCGGTCAAAGACCGGCCTCTACTAACCATGATATCTGTTTTTGAAAACTTTGTGCGTTCTTATTAGGTTATTAGCCTAGGTTACTATGTGATGCGCATGACATACAAGTATAAATGAATCGCTTTGAATTGGAACAAAACATTTCATGCTGTTTGTTTGAAAATGGTTTGATAGTGCTACTACTTAAGTAGGCTAAGACGCGGATTTGCCACCCTCGGGTGGGCTTAGAAAACATGATTTTGCCACTATCTAGTGGGCTTAAAACAAACATTTGACGAATTGTCCCAATTCAGATAACTCAACCTCCACCCACAGGCATTCAAGGCAGTTATATCACATAAGCATTTAGCCTCATGGTAAGCATGCTATTCATGGCAACACTCACACGCATGCAAGGATGCTAAAGCATAACACTCACCGAGTACTCCAAGCCAAAACAGGAAAATGATTAGAAATCATGCATGAATCCTAAATATGCTGAAATGCCTAATGCAACACATGCAAAATGCAACTATAGCAGGCTCGGCTATTCTAAACATGGCATATGAGATGCAACAACTAACATGTATTCAATTTGGAATTGAAATACAAATGCAGTTCGTATGATGCGAGTCTATGCGTGCAAAACAGATGAATGATGCAAACATGCTGTCATACTGTATGCTAATTGAAATATGCCCTATATCTAACCATCATAAGCGGGTAAATAAAAGGGAGAAAGAAATGGGGATTGGAAGACATACAACACACGCACGCACACTTATTACAGTTATGCCCTCGCGCAGAGGGTCCGAATAAATAATAATCTGATCGAATAAAGAATAATCTGATCCGAAATAATCTGATTCCTAAGTAATTAGTAATCAAGAAAGCGGTAAATTAGGCGAGGCCTTGCCGATGAATGATGTATCTTTGAACGCTTAGTGCGGAAATCCACTAGGATGCCCCAATTTGCCTCTGTTTACGGTATTTCTCGAAATGCGCGCCGGACTCCGAAAAGTTGTTGGTCCTCGGTTTTCTTTAGAAGAAGCGAGGAAAAGGGCATAGCAATGTATTTCACAAATATATGCATGCCTCGATCCTCGTGCCACCAATCACGCATCTCGATGCACGATGGTAGAGGGCAGTGCACAACTTAATATAGGATGAATGCAGATGGACGCTATAATAAAACCTAACTCCATCATGGGTAATCCGGAGTGTCGGTGACTTGGGAATTGAGACCCGTTCCGTCACTCGGAGTACGAAACGTGCCTCGTTTCCTGTGCTCGGGCTAACACCTATCCCGAACACGATGCAATATGCATGGTATCGTGAAATGTAGCTAATATGTATCCTAAGCGTGCACAATGCTATGCAAATGAGATGTCTCGAAATGTGTGCCGCAGCACACGCAAACCGAGAAAAGCATGAATGCAATCTAAGATACCACCTAGTATGCACAATGCGGAAAATGAGATGAAAATGAGGCGCCTCGAAATCGTGCCAGCGCACATATCGAGTCATGATGTGGGATGCAAATCGGATAAGACCGAAGTGTCTCGAAATGCGTGCCGCAGTGCGTAAACCGAGGCGATGATGAAAATGACAATCGGATAAACCGAAGTGCCTCGAAATCGTGCACACGCACGTAAAAGCGATAATGAAAATGGCAACCGTCGGATAAAACCGAAGTGCCTCGAAATGCGTGCCCACGAGCACGCATAAACCGGCGATGATAAAATGGCATATGGCATGCAATGATAGGCTTACGCCAACATGAGAGAGCCTCAGCCGTACTCACATAGGCTGCCGTCGGATAAAAAAGTGCCTCGAAATCGCGCTGCAGACGCATGAACCGAGAATGTATGAAATGACACACGGAATGCAGCGATGGGCTTACGCCAACATGAGAGAGCCTCGGCCGCACTCACATAAATTGCCGTCGGATAAACAGAGGTGCCTCAAAGTGCGTGCCCACGGACACGCATAAAGCAATGCACTAAGGCGTGAAATGACGTGGAAAATAATATGCAAGCATGCGAACCAAATTTCAGCATCTAAATGAAGGGGAAAACAGCCCCGAAATGATACGAAATGACAATCAATGCATGAAATCATCCCGAAATGTGATTTTAAGTACCCGGAATGGCCTACGGCTATGCTAAACATGCAAAATTGGTACATGAAAGCAAAAACAGTAGCAAGGCAGCCCCAAAAATAGCATCTTTTCAGTACAAAACATGGCCAAATTGTGAGCATAGATATGACAACAATGGCATGCAAAAATGGGGGAAAAGAGGGGAATTACAAAGCAAGTAGTATATACAATGCTCAAACCAAAAAAAAAAGTTCTACAAAATTAAATAAGGGACAAAAATATGTACATTTACAAGAGATGATATCCCCCAAAACAGTATGTAGATATGCTAAACATGGCATGCAAAATAATGTGCCAAAAGGGGCTACAACATAAGGTACCAAAAGCATACACCAAATGACCTAAGACCCTTAACAAAACATGAAGAATAGGCCAAAATAAGGCACTCTCTAAGCCTGATGAAGGCTGAAAACAGGAGCCTAATAAGCCTAACAAAGCATGCAAAATAATGATCCAAAGATAGGTATTGAGACAAGTAGTATATAGAAGATTCAAACAGAAAAATTTCCTTCTACAATCTTGAAAAGGAGCCCAAGATATGCATATTTACAGTATATGGTAGCCTCAAAATCAGAATAAAATCATGCTAGAAATGCCATGCAAAATAGGGCCACCAAAGGGGCCATAAAGAGAGGTGGTCCTAGCTTTCACCAAACAAGGTTGAGCCCTTCTTCAATGTTGAAGAGGGGCTCAAAATAGGCCCACTCACAGTATATTGCATGCTCGAAAACAGATTACTCACAAGGCAAATAAAGCATACAAAACAATGGCCTAAAGAGTGATATTGAAGGAAGTATGTCATGGAGACACCAAATAGGGTTGAGCCCTTCTACAAAGTCGTAGAGGGGCTCAAAATAACCCTAAAACCAGTAAGGGTCGGAGCCCAAAACAAAAAGGAAATAGGGTAAAGAATTGATGGAAAATTATGTTAGAAAAAGGGAATTAGTGGCTTACCCTTGGAGACAAGTCTTTTGCTACCTCTTGGCTTCAATTTGTTGCTTCTTGGCCTCTGGAAAACACCCCTTTGCTGCTGGAATGGAGGTGGTGATGGTGGAGCTTAGGGTTGATGAAGGAATTAGCTAGGAAGCTTGAAGGTTTTTGAGCTTTTGGCTATGAAAATGGAGGTTAGGGAAGATGAAGTATTGAGGTGAATTGTTCCAACCCTAGCAAAGGAGGAGTTGGACCCTTTAAATAGGCAAGAAAATGGTGCAAAGGGAGGAAAAGCACCCAAGCTTTCCCTCCCAAAATATCCGGATGCAGGATATTTTGAAAAATATCAGACAATGGAAAGAGGTGAAAAGTGGCCGGCCAGTAGGTTTCTAGGAGGTGGGACGGCCACCCCAAGTGATCGACCACCACTCACCTTGGCCGGGCCAGCCATAACAAAGCGAAGTCAAATTTTACGCCGCCACCATGCAATGGTGTCCTCCCAGATGTGTAGAATAAGGCCCCAAGGTCGGAATCTGGCAACTCTGAAGCAGGAGTCACAACATAGGACTTGAAGGAGAGGCTCAAAAATGAAATCCACAATTTCTGGCTGACCACCAACTTTTAGGGTCCTCCCTGATGGGTGGAACAAGGTTCCAAGGTTGGAAATTGGCAACACTGAAACAGGAGTCACAACATAGGACTTGAAGGAGAGGCTCAAAAATGAAATCCACAATTGTTGGCCGACCAGTAGTTTTTAGGGTCCTCCCATGTCCCCTGATCACAGATATGTAGCTTTGGTTGGAAGAAAATAACCCCAGGGTGTTCAATATTGGCCTGGAATTGAGCAAAAGCAGGAGGAGGAAACTGGTTATCTGGGATAATTCTGGCCTCCCACCCCTCGGTGATCTTCACGGTGTTGAAGCAGGTACACCAAATTTGAACAAAAACTAATGAGAAATGAACGCTCGGGGCCAAAACCGCAATTCAGGATCAAAATGGCCGCAGTGCGGAAGTGGTGTTCAGGCCGAAGTGGGTATCTGTGACCCAGTGTCCCTCGGAATGACAAAAGCGAGGTTCTGCCAAAAATCGAGAAAACCGATGCAAAATGAATGCTCGGGGCCCAAATCACGATTCGTCTCAGCCGAGCACGCAAAAGTGGCATCTGATACGCCATGAAGTGGGCATCGAGACTGATGTTCCTCAAAATGATAAAACAGAGGTACCAGCCAGGAACCAGAGAAATCAGAGATGGCTGGGCGGTCCCGAACCGAGGCACACGGCCTGACGGTCCCGAAAACTGGGAACCGGGCTCCGAAATGGGCAAAATGGCCTCTGACCACGAAATGTAACTCACGCCACCGGAGATAGTCTATAGGACTACTCCCTTCCTCGGGAAGAACGGAGAAAACCGAGTCGGTTATGGCAAGGCAAGGCACAGAAGAGAGTTCGGAAGTCCGGAGGCAGGGCGCACGGCCGCGACTCTGAGGCTTCTGAACTAGCACAGCATGCAACATCACCGAGCGCTCAAACGGTGACGTCTGAGTCTTAAGGTCGGTCAAAAATGGGGTGTCTACAGGCGCGTGACCTACATAAACATAACAGATACATATACTAAAATACACATTTGGATCGTACATGACTTATTTCATTTTGTTCTTAGTGTGTTTCTAGCCTTTATCCTTATTATTATGTCTTAATCTTAACCTAGGAATGCCTAGGATGTAATGAGGATGCTAAAATGTACTTAGAAACACTTAACAAAATTTGCTGAAAACAGGGGTCCTGCTCGAGCATAACTTCTTTCGCTCGAGCGAACATACAAAATGTGAGAGGTCGCTCGAGTGCAATTTCTGTCGCTCGAACAGCTTGTAAACTCTGCAAAAGTACTGGTTGCTTGATTTTTCCGCTCAATGGTCGCTCGACCGTGAGACTGAGGTCTTCGCTCGAGCGCAACTCTTGTCACTCGAGCGGTCTACAAAACATAAAAACTTCTGGGAGCTTGCATTTCACACCCGAGCAAACTTCTGGTCACTCGAGCGGAGATGCAAAAACAAAGATGGCAGCTCAAGCACAGGATCTATCACTCCAGTAGAGAGGTCAAATTCTGGGATTTCCAAATTCACTTCTAAGCTGCAAAACCTAAATTCAAAGTCTCAAAATGTAACTTTTGGCCCCAAAACTTGAGAAAAAATTAGTAAACTGATAAAACATGGTGAATTCAAAATCATGCCACAAAATTAAGTTCAAAAGCTTTGTCAATTGTTCAAAAGTCAACCTTGAAATTGTGAAAACATATCATTACATATCATGCATGTAAAGAAACAAGTTCAAAGCTTTAAAAATATGATCCAATGAGGTGTCTAACTCAAAAACATGTTGAATTCTTAGAAAAATATCAAAGTAAGGACATGCAAGAGGAAATTCTTTGAAAACAACCTCAAATTGTGATGAAATGAGCATGCATGCATGCTATGGTTCAATTCTCTTCAATTTTAACTCAATTCTTGTATCAACCAACTTAATTCTTTAAAGTTCATGTCCTATACATCATAATTGTACAGTCTAAGGGTTGAATTCCTACCTAAGCTTGTCAATGATGCTCTAGATGATCAATTGTTTGAAGTTCCAAGCCAAAATCTCTAAGTTCTCTAACAATCCTCTTAATTTGAGTTCAAACTCCTCTTCTCTCTCTCTCTCTCCCACATTTTGGTGTCTTAAGATGAAGAAGTGAGAGTGTGTAGGTGTGAGTGTCTAGTCATATAAGCCCTATATAGCCTTGATTAAGAGTGAACTAATTAGACTTTAATTAGTCTAAGCAATGACCATTAATTAATTCGCATTAATTCATTTTGAATCGAATTTTAATTAAACATACTATAATGTTCTAAAAATTTCAACTAACACATATACTAAGTCAATTTCGTGATCGGATGCCGATAAGGTCTTCAATTTGCAGTACAAAACAGAAACATAAATAGATATTCTTACAATAGACAGATAGAAACTCATATAGCACATAACACATGTAATTAACTCAAGATTTCATCTTAATTACTTATTAGGCATAATTAATCCTGGTTAATCAGCTAATCACAGGTCGGGGTTATTGTAGTCTTCCCCTCTTAAAAAGTTTGGTCCTCCAAACTCGAATTACCTTTGTTTTGAAAGAATACTGGATCCAAAGGAATAAATCAGAGTATCTCTTCATTATGTCTTCTTCCGTCTCGCAAGTTGCATAGGTCCCTCCGTGGTTTTTCCAATCAACTTTTACTAACGATATTTCCTTGTTCTTTAGCCTTTTAATTCGGCTTTTTAGAATTTGTATTGGTCTTTCTTCATACGTGTAGTCATCTTTCAAAAGCACATATGTTGGTTCAATGACTTGAAATGGATCTCGTAAGTAATCCCGAAGCATTGAAACATGAAAAACGTTGTGCATATTTTCCATCACCGGAGGTAAGGCTATTTAGTATGTTACTGAGTTAATTTTCTCTAAAACTTCATACGGGCAAACGTATCTTGGTGCTAGTTTTCCTTTCACCCCAAATCGTGTCTGACCCTTTATTGGAGTTACTTTTATAAATACGTGGTCTCCAACTTCGTATTCCCTATCCCTTTTTCGGACATCCTCATAACTCTTTTGACGGCTCTATGCAGTTTTCAGACGTTGTTGAATCAGTTTCACTTTCTCAGTTATTTCGTGCACAAGTTCTGGTCCCAACAACGGTCTATCACCTACCTCAGCCCAGCAAATTAGAGATCGACGCTTTCTACCATATAAAGCTTCATAAGGAGCCATGCTTATACTCAAATGGTAGCTATTGTTATACACAAATTCGACCAATGGTAAGTAGGTTTCCCAACTGCCTTGAAAGTCTAGGGCATACATCCGTAACAAGTCTTCCAATGTTTGAATGGTCTGTTCAAATTGGCCATCTGTCTATAAGTGATAAGTACTGCTTAGTCTCAATTCAATCCTTAGAGCTTGCTGTAGACTCTGCCAAAATCTTGAAGTGAACTTAGGATCTCTGTCAGATACAATAGATACTGGTACACCATGTAATCTCACAATCTCATTAACATACAAGGTAGCCAACGTATCTGCATTATACAAAGATTTGACATGTAAGAAATGTGCAGATTTAGTCACACGATCAACAATTACCCAAATAGAGTCCATACCTCGAGGAGAGTGAGGTAATCCACAATGAAGTCCAACATGATATGTTTCCATTTCCTTTTTCATTCCGGTATTGGAAGCGGCTGTAGTAGTCTGGCAGGTCATTGATGTTCAGCTTTAACTTGTTGGCAATGTAAGCATCGAGCCACAAAATCAGCAATGCTTTTTTTCATTCCCGGCCACCAGAAATTTTGTTTCAAATCATGGTATATCTTTGTATTCCCCGGATGCATAAAAAATTTAGAGGTGTGGGCTTCAATCATAACACGCATTCTCAAATTCGAACAATCAGGAACACAAAGTCTATTCTAGAATTTCAGCACATTGTTCTCCAGCACAAATCCGGGCTTCGATTTTAAGTCTATGTCATCCACAATCTTTTTCAGGAAGTCATCTTGCGGTTGTTTCTCCCTAATCTCTTTAATGATTGTAGGTTGAGCAGAAATGACGGCCATAACCCTGCCCTGTTTACGTAATGCAATTTCAATCTCATTCTTTTCCAAGTCACATAATAACTCTCTTTAACTAGTGAGCAAACAAGACAATTTTTCAATAAATTTTCGGCTTAAGGCATCCGCCACTGTATTATCTTTCCCTGGATGGTACAAAATCTACAAATCGTAATCCTTGATCAATTTAAGGCATCTCCTCTGTCTCATGTTCAATTCTTTTTGGGTGAAGAAATATTTGAGGCTTTTATAGTCTGTGTACACTTCACAGGTCACACCATACAGATAATGTCGCCAAATCTTCAAAGCAAAAACCACAATGATGAGTTCAAGGTCATGAGTCGGATAATTCTTTTCATGGGGATGGAGTTGCCGAGAGGCATAAGAAATTACCTTTCTATTTTGCATTAAGACACACCCTAAGCCTTTATAGAACGCATCACTGTAAATCTGAAATCCATCCATTGTGTTTGGCAAAGTCAGAATTGGTGCAGTTACCAGTTTAGTTTTCAATTCTTGGAAGGCTGACTCCCGTTGATCGTTCCAGTCAAACGGTACATTTTTCTGCGTCAACTGTGTCAATGACATAGTAAGTTTTGAAAAATCTTTCACAAATCTTCTTTAGTAACTTGCAAGTCCCAGAAAACTTCTAACTTCTGACACATTAGTTGGTCTTGGCTAGTTCACGATGGCTTCAATTTTCTAAGGGTCAATAAAGATACTGTCCTTATTGATTACATATCCCAAAAATGCCATGCCAAGCTAAAATTCACATTTGGCCAATTTTGCGTGCAGCTCCTTTTGTCCCAAAATCTGTAAAGCAGTTCGCAAATGGTTCTCATGTTCTTCCCTACTTTTGGAGTAAATCAAGATATCATCAATAAACACAACAACAAATTCATCTAGATATGATTTAAATACCCTATTCATAAGATCCATGAAGGCAGTAGGTGCATTAGTAGTCACCCCAAATGGCATTACCAAAAAATCATAGTGCCCATATCTAGTTCTGAATGCAATATTCTCTACATCTTCTGCCTTAACTTTTAATTGGTTTTTCCCAGAACTAAGGTCTATCTTAGAGAACATTCGTGCTCCCTGCAGTTGGTCAAATAAGTCATCTATTCGGGGCAATGGATGTTTGTTTTTGACAATTACCTTGTTCAACTCACGGTAGTCAATATATAGCCTCAAAGACCCGTCTTTTTTCTTGACAAACAACACTGAAGCTTCCCAAGGTGAGGTGCTCGAATGGATGAATTTCTTGTCTAAGAGTTCTTGGAGTTGGACCTTCAACTCTTTCAGTTCAGAAGTTGACATTCTATAAAGGGTCTTAGAAATTGGTTGTGTCCCGGGTACTACAGCAATGGTGAATTGTGACAACCCTCACCTCTGATTAGTGCTAAACTGTGATTGAGCATGATAAGTAATTGATTAAGCTGAAGTTCTAAATTAACTGCATGAGTGTATTATTTTAAATGCATTTCTATCTATTTGATTACTAAATGATCTGTTCGTGTTCTTTTTTTGAATTGCGAATTGAAGGCCTTATCGGCAACTGAGCCGAAAATTGATTAGTGTTATATGCTAATTAGAATTTATATGATTTTATGGTAGGTCTAATTAAAATTTGATTTGGAATGATTAATTAGATTAAATAATGTTAAATTACATTAGTTTGATTATTTGCATGTTTGCCATTAGTGGGCCACTTTAGAGGCATTGTTTGGAGTGTAATTCATATCACATTTGATGCATCATTTCTTCATCCATTTCTTAGACCAAAACCGTGAGAGAGAGAGAGATAGGAGAAACTTGATTTCATTTGGGAGTTGCTTGGAAAATTAGAGGAATTGAAGAAGATTTGCAAAATTGAGCTAGCATACTTGGAATTCAAGACCTAAGGTAGGAATTCATCTTCTTAATTATGAATTTAAGTTGTTACTTGCATGATTCATGGGAAAATTGGAGTATAGAGTCAAGAATTGGCTTAAGTTGTTGGTTTAAGAATTAATTCATGCATGCATGTACATATTCTTGGATTTTGAGGTTGTTTTCATGGGAATTTCTTCATGCATGTTCATATCTTGGTAGGAGTCCATGAATTCACCATGATTTTGAGCTCAATCTTACATTTGGTCATGTGTTGGAGCACTAGAGTTCATGGGAACTCATGCATGTTTGATTTTGCATTATTCTTCATGTTTACATTTTAATTGGTGCTCAATTGGCCTACTTTTGGGCTTTGATTTTATCAAATGATCTTCAAGACATGTTGTACTACGAGTTTCCAAGCGTTTTCCAGAAAATTAGCTCAAAAGAACCGAGTTTGAAGCTTTAAAGGTTGAGTTTTATGCTTGAGGATCAATCTGGGAATTCCATATTTTGGATCCACACTCGAGCGTAGGACTTTACGCTCGAGCGTACAATCTGAGTACATGCACTTCCGCTCAAGCGTATAAAGTCACGCTTGAGCGTGAAATGCATATGCCTAGAAGTTCGTGTGTTTTGTAGTCCGCTCGAACGAGAGAATTCACGCTCGAGTAAGGATCTGAGTCTCACGCTCGAGCGGAGGTCGAGCGTTCATCGAGCGTGAATATCATGCAACCAGTACTTTTCATGAGTTTGCAGCTCGCTCGAGCGAAAGAAGTCACGCTCGAGCGGAGCTTCATTGTCTGCATGTCCGCTTGAGTGTATAAAGCCACACTCGAGCGTGAACCCTTATTTGAGCAAATTTTGAAAAGTGTTTTAAAGTACATCTTTGCATCCTCATTCCATCCTAAGCGTTCCTAGGTCATGTTTAAGGCATCTTAATGAGGATAATGTTATAGAACCACACCAAGTCAAGTTAAGAGGCTAAGTCATTAATCCCAAGAGTGTAACTTAGTGTGTGTGTTCATTCTGCAACTGTGTAGGGTTGGCACCTGAGGACACTGACTAGCCTGTCTATAGCCTATCACTTTGTGAGTAACAATGTTGTAAAGATACGTTCAATTATAACTATTTCTGAACGATTGATTATACTGCTTTCTGAAATGGCATCGTTTACCGAATGAATGTTTGTCCTATTTGTAAACTGTATTCGTGGCATCCTTAGCAACTTACTGTTACTATACTATTACTGCTACTGTTACAGAGATCTCTGTCGGTTCCAATGTTGGGACCACTACTGTTTACTATCTGATGGCCATCAACTGACTATTCGGTCTGTCAAGACCTACTGTACTGTTTTGCTATTGGATGTACCACATATGACTATTATGGTTTCTAAATAACTGTCATGGCATGAAATATGAGCCACTGGTTGAATAACTGATTTACTGATACAATTGACTGTTTTAGTTACTGAAAGGACATTCATTCTTAACCCCTTTATGCATATGTTATTCACTGGGCTTTAGCTCACTGTTTGTATTTATATGTAGGTGTCCAGGCACCGGACCGAAGCTAGGAGCGTCAAGTTAAGCTCCCGTTTTGTCAAGCCAACCTTTGTGCCTCACTTCAAGGCTTCAAGTCTATTCAAGCTAAGGCTACTCTAGGGTGTCTCAATTCCACCCTTCTGTCTCTGTTCTATAATACGTGTTTTATACTTGACTGTACAGTTATGGTAAAGGGATTTGGTCCCTAACCTATTTATGTTTGTATATGACGTATGTATGTATGTTTTGGTTATGAATGTGGCTTGTTCATAAAAGTTTTTTTTGCATTCAGTTTGTCACAGCTCATTGGATATCTTTTTATTACTGTATGGCTTCCGCCAGCCCCTTACTCTATATTAATGTCCTTACTGTTAAGCAAGCCTTTGGTAATTACGTATTATTGGTCGGTTGCGATGTTAAACCCATAGGGGCGGGTTTGGGTCGTGACAGAATTCAATTTCCCTATCAATGAACTCCCCAGGTAGATCATCAGGAAATAGATCAGGAAATTCATTTACTACAAAGATGTTCTTAACAGTAGAGTTATCAGAAGTCATGGTCAAAATGCAACACAAGTAACTTCGATACCCTTTTCTCAACAATTTTCTGGCTTTCATAAATGAAATCAAGTATGGCAGAGGAACTACCCCGTTTCCAATAAAAACAAACTTAGGCACACCAAGTGGTCTAAACACGACAGATTTACTCACACAATTAATGGTGGCACAGTATTTCGTTAACCAATCCATACCAAGTATGCAGTCAAAATGATCAATACCCAATGGTAACAAATCAACATACAATGTCACATCTCCAATCACACCATCACATGCTGGATAAACAGAAGTACATATCATAGAACCTCCAGATGGTGTAGACACAGATAGTAAATAGTTCATAGGTTCTAACGGGCTAGTTAATTTCTGAGAAAAAGCATACAATACAAATGAATGCGTAGAACCAGAATCTATCAACACATAGACATTTTGAGCACAGATAGAGATTATACCTGACACCATAGATTTGGTATTTTGTACATCTCCAAGCACTAATGTAAACACTCGACCTTGTCTCAGAGTCTCTCTCCCGGTATGGGTTTTCACATTTGTTCTTGGTGTAGAAGTGGATCCAGCTGAACTTGCCGTGGGACGATTAACATCAACAGATCTCATCAGACAATCTCTAATCATGTGGCTAGCCTTGCCGCATCAAAAACGAGCGCCCGAGGCTCGGTAACACGTGTCTTTATGTTTTCTTCCACACTCAGAATAGACTAGCATAGAGCCACTACTTTGACTTGAACTGCTTGATGATTCGGTATTTTGCTTTTTGTTTGTAAACGATGAACGGCTTTTCCAAAAATTGGATCCGTACCTTTTGCTTCTCCATTCTGTTATTGGTGCTTTGGTTTGTTGCTTTGCTGCCAAAATGGCTTCTGTCATCAACAACCTATCAAGTACTTCCATATAAGTAGACAACTTCAATACGCCTACTCTGTCATACATATCCAAATCTAGTCCTCTCTCAAACTTTAGGGCTTTCTTATAATCCGAGTCCACCATGTGTGGGGAAAAACGAGCTAATTTAGTAAACTTGGCCTCATATTCTGCCACCGACATCCTATCTTGCTTAAGTTCTTGAAATTCCGACACATTTCGATCCCTAAAGCATTGGGGAAAATACTTGTTGTAGAAGATCTCATTGAATGGAGCCCAAGTCATATTCCCATTACTATTTTGGATCAATAACCACCATCTCCGAGCTTTATCTTTAAGAGTGTAGATGGCTAATAAAACCTTCTGAATCTCAGTACATGGGAACACTTCAAATAACTTCTCCATTTCAAGTAATCATGTCTCCGCTTTCAACGGTTCAATACCACCCAAGAAAGTTGGCAGTTTCATCTTCATGAATTTCTGCGTTAGGTTGATGATGTCATTATTATCCAACTCAACTTGGACCGGAGGAGGCATCGATTGTTGTCTTTGTTGCTGTGTTATTGCTTTAGTTAGAGCGGTAATCATTTGTTTCATTTGGCTCATGCGAGCTGTAACATGCCCGGGGGGTACCCGCGCGCGTTAAACAGTTCGGGCCCCCGAGATCTCTTTGATCTCAAGTTTCACGAGTGCAATGTGAAACATAGATGAGAGTCCAGATTTGGCAACTTTTTTTGAAAATCCATTTTATTGCAATTTTGTCAAAAATGGACTGCATCATCAGATCTCAGAGTCGCCACCTAATATTTTGGGAAATTAGGAAACCCATGACTCAGTGCCAAAGGCCCTTTGTTTCGTAACCAAGAATGCTTGGCTCGGAACCTTAGGTATGAGAGGGGAAGGTCAATAATGAGCACCCCCGCTCACCCGATCAAAAGATCGGCCTCTACTAAACCATGATATGACTTTTACTTTCTTTATATGTTCATGTTCTGATTAGTTAATAAATCCTAAAATTTACTATGTGAAGCATACAAGTATAGACTATGCCATTCATTTTGGAACAATTTGATATTATGCATTTTGAAAGAGTTTTAACGATGTACAACCCAAATAAATTGAGTTTACAAGCATGAAAAATCAACATCATTCCAAATTAAGCGACACAACCTCTATCCACTGGCATTCATAGAGTTATATCACATAAGCAAATAGCCTCATGGTAGAATGCTAGACATAGTAAGAAAAACACACACAAACGGGATGCTAAAGCATAAAAACTTACATGTTTGACGTCCCACGAACAAGCTACAAAACAAAGTTAGTAAAACATGCATAATCCTATATACAAAATCCTAATGCAATTCACTCATGAGATGCAACTAAAGATTCAACCTCTAAGATATGACATGTGAATCATCTCAAGAACATGAGGTAGCGCACATAATCACATAGGAATTGATTAAATCCACAAATGCAAACTTAGCCGAATCAAGATGCATGAAATATGGATGCAAAGCATGAATATGATGAAAAATAAATATGATGTTTATGTACAAATAAAGAAAGCAAGTAAAAAAACGGGATTGAAAGAAGCGGGGTGGGGAATTATTACAACACTCGAAAGAATAATTACAAACCAAATTAGAGAGGGATAAGGAGAATATTACATCAAAAGAAAAACCTTGCAAAACACTCAAAATAAAAATAAATAAAATAAAAGCTTCATGTTCTTTAGAACCGCCGGCGGAAATTGGTCAACATTTGGAGATTACGCCATCTTGTTCGGAAAAAGCTAACCGACCAGCCAAATAAGTCGGCCGGCCAACTCGGCCAAGCAAAACCTGTCTTGTTGCGAAGCCAAGAAAAGGCACAAACAAAAAATATGTAGGTGACTCAACTAACCACTACCGGTTAGATTAAAAAATAAGAAAACAAATATAAAATAAAATAAAAAGTACAAACTTACAACATAAACCTAAAACAATAAAACAAATATAAGATAGAACATGCAAGATTACAACAAAACTAATATGAGACTAATACAAAAAATAAAAATAAATATGAGGTAGAACAGACAAGATTACAACAAAACTAATATGAGACTAATACAAGAAAAAAAAAATAAACATGAGGTAGAACATGCAAGATTACAACAAAACTAATATGAAATTAAAACATGTGAATAAAAATAAATAAATAAATAATTATAAGCTAAACACACCACTAGGATTATAACAACACACTATGAAATATAAAGTAAGAAAATAAATATGAGATAAACAAACCACTTGGATTATAACAAAACACTATGAAATAAGAAGTAAGAAAATAAATATAAGATATAAAATATAAGAAAATGAAAGACTAACAATTCACCTTCCAAAGAAAGATTGAACTTTTTGATTTCCAAACTTCCTCTTGATCACCCTCAAGTGTAGGAAGTGTGTTCTCAAATCCTCAATTCAAAATTATGGAGTTTATGGAGTTTGTGGTATAGAAAGTGGCTAACTCTCTAATTTTTCTCACTTTCAATCACTAAACACTCTTCCTTATGATCAAGGCAATTGATCTTTGGCTATATCAGAATTTTTGGAGTGGTTTTGGTGTATGGAAATGAGGAATTTCAGTAGCTATGGAAGGTATGAGGTGTATATGGAAGATGGGAATATTTTTGACTCAAAAACTTAATTTTTCTCTCTTTTTTCACTCTTTTCTCAATCCTTTCTTTTTAATTTCGTGGTCCTCCTTCTCTCTTACAATATGATCATCCTATATAGGCAATGAGGGAGAGTAAAGGTTAAAAAGAAGGTGGGAGGCAAGGTAGGAGTCAAGCATGTGATAGGAGGGCCCATTTTCAAGGTGGTTGCATGGGGAATGATTAGGTATAATGGAGGATGAGTGGTAGGTATAATGAAGGATGAGTGGATGCACTAGGTTGAAAAGAAGGTGGGAACAAAACCTCTTTTTGAAAATGGGAGATGATTAGGTATAATGGAGGATGAGTGGTAGGTATAATGGAGGATGAGTGGATGCACTAGGTTGAAAAGAAGATGGGAACAAAACCTCTTTTTGAAAATGGGAGATGATTATGTATAATGGAGGATGAGTGGTAGGTATAATGGAGGATGAGTGGATGCACATGAATGGCTCAGAAATTAGGTAAATGGGTTGTTCCAACCAAACCAAAACCAAGAAAGATGGGCTATTGTAGTTTTGGGCCGAGTCAATAAAATCTGCTTTTAAGCCCAACTTCAAATGGACATATCTCCCCCATATGGACTTGGTTTTAGGCGGTTCTTGGGTCCAAATTGAAGCCCCAGAAGTCTACTTTCCAGTGGTTGTGGCCTCAAATTTAAATTCCAAGTGTACAAAGAGAAATGCCTAATTTAGTGAAGGCTGCTCATTTCCTTCTTAATGATTTGATACTCATTCTTTTCCTAAACCAGTTTTCTTTCATCCCCTCCTATTTCCTTCAACTCCAAACTTATAAAGAAGATGTTTTTAAATATTTTTCAAAAAAAAATTCACCTCCCTTCCATTTATTTCCACTTTGTCCTTACTCGGTTTACTAAAAAGTGCAATATTTTAATCGAAATGGGAGCCTCGGGACATTATAGAAACATTTTAAAAAAAAACATATTTTGAAAAGAGGGTTTTAAGGTCTAAAATAGTTTGGCCAAAACATAGGTGAAGGTTAGGATTAAAACTTAAATTCCATCTTTCTTACTGAGAATTTTGTGAGAAACACATTCTAATTGTCCTCATTGGGTAATCAAAAGAAAGCGCCCAAGTCTTAGGGCCGGTCAAAATGGGGTGTCTACAGTTGCCCCTCTTTGACAGAGCTCAAAGTCATTTCATGACGTGAGTGAATGTCAAAGCCCAAAGACGACCCTTTTGACAAGGCCGTAAGACTTGGGCAAACAAGCAAGATGCAATGCAAGTGGTTGAACCCGAAGGTTGCCTACGTATCCCTTTGCAAGGAATCAAACCTGCGTAGTTCAGGGGCAACATGTAACATGACATATGCAGTTTGAAAGTTGGACTTACACGCTTCGCAAAGCCAGTCGTTTGAAAATTCATGATTATGCAATGCAATGAAATGCCATGGAGCGATGACAACATGAGATGCAAGCTTCGTGCAAATGATATGAAACATAACAGGGGGTGCATTGCATATAAATGTGCCACAAAATCACATACAAATGTGCCATAACACAATCTTAACCAAGTGGAACAACAACTTAACGCATCTCGCGTGAAAGGAGGAAGGATGGTGTAAACATCAAGCGCACCTGATGTTTTTAACCGATTGGGTAGTGTGAACAGTCAGGCGCACCTGCTGTTGTTAACCGATTTTGATAATTGGACTTATACGCTACGCGAAGCCGGTTTGAAGATTGGACTTATACGCTTACGCGAAGCCGGTTTGAAAATTTGACTTATACGCTACGCGAAGCCGGTTTGACGATTGGACTTATATGCTATGCGAAGCCGGTTTGAAAATTGGACTTATACGCTACGCGAAGCCGGTTTGACGATTGGACTTATACGCTATGCGAAGCCGGTTTGAAAATTGGACTTATACGCTATCTGGCGATTTGTGATTGGACTTATACGCCACGCCGGTTTAGCGATTGGACTTATCGCTCTGTGGCCGGTTTGAAAATTGGACTTACACGCTTCTGGCGGTTTGACGATTGGACTTATACGCTTCTGTGGCCGGTTTGACGATTGGACTTATACGCTACGCAAAGCCGGTTTGAAAATTGGACTTACGCTTCTGGCGGTTTGCGATTGGACTTATACGCCTTCTGTGGCCGGTTTTGATTGGACTTATACGTCTGTGGCCGGTTTGAAAATTAGACTTACACGCTACGCGAAGTCGGTTTGAAGATTGGACTTATACGCTACGCGAAGCCGGTTTGACGATTGGACTTATACGCTATGTGAAGCCGGTATGAAAATTGGACTTACGCGTTACGTGAAGCCGGTTTGACGATTAGACTTATACGTTACGCGAAGCCGGTTTTGACGATTGGACTTATACGCTACGCGAAGCCGGTTTTGAAGATTGGACTTATACGCTACGCGAAGCCGATTATTTTTGAAAAACTTATGATCATGCAAGAGAGGAAAAACCTCAACCGAGAGAAATCAACATCCTAACACGTCTCACGTGAAAGGGACAAAGGTGGTGAACCAACAGACATACCTAATTGTATCTCATACGGAGAGGGGGAAGATTATACATACACACGAACAATATACAAAATACGTATTACATTCATATACATATACATATTTCTCTCTCTTTTTTGTTTTCTTTTTTTCTTTTTTTTTTGGGTACAACTTTGATCGAGGTAAAACAAGTTTATTTTGCAAATCTGGATGGCATGAATGGCACAACACTGAACATAAAAATACTTTTGTTTTGAATTTTGAACTTGAAAATGGTTGCATTTTAGTGAATTTTGAACCGAATATTGAGCCTAGCACTGACCAAAACACAAAACACAAAAACCATCCCAAAACACACCCCTTTGTGCTTGTCGGAGCAAAATGAGCATAAAGCAGTAACATTCGATCACCCAATCAGAAAAGCATTGTCAGAGACAACTAATGTGCATTTTTCGGTGATTGCTTGATTAAGGTGACGAGAGCTCGATAGTGTGGACAAAAGACAGAAAACCTAACTCAACTGTGCCCCTAGTTTATTACTTTGTCCCTCTTTTTTTTTTTTTTTTTTTTTTTTGCTAAAGCGATTTTGATCAACATGAGAGGTAAATTAGCACACTTGTTCCATCTTGAAGTCATATGAGCCAAATTATTAGCACTGAAAAATTTCCCTTTTTGGTCCGAAGAATGTTTGAGTTTTGGAAAAATGGAACAATTTTTGAGAAAATCAGTCAACTTCATTAAAAGTCCTCAAAATCTATTTTTTACTCGATCAACATGAAATCAACCCTTGAGATGTACACTTGAATTCGTCTTGCAACTGAACTCGTCACGAAAGAGAAAAAGGACAACAGAAGCAAATGGGGACGAGCTAATCAAATATGGATAGCCGAGTCGAATAAAGATACACCAATCAAACATGGACGAAATGAGTGAGTTGAAAAATAATTAAGGCCGAACTTCAAGATGAAGTTGCCTACGTATCCCAAAGATAGGAATCAGGCCATACGTAGTTCCGGTTAAGGTTCACTCGGGTATTGACACTCTCCTTTTGTGCTCTAACTTTTGCCAAAGCCACCCTTTCGAGTTTTCAACCTTGCGAGCTCATCAATCAAATTTTTTTTTTTTATTTATTTATTTATTTTTTTCGCTCTAACTTTTGCCTAGGTTGCCCTTTCAGGTTTTCGGCCTAGCGAGCCTCTCAAGGGTAGTACTTCTTCAACTTGTCCATATTGATTGGTTGTGAGAACTCCAAACCATCCAAATCCATGAGAATGACTGCTCCTCCTGACCAAATTGATTTAATGATGTAGGGGCCCGTCCAATTGGGTCTAAACTTGCCCCTAGGATCGTAAATAGGAGCTCGGCTATCTTTCAACACTATGTCCCATTCCCTCAAATTTCTGGATCTAACATTTTTGTTGAACGCTTTGGCAATCCTGTGTTGATACCCCTGAATGTGGTATAACGCCTTCAATCGTCGCTCATCGAATAACATCAGTTCCTCAAATCGGTTTTGTTGCCAATCAGCTTCTGTTATCTGACATTCAGCCATAATCCTTAACGAAGGCACTTCCAACTCAATCGGCAAAACTGCCTCCATTCCATATACCAAAGAGTAAGGGTTGCCTCAGAGGCGTTCGATTGATGTCCTGTATCCCCAAAGTGCGAAAGGCAACTTATCTGGCCAATCTCTATAAGTTTCTATCGTCTTACACAGGATGTTCTTGATGTTCTTATTTGCAGCTTCAACGGCACCATTGGTTTGTGGCCTGTAGATTGATGACTTGTGAAACGCCACGTTATACTTCTCAAGTAGAACTACCACTTCTCCTCTGAAATGTGAGCCATTGTCTGAAATTAATTTATTTGGCACCCCGTATTGGCAGATAATGTTGTTCCTGATAAATTTGGCCACATGTGATGCTTTCAACACTTGAATCTGTTGTGCTTCAACCCATTTGGTAAAATAGTCAATGGCAACTAAGATGAACTGATGCCCATTTGAACCTTTCGTGTGATCGCCCAATGACATCTATGCCCCTGAAAAAAGGCCAAAGTCATGTTGTAGAGTTTTGATGGCGGGATGTTCATACGATTGGCGTGGATTTGACATTTATGGCATCGCCTAACAAAGTTGATACAATCACTCTCCATGGTTAACCAGTAGTATCCTTGTCTAAGGATTTTTCTGGCTAGCATTACACCGTTCATATGGGCTTCGCACTCCCCTCCATGGATGGCTTCCATGATACGCTTTGCCTCTTCTTCCTCTACACACAGCTTGTGCATTCCCAGATACCCTCTCTTGTATAACTTATCTCCACAAATAATGGCCGAGTGGCTAGACGCTGTATCCCCCTTTTGTCTTTGGTGTTTGCCCCTTGTGGATATGCACCTCTTTCCAGAAAATTCCAAATATCAAAGTACCAAGGGTTTTCATCTTGAACTTCTTCCGTTGTGGCTATCATTTCATACGCGGGGGTGTACCTTTGTTCTATAAGGATCGAGCGCATCTTGACCCCAACCGGTATATCTATCATTGATGCGGGGTTGCCAATGCATCGACAAATCGGTTGTTCTCTCTTACGGTGTGTAAAGTTAGTTTTTCGAACCTCGGGATCAACATGTCCAAGGTCTGATGGTAGACTTTCATTTTTTCCTCTTTAACTTTCCAATCTCCGTTGGCTTGAGAGACAACCAAGTTTGAGCCCCCGATCACATCCAACCTTATTGCCCCTAGTTCCAAGGCTGCTTCCAATCCGGCAATGCATGCCTCATACTCTGCTTGGTTGTTGGATACCCTGAATCGAAGTTTAAAAGCTAAGGGGATATGGGAATCATCTGGCGCTATGAGCAGCACGCCTATCCCATAGCCAAATTGATTGGACGCTCCATCAAAGTACAACTTCCAAGTTTCTTCTTCCATCTGCATGACCTCTTCATCTGGAAATGAGTACTCCATATCTTCTCCTCCTTCAATAGGGTGATCAGCCAAAAATTCTGCTACGGTCCTTCCTTTGACAGATTTACAAGTGACATACTTAAGGTCAAATTCGGAAAACAACAGTAACCAACGAGCTAGCCTACCGGTAAGTGCTGGTTTCTCAAAAAGATATTTGATTGGGTCTAATCTTGAAACCAAAATTACCGAGTCTGGTGGCCCATATCAGAGCTAAGCAAGTTTTTTCCAAAGGAGTATAGCGGATCTCATATTCAAGCATCTTTTTACTTAAGTAGTAGATGGCCTTCTCTACTTTCTCATCCGACTCTTGGGCAAGCACACATCCCATGGTTGATTCAGTCACTGATAAATACAAAATCAGCAGTTTTCCTAGCTCGGGTGGCGATAACACGGGTGGATTCTGCAAATATTGCTTAACTTGCTCGAAAGCGAACTGACACCGATCATCCCATTGAAACTTCTTCCCTTTCTTCAACAGACCAAATAGTGGTTCACAAATTAGAATTAATTTTGAAATAAACCTCCTTATGAATTGCAACTTTCCCAGAAAGCTCCGTACCTCCTTTTTAGTCATTGGTGGCGGCATTTCTAAGATGGCCTTAATTTTAGATGGATCAACTTCGATTCCCCACTGTGTGATCAGAAATCCCAACATCTTCCCTGCAGTTACCCCGAAAGTGCATTTCTGTGGATTCAGCCTTAGCCTGTATTCCCTAATTCTTTCAAAGAATTTCTTCGGTGCAGTGTAATGGCTTTCCCGATCTTTGGACTTGACAATCATGTCATCTACATACACCTCGACTTCCTTATGGATCATATCGTGCAAAAGAGTAGTAGCAGCTCTCTGATAAGTAGCCCCTGCATTCTTCAAGCCGAATGGCATAACCCTGTAGCAGTATGTCCTCCATGGTGTGGTAAATGCTGTCTTTTCTCTGTCTTCTAGAGCCATAAGGATCTGGTTATACCCTGAAAAACCATCCATGAATGATAGTAAGGCATGCCCTGCAGTGAAGTCTACCAATTCGTCAATATGTGGCAATGGGAAATCATCCTTCGGACTAGCCTTATTCAAATCCCGGAAGTCAACACAAACTCGGATTCTGCCATCTTTCTTCGGAACTGGCACAATATTGGCTAACCAAGTAGGATATTCTGACACGAGTAAAAACCCAGCATTGATTTGCTTGGTAACCTCTTCTTTAATTTTCAAGGCCCAATCTGGACGATTCTCGAAGCTTCGCTTTGACAGTCGCCTCGGTCGAGAGGATCCTATGTTGTACAATCTCGGATCAATTCGGCATGTCTTCGTAGGACCATGCAAAGACATCTTTGAATTCTGTTAATAAAGCAACTAATTGTTCACGTTCCTCTGAAGACAATGTAGAACCAATTTGGATCAAGCGAGGATCTTTTTCAGTACCCACATTTACAGAAACAATTTCATCCACTAATGGCTTAGCACGCCTTTCTTCCTCCCAGTCGATTAAATTTTTCAAAGCCCGAGGGATTTCTTCCTCTTCATTTTTATCAAGATCTTGAAAATTTTGGTCAATGTTATGAACTATGGGCACAGAAAAGTAAGCAGAAATCACATCTTCATTCAAAGCCTCGGGCTCACAAGTTGCAACAGACTCAAAAGAGAAAGAAAAAGAAGACTCAGACATCTTAGACAAACTTAAATCTGACTCCAACTCCACAGACCTACCGGACTCGGACTTAATAGCCAATTCAAAATTCTCAATACAACTCTTTTCAAAATACCAATTCATTTGTGAGCCATTCATTTCATCCATGATGAAGCTTGAACAGTCAGCAGGTACCTCTTCCCTGATCACAGCAATGGTCATATCCCCCAAATTCATTGGTTCAGCGCTAGTATGTGATTCTGTCAGTAAATCAGCCAATGTTAGACCCAGGACTTCCTCTATGCTGTTTTTTGAGCTGACTTCTCTGTCTTGTCCGATGTCGATGCTGGGATCTACCCACTCCTCGCCACTGCCGGAGAGCTGATGATCGAAGAAGATCTCAAACCCAGGGTATCTCTTCTTCTTCACTTGATCAAACCAGGGCTTAGGAAAACCACAGAAAGGGAAGTCTTCTCCTTGGCGGACAAAGTGTCCGTTCAAAGTCCCATGAATTGGTTTATGAACCAACTCAAACTGCTGCCCGGTTCTCTTGGCCTTGCTCTTCTCCCTAATTTCTTCAGTTTTTCTTTTCCAGTCATCAGTCGTGGGTGCATACCCTAGTCCGAATGTATGTGGGTTATGAGGTACTTCACTGGTTGTAGTAATACCTTTCCTGCCACTTCGTCCCAATCCCATCCCTGGAATGTGGCCTAGTTTACTCATCAAATAGACTGATTGGGCACTGACGTATACACCTTCATCTTCTGCCATGAGTGTTTGAACTAGCTGGGCCTCTGCCAATGTAAAACCTGACAGGAACACATCTTCTTCCCTATGTTGTATTTCTAGCAGTGGTGTTGTGATTTCTGGAGGAGGATGAATGGATGAATTTCCGAAGACAGTGGTGTAACAACGCCCGCGGGGGACCTCGCCACAGCTCGGACTCGATTTTGTTGCGGTTCTCAATCTTGAACCAAAGAGTCCAAATCCGGCAAATCGTTTTGAAGGAAAACAGATTTTTTTGAAAGAAGTGCCAAACATGGACTGCTTTGCCAGATAACAGAGTCGCCACCTAAATATTTTTAAAATGGGAAATTTAGGAAACCCTGACTCGGTGCCAAAAGGCCACGTGTCCGTCATCACCAAAGTTGGCTCGGGAACTTGGGTACGATTTGGGAAGGTCACATCGTGAGCACCCCCTCTCGCCCGGGCAAAGACCGGCCTCTACTAACCATGATATCTGATTTTGAAAACATCGTATGCTCTTATTAGATTATTAGCCTAGGATTACTATGTGATGCTCGCGACAAACAAGTATAAATGGGCGTCTGAATTGGAACAAAACATTTCATGTTTGTTTGTGAAAGGTGGTTTGCTACCCGCAGGTAGGCTTAAAATACAGATTTTGCCACAATCTAGTGGGCTTAACAAACAATCGATGAATTGCTCCAATTCAAATAACCCAACCTCCACCCACAGGCATTCAAGGTAGTTATATCACATAAGCATTTAGCCTCATGGCAAGCATGCTATCATGGCAACACTCACACGCATGCAAGGATGCTAAAGCATAACCACTTACCGAGTACTCCAAGCCAAAACGGAAAGCTTATTAGAAATCATGCATGATCCTAAAATATACAGAATGCCTAATGCAACACATGCAAAAATGCAACTATAAGCTCGGCTATTCTAGAGATGGCATATGAAATGCAGCGGCTAACATGTATTCAACTTAGAATTGAAATACAAATGCACGGTTTGTATGATCGCCGAGTCCGATGCATGCTGTCTGAGATGAATGATGCAAACATCTTTGTCATCTTTGTATGCTAATTGAAATATGCCCTATATCTAACCATTCAAAGCGGGTAAATAAAAGGAGAAAGAAATGGGGGTTGGAAGACATACATCACACTCACACCCTTATTACATTTATGCCCTCATGTGAGGGTCAGAATAAATAATATCTGAGACCGAATAAAAGAATATCTGATCCGAAATATCTGATTCTAATTAATTAACAAATTAATTACAAAAGAATTGAGACTGGCGTGCAAGCCAGGGACTGCCTCGCTTCTGGTGGATAGTATATCTTTGAAATGCTCGGTGTGAAATCCTCTGGGATGCCCCGATTAGCCTCTGTTTGCAGTTTTCCTCGAATTGCGTGCCGGATTAGGAAAGTCGATAATTCTTCATTTTTCTGCTGCGGAGGCGAGGAAAAGGGCATAGCATGTATTTCACAAATATATGCATGTCTCGATCCTCGCGCCACCAATCACGCATATCGATGCATGATGGCCGAAGCGGTGCACAACTCAATATTGGGATGAATACACATGAATGCTACGAAAAATGGGATGCCTCGAAATCGTGCCCGCACACGCATAACCGGCGATCTTGAAGATGAAAATCGGATAAATCGAAGTGCCTCGAAGTGCGTGCCTGGTAGCATAAGCGAAAACGAAACCAAAATGGAGATCGGATAATCGAGTGCCTCGAAATGCGTGCACGGGCACGCATAACCGAGGCGATGATGAAGAATGAAAATCGGATAAGACCGAAGTGCCTCAAACGCGTGCCTGGTAGCGCCGCAAATCGAGGCGATGATGAAAGAATGAAAATCGGATAAAAGCCGAAGTGCCTCGAACGCGTACTGGCGCGCCGGCGCAAATCGGCGATGATGAAAGAATGAAAATCGGATAAAACCGAAGTGCCTCGAACAGCGTGCCGCAGCGCGCAAATCGAGGCGATGATGACACGCAATGAAATGGCATACGGAATGCGGGGATGGACTTACACCAACACGGGAGAGCCTCAGCTCACTCACATAGGAGGCCGTCGGGTAAAAATAAAGCTGCCTCGAAAGCAGCGCCCATGACCATAAATCGAGGCAATGGCATACGAGCATGAAAATGCAAATTGGGCTACGCCAACATGAGAGGGCCTCAACCACACTCACATAGGCTGCGGAATGATAAAAATGAGGTGCCTCGAAGTGCGTGCCCATTGTAGCATAAGCGAAACAATGCAAAAATAATCTGAATGGCGGAAATGATATGCAAGCATGGTAATGGAATTTCAGCACCTAAATAAAGGGAAAACAGCCCCGAAACAAATCGAAACGACACCGAAGCATGCATTCATCCAGAAAGTCTGAAATTAAGCCCCGAAATGGCCTATAGCCATGCTATACATGCAAAATATGATCATGGCAGAAAGAACAGTAGCAAGGCAGTCCCAAATATGGCATTTTTTCAGTAATAAACATGGCCAAAATGCGAGCATAGATATGGCAACAAAAACTCGCAAGAATACGGTAAAGAGAGGATTTTCAAAGCAAGTAGTATATAGAAAATTCAAATAGAAAAATTTTTCTACAACATGAAAGAGGGCCCAAAAATAAGCATATATGCAGAAGATGGCAGCCTCTAAATCATAAGACAAACATGCTAGAAATGGAGGGCAAAATGGAGCCACAATAGGGTATAACATAAGACATGCAATCTATACATCAAATGACCAATCCTTCTTCATGAAAAATGTAAAGGGGTCAAAATAAGACTAAAACCAGTAGGGGTCGAGGTCCCAAAAACAAACACAAATAGGTCAAAATTGCATACAAAATATGGCCTACTTGATGAAATTGAAGGAAGTGATAGATACGAAGGCCAAATGAAGTTGAGCCTATCTACAATGTTGTAGAGAGGCTCATTTTAAAAAAAAAATCAGTAGGGGTCGGACCCCAAAACCAACACAAATAGGTCAATTTTAGCATGCAAAATGTTACCAACTTGAAGAATATTGAAGGAGCTAGTGTATACAAACACCAAATGAGGTTGAGCCCTTCTACAAAGTTGTAGAGGGGCTCATTTTACTAAAAAGCAGTAGGGGTCGGAGCCCCAATTCTCAACCAATTAAAGTATAGAAAAGGATCAAGAAAATGCCCTAAAAGTTGGTTTTGAGGACTTACCCTTGAAGACTTGTCTTTCTTTGATTCTTGGCTCGATTTGTAGCTTCTCAACCTCTGAAATTCACCTCCTTGCTGCTGAAGTGATGGTAGGGATGGTGAGGCTAGGTGTTGATGAAGGAATGGCCTTGACACTTGAAGCTTTTTGGAGTTTAAAGCTATGAAAATGAGGAATTTGGTTAAGTGTTCTTGAGACCAAAATTTCTAACCTTGAAGAAGGAGGGAGGGCCTTCAAATAGGCAAGAAGATGGGGTGTAAAGGGAGGAAAGCATCCAATCTTTCCCTCTGAAATGTCCCGGATGAGGGAGACACTTTGGCAATTTGGGCCAGTGGAGCAATTTGAAGCGAAAGTCTGGCAGCCAGTGGTTTTGCTCAAGGTGGCCGGCCAGCCACCCACCATGGCCGGCCAGCCACCTCCTATGGCCGGCCAGCCACCTCAAAAAATCAACTCCAGAATTTCTGGCCGACCACCATACAGCAGTGTCCTCCTAGATGTGTGCAACAAGGTTCCAAGGCCGGAAATTGGCAACACTGAAGCAGGAGTCACAACATAGAGCTTGAAGGAGAGGCCCAAAAATGAAAGGCACAATTTCTGGCCGACCACCATACCAAAGTGTCCTCCTAGATGTGTGCAACAAGGTTCCAAGGCCGGAAATTGGCAACAGGCGAGTCACAACATAGAGCTTGAAGGAGGCCCAAAATGAAACTCACGGTTCTGGCCGACCGAGAGTTGGTAGGGTCCTCAGGTCCCTCATCACAGATATGTAACTTTGGTTGGAAGAAAATACCCCCAAGGTGTTCAACATTGGCGGAAGTGAGCAAAACGGGCTCGGAGGAATGGCCCAGTTATCTGGGATAATTGCTGGTCTCCCACCCCGGTGATCTTCTGATGTTGAAAGCAGAGGTACCGCCAAGTTTGAACAAAAACTAATGAGAAATGAGCGTTCGGGGCCAAAACCGAGCAAATCGGGATCCGAAAATGGGTCTTGGGAAGTGGTGTTGGCGGCGAAGTGGGTATCCGCGACCCAGTGTCCTCTGGAATGACAAAGCAGTACACCAAAAACCGGAGAAGATGGATCTGAAATGAATGCTCGGGACCAAAACCGCTCGGTTTGGGGTCAGCAAACTATGAGCACGAAAGTGGCATCTGACCCACGAAGTGGGCATCGGGGGCCCCAGGGTTCCTTGAAATATTAAAACAGAGGTCTCTGCC
Organism: Camellia lanceoleosa; assembly: GCA_025200525.1. NCBI lineage: Eukaryota > Viridiplantae > Streptophyta > Magnoliopsida > Ericales > Theaceae > Camellia > Camellia lanceoleosa. The sequence continues at coordinate 116,397,564 of CM045766.1, read as the reverse complement.
AAAAACCGGAGAAGGCTGATGCAAAATGAAAGCTCGGGACCAAAAGCTCGGTTTGGGGTCAAAAATGAAATCGGGCACCTAAGTGGTGTTAATTGCGAAGTGGGCATCAGGGCCCCAGTGTCCTCGGAACACTAAAACAGAGGCACATGCCAAAACCGGAGAACTTCGGAGATGGTTGGGCGGTCCCGAGCCGAGCGGCTTGACGGACTCAGCAGAAAACCGACTCGAAAGTGGGCAAAATGGCCTCGACCATGAAATGTAGCCTCTGACCATTGTGACAGTCTGCTAGACCTCTCTCTCTCCTCGGGAAAAGCAGAGAAAACCGAGTCGGTTCGCAAACCGAGACAAGGCACGAGAGAGGTTCGGAAGTCCGGAGGCAGGCGCCTGACGCGACTCTGAAACTTCGAACAAGCGATATGCAACATCACCAGCGCTCAATCGGTGACGTCTGAGTCTTAAGGTCGGTCAAAAATGGGGTGTCTCTGATTGCCCCTCTTTGTGAACTTCGGAAGTCATAACAATGACGGAGTGAGTGTCAAAGCCGAGCGACCCATTTTGACAAGGCGAAGACTTAGACAATCATACAAGCGAGAAAGAGATGTGTGCATGATGAGAGGCAAAATGCTCCCGACAATGTAATAAGGCGAGGGTAACTCAATGATCATGCGAATGCGGCAAGCTGTAATGAAACACATATTTACAATAGATGCAGCGGTTTTAAGCAAGAATGCAAAGCAACAACTACATTTCATGCGATTAAGAATCACGGAGAATCATTTAATTCTCGTCGCGTCTCACACGGAGAAGATACGATACTGCGCGATTCGATGCAGTCGCACTGACCAAATTTCAAATGAACCATACATACAATATCGTGCCTCATCTTTGTTGGGGATCTCTCGCTTCTTCTTGATTGAGCTGCGGTACTACCTTTCTCCCCGACTATGGTTGCGGCTTTCCTATTCTCCAAGGGTGTGAGACTAGGTTGATTCGATATCGAGAATTGGCGCATATACATGCTATCTCAATCTATGGAACGCCATCTGATTTCAAGCCGAGGATATACCCCCAGGTATTTAAACCAGACTTTAGTCTCGAAATCGAACCTTTGTGTTCTAGGCATGAGCCATTGAACTCTAGTTTCCACCGTCTCGGTTGGTCTCCTAGGAACTCACTGCAAACAGGCGGTGGCTATACGGACCATCGAGTCGTTAAGGCACGACAAACACCAAAGGAATTGCACCTTTAGAGGATTTAAGGTCTCCTAGGCAGAGTGCACAAGACAATACGATGAAATGTAAGTAAAATGCAAGTCAAAAAAAAAAGCATGAATGATGATTGCACAAAATAGAGCGATGGTGGTGAAATGCACAGGGCAAGACTTGGCACACAGCTTACGACAGAATTTTGTTCGTTTGGGACCCAGTTCGGAACACAACACTCTTCATTATCTGGGCACACAGCTCCTTTTGGCACAAAAGTTCATTTGGACACACAGCTCATTTGCGGGCATAGCTCCTTTCGAGCACCAGCTCCTTCTTGGGCACAGACTCTTCCTTGAGCACCAGCTCCTTCTTGCACCACCTGCTCCTCATTAGACACCACAGCTCATTTAGGCACCACAGCTTCGTTTTGAGCACAGCTCATTTCCGGGCACAGCTCGTTTTACTGCCTGACTCGTTTTAGGGCACCAGTTCATTTCCGCACACAACTCGCTTTTTGGCACACTGACTTGTTTTCAAGACACAGCTCCTTCTTGAACTGCAGCTCCTTTTTGAGCACCTGACTCCTTTTTTCTTTGGGCACACAGCTCATTTCTGGGCACACAGCTCGTTTTTAGAGACACTAACTCATTTTGGCACACAGCTCGTTTTTGAACTGCAGCTCCTTTTGGGCACACAGCATTCGCACAGCTCGTTTTTCGGGCACAGCTCATTTTTAAGCACCACAGCTTCGTTTTTGAACTGCTCATTCCTTCTTTAGCGCAGCTCCTTCTTTGAGCACCACTCATTTACGGGCACCACATTTCGTTTTTCAAGACACCTGGCTCATTTTTTGAGCGCAGCTCATTTCCGGGCACACAGCTCATTTCGAACTGCACAGCTCCTTTTTCGGGCACCTGACTCATTCTTTGGCACAAGCTCGTTTTTGCACACTCATTTAAGACTGCAGCTTCGTTTTTTGAACACAGCTCATTTTTCCTGCAGCACACTTCGTTTTGAGCACACAGCTCGTTTGAACACAGCTCATTTTGTCGAACCTGACTCCTTCTTGAACACACGGCTCCTTTTTGAACTGCAGCTCCTTTTTCTTTGGGCACACAGCTCATTGTTGAGGTGAACACACGACACACTTTGAAGTCTGAACACACGGCTCAAATCTCTGATGTCGAACACACAGCTTGTTGTTGAGGTGAACACACGGCACACTTTGAAGTCTGAACACACACGGCTCAAACATTTGATGTCAAACACAGACTCATATCTTAAGGTGAACACGTAGCACACACTTTGTAGAAGGTTGAACACACCCAAACTTTTGAATTTGAACACGACCCGTTTTGATTGTGAACACGACCCATAACACAACTCGCTCGTCTGAACACATGGCTCATAACACAGTATTCTTTTAATTTTGAACACAGCTCATTACGAGCAGGCGGGATGCGGCAGCAGAACTTGCGAAGTTGAAACAAACTCGGATGCAGACATTTTTCCTTTTCTTTTGCTTTTGCTGCTGCGGCCGAAACTCACGGCTTGAGATAGGCCTGGTTCTACTATTCACACTTATCGGGGTGGACCACGAGGCTTTCGAAAGAGCAAATTCTGTTTTGCACAAATGTGGAGAAACGACCGGACTCGAACACAAAATGATTTTGTTTTGAAATTGAGAGATGAGTTTTTCGACTGGTATTGAGCCTACCGAACCTGACAAAAGCGACTCAACAAGGAAATAAAAGGCACACAACCTAGACACATCGAGTAACACTCGAAGCGACTCAAAACAAAGCGAGATAAAACAAAAGACACGACACTCGGGCGTGCACAGGGAACTGTTTCACGGGTAGTGTTTCCCACCCTTTCTCATTTGTGATTCTCACATCACTCGGCTCTCAAGCTCTGTTTTTCTGAAAAAGCCCTTCCCTCACTTTTTCTCTCAGCGCACATCTCTTTATTCTTCAATCTCTCATTTTTTAATCCCTCCCTAGGTGGTTGATGGATAAACAGGAAGATCGGGGCTCATGCCCCTAGTATTACGCTAGATTCTCTTTCTTGTTCTAGCAGTGAGTTTCTCCTGAGAGGCTGCGTTACAATTGGGTGTCTGTGGATCCAGCTGACATCGTCGATGATGCCTGCTTTGGGAGTTTGGACATGGTTAGATCTGCCCGGATGAGGAATGGGAATATGTTGATCCATTCCGGTTTGTGCTTCGCACTTGGCTTGATACCGTTGGTCGGAGGATGAGAGCTTTACGCCCTCTTCTTTGTGCCCTTGATTGTGCCTTTCTTTGGGAGGTAGAGTGCCCTTCTTGGCAAGTATGTTGATAACGGGGAAAAAAGACAGAGAACGACTCAAATGTGCCCCTAGTTCGTCATTTTGACCATTTTTTTATTTTGGTTCTCTCCTAAAAAATTTGACCAAAATGAGAGTTAGATTAACATGCTTGTTCGATTTTTTATTTGAAATCATGCAAGTCGGGGCTATGAGCCTTGAAAATTTTCCTTTTTGGGTCCAAGAAATGGCCTAGTTTTGGAAAAAGATGGAACAATTTTAGAAAATTAGCCAACCTCGATAAAAATCCTCAAAAACTATTTTTGCAAATGGACACTTGCTCAGCGAGCATGAAACCTACTCTGAGATGCACAACCTCGGATCAAAAAGCGCCGTGCTTGAAGAAGCGCATGGCAACGGAAAGTTGCCTTGTTTGAGCAACCTGCGGCATATTGAATGGCAGCGGAAAGTTGCCCTTGTTTGGATAACCGCATGACGCATTGTAGTCGATCCTCAGGCGATGATTGCAATCGAACTCGGATCTGAAGAAGGCAAAGATGATCAAAACGATTACATGGACACAATCGAATTTGAATCGTTTTACGGCTGGACTTCAGGATGAAGTTGCCTACGTATCCCAAAGATGGGAATCAAGCCTTACGTAGTTCGGGGTTAAGGTACACTCGGGTATTTAACCCCTCCTTTTTATGCTCTAACTTTTCCCAAGGCGCCTGTTGCGGGTTTTCAACCTTGCGAGCTTTGTTCTTCTTTCTTTTTCATTCTTTTCTTTTCATTCCTTTTTTCTTTTCTTTTCTTTTTCATTTCTTTTTTTGCTTTTCTTTTTTTCTTCTTTTTCGTGTATATATCTTTTCTTGCTCTAACTTTTGCCGGTCGCCCTTTAGGGTTTTCGCCCAGAGCCTCTCAAAGGGTAAAAATGTAACGATCCATGCCAAATGGTTACGAGATTGAAGCCCTCTATATCCGGAGAGTGCATTGTATTGACTTGCGAAAGATGCACCTTTGGCTCTTGAGCACATCGGATATTTTGCCCCTAGTTAGGGGTGCTTACATTCTAGCTTTGCAAGCTTCTTGATGAGGTCGACCTTCTTGAATTGACTTTGGTGCCTCTTGTTCGAGGGCGCTTCAAATCTGCCACCACAGGCCTCATTATAGTTGACCGTTGAACATTCAATTCAAGTTCAAGGTTTAGAAGCAAAGGGTTGAGTCTCGGTGAGGCGATCCTAAATTTGCACAATCCCAAGCGATTCCACACAAGTCTTCAGAATTGCATAAAACATTTTTTGAAAGTTTTTAAAAGCGACAAATCGCTCGCGTTGAAGATAGTCTTGAAACGATCTGGATCAAGCTAGGGTCCTTCTCGGTACTCACGCTAACAAGCATGATTTCATTCATTAAGGGCTTATGCGCCTCTCTTTCTCTCAATTGATCAAAGTTTTGCAAATCGAGAATTCCTTCCTCTTCGTTTTCACCTTGGTGTTCGAAGGTTTTGGAAAACTTAGGTCATTAATGACTTCAAGGAGCAGAAAAAGCGAGTCCTTAGTCAAATACTATCGTCTCATTCAGAACTTAGGCAAAACTAGCACAAGCGAGAAGCAAATCGAGAGTGTGAAAGTCCTTTTGTTTCATTCAAATCTGTTGGCACAATTGGCTCCTGGCGAAGCAGACTCAAAACAAACAAAAGACAAGCATAAAACAAAATGGGGGCAGAGGTAACACCTCCCGGAATCACCCGACCTCTATACAATGGGACTGACTCGCTACAACAAGGCAGACCCTTAAGCAAAAGACTGACTCAAAACAAAGAAAAAGACTTAAAACAAAACTGACAAAACTGACTCAACACCCAAGCCAGTAATCACAAAATTAGCATCTGCAGATGCTCAACATAGTGCGTGCCAGCGCCATATCTGAAATACACCAAGCGCCGCCATAGTGGACCAACCCATGATCACATACTTGCGGTATCCTCGAGTCCAACAGCTCGGCGGTGGCGAGACTTTCTTGAGGTGGGTGGGAGGATAACCTCATTGTCGATCAAATCTTGCACTTCATGAAAGCGAAAACAACTGTCGGTCTTGTGGAGTCTGTTGGTGGTATCATAATCTGAGGTAGCATCGTGTGTGAGAGGAGATTCTTTGGCGTGATCGAGGCTCGAGGGTGTGAGATGCCCCTCGTTAGCGAATTTGAAATGCCTAGACAGAGGCATATAGAGGGCATGAAAGACTCTGCGCCCTTGAGGGGGATACTGCGAAGTCTGAGCCTTCTTGCTAGACGCACTGGCGAAAGTCGGCGAGCATTGTCTTGGCTTTACGATCTTTTAGGATGCGAGTTGGGGATGGAAGGCTGATACGGCATGGCGGGGCCTATCCGGTTTCATGCAGCGAGCGCCCTCGGCTGGAGTGGAGAAAGCATCGTCCACAATTTTGGCCATGACCGCAAATACTTGCTGTTTGTTCATCCCCCCGGCTTTCAAAGCCTCGGCTGCCCGCAGCAGTTGCTTGATGGGATCGGTGTCTGCCTTCGTTTTATTCTTACTTTTAGCCTCAGCTGGATCATGGGTTTGGGTCGCTGTTGACATGTCATTGCCATAGCTTAAGACAGCCTCGGGTTGGTGAGCTCGATCTGGTCGCCCCAATAAGCGGGGGCTCTGCGGTGCAAAATTCGGCGTATGATCACGGTGGCGATAAATGACATTAAATAAGCGGATCGCCACGGACCTCTGAAGGTCACCAATCATTCCCATTAATTCAGATGTGGTGGGCTCACGAGCTTGAAACAAGCTGGGCGTCAAATCGGGTGGCGGCGACCTAGGTGGATGTGGCACCTCAACATTGGTCTCATCTGCAAGATGATTCCTTGGTCTATTGCGGTTGTCATAACCACAATTTCTTCCGAATTTTCGTCATCACGAGTCTACTAAGCGGGAGGTGATGTGTTGGTGACTAACGGATCAGATGGGTGGTGGTGACTAACGGATCGGATGGACGGTGGTGGTAGCGGATCGATGAACGGTGAGTTTTTCTGTCTTGCCTCGGCAAAGGAGAACCTTGGTTGCTCTGGGTGAGTCTCTGGCGAAAAGAAAACATCGACATCTCATTAATCCCTGTCTGAGACATGAACATAATCGAATAAGCGTGTTCGACCAGCGATCCTTGTTCCCAAAATTATTGCCCCCAAAAGCTGAATCGATACCCGGATATAATGATTCCCAAAATCTTGGCGGTGCCGTGGGCTGATGCTCAAACTCATAAGCGATACATGCATTCCTGTGAGGCACACTCTAACAAGCACATACAGATAAGTGAGCCAAAACACCCCTATGTTGGGGTAGGGTTTCCCTGTCCTATTTTGTCGGGAACTAGGGTTTCACTACGCCTTGCGGTCTCAAACAACCTATAAGCGGGTAAGCAACTTTGTCCTAGTTTGGAATGGTCACTATGGATCCGAATATGCACTAGGTCGAATGGTCAAAGGGTGCCCGGTAAAAGGGTTTGTGTTCCATCTTGGCGAGCCGTAACCGATCGACCTTATGGACATGCCTTGACAAGACAAGCCTCCCAAAACCGCTCGAGAATAGCAGATGGCAAACCACGGTGTCCTAGGCGCACCAATGCAAATGCAATGCCAAGAAACACACAAGTGTAGTCAAAAGCAGATATCATGAGTTCGAGACAAGTTCTCTAAATCCCAATGAGTCGCGGAAGCTAACAACGCCCGCGGGGGACCTCGCTACAGCTCGGACTCGATTTTGTTGCGGTTCTCAATCTTGAACCAAGAGTCCAAATCCGGCAAATCGTTTTGAAGGAAAACAGATTTTTATGAAAGAAGTGCCAAACATGGATTGCTTTGCGGATATGAGTCGCCACCTAAATATTTTTAAAATGGGAAATTTAGGAAACCACGACTCGGTGCCAAAGGCCACGTGTCCGTCATCACCAAAGTTGGCTCGGGAACTTGGGTGCGATTAGGGAAGGTCACATCGTGAGCACCCTCTCGCCGGTCAAAGACCGCCTCTACTAACCATGATATCGATTTTGAAAACATCGTATGCTCTTATTAGATTATTAGCCTAGGATTACTATGTGATGCTCATGACAAACAAGTATAAATGGCCGTGCGAATGGAACAAAACATTTCATGTTTGTTTGTGAAAGGTGGTTTGCTACCCAGGTAGGCTTAAAATCTGATTTTGCCACAATCTAGTGGGCTTAACAAACAATCGATGAATTGCTCCAATTCAAATAACCCAACCTCCACCAGGCATTCAAGGTAGTTATATCACATAAGCATTTAGCCTCATGGCAAGCATGCTATCATGGCAACACTCACGCATGCAAGGATGCTAAAGCATAACCACTTACCGAGTACTCCAAGCCAAAAGCGGAAAGCTTATTAGAAATCATGCATGATCCTAAAATATCTGAGAATGCCTAATGCAACACATGCAAAAATGCAACTATAGCGGCTCGGCTATTCTAGAGATGGCATATGAAATGCAACGGCTAACATGTATTCAACTTAGAATTGAAATACAAATGCGGTTTGTATGATCGCGAGCCGATGCATGCAATCTGAGATGAATGATGCAAACATCTTTGTCATCTTTGTATGCTAATTGAAATATGCCTATATCTAACCATTCAAAGCGGGTAAATAAAAGGGAGAAAGAAATGGGGTTGGAAGACATACATCACACTCACACCCTTATTACATTTATGCCCTCATGGAGGGTCGAATAAATAATATCTGAGACGAATAAAAGAATATACTGATCCGAAATATCTGATTCTAATTAATTAACAAATTAATTACAAAAGAATTGAGGCTGGCGTGCAAGCCGAGGCTGCCTCGCTCGGTGGATAGTATATCTTTGAAATTTTCGTGGAAATCCTTTGGGATGCCTGATTAGCCTCTGTTTGCGGTTTTCCTCGAATTGCGTGCGATTAGGAAGGCGATAATTCTTCATTTTCTTTGCGGAGGCGGGGAAAAGGGCATAGCGATGTATTTCACAAATATATGCATGTCTTGATCCTCGCGCCACCAATCACGCATATCGATGCATGATGGTAGGAAGCGATTGCACAACTCAATATTGGGATGAATACACATGAATGCTACGAAAAATGGGATGCCTCGAAATCGTGCCGCAGACGCGCAAAGCGGCGATCTTGAAAGATGAAAATCGGATAAAATCGAAGTGCCTCGAAGTGCGTGCCTGAGCGCAAAACCGAAACGAAACCAAAATGGAGATCGAGATAAGCGAGTGCCTCGAAATCGTGCTGCAGACACGCATAACCGGCGATGATGAAGGAATGAAAATCGGATAAGGCGAAGTGCCTCGAAACGTGCCGCGCGCCGCAAATCGAGGCGATGATGAAAGAATGAAAATCGGATAAACGAAGTGCCTCGAAAGTACCGCGCGCGCAAATCGGCGATGATGAAAGAATGAAAATCGGATAAACCGAAGTGCCTCGAAGCGGCGTGCCTGGTAGCGCCGTCGGCGATGATGAAATGCAATGAAATGGCATACGGAATCGGGATGGACTTACACCAACATGGGAGAGCCTCGGCTCACTCGCATAGGAAGGTCGGGTAAAAATAAAAGCGCCTCGAAAGCAGCGCATGGACATAAATCGAGGCAATGGCATCTGAGCATGAAAATGCAAATTGGGCTACGCCAACATGAGAGGGCCTCAACCACACTCACATAGGCTCGAATGATAAAAATGAGGTGCCTCGAAGTGCGTGCCCATTGGCACGCATAAACCGAGGCAATGCAAAAATGATCTGAATGGCGGAAATGATATGCAAGCATGGTAATGGAATTTCAGCACCTAAATAAAGGGAAAACAGCCCGAAACAAATCGAAACGACACCAAGCATGCATTCATCCAGAAAGTCTGAAATTAAGCCAAAATGGCCTATAGCCATGCTATACATGCAAAATATGATCATGGCAGAAAGAACAGTAGCAAGGCAGTCCCAAATATGGCATTTTTCAGTAATAAACATGGCCAAAATGCGAGCATAGATATGGCAACAAAAACTCGCAAGAATACGGTAAAGAGAGGATTTTCAAAGCAAGTAGTATATAGAAAATTCAAATAGAAAAATTTTCTTCTACAACATGAAAGAGGGCCCAAAAATAAGCATATATGCAGAAGATGGCAGCCTCTAAATCATAAGACAAACATGCTAGAAATGGAGGGCAAAATGGAGCCACAAAAGGGTATAACATAAGACATGCAATCTATACATCAAATGACCAAACCTTCTTCATGAAAAATGTAAAGGGGGTCAAAATAAGACTAAAACCAGTAGGGGTCGAGGTCCCAAAAACAAACACAAATAGGTCAAAAATTGCATACAAAATATGGCCTACTTGATGAAATTGAAGGAAGTGATAGATACGAAGGCCAAATGAAGTTGAGCCTATCTACAATGTTGTAGAGAGGCTCATTTTAAGAAAAAAATCAGTAGGGGTCGGACCCCCAAAAACCAACACAAATAGGTCAATTTTAGCATGCAAAAATGTTACCAACTTGAAGAATATTGAAGGAGCTAGTGTATACAAACACCAAATGAGGTTGAGCCCTTCTACAAAGTTGTAGAGGGGCTCATTTTAAGCACAAAAGCAGTAGGGGTCGGAGCCCCAATTCTCAACCAATTAAAGTATAGAAAAGGATCAAGAAAATGCCCTAAAAGTTGGTTTTGAGGACTTACCCTTGAAGACTTGTCTTTCTTTGATTCTTGGCTCTGATTTGTAGCTTCTCAACCTCTGAAATTCACCTCCTTGCTGCTGAAGTGATGGTAGGGATGGTGAGGCTAGGTGTTGATGAAGGAATGGCCTTGACACTTGAAGCTTTTTTGGAGTTTAAAGCTATGAAAATGAGGAATTTGGTTAAGTGTTCTTGAGACCTAAATTTCTAACCTTGAAGAAGGAGGGGGAGAGGCCTTCAAATAGGCAAGAAGATGGGGTGTAAAAGGGGAGGGAAAGCATCCAATCTTTCCCTCCTGAAATGTCCCCCGGATGAGGGAGACACTTTGAAAGCAGTGGGCATTTGGAGCAATTTGGAAGCGAAGTCTGGCGGCAGTGGTTTTGCTCAAGGTGGTAGGCCTGACCACCCACCCTATGGCCCGGCCACCACCTCAAAAATCAACTCTGCATTTCGGCCGACCACCATACCAGTGTCCTCCTAGATGTGTGCAACAAGGTTCCAAGGCGAATTGGCAACACCGGCGGGAGTCACAACATAGAGCTTGAAGGAGGCCCAAAAATGAAAGGCACAATTCGGCCGACCACCATACCAAAGTGTCCTCCTAGATGTGTGCAACAAGGTTCCAAGGCCGGAAATTGGCAACAGGCAGAGTCACAACATAGAGCTTGAAGGAGGCCCAAAAATGAAACTCACGGTTCGGCCGACCCGTAGTTGGTAGGGTCCTCCTGGTCCCTCATCACAGATATGTAACTTTGGTTGGAAGAAAATACCCCAAGGTGTTCAACATTGGCGGAAGTGAGCAAAGCGGGCTCCGGGAGGAAAACTGGTTATCTGGGATAATTGCTGGTCTCCCACCCCGATGATCTTCCCGATGTTGAAAGCAGAGGTACACCAAGTTTGAACAAAAACTAATGAGAAATGAGCGTTCGGGCCAAAAGCCGAAATCGGGATCGAAAATGAAATTGCAGTGCGGAAGTGGTGTTCGGCGAAGTGGGTATCCGCGACCCAGTGTCCTCTGGAATGACAAAAGCAGGTACCGCCAAAAACCGGAGAAGATGGATCTGAAATGAATGCTCGGGACCAAAAGCTTCGGTTTGGGGTCCCAACTATGAGCAATCGAAAGTGGCATCTGACCCACGAAGTGCATCGAGGCCCCAGGGTTCTCGAAATATTAAAACAGAGGTCTCGCCAAAACCGAGAAGGCCGATGCAAAATGGCTTCGGGACCAAAACCGCTCGGTTTGGGGTCCAAAATGGGTCATGGCACGCAGTGGTGTTCGTGCGAAGTGGGCATCAGGGGCCCAGTCCCTCGGAACACTAAAACAGAGCACATGCCAAAACCGGAGAACTTCGGAGATGGTTAGGCGGTCCCGAGCCGAGGCACGCTGGCTGACGGCTCAAAACCAGACTCGAAGTGGGCAAAATGGCCTGACCATGAAATGTAGCCTCTGACGGCCATTGATGATCTGCTAGACCTCTCTCCCTCAGAAAGAAAGCAGAGAAAACCGAGTCTGTTCGCAAGAGACAAGGCACAGGAGAGGGTTCGGAAGTCCGGAGGCAGGGCGCACGGCCGCGACTCTGAAACTTCCGAACAAGCGCGATATGCAACATCACCAAGCGCTCAATCGGTGACGTCTGAGTCTTAAGGTCGGTCAAAAATGGGGTGTCTACAAGTGGCAATTCCTCCATCATATGGGTACTTTACCAATTGATGTAATGTGGATGATACAGCTTTCATTTGATGAAGCCAGGGCCTTCCCAATAGCAAGTTGAATGTTGCGGGAACATCCATGACATGAAATTCAGCTTCGTGCTCAGATAGACCCACTGCTATCTGTACTTTAATTGTCCCCATTACTTCTCGACTAGTATTATCATAGGCCCGGATCAATTGAGTAGTGGGCGTGAAATCTGCCGGCTTTAGCCCAATTGCATAAGCAGTGCGTGTAGGGCAAACATTAATGGCTGATCCAGTGTCAATCAGAACAATTGGGATCCATTTCTTTCTGCATTCCAGTGATACGTATAGAGGCTTATTATGTCCCGATCCTTCTTGCGGCAACTCTTTGTCAGCAAAAGATATTGCTGGGATTGCTTCTCTCGGGGTGATTAATGACACTAACTGCTCAGGAGTGGTGTCAATTGACAACTTAGCCTTGCTTAACATTGACAACATTGCCTGTCGATGTTCTCGGGAAGCCATGAGAAGACCCCAAATGGAAATGTTTGCTTGGATCTTTTTCAGTTGTTTTAAAACCAGGTCTTCTTCTACCTCTTTCTCTTTTCCTTTCTCTTTCTCTTCTTTTAGCTCTTTATCTTTGCTAGAGGGCTCTCCTTGGTCTAGATGTGGAGGCTTGAAATAGCGCCCACTCCTGGTCAAATGATCGATTTCTTCTGCATACCAAGTGTCATCCGGCGCATGGTTTACCCATTCGTCATCAGTATGGGCCAGCTGTAAGTCATTATCATCCCACCATTCACCTTCGTTGGCTGAAAGGCAATTATCTAGCGCTGCTTGAATCATTCCAACAGTATGCTCTGATTGGCTTTCTGGTTCTTCTTCTCTTCCTCCGGAACTCTTTCCTTTACCACATTCAACAGGTTTTCCGAAATCAAGTCTTAGTTCATCCCCGGTTCTTCCAGTTTTCTCATCAGAAGTTTTGTCACCGCTTGACCAACCGTGACTGGAATTCCTCGGTTCCCACCATTCCATTTGCACATTCCCAAGATCTAATTCTTCAAGGAAATGAAGATTAGCCAAGTCCTCCTCTAGGTCGGCCAAATCATCCAACCCCTGTTCAAGTACATCATCTCTAACAACATTGATAGAAAATGAGTCAGGCAGATCAACCTCAAGCATTAGTTGACCACTGGGAATAATATACCGGCTAGGATCATACTTTGTCTCTGATAATTTGCCAGCCTCAAGCATAGGTCCTACCACCATAGGGTTTTTGGGTTTTGGCTGGGTTGGAGGTGCATCCATCATGCATAACTCAGTGCCTTCAAGAATATATACCTCAGGTTTTGGTAAATGGATAGGTGTGATATAGATACTGGGGTTAAAGGTGGATGAAAGTGTATGGATGAGGTTAAGATGAGGAGGTGATGGAACTCTGTCATGGGGTGGCAACGGGTTGGTAGTGACGTTAGGTTTTGGCGGTTGTGGGGGAGCTATGACTTTATTGTCTATGAGATCTTGGATTTCATGACGGAGGCAGCCTTGATGCATGTCATGTCCTGGTTGTTGGTGGAAAGCACAGTGTTTGGTAGGGTCATGTTTGGCTGGGAAAGGTTCGGGGAGAATTCGGGGGTCCAAAGGCTTCAAATACCCTCTTTTTGTCAAGATGTTCATTGCCTTAGAGAGTGACATATAGAGAAGGCTGAATGTTCTGCTTGGGGCTCGGGTTATGTTTTGCGGGCCAGCATGAGCAAAGGGGTCGGCTATTTTAGTGGTGGTGGCAACCATGTTGATTTCAGAGGGCTTCGTAGCTGTGCTACCACTGGCGGTAGCATTGGAACTATGACCAAAAGGCTTCCGAACAGGTTCCTTATCTTCCACAATGATTCCCTGTTTGATGGCATCCTCTATCTGGACCCCTATCTCATGTAAGTCATTAAAAGTGAAGAGCGGGAGGACTATCATTTTTTGTAACATCTTTCCATGCAGATTTCTGACTATCATACGGATTTGGTCTTTTTCAAGTGGTCTGTTGGTCATCATTGCTGCTTTTGCCCTCCATCTGGTGATAAAGGCCACGAAACTTTCATTGGGCTCTTGACGGGTGGCCTCTAATTCCCGAGTAGTCACTTCAATCTGGGTGTTATAAGCATACTAAGTGATAAAGGCCCCAGCCATCTCTTCCCAACTTTGTTTTACCGAGTCCTCTAACTTAGCATACCAAATGGCAGCCACTCCTGACAAAGTTCGTCCGAATAAAGAGAGCTTTTGCGGACGAGTCAAACCCATAGGCTTTAAGACATCAAAGAACAGGCGAATGTGCACCATTGGGTCGCCGGAGCCATCAAACCTATCAATATATGGCATTTTAAACCATTCTGGCAACTTCACAACTGTCTCAGTGTGCCCGTCTTCGATGTCTGGGATTGAATTTACTCCTTGTGCTTTTTTGAAAAGTTTTTCCAACTTGGCCAGCTTCAACATAGTTGAGTCAGACTCAGGTGCTTCAGAGAGATGGAGCCCTCCCACTGGTTGTGGAAGAGGAAATGATCCTCCTGAAGTTTGTGCAGGAACCCTCAGATCTTCTGGTGAATTAAGTTCAGGAAACTCGTCAGCTGGTGGAGGTGGAGGTGGAGGTGGAACTAGATGATTCACCGGAGGTGGTTGAGTAACGGATGCCCCAGATGAACGTTGCAGTTCAGCAAGAGTATTTCCTTGAGCAGCAAGAGTAGTGCCTTGGGCAGCAACCGTAGTGGCAACGGTATCCATGCTCCGTTGGAGGCCCAGTAGTATGTCTGCTATATTTTCTGGAATCTGAGCCATCATTGATTCTGATGAGTTGAGTGGTGATAACCTAGCAGGTGAAGAAGGGGTATTCTGGACAGTTGATGAAGCTCTTGCTTTTCTTAGTGTAACCAGTGGCAAAGAAACTAACACTGGCTGACCCTGAACCAAATCTGCACTTTTGCAAAGTCTACCAACGCGAGTCCATAGAACTTGGGGGATATCAGACCTTTCGGAAGCTATAGTGCCCAACTACCTTGCTGAAACAAAACGGGACCCCCGATTAGAATTTCATTTGCATCCTAGCTCAACTGACTACTGCTAACTCATGAAAAACTGAACTTAACCCCACAAATTGAAATGACTGAACCACTCATCTGAATCTGAGAATTTCCATACATTGCACATAACACACAGCAGGAAAGAGAACAAACACCCCTATGGGGGCTAGGGTTACCCTGTCCTATTTTTGAAATGATCTAGGGTTTCACTATTCAAACAAGTGGTATCATACATCCTAAAAATGGGAGAGCATCCTGTCCTAATTTTGGAAGGTACTATAGCTCATTATATGCACAAGGTTAGCTCTACTCTAAGGGTTGAAGTAAAGGTAACGTTACCAAAGAGTCCTTTGGGTCATAACCAATAAAGATCCCAGGAAATCAGAAGAGTCAAATAGCCTCTCTTCGGAGTCTGAGAACCTTAGATAGCAGAGCTAGATAGCAAAGCTACCCTTTTGACAAATCTCAAAAGGTTAAAACACAAGGCCTCTAAAGTAACGTATAGATAGATGTAGTGTCACAAAAAGTATGCATGTGCTCCCACCAGCATCTGGGCAACACAGGGACTTTAAGTACACCAATGCATGCAATGCAATAAACATATAATTGAAAATAAAAGTCATATCATGGAGTTCGAGTCAAGGTTTCATAATTCCCAATGAGTCGCGAAGCTGTAACATGCGAGGGGGTACCAGCAGCGTTAAACGTCGGGCCCCCGAGATCTCTTTGATCTCAAGTTTCACGAGTGCAATGTGAAACATAGATGAGAGTCCAGATTTGGCAACTTTTTTTGAAAATCCATTTTATTGCAATTTTGTCAAAAATGGACTGCGTCATCAGATCTCAGAATCGCCACCTAATATTTTGGAAAATTAGGAAACCCATGACTCAGTACCAAGGCCACTGTTCGTCGTAACCAAGGATGCTTGGCTCGGAACCTTAGGTATGAGAGGGGAAGG
The DNA here is from genome assembly GCA_025200525.1 of Camellia lanceoleosa. Lineage (NCBI taxonomy): Eukaryota > Viridiplantae > Streptophyta > Magnoliopsida > Ericales > Theaceae > Camellia > Camellia lanceoleosa. The sequence goes on along the minus strand of CM045766.1, from coordinate 116,381,629 downwards.
TCAATAATGAGCACCCCCGCTCACCCGATCAAAAGATCGGCATCTACTAAACCATGATATGACTTTTACTTTCTTTATATGTTCATGTTCTGATTAGTTAATAAATCCTAAAATTTACTATGTGAAGCATACAAGTATAGACTATGCCATTCATTTTGGAACAATTTGATATCATGCATTTTGAAAGAGTTTTGACGATGTACAACCCAAATAAATTGAGTTTACAAGCATGAAAAATCAACATCATTCCAAATTAAGCGACACAACCTCCATCCACTGGCATTCATAGAGTTATATCACATAAGCAAATAGCCTCATGGTAGAATGCTAGACATAGTAAGAAAAACACACACAAACGAGATGCTAAAGCATAAAAACTTACATGTTTGACGTCCCACGAACAAGCTACAAAACAAAGTTAGTAAAACATGCATGATCTTATATACAAAATCCTAATGCAATTCACTCATGAGATGCAACTAAAGGTTCGACCTCTAAGATATGACATGTGAATCATCTCAAGAACATGAGGTAGCGCACATAATCACATAGGAATTGATTAAATCCACAAATGCAAACTTAGCCGAATCAAGATGCATGAAATATGGATGCAAAGCATGAATATGATGAAAAATAAATATGATGTTTATGTACAAATAAAGAAAGCAAGTAAAAAAACGGGATTGAAAGAAGCGGGGTGGGGAATTATTACAACACTCGAAAGAATAATTACAAACCAAATTAGAGAGGGATAAGGAGAATATTACATCAAAATAAAAACCTCGCAAAACACTCAAAATAAAAATAAATAAAATAAAAGGTTCATGTTCTTTAGAACCGCCGGCGGAAATTGATCAACATTTGGAGATTACGCCATCTTGTTCGGAAGAAGCTAACCGACCGGCCAAATAGGTCGGCCGGCCAACTAGGCCAAGCAAAACCTGTCTTGTTGCGAAGCCAAGAAAAGGCACAAACAAAAAATATGTAGGTGGCTCAACGAACCACTACCAGTTAGATTAAAAAATAAGAAAACAAATATAAAATAAAATAAAAAGTACAAACTTACAATATAAATCTAAAACAATAAAACAAATATAAGATAGAACATACAAGATTACAACAAAACTAATATGAGACTAATACAAAAAATAAAAATAAATATGAGGTAGAACAGACAAGATTACAACAAAACTAATATGAGACTAATACAAGAAAAAAAAATAAACATGAGGTAGAACATGCAAGATTACAACAAAACTAATATGAAATTAAAACATGTGAATAAAAATAAATAAATAAATAATTATAAGCTAAACAAACCACTAGGATTATAACAACACACTATGAAATATAAAGTAAGAAAATAAATATGAGATAAACAAACCACTTGGATTATAACAAAACACTATGAAATAAGAAGTAATAAAATAAATATAAGATATAAAATATAAGAAAATGAAAGACTAACAATTCACCTTCCAAAGAAAGATTGAACTTTTTGATTTCCAAACTTCCTCTTGATCACCCTCAAGTGTAGGAAGTGTGTTCTCAAATCCTCAATTCAAAATTATGGAGTTTATGGAGTTTGTGGTATAGAAAGTGGCTAACTCTCTAATTTTTCTCACTTTCAATCACTAAACACTCTTCCTTATGATCAAGGCAATTGATCTTTGGCTATATCAGAATTTTTGGAGTGGTTTTGGTGTATGGAAATGAGGAATTTCAGTAGCTATGGAAGGTATGAGGTGTATATGGAATATGAGAATATTTTTTACTCAAAAACTTAATTTTTCTCTCTTTTTTCACTCCTTTCTTTTTAATTTCGTGGTCCTCCTTCTCTCTTACAATATGATCATCCTATATAGGCAATGAGGGAGAGTAAAGGTTAAAAAGAAGGTGGGAGGCAAGGTAGGAGTCAAGCATGTGATAGGAGGGCCCATTTTCAAGGTGGTTGCATGGGGGATGATTAGGTATAATGGAGGATGAGTGGATGCACTAGGTTGAAAAGAAGGTGGGAACAAAACCTCTTTTTGAAAATGGGAGATGATTAGGTATAATGGAGGATGAGTGGTATGTATAATGGAGGATGAGTGGATGCACTAGGTTGAAAAGAAAGTGGGAACAAAACCTCTTTTTGAAAATGAGAGATGATTAGGTATAATGGAGGATGAGTGGTAGGTATAATGGAGGATGAGTGGATGCACATGAATGGCTTAGAAATTAGGTAAATGGTTTGTTCCAACCGAACCAAAACCAAGAAATATGGGCTATTGTAGTTTTGGGACGAGTCAACAAAATCTGCTTTTAAGCCCAACTTCAAATGGGCATATTTCCCCCATATGGACTTGGTTTTAGGCGGTTCTTGGGTCCAAATTGAAGCCCCAGAAGTTTACTTTCCAATGGTGGTGGCCTCAAATTTAAATTCCAAGTGTACAAAGAGAAATGCCTAATTTAGTGAAGGCTGCTCATTTCTTTCTTAATGATTTGATACTCATTCTTTTCATAAACCAGTTTTCTTTCATCCCCTCCTATTTCCTTCAACTCCAAACCTATAAAGAAGATGTTTTTAAATATTTTTCAAAAAAAAATTCACCTCCCTTCCATTTATTTCCACTTTGTTCTTACTCGATTTACTAAAAAGTGCAACATTTTAATCGAAATGGGAGCCTCGGGACATTGTAGAAACATTTTAAAAAAAAACATATTTTGAAAAGAGGGTTTTAAGGTCTAAAATAGTTTGGCCAAAAAATGGGTGAAGGTTAAGATTAAAACTTAAATTCCATCTTTCTTATTGAGAATTTTGTGAGAAACACATTCTAATTGTCATCATCGGGTAATCAAAAGAAAGCGCCCAAGTCTTAGTGCCGGTCAAAATGGGGTGTCTACACGAGCCTCTGAGGATTCACTTCTATCATTACTTCTTGCATTCTCCATTAGCTATAGGTAAACAAAACAATAATAAACACAGGTGAGTAATCCCTTCCACAATGTTCAGAATATTCAGTTTCAGTTCATTTGTTTCATTTATGTGAGGTCAAGTTAAATTCATGTTCAGATCCAGTTGTCATAATAATCAACTCATACACTCACACATGCACATGAAATGTCCCTACTTCTTTTCTAGGACACCCTATAGCTCATATAGACTCGTGTGTGCGGTATATCACGTGCTCTGATACCACTCTGTCACAACTTAAACCCGCCCCTATAGGTTTAACGTCGTAACCGGCCAATAATCCTTGGATTACCAAAGGCCTCTTGTCAGAATGACATATAATTAAGGGGCTGCAGAAGCAAATATACAAAATATACATAGTCCATAGAGCTGTGCAAACATACATGGAACATAAATTTGAAACTTTATAACATATACACATAAGATGTCATGTCTACATAAGTCTCACAACACCGTGCAAGCATCATCAAAAGGGACTTAGCCCAATATACAGATAAACGAAACATAGACATTCTTAGCATGGTACATAAAGTAACTATTGACATGGTCTACAAAACTTGACTTCTATATACGGGAACCTCCCCAGGAGGCACGGTGGGTGGCTTAACAAAACAAAACTTAGGCCTTCAATTCTGGGCCTAATCACGCGCCTAGTCACCTACATACATAAATAATACAGTGAGCTGGAACCTAGTGAATAATAACGAGTAAAGAGTTTAAATGAATGATGTTCATCACAAAGTCAGAAATTAGAATTTATATTAGAAACAAATTTATATACATATTCTTGTTCAAACTGCATATAGAGATCAGAGTTCATGCTTCATCATGCATGGTACATCCATTAGCGTTATCATGCTTGTCAGTTCCATAAGGAACCTCTAATACTGGGAAACTTGTAACATACTTGAGCCACGGTATTATTACTCCCGGGAAAGGGCTTTGAGACCACGGTATTATTACCTCCAGGCAAGGGCCTTGTGCTAAGGATGCCATGAATACATTTTAGAAACTTGGACAATCATTCATTGTATAGAATATAACATTGCATAAAATAGATCTTAATTCATATCATTCAGAAAATAATTAAAGTTAAATACAGGTTTACTAAGTTATTTCTCACAGATTGTCATACAGCTTGATAGCCAACCAATGGGTCAATAGCTTACAGTGCATGACCTACATAAACATAACAGATATATGTACTGAAATGCACGTTTGGATCGTACATGACTTATCCTATTTCGTTCTTTGTATGTTTCTAGTCTTTATCCTCATTATTATGTCTTAATCTTAGCCTAGGAATGCCTAGGATACAATGAGACTGCTAAAATGTACTTAGAAACACTTAACAAAATTTGCTGAAAATAGGGGTTCCGCTCGAGCGTAACTTCCTTCGCTCAAGCAGACATACAAAATGTGAGTGGTCACTCAAGCGCAACTTCTGTCGCTCGTGTGGCCTGTAAACTCTACAAAAGTACTGGTTGCTTGATTTTGTTGCTCAACGCACGCTTAACGGTTGCTCAAGCGTGAGACTAGGGTCTTCGCTCGAGCGCAACTCTTGTCGCTCGAGCAGTCTACAAAATGTGAAAACTTTTGGGAGCTTGCATTTCATGCTCAAGCGGACATCTGGTCGCTCGAGAGGAGATACAAAAACAAAGGTGGCCGCTCAAGCGCAAGATCTGTCGCTCGAGCGGAGAGGTTGAATTCTGCAATTTCCAAATTCACCTCCAAGCTGCAAAACCTAAATTCAAAGTCTCAAGATGCAACTTTTGGCCCCAAAACTTGAGAAAAAAATTAGTAAACCAATAAAACATGGTGAATTCAAAATCATGTCACAAAATTAAGCCCAAAAGCTTTGTCAATTGTTCAAAACTCAACCTTGAAATTGTGAAAACATATCATTACATATCATGCATGTAAAGGTACAAGTTCAAAGCTTTCAAAACATGATTCAATGCGGTGTCTAACTCAAAAACATCTTGAATTCTTAGAAGAAGATCAAAGTAAGGACATGCAAGAGGAAATTCTTTGAAAACAACCTTAAATTGTGATGAAATGAGCATGCATGCATGCTATGGTTCAATTCTCCTCAATTCTAACTTAATTCTTGTATTAACCAACTTAATTCTTTAGAGTTCATGCCCTACACATCATAATTGTACAATCTAAGGGTTGAATTCCTACCTAGGCTTGTCAATGATGCTCTAGATGATCAATTGTTTGAAGTTCCATGCCAAAATCTCTAAGTTATATGGCAATCTTTTTAATTTGAGTTCAAACTCCTCTTCTCTCTATTTCTCTCCCACATTTTGGTGTCTCAAGATGAAGAAGTGAGAGTGTGTATGTGTGAGTGTCTAGTCATATAAGCCCTATATAGCTTTGATTAAGAGTGAACTAATTAGACTTTAATTAGTCTATGCAATGACCATTAATTAATTCGCATTAATTCATTCTGAATCGAATTCTAATTAAACCTACCATAATGTTCTAAAAATTCCAACTAACACATATACCAAGTCAATTTCGTGATCGGATGCCGATAAGGCTTTCAATTCACAGTACAAAACAGAAACAGAAACAGATATTCCTATGATAGACAGATAGAAACTCATATAGCACATAACACGTGGAATTAACTCAGGATTTCATCTTAATTACTTATTAGGCATAATTAATCTTGGTTAATCAGCTAATAACAGGTCAGGATTGTTATACATTTTGTTATAAAAATGTTAAGAGCCTACAAGAGAATAATAATTTGGGTAAATTACACTAATATTTTTTTGAGATTTAAAATTTATATATTAAGTAACATAAGTTTTATATAATTATAGTAATTTTTTAAAAAGAATAATTCTTAAAACATTTGTTCAAGTTTTTATTAAAAATTTGTTAGTTGTATACATAAAAAAAAATAAAAATGATATAATTATCTCTCAAAAATTAGAATATATATTTTATCTTTATTTATTTATGTCTACACATAATTTGTATTAATTTTGAGCATTACTAAAAAGATATGTAATTTTGAATATATATATATATATAACAAGTATCAAAGTTTTAGTATAAATATTTTAAAAGAGATAACAATATTTTTTCATGGATATAAGGTCATTTCCAATCCAGACTCGTATCTTTTTATCAAATTTAAATTTGATAAAAATTTAGTGAAAACGGTGCTTTAATAATTTCATCAAATTAATATCAAACGAAGGAAAAGGTATATTTTTCATCAAATTAAGAGAGCGTTTAGCCTTTCATCAAATTTTATAGGTAACCATTAGTGGACGACTGGCTGGATAATTGAATTTTGGACTTATGGACCAAAAATTTACTTTACGCCGGACGACCAGTTGGATTTGATGAAAACCTTAGTTCATTATTAGAGTGCATCATATCAAACTTTTTATCAAATTTTATGAACGATTAGAGATATTCGATCTAAATAATTATTGATGAAAATAAAACTAAATGTCATATAAATTAAAATAAAATAAAAAATCTAATACAATATTGGCAAAATTATAAAACTTTTTCTATTTTGTTCAATTAGCGTAATTTGCCTAAGAGTGCTGTTATTAGCACTCTATAAATTATTTTGGAGCCCGTGATTTTTAGTTTTTTTATTACAATAATAAACTCAAATAAAATTACTACAAAAGATATCATTAATTTTGGGACGCTCCATCTCACAATTAAACCTACACACCCACTATATCATGAATTAAGGTTTATGAGAGCCCGTACCCCCATCACCACCCATCCATCTTCCCCAAATCCCAACTTCAAAATCTATCTACCCTCAAAACCTTGAAAACCCTTTGGCGGCAATATTCCGACGGTAACGATGGCAACCATGTGACGACCCAGACTTGTTAATCATGACTTTAATTAATCAATTAATTATGCGTTAATGTTAATTGAACTAAGTGCCAAGTAATTTAATTTGTGCACATCTGTGCAAATTGGAAAATTGTCTGTTAAGGTTACAATTTTGAAACTGAAATCGACAATCTTATCAGGTGCACAAATTGAAATTGAGTACATGGATAGGCTTATGGGAATTTTTAGAGTCATTTGAGAAATTTAATTGAAAATTGATTCAGTTTACTAAAATTGTCTGTGATTGAGTGATTGAATTGAGCCTTAATTGGAATTATTAATTATGTTCCTACATGTTAATTATGTGGTTAAGTGTTATTGATTGTTATGAGATTTATTGAATTGTATTGTTTGAATAGATATGTTAGAATGAAAATTAAACCTGTCTGATTTGCTAATTTTAACAAGTTAGAATTAAATAATTGGATAGAAATTAGAGCCTTATTCACCTTAGTATATTTTAATTTAGTGTAATTAAGATTATAAGATAATGAGATTAATTTAATTTGAGTCAAATTGATTTTAATTAATTTCTTTAGTCTAATTAATTTGAGCCTAATGCTTTTTACTCATCAAAGAATATAAAAAATAGACTTAGTAGATCTTGTTGGTTAGCCTTAAACTATACACGTAGAGAGAGAGAGGGGGGTAAAGACTTGGTGAGGCAACTCAACATAGAGAAGGAAGAGAAGAAAAAGAAAGTGAAGAAAAAAACACCTAGAGAAAGAAGAAAATTGAAGGAAAAGCATGATTTCAACTCAATTCTCTAACTCTAGATAAGAATTCCTTGCCTGTATCTCACCAATTTGAATAATCACATTCATATTTATGGAATTCTAGATTATTTAAGGAGAATATAAACTGATGAGGTGAATTAAACTTGATTGTAAGAGATGTTGATATAAATGGAAAATGTATACATGCATGTCAAGATTTTTAAATATTCATGACCATACATTCATTCTCTTGTATGGATTCATAAAATGAAGTAATTTTCCATGAGAGTTGAGGATTTTAAGCTTAAGGATGCAAGTTTTAAGATTAAACATTTCAATTCATGGAGTAAATATTAGAGTTGGGTCTATGTAATTATAAAATGAGGAATTTGAATAATACAAGCTTAAAACTCAACATGCATGGCATAATTTTAGTTCAAACACCTATTAGTTTGCATGATCCTTACATGCATGTCATGTTTTCAAGAATCCATGAACAAAACAATCGTTTTCTAAACTTATTTTCAAACATGATTCATAGAGTTTGAGAAGAGATTAAACATGAATTAGAGCTTGGGTTCAAGAAAATAGATGTTTCATGAAATTGAGTTTCAAAAATGGAAGAATGAATTTAATTTGATATTTAGAGCCTTATAAGAATTCAATTAAAAATCTGATTTAGGTTCGTAAAATTAGATGTAGTCATATTAAGCCTTAATTGAGAATTAATTAAATTCAATTGAAATTGAGTTAGGCTTAAGATTATGGAAATAAATGTGAAGATTAATTATTTGAGCCTTAATTTGCTTGAAAATGGAGGTGAAATTGCAAAATGTACATATTTATGAGTTTCTGATTCAGTAATTTAAACATGATTGAATAATTGTAATTTGATGTGTATGAGCCTAATTTATGTTTGATTGTGTAATTAGTGAACTTAATAAGGGTTGGTATATGATTAGATTATTTATATTTAATTAGTTTGGTTAATACATAGCTAAACATATTTTAATTGGAGGTTAATAATCTAATTTATTCCTAATACTAGTCATCCATATTTAAAAAGGAATGGGAGAAAAATAAATAGGAATAACCGAATGAAAAAAAAAAGAATCAAATGAGAGAAAACGAATAGAGATCGAATGATCAAATTGAATAGAATTGTAAGAGTGCAATCGTAATTGTGTTGTGCTTGACTTTATTTGTTTAGTCGGACGCCGAACCATTAGTATGTGCATCGAAGAGCTTATTGTGAGTAACAATGTTGTAAAGATATGTTCAAATTGTATTTATTTTTTAAATGATAACTTATATTGTTTCTAAATGGTTACTTTTTATCGATTGAATGATGATCCTCTTTTGAATTGTATTCGTGGCATCCATAGCGTATTGTTATTGTTATTGTTATTGATATCACTATTGTTACAGAGATCTCTGTCAGTTCCAAATCTTTGAACTATTGTTATTGTATAATGGCCATCAATTGATTGTTCGATCTTTTGAGACCTAGTGTATTGTTGCTATTGGATGTTGTTAGGGAAAATCTATAATTCCCCACAAGTAAATCAATCAATGGAAATAAAAACTAATATGGAAAAATTAAATCAAAAGCAACACAAGAATTTTTACGTGGTTCCCTCAATGTGAGGTACGTCCACGAGATCGAAATCCGATTCCACTATCAACCAAATAGTTTCCAAACGATTACAAACGAGACACGAATGGTCTCACAAACCACCCTTAGGTGAATTCCAAATAATCACAAATAAATAAGAGGAAAGATCTCACCAAATAGATGAACTAAAATCTTCGAAATCAAAGTTGAAGAAGACCCAAAATAATAACCAAATCAATCCACACAAAGATTGCCGAAATCCACCCACTAAATCAAACTAGTAGTATGATTGTCCACAATGATAATTAGCCCACCAAAGATGCTCAGCTTTTGTAACCCACCGAATTGATTTTTTAATCAATATAATTTGTAGCAGCACATTATCTCACAGAGAGGAATTAATCGGCAACCACTCTCTCGGGAGAAGAAAACAGTGTCTCTTCCTCAAATATATTATTGAACAATATATATATCTAAACTTTTGGGCTTGTTCCATCAAAACCCTAGTTGTTACCAAATTAGATTGGGTCTCCACAAATTAAATATAATATATATATAATATATTATACCCAAATCAAACCAAATTAAAATTCTTTAACCAAAACCAATTGGGTCTCAAACTCCAATAAGGAGGTATATCCCAACAATTCTCCCCCTACCGACTTAGGTGGAGAGATCAACCATACCCGTTAAAGTTCGACACTTCAAATGTTTGTCCCTCGACAAAGTCTTAGTCAACATATCCGAAATATTATCACCTGTGTGAACCTTTTTCGAGTTATAACAATTTCAAATCTAACACATCACAAATCCAATGGTACCTCACATCAATGTATTTCGATCTCGAATGAAAAGTAGAATTTTTGCTCAAATGCATAGCACTTTGACTATCACAATAAAGCACATACTTTTCTTGCTTCAAACCCAACTCTTGCAAAAATTTCTTCAACCATAACTCTTCTTTGCAAGCTTCCGTAATAGCAATAAATTCAGCTTCTGTAGTTGAGAAAGCAACACATTTTTATAATTTAGATTGCCATGCCACAGCTCCCCTTGAAAAAGTCATCAAATACTCCGAAGTAGATTTTCTAGAATCAATATCACCAGCCATGTCAGAATCTGTGAACCTATTAAGCATCGGCTTACCATCCCCAAAACACAAAACACACCTTCGAAATCCCTCGAAGATACCTTAGAATCCATTTTACCGCTGCCCAATGTTCTTTACCCGGATTAGAGAGAAAACGACTCACCACACCAACGGCGTGAGTAATATCTGGCCTTGTACAAAACATGGCGTACATTAAAGAACCAACTGCTGCAGCATAAGGACCTTTCAGTATCTCTTCCTTGTCTTTCTCACTTATAGGACATTGATTCAAACTAAGCTTGAAGTGACCCGCAAGTGGACAACCAACCGGCTTTCCTTTATTCATGTTGAACCTCTCAAGAACTTTCTCAATGTAGCTTTCTTGAGACAACCAAATCAGCCCCTCTTTGCGATCACGAACAATTTTCATACCAAGAATTTGCTTTGCCGGCCCCAAATCTTTCATAGTAAAAGACTTGCTCAACTCCAATTTCAACCTATTTATCATGGTAGAATCGTGACCAACAATTAACATGTCATCAACATAAAGTAAAAGAATAATAAATTTGCCATTCGGGAAATTTTTCACAAACACACAATGGTCCGAAGTGGTTTTAGAAAAACCATTATTCATCATGAAAGAGTCAAATTTTTTGTACCATTGCTGTGGGGCTTGCTTGAGACCATACAAACTTTTCTTCAATTTGCAAACAAATTTCTCTTTTCCTTTTTCCACAAAACCTTCTGGTTGCTTCATGTAAATTTCTTCTTCAAGATCACCGTGAAGAAATGCGGTCTTTACATCAAATTGCTCAGCTTCAAGGTTCATACTTGCGGCCATGCCAAGTATAACCCGAATAGAAGACATCTTCACAACCGGCAAAAAAATCTCATCAAAGTCAATACCTTTCTTTTACCCAAAACCTTTCACAACAAGACGTGCTTTGTACCTCAGATTCTTGCTATCATTCTTCAATTTGAAAACCCACTTATTTTTCAGAATTTTCCTCCCCTTAGGCAACTTCACTAAATCATAGGTGTGAATTTCAAGTAAGGAGTTCATCTCCTCTTCCATGGCCTTTTTCCAATCACCTTTCTTTGCATGCACAATTGTTTCTTGGTAGCTCTCAGGCTCTCCTTGATCAGAAATCAACACAAACTCATTGGGAGAATACTTTCTTGAAGGTTGTCGGTCCCTTGTAGATTTCTTCAACTCAAGTTGTGGTGGCGGTTCTTGAGTTGGATGCTCTTCTTCAATTTCTGGCTCAACTTCATTAGGATTAGCATCATCCTCTACATCTTCAATAGGTGGTTGCACATCTCCCCCATTTTCATCATCCACCGAAGATGAAGGAGATGGATCCATGTTAATGAGATCACTAGTTTTTTGCTCCGGTTGATCACCTTTGCCAAAGTCTTCGATTGTTTGGTCTTCAAGAAACACAACATCACGGCTTCAAATGATTTTCTTGTCGACCGGATCCCACAATCTATACCCAAATTCATCACGCCCATAGTCAAGAAAAATACATTTTCTTGACTTGCTATCAAGCTTGGACCTCTCATCTTTTAGAATGTGAACAAAAGCTCGGCAACCAAACACTCTCAAGTGCTCATAAGATACATTTTTATCGATCCAAACTCTTTCTAGAACATCACCATTCAAAGGATAGGAATGAGACAAATTAATTATGTAAACCGTTGTCTTCATTGCCTCACCCCAAAAGGATCTTGGTAATTTAGCTTGTGAAAGCAAACACCTTATTCTTTCCACAATGGTGCAGTTTATCCTCTCGGCAACTCCATTTTGTTGAGGAGTCTTCTTAACTGTCTTTTGATGCCGAATACCTTGACTGCGACAGTACTCATCAAATGGCCCAATGTATTCACCACCATTGTCTGATCGGATGCACTTCAATTTCTGCCATGTTTCTCTTTCAACCATGGCCTGAAAATGCTTAAATACTTATAGAACTTGATCTTTAGTTTTTAGTAGAAAAGCCCAAACTTTTCTTGAATAATCATCAATGAAAGTAACAAAATAAAGTGCACCACTATGTATTCTAACTTTTAAAGGACCACAAACATCCAAATGAATCAACTCCAAAATATTTTCTTTTCTAGAGGCAACATTTTTATGAAAAGAAACTCTATGTTGTTTATCCGCCAAACAATGAACACAAGTTTTAAGATGTGTACCTTCAAACCGGGTAAAAGCTCTTTCTTGAACAATACTTGCAGCCCCTTTTCACTCATGTGGCCAAGCCGCTTGTGCCACAATTCGGTAGAAGTATTATCTTCAAGTGCATTGACAACACCTTTATAAATTTTTCCTTGCATCGAATAAAGTGTATGAGTCTTCTTGCACTTAGCCACCACCAAAGAACCCTTTGTGAGCTTCTATATTCCATCACCAAATTTGTTGTTGAAGCCTTCATCATCTAGCTTCCCAGTAGAGATCAAATTGAGGCGAATGTCGGGAACATGCCTCACATCTTTAAGCAACAACTTGCAGCTCAAATTTGTTTCCAAGCAAACATCATCCATGCCAATAATCTTGGACAAACCTTCATTACCCATTCGAACAAAACCATAATCTCCTTCGGTGTAGGTAGTGAAGAAATCAACTCGAGAAGTCACATGAAAAGAAGCACCAGAATCAATCACCCAATGGCTCTCTTGGTCTACAAAATTAATACAACCATTTTCACAAACAACCATGAGATCATCGGTAGTAACTGCCGTTGTGTCTTCTTGCTTCTTATCCACACTTTTGTCACGCCTTTTCTCCTTATTCTTGAGCTTTCGGCATTTCCGCTTCATGTGCCCTTTCTCATAGCAATAATAGCACTCAATGTCTTTCTTTGAAAAAGAACCATCTTTTGATTTGTCACGACTTTGATCACGACCATGAGGAGTCTTACTCCTCCCCCTTGTTTTACTTCGGCCTCTCACAACAAATGCTTCTGAATGAGAGGAACCCGCTGATTTTCTTCCAATTTCTTCATTCAACAGGCTACTAGTGACTTGGTCCATTGTGACAACTCCATCGGGCGCCGAATTACTAACAGTCACAACCAAAGTCTCCCAACTTTCAAGCAAAGAACTAAGTAGCATCAAAGCCTGCAACTCATCATCAAAAATAATTTTCATAGAAGCAAGTTGATTAACAATACTCTTTATTTCATTCAAATGTTCTAGAATGGGGCTGCCATCTTTATATTTTAAATTAACCAACTTACGAAACAGAAAAGCTTTATTTGTGTCTGATTTTCTATCATAAAGGCCTTCTAATTTTTTCCATAAATCATGTGCTGAAGTTTCAGTAGCAACATAATGAAACACATTGTCATCAATCTATTGACGGATAACACCAACGGCTTTTCGATTAAGCCTCTCCCACTCACCATCTTTCATACCTTTGGGTTTGCCACTATCACCCTCAATGGGTCCATACAAATCTTTACAAAATAATAGGTCTTCCATTGTAGTTTTCCAAGTTATCCAATTACTTCCATTGAAGCTAGACATACGACCCACATTCCCCTCCATTGATTTACACAAATGAATAGACCCAAATAAACTGTAAGCTCTGATACCAGTTGTTAGAGAAAATCTATAATTCCCCACAAGTAAATCAATCAATGGAAATAAAAACTAATGTGGAAAAATTAAATCAAAAGCAACACAATAATTTTTACGTGATTTCCTCAATGTGAGGTACGTCCACGGGATCGAAATTCGATTCCACTATCAACCAAATAGTTTCCAAACGATTACAAACGAGACATGAATGGTCTCACAAACCACCCTTAGGTGAATTCCAAATAATCACAAATAAACAAGAGGAAAGACCTCACCAAATAGATGAACTAAAATCTTTGAAATCAAAGTTGAAGAAGACCCAAAATAATAACCAAATCAATCCACACAAAGATTGCCGAAATCCACCCACTAAATCAAACTAGTAGTATGATTGTCCACAATGATAATTAGCCCACCAAAGATGCTCAGCTTTTGTAACCCACCGAATTGATTTTTCAATCAATATAATTTGTAGCAGCACATTATCTCACAAAGAGGAATTAATAGAACCACTCTCTCGGAAGAAGAAAACAGTGTCTCTTTCTCAAATATATTATTGAACAATATATATATCTAAACTTTTGGGCTTGTTCCATCAAAACCCTAGTTGTTACCAAATTAGATTGGGTCTCCACAAATTAGATATAATATATATAATATATTATACCCAAATCAAACCAAATTAAAATTCTTTAACTAAAACCAATTGGGTCTCAAACTCCAATAAGGAGGTATATCCCAACAAATGTATCACGTATGACCTATATGAATATGATGGATCGAATTAAATGATTGATTGACAAATGATATTGATTGAAAATGTTCTAATGCTAATCGATTGTTTCAAAGACTGTAAGGACAGTATTCTTAACCTCTTTCCACATTTGTTATTCATTGAGCTCTAACTCACTGTTTATTATATATATGTAGGTGATCGAGCACCAGATCAAAGCTAGTGGCGTCGACCCGAACCCTTGTTTTGTCAAGCCAGCTATTGTGCCTCATCGTGAGGTTCTAAACCAACATGTGTCAAGGCTTTTTGGGTGGTTCAAATTCACCCCTTTGATATTGGTCAAGTGAAATGAATGTTTTATGACTTTTGTTAATACTGTTTTCGATAATGGGATTTAATTCCCTACATTGTGTTTTGTCTTGTATATATGAGTTTTATGGACATAAGTGTTCGTGTATATAACTATGTATATGAAAGTTTATTTCCATTCAGGTCCTCACAGCCCATTGGACGATATATATTATTATTGATTGGCTTCCGCCAGCCCCTTTATATTGTATTATT
Organism: Camellia lanceoleosa; assembly: GCA_025200525.1. Taxonomy (NCBI): domain Eukaryota; kingdom Viridiplantae; phylum Streptophyta; class Magnoliopsida; order Ericales; family Theaceae; genus Camellia; species Camellia lanceoleosa. The sequence goes on along the minus strand of CM045766.1, from coordinate 116,366,482 downwards.
GTCATTATTGTTAAACAGGCCTTTGGTAATCACGGATTACTGGCCGATTGCAACGCTAAACCTATAGGGGTGGGTTTAGGTCGTGACAAACCATTTGATTACCTATACTTCTCCGGTAATGACAATGAGTTAAAATTTTTCTGACAACTACAACTCCATAAGACGAGAGGAGTACAACAATAAAAACTTAGAGAAGCTTCATAGCATTGATGTTGTTTTTAGCTCAGAGGAGATTGGCCTTGTAAGGGTAAGTTTCTTGAAAAAAAATGACAAAAATAATAAAATATGTTCGTCATTTTTTCAGGACTGAACTCTCGAACATATGACCGAAATTCGGGAACATAGGCTCGGACATTGTTTATTTGTTTACAAACAAGTAACTGATCATTATTCATAGGTTCAGACGTATTTTACTGATCACATTTTGAAACTTAATTTGCATTGTTATTTATTTCAAGATGATGGCGAATTAACAGCTAAAATTCTTAACACTCGCAGAAATTTTATTTTTTCAAGTTCAGGAATATAGGCTTGAATATAATTTTTTTGTTCGGGAACACATTTCCGAACATAACTTATTTGTTCGGGAATACAAGTCTGAACATGAGCGAAACTCGTCATTTTTGGGTACACTATAACTTTGTTTTGTTTATGGCTCTCCCTAAATTCTCACCACACACACACCCACCTACTCACACTGCCACAGTCCCAAGACAGAGACAAAGAGAAAAAAGAGAGGATATGTTATGGTAGAAACGGAAGCACATCCAAAGGCTATACCATGTTAAACAAGAGTCATTGATCAACAAGTCGACATATTAGATGGCGTAAACGAGATTAAAATAAAAAAAAAAAGATGTCTGTGTGTGTGTGTGTGTAGTAGTAGTAGTAGTAGTAGTAGTAGCTTATATGAACATGGACAGTATTATTCTTCTTCTTATTTTTCTTATTTTTCTTCTTCTTCTTAAGTTTTGAAAATGATGATACTCTTCTTATTCTTTGTGGTTTTGTTAGGAGCTTATATGAACATGGACAGTATTATTCTTCTTCTTATTTTTCTTATTTTTCTTCTTCTTCTTGAGTTTTGAAAATGATGATACTCTTCTTATTCTTGGTGGTTTTGTTAGGATTTTTTTGGAAGAGAGTTTTTTTTTTGGGTTGGAGATGTGGAATCAAGATCCTCTCCTTAATCTCTCTCTTTGACTCTCTACTTACTGGGTCATTGGGCCAACCTTTGGGCCCAAATTTGATGATCCGAATCATTCATATTTTTAAATTTGTTGAGTATATTATACTTGTAAAAAATCAAGTTGATCGGATATCAGACCTTATGTGTTCGGAAAACTGTTTATTAAATTTTTTTAAAAAATATTTTTTAATTCGATGATCTGAATATGTAATTTCTGATATCCGATCAACTTAATTTTTTACCGATATGATATACTCAACAAATCTTAAAATGTGAACAGTTCAAATTATTGAAATTAGACCCAAAAGTGGGCCCAATAGCCCAGCAAGTAGAGAGTCAATGAGAGAGATCAAAGTGAGGATCTTGATTTGGGAGTGTGGGGGTGTGCATTTAATGGGTGGAATGTTTAAGGATAATTTTGACATTATTTAAATTTTTTTTTTTAAATTTCAAAATTTATAAATAAAAGTCAAAATAAAATAAAATAAAATAAAAAATATGGAGCTCCAAAATAATTCATCATACCACCCTTGTCTAATTAAAAAATAGAAAAGGTGAATGACCAAAAAGCACAGAATCGAGAGAGAGAGAGAGAGGAGAATAGAAGGGAAGAGGGAGCTCTGTTGCACCCAAACAGCGAACAAGCGGTGTGATTTAGAGAGGGGGAGAGAGAGAGATAGAGAGTGTGGACAGAAGAGAAGGTGTTTTTGCTATTGATTTGATTCTGTTTGTTTGGATCGATTCAAAGATTGATCATCCAGTTATCATCATCTCTGCTTCAAAGCTTCAACCATGGTAAATCCAATCAAATTCTTTTCAGATCTTCTTGTTGATTTCATTTCCCTTTCTTTTCTTGACATATATACGTGTATATAATATGTTTATGTGCGCATATATATTTATGCGGTCGAAATATTGCTCAACAATTCGTAATTATGGGATTTGAGTCTACGTTGCTTCTAATTGTTGGATCTGGAACCTATTTATTTGGTTGTGTTTTCAGTTTTTGTTATCTTTTAAGGAAAACCAATTTCGGGAAAATCTCCCCAAAATAATCCAGTTTTTAGGAACAATAAAAAATTTATTTTAAAATTTCAGAAACTAATTTGGCTTGGAAATGAAATGGTGTTTTCAAATTCATTATTTTTTGTTTTCGAAAATGCAAAAAACTGAAGCACAATAAAAATTTCATTTTTTTTAAAAATCTTGTGTTCTTAGGGTTGAGATTTCTTTTATAGTAGCAATGTTACATTGGTATTTACCGGCACTATACCCGAATTTCATCTGTCTAACCCCGAAATTTTGGGCAATTATGTTGTTGACAACCAATGTTTTAGATCTGTATTTGCTTTTGTGGATGTTAAAAATGAAAACTTAATCCCTCTTGCTTTGTTTAATAACCCCCAATGAATGCCCTTCCCTTCATTCCATCTCCACATATTGGCCAAATGGAGAGGGTGCTGAACAGGGCCGGCCCTGAGATTTAGGGGGCTTAAGGTGAACTTCGAAAATGGGGATCCCTTTTACATTGAAAAAAGAAATTCATGGATAAAACGATAAGTTACAACTATTTTATTTGTTTGTAGTCACAAAAAAAATTTACTTGCACATATAATCATTAAAATTATAAACAAAACAATTTAATGAAACAATATTAGGGCATAAAAATTTGGAAAAAAAATTATTCAATTAAAACTGATAAAGATTTAGGTAAAAAAATTAGGGCAAAATTATTTATTCCACTAAAATCTAATAGGCAAAGAAGGTTTAAAAAAAAAAAAGTTTAGGGCCCAAATATTGTATGTATTGTTCTTCTTGAGCCCAAATATTTTTTTTTTATTATATATATTTTCATTTTAATAAATATGGGCCAAACTGCACTTATAAATAAATATGAGTTAAACCATACATGGACCCAATAAAATAAATTGATCCTAAAACCAAAAAATATATATATACTGGGCCTATAACATTTTACCAAATTTGGGGCTCTATTTTTTGGCCAAAATTTTGGGGCCTAAGGCGTAGGCCTTACTGGCCTTAGGCCAGGGCCGGCCCTGGTGCTGAAGGCAATTGATGTTATCTTGGGAAGGGACCGCAAGAAAGCAATGAAATATATGGATTTATAATCCATTATATGGTGTTTAGTGCCTGTTTAATGAACAAAAGCTTTTGGACCATGGGTCATCAACATTGTCCAGTGATCTATGATGTATTTGAGTATGATGAGTACAGTTGCATAGGATGGGCTGGGAGAAGTTGAGCGGAAGATTGGTTTTGACTTTGAAACTATTAGCCCTGTGAAACTAATTTGTTTGGATACTGAAAGTCTGTTTGCTTTTTAGGTTTGTTAAGCAGAAAAAAAAAATGAAATGAAAAGAACGGATGAGGAAAATGAAATAAGAAAAACTAATTTCTTACTTTTATTAGGTATTTCTCAAAAATTCCATTTTTTGGGTTACCCATAGAAAACTGAACAAGTATTAATAATTTCATTTCCCTTTGATTCCACAAATTTGGGATCCAAAAAAAAAAAAAAAATTTATGCATGTAGGATTCAAATTAATTTTCCCCATAGGTAGGCCCAAAGTTTTTTATTTTTTATTTTATTTATTTATTTATTTATTTTTATGCGAGCGATATCCATGTACACAAATGAGCCCCTTAAACTTTTCAAAGTCAGCATATAGAACAGTTTTGGATTCTACTTTTTAACTAGTCTTTCATCTAATAGGATTTTTTTTTTTTAAATGTGAGCTTGATAAGATGATTTTTTATCATATAAATGTACGATCTACATAACTCCAATTTTTAATTTTCACAAAAATTTGTTACTGCCAAACAAGTTGCTTAGAATTTTAGATATGATTCATGAGATGATAGAACCATATACATGAGATGATCTTTGAATTTTAGATATGCCAAGTGGGAACAAATAGATGGCAGTTGCCATTCATCCTCTCTTTCTCAAGTCTGGATTTCACTTAAATCTTTACATGTTGAGATGGTATAACCAAGCTATAGGTGTTGCACAGGTTTTATGTTTCTTTTATTTTTTTAAACTGTTACTTTTTAGGCATTGATTCACCCAGGGGGAATGTAAGACAGTAAGAAGACTTTTCTAAAATGTAAGTGGACTCTGCTAGAGGAAATTACAAATTTTTGTGAGGTGGACTTTAGTGGAGTTACATATCTCAATGGTCCTATATTTTTATTATACTCTTCTTTGTGAATTGCTGATTTTGCAAACTAATTTGTGAATCACAATACGCTTCAAGTGGTTTGCTAATATGTTATCTTTTGTCTATTGCACTGTATGTTTATACATACACATTTTTTTTTGTTCTTTTATGTGAAAATTTATAACATCTTTGGAAGTTGAGGCAGAGGTGCATGTCTAGTTGTGCAAGAATTTTTTTTTTTTAAATTTTAATTCTGTGGTACTCTGCCGAGGAAGACTTGCAGGACCTCCTTTTTGTTGATTAATACCAGTCTCATGAGAAATGTATGACTTCTCGATAAATAATTTTTATTACTAGATTGTTTCTTGTTATACTATTAATGGGAACATTCATTGCCCCTATGATTTCTTGTTTTTAAGTTGTAATTTAGAAAGGAGATGGCTTGCATTTAAGCTTCATATCCTGATAATAGAACTTTCCAAAACCCCTTATTGAAGATGCAAAAGTATATAGTGATCTTTGTTATAAACTTAAAACTTAACCGAAATGAAATGGCTTCTTGTTGTGTAAGTGATTGTTTGCACCATGAACAAACTACGTGGACCAAGTCAGGTTTTCTCATACTGATTATAAATTGCTTTAGCTATATATAGAAATTTCATATTTTTGAAGAAGCGATGTAATATGGGTGAATAATATGAGGTAGCTTATTATTCATTGACTGTTATGTGCCCCTTGTGACAAAACTGGTTTTGCTTGTTACTTGTTGCTTGTTGCTTCTTTCTGAACATAATTCTTACTTGTGGGAAATAACTTGCTACTTTAATGAGATATGTAAAGAGTTAGCTTTCAAATAGAATCATGTCTTTGATAGAATAATATAATGGCTTGTGTTTCTATTGCCTATGAACATGACATAATGCTTAGCGGCTCTATGCTTTTGCACATGTTCCAGATTCACTTTGTGCTTCTCATTAGCCGACAAGGAAAGGTGAGGTTGACAAAGTGGTATTCACCTTATACCCAGAAGGAAAGAACTAAGGTAATTTTAATTTTGCTTATATCTGTGATTCCTGGAGGTGCCATGCCAAGTGCATTTTTGGAGGAAGAAAAAAAGAGGCAATTTAGTGTCCCCCTTCTTCAAGTAATAAAAGATATAGTAATTATTGAAAACCATATTCTATACCATGTTTGTTTCAGGGGATTAGGGAGGGGGATTGGACTAAAAAATATGTGGGGCCCAAATGTCCCCCAATCCTCCTGGGTCCCATGTTTGGGTCGCTGGATAAGGGTGGATTGTTTGTCCAGCTGGATAAATAATCCCCCATTTTCATGGGATTATTCATGCCACCCTTGAGATGACTAATCCCCCTTTGGATTATCTTCCTTCCTTAATCCAATGGTAAAAAATAATCCTCCAACGCTTATCCTATTGTTTATGCCTCTCTAACCAAACATAGTACAATAAATCCTATGGTACGCATCCAATATCCCATGGCATGAAATAAAACCACTAGGGTCCCACAATATTCGTCTCTCTCTCAATCCTATCCTCCGAAGCAAACATAGCCAAAGTGGCTTTGCATTGGGAGAAGATTCATAATGAATTCTTCCATGGCTTAAATGACATGTTATTTTTTGTTCAAGCTTTCTTTTGAAGCAAGCTCACCATTTATGTAGAACTAAGGCGTTGTCATTGTAAAGATTTAAGGAAATATATTTTAGTCATATATTTGACTATTTTAATTTCGTATGGTTAGCATATCTGAAATTAATTTGCGCAAATATGTCAAATGACAACTTAACCATATATGGCTTTTCTGAATTGATGTGCATTCCATTCATCATTGAAATGTTACAGCAATGGATGTTCAATTTGCACAGGTCGTTCGAGAGCTCAGTGGTTTAATTCTTACACGAGGACCAAAGCTTTGCAACTTTGTGGAGTGGAGGGGTTTTAAAGTTGTTTATAAAAGGTTGCTTTTGATTTCCATCGCCAATTTGATGTTCATGCTTGCAACCATGATTCCATGAGAAAGGGTATTCTGTTAAATTATATATTTTTGCAGATATGCCAGCCTGTATTTTTGCATGTGCATCAACCAGGATGACAATGAATTGGAGATCCTTGAAATTATACACCATTTTGTTGAAATACTTGACCGGTATTTCGGAAGTGTGAGCCTGCTAGACCTTGGAAAATTATAAATAATACTAATTAGGTTTATGCACTATCTTTAATTGATTTTCATGGTACTTTGACTCTGCTTCATCAGGTCTGCGAGCTGGACTTGATCTTCAATTTCCATAAGGTATTTTCTGTTTTACCTGCTTCATGTTTAAATTCTTGATCTCTTTGCTTTGTTGGGGAATACCATCGTATAACCAAGAAAATTTACCATTTTTTTTTGGGTTGCTTGGAGCTCCAAATTGAATCAATTACAGTAGGTGGAACTGAATGGTGGAGAAGGATGGATTCATTTAGTTGGTCCCAATAAGTTAGGGTTTTCTTTGCTTCTATTTGTGTGTGTTGTATTTGATATTGGACACAAAAATTGTGTATTGGTTAAGGCAGGCAATCCATTAGGGTCTCTGTAGTCTGAGAAGTCAAGCAATTGATTAAGACAAGTTAATTTTTTGGATCTCTCTCTCCCTCTCTCTCTCTTTCTGATCAGCTAGAGAGATTTCATTAATTAGAAAAAGGGAAACAAAAAGAGGACAAGAAGTCCTCTACAGTGAAAAAACAAAATGAACAAAAAAACATCTAAAATGAGACTTCTTCAGCACTTTGTTAGTGAATCTTCTTCAGCAATAAAATGAGCCTTTTTCCCCCTACAAGCCAATTTGCAAGTCTTTGCCTGAATCAAAAAGAAAAAGAGTACCCTTTTTTTTTTTTGTGGTAAACCAATTATAGTAGCTCTTCTCATTTTGTTCTCAATGGTTTTTGTAAGACTTTTTATTCAACCTCGGCCTTTGTTGGAAAATCAGATGAAATAGTTTAAAGCAAAATAATCCTTTGAAGGTGAATTGTCATTTGTAGTCTACATGTCAACTTTTGGTAGTGTAGAGTTACCATTTGTGGTTTGTGATTATACTTGATTGCTCTATAGTTGTTGAAAAGTTTCTGATAGAAAAAATTTGGCAGGCTTATTATATATTGGATGAGCTTTTAATTGCTGGTGAACTTCAGGAATCTAGCAAGAAAACAGTAGCACGTCTGATTGCTGCACAGGTATTAGATTTCGAGATTATCTGGCCTTAATGTTTCTTCATATTTGTGAATTGTGGTGCGCTTAGCCTCACATGATTTTGCGATTATCTTGGTTTATGCTTGGTTTGTAGGATTCTTTAGTGGAGGCTGCTAAAGAGCAGGCCAGTTCAATTAGCAATATGATCGCACAGGCAACCAAATGAGAGAGTACAGTAAAAGTTGTGCTTATGTTTTGCATGGATTTGCAGTCCAGAGTCGTCGTCGTCGTTGTCTAGTTGTGCTCAATGTTTGTCATGGATGATTTTTAATTTTTTCCATTGGTGGTTTTGTGGATTCAGGATATTTTCTATTTTTGTGATTCTATGGGGCTCTGCAAAACTGCATATTATAGCAGCACTAGTTTGTGTCCATTCTTGATATTATGCTGTTTTGACATCCTGTAACTTCTCTTGATATTTTGTTGTGAATCTATGGCTTTTTCATTTCTAGTCAAAAGATCCATCATTGATTCATAGTTATAAAGGTAAATTACACTAACACCTCCTGAGATTTCATCCAATTACATCTTATTCTCTTACGTTTTGAAAATTATATTTTCATCTTTGTGGTTAACAGTCTTATTTTATAAATCTCTCTGCCTATATAAAAGGTAGCAACTCTTAAAAGAAAAGAAAAATAGAAAAAATTACATTAAAAAAAAAAAAGTATAGCAAAAGAAAGAGGAAAAAAATAAAATAAAAGTAAGAGTGTATGAGTTCAATATTTTCATTCTGTCTAAATAATTATAATGATAGGGGGTTAGTGTAATTTCTCAGACATTAAGGGTGATATGTATTAAATTCAAATCTCAAGGGTTTGAGATCATTTAAATAAGTGTATTTTTTGATTTTTTACAAAATGATGTGCAGAAAAATAAAGAAGTAATGTGATTTAAAAAAGACAAAAAGATAAAAAGTGTGTACTTTTTAGTTTATGCGAAACCATTCTCAATATGTCATTGTTATAAATATGTGTAATTTACCCTAATTATAAATATGTTATTGTTACATCATTATGAATCTGTTTTATGTATAAAATTTCTGTTTGTAAACTACTTTTTTTTATAATTTATTATTTTTTTTGCAACTTTCATGTGAAGGAAAGGTTTGGTTTTCTCATTAATCACTCGTCTTATGACCATGAAAAATTTATATCTCATTAATTTAATTATTTAGTTAATGGCAATTTTTTTAAGAATTTTTTATAATGGTAACTTAATTTCACAAATAATTAATTATTTTTAAAATATTAAAATATTTTACGTGAAAATTTGAGACTTCACTGCTTTGATCAAGTTCTATGTTAAAAATAAAATCTATGAACTAGCTTAATCTGATGTTAAATCATTCTTTCAGATGTAAATATAATTTAATATTAGGCATATTTTAAGAATAATAAATATATAATTTCTTAATTGAAGCTTTAGAATATTAATAAACGTTCATATTTTTTTTATTTTGGTTATAAAAATTTTTACAATTTTAAAAAATAAATAAGTAGGCAATGTAATGGTTGGACATGAACCAAAACGATTATCTAAAATTTGGATTGATGAATGTATAGCATAAAAATCAACCAAATTCAGTTTTTATTTGATCCAGTAGTAGCTCATATCCATCATAACTTAACAAATTGTTAAACATAAGTTTAAATTGATTATTATTAATTGTTTTTACTAATTAATCGATCAATTTTTAAATCGAGCCCAAGGTAGAACTAGAACAAACTCTATATTTTAAGTCTAGTATTATATAATTTTTTCATAAATAAATATAATTAATTATTTGTGTAAGATTTTTTAATAGAAATATATAAATTTTTCACAAAAAATAAATAAATATGCCAAAAATATAAATATACATACATTTTCGTATTTTGGTTATAAAAAATAATCACAATATATTTACCAATTTTAAAAATAAAAAAATAAGTGTGTTAAGTGATCATGAATTGGGTATGAATGAAGATAATTCTTCAAAAATTAATTGTTGGCATAAAAATTGATCTTAATCTAACTTCTAAACTAATTTTAATGTTTAATGCAAGTACTATCACTCAAATTAGTTCATAATATTTAAAAGCTGATAAATTATACTATAATTTAAACGTAAAATTTAAATTGATTATTACCAACTATTTCTATTAATTGATCAATCAAAATTTTACATCACGTCCAAAGCAATGCCCATATTTTAGGTCGACCTTGGGTAGTTTTTTCACACATAAATACACTTAACCATTTATGTAGTAATTTTAAATATAAATATAAAATTCTATCAAAGTTTTAATCTTTTTAATAACTATGTATAAACATGTACATATTTATTATTTTATTATAAAAAATACTAACATATATTTATTCATCAATTTACTAAATAAATGAGTTAAGTGATTCATGTTTAGACATAAACTAAGACAATTCTCTAATAATTAGGTCATGGCCAAGTTAAAATAAATGTTAAGTCAATTAGATTATGTCACTTTTAGTGTTTAGTATAATTATAAATCCTCGCGCCAAATCTTATATATTTTATTATAAAAAATACTAACATATATTTATTCACCGATTTAATAAATAAATTAATTGAGTGATTCATGATTAGGCATAGACTAAGACAATTCTCTAATAATTAGATTATGGCCAAGTTGAGATAAATGTTGAGTCAATTAAATTATTTAACTTTTAGTGTCTAACACAACTATAAATCCTCAATAATTTTAAATATAAATATAAAATTTTATTAAAGTTTTAATTTTTTTTAATAACTATGCATAAACATATACATATTTATTATTTTATTATAAAAAATACTAAAATATATTTATGTGTTAATTACAAAAAAAAAAATCAAGGGTTTCACGTGTTTTTCAATTTAAAACCTAGAGTTTCATCCGTGTTTCAATCTAGCCCCTCCGTCTATTTTTATCATTTTAAACTAACGAAAATCTGAGCCAAATTTCATATTTAAACCTACATGTTCAAACACCTATATCTCCCTCGTCGTAACTCCATTTCACCTCATTTTTGCGTCGTTGGATTCATTTCATGGCCTAGTTTTCATTCCACTCTTCATACGCCTTGTTCCACATCTTTTTACTTGCCTTTGGAGCTCTAAAATTTGGCCAAAAATAAGATTTTTCTCTCTTTAGGCAAATTTTCAAATTTAAACCCACGTGTTCAAACACTTGTATCTTGCTCGTCGTAACTCCGTTTCGCCTCATTTTTGTATAGTTAGATTCACCTCATGGCCTAGTTTTTATTCCATCCCTCATATGCCTTGTTTCACCTCTTTTTGCTTGCATCCAAAAGTTGGCCCAAAATAAGTCTTTTTTTGTTTTTCCTCCTCCTCCGTGATGCCTCCTGGCTTGCTGCTACTACTGCTTCTGCTTCATCATCATTATCTCTAAGATGAGGTGGTGGTGGTAATGGTGCGGTATCGTCGAGTAGTGATAGGTATACAACTACACATAAAAATCAAAAACTAAATGAGTTGGTGAGCATGTTAGGACGCCTTTGTTTCTAATCAAGTATCATTCATTGCATCTCCACTGCCAAGAATAATGTTGCAATAGCTGCAAGAAAAAACAAAAAACAAAAAAGAGGGAGGGAGAGAGAGAGAGAGAGAGAGAGAGAAAAGAAAAAAAATCTTATTTTTGGCCAATTTTGGAGCCCTGACAGCATGCAAAAAGAAGTGAAACAAGGCATATGAGGGGTGGAATAAAAACTAGGCCATAAGTTGAATCTAACGATGTGAAAATGAGGCAAAATGGAGTTATGACGAGAGAGATACAAGTGCTTGAATATATGGATTTGAATCTGAAAATTTTGTCCAAAAGAGAGAAAAATCTTATTTTTGGCCAATTTTCGGAGCTCCGACGGCAAGTAAAAAGATGTGAAACAAGGCGTATGAAGAGTGAAATGAAAATAAGGGCATGAGCTAAATCCAATGACGCAGAAATGAAGCGAAACGGAGTTACGACCAGATAGATACAAGTGTTTGAACATGTGGGTTTAACTATGAAAATTTTGCCTAAAGAGAGAAAAATCTTATTTTTAACCAACTTTTAGAGCTCCTACGACAAGTAAAAAGATGTGGAACAAGGCTTATGAAGAGTGAAATGAAAACTAAGTTATGAGGTGAATCCAATGATGCAAAATGAGGCAAAACTGAGTTATGATGAGGGAGATACAAGTGTTTGAACATGTGAGTAATTTGAAATTCTACCCAAATTTCCGTTAGTTTAATATGATGGAGATGGACGAAAGGGCCAGATTGGAACATAGATGAAACTCTATGATTTAATTTGTCGAAATTAAAATTCTGAGGTTTAAATTGAAAAACACGCAAAACCCTGGAGTTTTTTTTTTAAAATTTATTTTATATAATTAACCCTATATTTATTCACCAATTTAATAAATAAATGAGTTAAGTTGTTCACACTTAGGCACAGACTAAGATTATTCTTTAATGATTAGGTCATGACAAAGTTGAGATAAATGTTGAATTAATTGGATTATGTCACTTTTGTATTTAATACAACTATAAATCCTCAAGGCAACTCTTATTTTTTTTGTATTCATGAATTATGGCATAGGAGAAACTATAATTTTATGCTTAAAAAATCAAAAAATCAACAACTTATACAAAAAAAGTCAAAGATTTCTTTTCTTTTTACTTTTTGCACATCTTTTCGTAAAAAGTCAAAAAGTCATCTCAAACATATTAGTTTTTTTTACCTCATATTGTAGCCAAAAAGTCAAAAAATTACTAAAATATCATGTTCCCAAACGAAGCCTAAGTAGACATTTTTTAACTTCTACAAAATAGACAATGGATAGTTAATAAATTAACAAATATAATTTATTATGATTGGGCTATTTTTGATATAAAATAAACTAAAGTGCAAAATTTATAAGATAAAATGCATTTATATTTCATTGTAAATATAATTTTTGTAATTTTATTGTAATTTTTTTTAAAAATATATTCCACCATAGTTTATTTATTTCTTATAAATAAATTTTATGTTATTATTTAATTTCAAAATTAATTTTTAATTATTTATTTAAACTCGTGCATAGCACAAGTATTATGGTTTATAAAATAATTTTAAAAAATTATACCTGTGTTATGAAAATTCGTTAAACAAAAGTGAGTGAGTGAGAAGAATAAAAAAAATGTTCAATGTGAGATGTCAAAACTAATGATTGTGAGAAAATCTAAAAGTTGTAATTGGTTGATAAATGCTGATTTCAGAAAAGATAAAAGGATAAAAGTCACTGGTAATTCATTATTTGTCATTTTTATTTTGTTATTCAATTTTTTAATTTAAACAAATTTTGCTAGTTTGAGTTTCACAAAAAATTATTATTATTATTACCATTATATGGCATACTAAAAAAAATGTAATTAGTAAAAAATAATAATAATAATTATTGAGTTTCACGTAGTTTACGATATCATCTAATATGTGGTAAACTAAAATTATGAAACCCTTAGAAAATAATAATGTATTTATATTTTATCATAAGTATAGATTTTGTTTATAAAAATAAAAATAAAAAGTGCAATTTTACAATTTATCATAATTTTTATTTAATTTTTACTAAGTACATTATGATTTATTTTATTGTTATTTAGAATTTAAAACGTAGTATGGTTTTTTTTTTTTTTTTTTTTGGAGGGGGGGGGGGGGAAATCATAAGCGAAATTGTGATAAAATAATTAAAATTTAATTAATTTTATTTTTTACTGTTTAATTTTAATTTTAAAATTAAGGGGATTTTTTTTAGGGTATTTGGTATTAAGATTTTATAGCATAAATAATATCAAATATTTTCATAATGTCTAGGGTCCCTCACACATCGATCCAGAAAAATTTCAATCCAGAGAGTTTCTCTGGACTTCCCAAAGAAATTCTTTCCAAATTTCTCTAGATTTCCCACTTTCTGGTTTGCACAAATTTCTTTGGCAAATGATATGCTTCCACCACCACAATAATCTTAGTAGTGGTCTCCAAATTGAAATTACTCTAGTTTGCACAAATTTTTATACTTTGCAAATTTTTCTGACAAATGATATGCTTCCACCACCATAATAATCTGTAGTAGTCTCCAAATTGAAATTTCTCTGGTTTGCACAAATTTTTCTAGTTTACAAATTTCTCTAGCAAATGACATGCTTCCACCACCATAATAATCTCAGTAGTGGTCTCTGTAATAAAAAGAACACTAATTTCATCTAGAAAATCTTCCATGTAGTCTACAAAATCTCCTTCTTTGCCTCTCAAATTTGCAATCAAATGGTTCGACACCACACCCAAAGATTGAGAGTATTGAGAACCCCTCGGATCACCCAACGCCATCGAAAAAAACCCTAACCCTACCAAACCTTAGTTACGAAATTGCCGATCACTTGTGAACTTCCCAAAGAAGAGATGAAGAATCGAGCTTTTATATATATATATATATATATTCTAGAGCATGTGTGTATTTGTAAAAGGACAAAGGACCAACAGAGGCAATGGTAATAGCAACTCCAGTGAGGCTTTTGGCGAGAGAGTTTTTGTTGGCGGAGGTGACAATATATACACGATTGGTGAAATCATCCATAGATAAAGTTGCTTTGAGCTTCGCTTGACAGAGGAAAAAGAGTTGGAGAAGATAACAACGACAATGACGATAAACTCTAGCGATGGAAGTAGAGTTCGTCGAAGAGAGAGGAAGCGATGGAGAGGCAGTTTGATTTGAGAGGATCAAATTTCTCTGTAATATATGAATATCGAGAGTTGAGTAACCTTATACATCATAAAATAATATTGTTGATCTTTTCCATTATTAAAAATGAGAGAAAGACCTTAAACTAATTTTTTCTAAAATTAATTATTAATTATTTATTTAAAACCTTATATAACACGCGTATTACGCTAGTATTTTGAGAGCAAAAGAGAGGATTGTGTTAGGAAAAAAGAAAAAAAAAAAAAAGTACGAAGGATCAAATCAAACATCTTATTCATTCAGTTTTTGTGTTTAGTAGAATTAAAAAAGAAAAAGGAGAAAATGAGTCGGCACTTTATTTGTGAATCTTTTTGTTTAATCCTAAAAATATGAAAAACACTTTTTTTCATGGGATTTAGATTTTAACAGGTGGACTAATTGTTTCAATGTTTTTAAAATGAAGGATTTTATAACTTGATAAAAATATTAAATTATATAGTCCACAATAAGGCGGAGTTATTAACAGTTCACAAATAAAAAATGATTTATTATTTTTTTTTCCATCATAAATTTAAGATACAAATAAGATTTAAATTTTTGAGAAGCAGAAAAATACTCTCCCATTAATTTTCAAACAGCAGAAGGAGAATCCATTACTTTTCAAACCAAGTTGTAGCACGCTGAATAGAATATGAAACTCCTTTCCAGACAAACCTTGCATTTATTTTGACAATTCACGTTTTTTTGTATTAATGGTTGTATTAGGAATAGTGGAGCTGCTGATGGTAGTGTTTGTTGGCATTAGTAAAATTCTAATCCAGAAAATATTTTTCATCCTTTAAAAATGGAAAATGTTTTTTTTTTTTTTGTTAACTTTGATTTTCCAGTAATAAACATAAAAATAAAAAAAAAATTAAAAATACAAAAAAAACATTTCCACCAAAACAAATAGTGTAAAAATAGCAATTTTGACTTTGATGAACACCAACTATGTGATTCAAGCTCTCTTTTGGTTACTACTAAAAAAAATAATTTTTTATACTATTTGAGCAAAAAAATTAAAATGCATGTTCAACAAGTGCTGCTTTAAGTGACAACAAAATAAAATAAAATAAGAGTCACTTTTTTTTTTTTTTAATAAGATCCATCCTTTTTCAAAAATGCTACAAAAGTCAATACTTTTTCAAAAAAAATTATTTTATTGTAAATTTTATTTAAATTTCCATTTCCTAGTCTAGATTCAATGTTTGAAAAAGTAAAATAAAAAAATTCCACTCCCTACCTGACCTTTCCCAATTACATTAAATAAAAAAAATAAAAATAAAAAAAAAAAAAAAAAAAAAACTTTTTTAACATTTGCAAATGCGACGTTAACCTTCAAACAAAACAAAGAAACAAAGAAACAAAACCCAGATCTGTTTGGGATTTAATCCAGGAAGCCCCCAATGGTGAAACATAGATATTTGTATTTTGATCTGTATGGATCTGGTTTCATTCTGATGAACTGAAAAACATGGGTTAGGTCAAAGTTATCCTAACTCTTATACCATGACCTGGCTCTCATCGTATTCTGTGATAGATGAAAATCACTGAACCACGGAACAACAGTTCATTCGATCGGGTTTGTTCGAGAGCCTCATGATTATAAACTGAAATTATTGGCATCATGCAGTTAAACATATCCTCAAATGCCCTAACTTGAAGAATCAGGAACAGATCAATGTTTATGCATATGATTCAGTTTGGAATTTTACACAGTTTAGGAGAGAGAAACTACACAACAGAAATGAAATTTTGTTCTGTTCATAGAAATACGATAAATGGACCTGAAATATTTTTTTCTAACTCCTGCTGCTAAAGAATGCAAATCTGAGTAAAGTTGCGCACCTTGATGAAACATATGGCTCGACTTTCTTTGTATATAGCTTGAATAACAAATTAGGCCACCAATCTAAATGGAGATTTATATGCCACTTTGTTTGTTGAACTCTAAAATGAGGTCTTCAAGTTCATCAACAATAGCATTGTAGCAGAAAAGGTATTGATCCTAAAGAACAGGGAGTAGCATACATCGTCAGCAGAGGAAGAAAGAGAAAAATAAATAAATAATTACAGGGAGAGTATATTAATGCCATCAAAATCTCCTCATTGTCACAACATTTACCCCAGCAATACAACTGTAAGTGAATCCCGAACATATGTTTGATTGGAAACCATCATGGAAATCAGAAAGAAACAAATTTTGCAATTTTCTCCCCTTGACAAAATATTCCCTGGGGGGCCTGTTTGTATCTTAGGAAACTGGGGTAAGAATTGCCAATGCTGAGAATATGTACAACAATTGTGTTTGTTGGAAAAATATTTCTTGGGAAAATGAAAAATTAAAACTCCTTCCTAAAATCCCAAGGAAAAATTTATTCTCATTTAAAAGAATTAATGAACCACACATACCAGATCCTTTACAGGAATTTTTTAACTTCATGAAAATCTTTAAGTTCTTGTATTGCTAGGCTCACAATGTATCAACTCTTCTAAAATATTTCTCTGTATATTTGATAGTATCAATGAAGTCCTTTTATGTACCCAATAAAGAATTATAACCTCGTAAACTTCCTAATATTGATGTTCTCATTCCCTACAGTGACAATTTATCTGGGGACAAAAGCGTATCCAATAGTTCTTGATCTTTCTTTCTTAATTTCTCTTCTTCTTAAGAATTCCAATCCTTGAGAGTTACAAATTCCTGAGAGTTTTACTACTAGGCTATGTTTGGATCATGGATTTGGATAGAGATTTGGAAAGGGAAAAAAATGTGAATGAAATATAGGTTAATTTTTTTCTCCATTGCTCTCGCCTATTCCTTTACCTTTCTAAATCCACACCCAAATTCATGATCCTAACACAACCTTAGGGAATGAGCAAACCCTTGAAAGGTACGTGTAGCCAGTAAGTACCCGGTACTCGTACGGCACTATTTTTGGAGTGCCCATACATACTTTATAGAACATTGAGAAGCAAGTAGCCTTGATTAATAAGCTTTTCATTTATTTATGATTTGAGCAAAGACACGCTAGCCTACATATCAAGGAAAGCTGCAGCACTAGATAGAGCAGAATATGTGGGCCCCCCATAAAGATAGCTTTTGACATTTCATATTGCAGCATTTCCCTAAAGTTTTTAGGAAGTCTAGTTGACAATAGCATCGCCCATTACTTCTACTCTGTTCACATTGTCATGATAGGAAAATAAAATGTGCAATTATCAGGCTGTTAAAAAGCCCACAGTAGAACAAGGATTGAAATACGAAGCAACAAACAAAGAAGGAAATGTACCAATGTTTGAACCATTCCAATTCGCTGTGACCTAAACATGGTTATGGTATTAACGAGGTCTAAAGCAGTCATATCCCCAACTAGGACTCTTTGGATTGTATTGTGAATTGTGCAATAAGCTCCGGTTCTCCCAATACCTGCACTGAATAAGAGAAGAAAATGTCTCAGGAATACATGTATAAATTGCTTCCTGAATATTGCTGGAGAATATTTGATAAACAAGGCTACATGAGCTAACCTGCAATGAACAACTATTGGTCCTAGAGTGGGTGATACACTGTAAGTTCTTTTTAATATTTCACGGACAGCAAGGGAGTCCTTGGGAACTCCATGATCGGGCCATTCAGGATATTGAATATGCAAAACAGACAGTGGTGGCTCTTCGGACTGCAACACAGATAAACAGTAAGGAAAACACAAACAGTTGCCCTTTACTTCTTTACATGTACAGAACTGACATTCTAAAAAAGTAATAATGGGAAAAGGAACAAGTACACCATATATATATTGCACTTTACAATTCACAAGTAGCTTTTCTTTATAACTAGGGCAGTCCTGAGTGGGATTCCAGTCTAATTTTGTGTCTCTTTTCAAGATCTCAGTTAGGATTGAAAAGAAAATTGAAAATCGGCGAGGGATTTCCTGTGGGAAGGAAAGGATGAGGGTAGGAAGGATCATTTGGTTAGATGGGGGAATTGTTTCAACTCCCAAAGAGAAAGGGGGTCTTGCTATTGGGAATATTGTGGCTAGAAACATTGCCTTGCTTGACAAGTGGTTATGGAGATTTTCCAACGAAGGTGAGTCACTATGGCAATCCATTGTTAAGAGCAAATACGGGGTTCATGTTAATGGTAGAGACCCTCAAGTTGCCGTGTCCATGTCTCCGTTTTTTTGAAATCGCCATGTCCCGTGTTTGTGTCCGCATCTGTATCTGTGTCCGTACTTCTTAGTATATACATATATATATGAACATACTTATGTTTGTAAAATGAAGAGGAAAATATAATTTGTATTGTGCAATTGCCAACATCTAATATATCAGGGCATAATCCATGGTGTTATCAGATCTCATATTTGGCAGGTGGTGGCATCTTATGCCTCTCCAGGCAGGAAATTGATCAATGGACAATAGGAAAATGAAGAAGCGATGCTTTCTTCAGCCATAGTTGAAACTTTTTTTGCTCATAGCAAGTGTGCCCATCTCATGTGCAATCAAAACACTTTATCTGCCGGTATAGCTCCAGAGTTACATATATAAAATGTTTTTGGTAACTGCTACTTAAAGTACTAAAGTAAGTAGAACAGTTAGGCATTTTTTTTTTTGTTTTCATTTTGAAGAAACAAACTGTATTTGGTTATCTACTCCATGGTTAGCCACATTTCTTTTCAAAATTAGGAAGTTAGAGCTCTCATAAATGACATTTTGGATTTGTGCAGCGCATCACTTAGAAAATGTTAACTTACGTCTTTGTAATTCACCTCCAAATGGCGCAACACTATTGCAGTGTCGGTTGTTTTTATCCACTTAGTGGCAATACAGATATTACCAAATTCTCTAGGGCCATCCTCTGCCTGAAAATAGTCTCCACATTTCACCATCTGCACAAAAATTTCAATATAAGAAGATTCCAATCAGAATCAAAAGAATATCTTACAGTTCAAAGAGAAAACTAAATAAAATCAAAGAGGAAACTTAAAGAAAATAGCATCAATATATCTCTATATGGTTCCTGTGCACAATTAAATAGTACAGAAATCACCAATGGGAGAAGTTGTTTTACTTTTCTTTTCTTTTCTTTTTTTGACTAGTAGAAGTAGTTTTAATTGTGCAAAAAGAATTATAAGCATGAGGACGTATTCAGCACACATTCATTGATGAGTAGATATAGTTTACAAGCATGAACTAAAGAACCATGTCAAAGGAATTTATTAGAAAGGTTACAAAATTCGATAATACATAAACATAGAGATTTGATTTTGCTAGAGAAGGTTTCATTATTTCCACAATTTCCACAATTTCCACATGTTACTTCCCACTGGACAAGCATTAAACCACTGAAGAAACAACATTATTCAGGCAATACATTGCATAAGATCTTTTATTTTTTATAGTAAATTTTTATTGAAATGAATGCCAAATATGGAATGCAAAAGTAAAGCACTTTGCCAGGACAAAACAAGTATATGCATTCGAAACAATACAAATCAAGTCCTATACAAGCAGAGACAAAGAAGATATCTACACCCCTGCCTTTATTCAGAAGTTTCTATAAAATCCAAAAATTGATCTAAATAGGGGCTCACCATCTCCGACATATATTAGACATATAATAGATAGGTTCCTCAATCCCTTCAAAAGACCTCTAATTCCTGTCTCCCCAAATAATCCACATAACACATAAGGAAGCCAAAATCCAAGCCTTCTTTTTCCTTTTGCCTACAATAGCCATCTTCCAACAAAGAAGGTCTCCAACCTATGAAGCACGGATACTTCAAAAAAGGTGACGTATCCGTATCGGATACTTATCGGATACCGATACTCCTCCGATACTCGCGGATTCGTATTGGATACTTCTTAATTAATTTTTTATTAATTTTGAAGTATCGGATACTTAATTTTGAAGTATCGGATACTCGAAGTTACATATTCCTTATAATATTTTGTTTAGTTCTTTGATAAGCGGAATATAGTGAGAGTTAAAAGTAACAGAATTTGTCAAATTGATGTATCCTTGTTGTCTCTCTCACTTCTCTCTCGCTTTCTCACTCTCTCACGTTTTTTCTCTTTGCTCTCATTCTTTTTTTGGTGTTGGCATGTAAGGATGATGTTTAATTTGCATTTGTTTTTGCTTTTAGTTTTGGATGTTTTATGAATGTTTGAGCACTTTTAGGTTAATAGGAATCCCTCTTTTTATTTATTAATTTACTTTAAGTTTTATTTTCATGCATATTACATTATTAAAATTATAATTTTTTTTTTTTTACGAATGTATCCTCCAGATTCAGATCATACTTTTTCAAATTTTGACATATCGCCATATCCACATCCCCATATCACCATATCCGTATCTGTGCTTCCTAGGCTATCATTGATGACTTAAAAAAGTATATTTGCTGAAATTTTTATTTAAGAATTGTTTTTTGGCTTTAGCTAAGGTCTTGTGATATTCACTGATGAAGGGAAACAAGTTGAAGCTATTGACCTTGAAGACTCTTAATTTTATAGGAATTTTTCTTCTTTATCAAGTTGTCTTTTGCTTTAGGTTTTATTTTTAAATAAAACGCATACTGCATTACTAAAAATTGTTAAAATAATATTTTTTACGAACGTATCCCCGCCGTATCCGTATCCTAGTTTTTCAAATTTTGTCGTATCGCCGTATCCGTATTGTATCGTATCGTATCCGTATCCCGTATCCATATCCGTGCTTAAATGGGAAACCCACTCCACACCAAATAAAGCAAGTGTATAGCCCACACATCTCTAGCAACACCACAGTGAATAAGAAGATGGTTAATTGATTCTCCTTTTTTTTTTCTCTCTTTTTTTTTTTTTTTCTTTCCTTTTCTTTTTTGATGGGAAAGAAAGGACGTTTTATTAATTCCTTTCCAAAGGCACCACCATAAAGAAAAAGAAACCTCCCTCCTAGAAGTCCAATACCTCCATGAACTACCATATTTATGTTATTCATAGCATACATACGTTTTTCTTAGTACAACAATAACAAACTAGGAACTGATACCAAAGAATGATATTCCATGACTCTGGAAGTTATCAATATTACCTGAAACTGTATACAGTTGAGTACCTTGAAATTTATCAATATTACCTGGAACTGTATACAGTTGAGTACCTTGAAATTGTCGACCAACCGAGTGAGCATCACTATAACAGGGCAACGATTCTGGATTATCATCTCCCAGAAGTCTTCAAAGGTATGAGGTAATGGACCTTGTGTGGCTATGAACCGAGATATGCTTTCAGATGAAGAAGTCTACAATTGAAAGAGGCATTCTCAAAGGTCAAAAAAAGAATTCACAAAGTTCTCTACTAAGTTAGTGTATACCAGAGTGACATATACACATGATAAAGGTGACCAATAAAAGTTACTACCTCAATGCAGCTTGCATTGATATAACCCCTTGCTGATGGTCTGTAATCCTTGCATGGATTAAGTACAACCCTGTTTTTGTCAACTGATAACAACAAATTTCAATAAAGTTACGTTACATCTCATGAGCTAAATTATTTAGTTTCCCATATCAAAGAAGCCAACTGGATTACATACAGGGTAAGACATCTCCATAACGGTTTTTGCTACAATTGACACTATCAAGAGCCACAGAGCATCTACTCTTCATCTCTGATGGGCTCATCCTGTTGGCCTGTAATCAAACATAATATGAATTACTAGTTAGTATAGTAATCGCAAAAACATAAAAGTTCACAAGAGAATAGCTGCTGCCCAAAAATAATCCTACAACAAATTTCAAAAATCCTACAAAATGCAACTATTGAAAATCAGGTCCTTACTAGCCTTTTACATTTGGAAATTCTAAAAGCCTTCATCTCACTCTTATACCCTAATCCTAGAACCTTTCTACAACTAAAACCCATTACAATTCCTATTGTAGGCAGAAATACTCTGTGTTTGGATCAAGGATTAGGATTCGAGTAGGGAAAAGTGAAAAAAAAAAATAATAATAAAATTCTCTAAAAAAATTCAGCACTTTTGCCTCACTTTTTCCAAAACCCTAACTTCTTTCCAAAAGAATTTAGCACTTTCCACTAACTTTTTCCTTTCACTGTACAAACCCCTACTTGAACAATCCAAACACAGCCTCAGTTTCCTAAAACTGTCCTAGATTCTCTAGTCAGGGTGAAGAGCACTCCCTCCACATTTTTCACCATCAGTTTGGTTACGGCATCTCCAATCCTCGACTCAAACTGATATAAAAAATTTGGATAAAAATCACTCAAAACACCCTCCACTCCTTGTCCCAAACTCATACCAAATTGAGTTTAACTCAATTTTTTACCCAAATCAAGGGACACTCGAATGTTTACTCAAAATTTTCAAAAGTCCATTGAAGTGGTTCATATCAAATAAAACTTCAACTCAAATTTGATTAAAATTTCGAGTAAGAGCTGGAGATGGCCTTGCAGCCTAGTTCTAGGTTCCAATAATTCATTTCTCAACAAGTACTACTGGAAGCTCAACAATGTTCAACTCCCTAGCATTTTTCAACTTTCAAACACATCACTCTTTTTCAAAACAAAAACAAAAAAACGAAACTTCAATCAGATGGAGAAAAACGTATATATATATATGTATTCCGTTATTAACCTAATTCTTGCACACGCACATACATATTAAATATACATCAACATGAGCAAATTACAAAAGTATATGAAAATTATAGTGGAGTTGGTGGAGACCTGTAAGATGAAGAACTCGTTGCGGATCTGTTGAGGCATCTGGAGCTTTTCCTGGAAAGCTTTGAGAGCGTCGGTGCAATGGCGGAGTTGATTGGAGGATATGATAAGTGGCGGCGGAGAATCGGGAGAAAAAGTGGAGGGTTTAGGGTCAGGAGAAGGGGAAAGAGTAGGAGAGGCACCGGAGAGGGGTTTTCCGGCGGAAGTGGCGGCCATCAGCGATCTCTTGTGGCTGCGAACCCGCCTGGAAATGGTGTTCCCCGTGGCTTCTAATTCGACGTCGTTTTAAAGCGCGCAATCTCTCTCTCTCTCTCTCTCTCTGTGTTATCAATCAACAATGAATCATTGGACTCTGTCCCACTGATGAAATCTTTTACATTGGCGGACAACTCAAAACGGGCCGGGTTTTGTTATCATTTTTCGAAAATAGTTAAAAAGTGAAATTTTATAGGCATAAGGTCTAGTTTAAAAATTAAATATTCCAATTAAAAGTTATTATAAATTATCATTTTTTTTATATATCTTTTTATAAAAAATTAAAAAATTATTAAAATGATATGTTCCTAAATGAGACCTAAGAGCATATTTAATCCTTCATCAAAATTTTCATTAAAATAGAATAAAAATTTGATATATATGATACACTTTAATGGTTTCATTAAATTTAGGTTGTTATCTGATCTAGAAACAAATTTTATCAATTTTGTTTCAAACTTAGTTGTTCAGGAAAACGTTCGGGCCTCTCCATTTATTTGATATTACTTTGATGAAAAACATTAGAGTTCCTTCTTAAGATTTTTTTTTATCAAATTTAAATTTGATGATAGATTTGAGTAAATGTTGGAGATGACCTAATAAGTTTGGAAAGATTATAGTACACACCTTTTTGTACCATATACACTTTATAACTAAAATTTATATATATATATAACTCCATACTTTTTAAATCATAATTAAAAATAAAAATAATAAAAAAGCTATAACCAAACACAACATGAGGTATAACCAAGTATCTCAAAATAATGTTATAACTAAATAAGAAAATTGGTCATAACTAAAAAAGAAAATGACGTAACTAAGGATGCATATGGTAATGAATGTATATTGTAAAATTCTCCTAATAGGTTAGATGAGCATTGTTATTTAAAACCAAAATTTGGACTTGTCTTTCAAATTCAATGATATGATAATCAATTAAATATTAAAGGTATCACTATCTCATATTTTTTTTAATTATTAATTAATCATATTACTTATACATTCTTAAATTTATAAAATAAATTTAAAAAGTGGATTTATATATTATTTTTCTAAATTAGATTATTACCAAGGAAAATACTAACAACGATTAGTGTTAAAAAAAAATTTAAAAACGTATTCAAATATGTAGAAGTATTTTAAACACATGAAAAAATATATTAGAAATAAGAATATTTATTCACTTTATGTTTTTTATTAGCAATCCTTTAATTGTTATTAGTACTGTTTGGCCATGTTTGTTTATCGGTGTGAGAGGGGAGATTAGAGTGCTATGACTATAGATCTCACTCACAGCTTGTTTGGTGATGATTTGGGAAGCGAAAGTAATGGTCCAAGAGATTTAATAATCTCACTCAGTAAGGTGATTAGCTTGATTGAATTTTAAGTGGGATTGAGAAAATAGTGAAGGAATTGAGTTTATTTTATATAAAAAAAATTATTTTTTTAGCAAGTGCACCGGTTTGTTTTAATATTTGTTTTAAATTTTTTTAATATATAAATTATTTTTTATTTATTTTATATAAAAATAATTAACAATCCCATAATTAATCATCTCACACATTATCATCATAACAAATACACTTTTACTTAATCCTCTCACTAACAATTCTCACACTAATAATCTTTTCACTAACCATTCTCTCACTAATAATCTCATTTAACCTATTTCACCAAACAAACGTGGCCTTAGTCCTTATTTGGTAAACATTTTAGGGCTAAAAAATTACAAAAAGACAAAATAGACTATATAAGTTAATAAACAAAATATCACATTCAAACTATAATCATTACATTTTTTCTCTCACAAAAGTCAAAAAAATTCCAAAACAAAAAACAAATTAGGCTAAAAAAGCCCCAAAACAAAAAAATTGGCTACTGTAACTAATGCCAAAAGAAGTTTAAGTTTTCAGGAGGGGCTCCATACACTTCAAGTCCTTGTCCAAAATTATTGTATATTGGAAGAGTACCACGTAACACTGTTAAATAGTACTTTTCACGTGTCTCTATTATTTCATCGTTTTCTTTATTTTTAATAAGAGTTATTTTGAAAAGTAAGTTAAAAATTAACTTTTTATTTATTTTTATTTTATTTAAAAAAACGTATAAAAAAATAAAG
Organism: Camellia lanceoleosa; assembly: GCA_025200525.1. Taxonomy (NCBI): domain Eukaryota; kingdom Viridiplantae; phylum Streptophyta; class Magnoliopsida; order Ericales; family Theaceae; genus Camellia; species Camellia lanceoleosa. The sequence continues at coordinate 116,340,997 of CM045766.1, read as the reverse complement.
AAATAATATGACTCAAAAAAAATTAAAAAATTAAAAGAGCTAAAAAAATTAAAAGTTGCCAAAATGGGCTTGCAGCGAGCACACAACAAGCATCTTGATCGAATTGTATGTTCATGGAGATGAATCCAAATCCTCGGTTGCACTCCCTTGCCGCCCTCCCTGTCGCTCTCCAAAACGACGTCGTTTTGGAGTTTTTTTTTTTTTTTTCTTCTTCTTCTTATTTTTTATTTTGCTTTCCCCTTCTCATTTTTGAACCCTCGCCTCTAAGACAGAGAGGCAGATCTAGAAAAGGGTTGGTTAATCAACCTGGAGACCTCACTGGGTTGGTTAATCAACTTGGTGACCTCACTGATAACTCTCTCTCTCTCTCTCTCTCTCCTTCTTCTCATTTCAAATTACAAATTGAATCGGAGAGAGACATGGAGGAGGAAGAGAAGCAGCAATCATTGACCCAAACCACCCCTCTCCTCAACCTTCCACGATGGCGCCACCGCCTCACCACTCTCCCATGCGCCACCAATCTCCACCATTCTTATCTTCACCTCCCTCTACAACATCTCCACCGGCCTCTTCTTCGACACCCCTATACCTGTCCAACCCATGAAATCCATCGCCGCCGTTGCTATCTCTGAATCCCTTGACCTCACTATCCCCTAAATCGCTGTCGCTGAAATCTCCACTGCCTCCGTGCTCCTCCTCCTCGGCCCTACCTGCCTCATGTCCTTCTACTGCTTCATCCGTCCTCTACCTCCACCAACAGTACCCAATAAACCCATATCAACATAACTTTGCAAACTTTATTACAAGAGAGAGAGAGAGCAACATACCAGTGTTGATGTATCAGCAATGGCCAGTGTTGAGTGTTGATGATAAGGAAGAAAGAAAGAAAGAGAAAGAGAAAGAGAGAGAGAGAGAGAGAAAAAAAAAAAAAAAAACCCCTCCAAAACGTCGTTTTGGGGGGCGACAGGGATGCGCGGCAAGAAAGTGCCACCGAGGATCCGGATTCCATGGAGATATATTGATACTAGCAATTGAAGATTGAAAAGATAAAAATAAAAATTGAGCTTTCGTTTGACAATTTTTAATTATAATTGAAAAATTAGAAAATCATTATATATTATCACGTAACACAGTTAAATGGTACTTTCCACATGTCTCTATTATTTCATCGGATTTCTTTATTTTTAATAAAAAGTTATTTTGAAAAGTAAGTTAAAATTTGATTTTTTTTATTTTCATTTTATTTGAAAAATTATTTTAAAAATAAATAAATAATATAACTCAAAAAAATTTAAAAAAACTAATATAAAGCCAAAAAACTTAAAAGTTGCCAAAATGGACACGACAAGCATCTTGACTGAATTGTATGTTCTTGGAGATATATTGATACTATCAATTGATTGAAGATTGAAAAACATAATAATTAGCACACGACAAGCATCTTGATTGAATTGTATGTTCTTGGAGATATATTAATACTAACAATTGATTGAAGATTGAAAAACATAAAATTTGGCACGACAAGCATTTTGATAGAATTGTATGTTCTTAGAGATATATTAAGGTCTCGTTTGGCAATTTTATTTTTTAGTTTAAAAATTAAAAAGTCATTAAAAAATTTAAAAAGTCAACACTTTATATCAAAAAGTAAAAAATTTTATTTTCTCTCTACTTTTTAAATATTTTTTTTATAAAAAATTAAAAAATTATCTTAAACATACTAATTTTTTTTATATTACATTTTAATTAAAAAATCAAAAAATTATTAAGAAAATATGTTCTCAAATGAGGCTTAAAATTGAGATTTTGTTTGACAACTTTTAATTTTTAAAAAATAAAAAAATTATTATATATTAACACATCATTATTTTTATTTTCTTACATAATTTTTTTTAAAAATTTAAAAAATTATTAAAATAACTTGTCGACAACTATTATTGCAACAGCTACTTTCAAAGGAAAATTGCAACTCGTGTCATTTCAACCCTATTATTAATTATGACTGCAAGTACATCATAAACTAGTTAAGACATTCAACAATAAACTGTCTTTAGAGAAGTCAACAAGTACGCTGACATCCTTGCCAATGAAGGGTAGGGTACCATGTGGAGGCTGACCTCTAAATTTTCACTTATGTTCCTACACGTCGGTTGTTTTGAAAACATCATTAAAAATTAAGGCTCTGTTTGGTAGAGTTTTGTAATTATAATTTGAGAATATGAGTTGTGTTTTGAGTTTGTGTGTTTTAGAATTATGATTTGAATGTAGAAAATTTGTTTGGTTATGATTTTTGAATAAAGTGTTGAATTGAGTGTGGAATTGAGTTTTGAATTGAGTGTAGAATTGAGTTTTGAAAGTTTGATTTGACATGTGAAGTAAGAAAATTTGTTTGGTTATGAGTTTTGAAAAGAGTTTTCAAAACTTATTCAAATTGTTATAACTCATAACAAAACACATTACTTTCACATTATTGAAAATTTTGATCAACACTCATAACCAAACTCTTTTTAAAATTCAATTAAAAAAATTTATTATTAACAAAAAAATAACATTAATCAATTTTTTAATTAAAAATACTACAAAGGAAATAATTTTTTTTCAAAATAAATATTCAAAAAATTTAAATCATAAATATTTAAATAATTTAAATAATCTAAAAAATTTTAAAAATAAATATTCAAAAAATTTAAATCATAAATATTTAAATAATATAAATAATTTAAATATTCAAATAATTTTTTATTTTTTTTTAAATATATAAAAAATATAAGAAATAATATGATTTAAAATAATTTAAAAATTAAAAAGTGACTTTTAACCTATTTACTAAAAGAGGCTGTATTCATAACTAACTCTAAGGCTGAAAATAAGTTATTTTAATAATTTTTTTTATTTTTTGATTAAAATATGAAGAAAAAATTAGTATGTTTAGAATGAATTTTTATTTTTTTACAAAAAAGAAATGTAAAAAATAAAGATAAAATAAAATCTTTGATTTTTTTGTATAATTTATTGACATTTAATTTTTTTAATGACTTTTTGATTATTAGACTAAAACAGTGAATTGTCAAACGAGATCTAAGGCCAAGTTTGGGAAGACTAAATAAGTGTACTTTTTGTCTTTTTTGACTAAAAAATTGAGGTTGAAAATATGGATGTTTGGGTTAACTTTTTGACTTTTTATGAAAAAATATGTAATAAAAAATTGTGAAAATTGATTTTTAGAGAAAAATTTGAATTGGGAGTTGTGCAGCCGTAATTGTTGACTTTTGGTGAATAGTGTTAACTTTTTAACTTTTTGAGTAACTTTTTGACTTTTTGAATTATTTGAGAGTACCCAAACAAGGCCTAAGTATGTCTTAAGCCCTCATTTGTTTGGCATGGTTTTGAGCAATAAAAAGTTAAAATAGTTATAAAAAAATATAATAGACTAAAAAATCTATAAAATAAAATGACACATCTAAATTATAATTATTTTATTTTTTCTCTTACAAAAATCAAAAAATTCAATCCCAACAAAACTTTTTAACCTTGGGTTAAAATAGCCAAAAAGTCAAAAAAAATTAAAAAGCCAACCTATATCCCAAACGAAGCTTAAATATTCCCAAACCCATATATGCCACACTTTAAAGTTTGTTTTGGAAAGTAAGTTAATAGTTTATTTTTTATTTTTTAAAAAAAATGTATAAAAAAAAGTAAAAAAGTAATATAACTTTTAAAAAATCACAAAAATTAGGATTTAACCAACTTGTCAAATTAGACTTTAATTATTAATGAAGTTTCCTTTTAAAACGAGCCGCCCCCGCCCCCGCCCCCGCCCCCGCCACCACCAAACTATAAAAGCAATCAATTTGTTTGGTTTTGATTTCCAAAAACACTTTTCAAAAAAATTTACTATTTTATTTTTCATATTTTTTTTGTTTTCAATGAATTTTTTTAATATTTTAAGTAATTTTTTTTTAAATTTTTAAGTACGCCTAACATAAATACACTTAAAAAGTAGAATATTAGTGAAAAATATTTTAAAAATTCACTAAATACCAAAAATATAAAAAAAAATAAAAATAAAATTCAGTACATTTTTTTTGGGAATTTTTTTTTTAAAATCCCTAATAATAGTAATTTAGAGGATAGAGGACACCAAAAAAAGGGATGATGCATGAAGTCCCTCAACTATAACGCGCGCATTTTTAATTCTTTCTTGAACCAAAATACCCTTCACAAATCAACTGAGAACACTCCACTGGATTCCAACGACTCAGTTCCATTCCAAACATCCAACCATCTTCACAAACAAGAGAATTAGGGTTTCACAATCATCTTTACTATTGATATTAGGGTTTCATTATCTTCTGCCAAAATCTTTTCCATTCCTTCCTCACAAATTTCTCTGACCCGTTTTCACTATCCATCGTCATCTTAGTTCATCTCCATCTCATTACATCTTCATCTCAAGGCATACCAGTTCATAATTAAGGTTTCATCCTCGCTCTAGCAAGTTTTCTACAATCCAACAAGTTTTTCTCTAGAAACACAGTTAATTGTATATTATATTAGCCTTCCATTAATTAGCGTTTCAATTTCGTAATAAAAAACTACATGAATTTGAAAAATGTTATTTCTTTCAGTTTTGAATTTATTCTTGAAGATGTCTGTGTGATTTTGTTTGTAAATTTCCCTGACATTTGAATTTCTCTAATATTTGCTTGATCTATGTTTCTTCTTTGAATTTTCTCTAACATGCTTATTCTCTCATTTGTTTTTGTTTATTCCCCCATTTTCTCTGGCATGGTTAATTTCATTCAAATTTCTCTGCTCGATAAATTTCTTTGCTCTATAAATTTCTTTGGTATTTTCATTTTCTCTAGAATGTGAAATTTTCTCAAGCATTTTCATTTTCTATGCTTGCTAAATTTATATTTCTTTTTTGAATTTTCTCTGGCTATATTTATATCTATATGTAATATTACTCTCTTGTCTGTGTCTAAGTTTTTTTGGTATTTATAATTCTCTCTGACCACATCACTTTTCTTCCTTGCGTGTCTCTGTCATGTTTAAATTTCTCTGGCATTTTAATGTTATAGAATTGAAATTTTCTCTAGCATTTTCATTTTCTGTGCTTGCTCGATTTACGTTTCTTTCTTGAATTTTCTCTGACTATATTTTACATCTATATGTAATTTTTAGCAATTTTTTAAAATTTATCTGTCATTTTTATGTTGCTTTGTTTATTTTCTCTGGGAATGGAAATTAGCTATGGCAACATGTATTCCATGCGAAAACACTTATTATTCTCTTATTTATTCTAAAATTTATAATTTTCTCTGGCCACATTATTTTTTTCCCTTGTTGATTTCTCTAGCATGTTTATGTTACTTTGTTGATTTTCTCTGGGAATGAAAATTTTCTGTGACTAGATGTATTCCACAAGAAAACAATTAGTACTCTGACATTTAGGGTTGGTTTGGGATGTCCTAAAAAAGTGCACTTTTTGACTTATTGGTGGGTTTGGGTTGGATTTGATGTAATGTGTTAGAGAGGTGATGTGATTTAAATAAGATGATGTGACTTAAATAAGATAGTGACTTTTTGGCTTATTTAGGTTATGCCAAACTAGCCCTTAGTTTTCAATGTATAATTTTCTCTAACATTTATAATTTTTTAGTTTTCTCCTTATGTGTAATTTTCTTTGACATGTTCAATTTTCTGTAGAATGTTTAATTTTCTCTGGGATTTAATGTTGACATCTTTATGTTTTCATTGTCTAAAAATGACGAAAAGCAAAAGCAGTAAAACACCAGAAATACCACGAAAGAAACAGAAATTCTTTGTGTCTTCTTATGATCTTAAATCAAAAAATAGCAAAAAAACACAAACTCTTTGCCAAAAAACACAAGTCCAAGGTGATGAAGCAACAAGCATCAAGATGAATATCCCAATTTCAAAACACTCAAGCTCATGGGGGGAAAACCCTATTAAACTTCAAAGAAAGAAAGCTCATTACAGCATTCAATGCCGATCCAACCTCTCATCTGTTGTCTCTTTTTTTCAAACACTTAAATTCAATTCAAACCAACTTGAAGAGCTTTAAAGGACTCCATTCTAATATTTGATCCAAGCTCTAACCACTGGAAGGATGGATCCAAGGAAGTCTAGGAAATTTGATGATAATGTAGTTGCAATAATCCAACGTTACAATGAAAAAACGAAAGCATTCGTAGTTAGTAAAAAGAACTTGACCTTATAACCAATGACATGACCTTGATTTTTGGTTTGCAAGGTGGTAAAGAAGCCATGTCATTAAGATACTCAAAAAAGCCAAACACTGCATTCATAAGGCGAAGATTCCCAAAGGGCACAAGGCTCACTAGTCCTGTTCTTAAGAATGCTTTGGTCAAAACAATGAAAGGCAAGCAACCAACTGACTTCAAAGATGTAACAATCATTGTTACTTTGTACTTGTGTCTCACCCTATTTTTTGCAACAAGTGGGAATTCAATAGAGTGGATTTTTATCAAGTACGTGGAACCTTTTGAATTAATGAAGCAATATAATTGGCCAGAAGCAATCACAGCAACATTGATCGATTCTATCACAGCATTGCACAAATCTCTAGAAAAAGTTACGGGGTATGTCATTGCATTACTGGTAAATAGAATTTCCATTCAAATTTACAGTTATGATACTTACAAATTTGTGTGTTTAGAAAAATTTAATTACTTCAATTTCCATCACAGTATTGGCTATGTGAACATACGAATATCATTAACTGGGAAGACAGTAACACAACTGAATTTTCAAAATGTACCAAGTGAAACTTGCAAAGCTTGACCAAACAGTTGCAGAAGACACCAGTCCACTCTCTTGCACCTCAACAAGTTAGATTTCTATCGCCACTGAAATCTTAGTGAAATTCTAAAATTTCTCTAACCACTGGTTTGTTTCCCTCCTTGTGCCTTGCTTGATTTGATCAATTTTCTCTGCGATGCAATATCTTTTATAAAATAACTTATATGCCTTGACTGATTGAGATCAATTTTCTCTAAAATTTCAATTTATGTTGCTTCTTTGATTACTGTAGACATTCTATTTTTGACCGACCTTAAGACTCAGACATCATCGATTGAGCGCTCGGTGATTACGCATTTTGTGCTCATTCTGAGGTTATGGAGTCTCGGCTAAGAGCCTTGCCTCCGGACTTCGGGACTCTGTTGTGCTTTGCCTTGGTTTGCGAACCAGGTTCTGTTTTCTCTTCCGAAAGGAAGGGAGAGGTCTCGTAGACCATCTCTCAGTGGCCGTAGGCTACTTTTTGTGGTTGTAGACCACTGTTCCCCTTTGGAGACCAGTTTCCGATTTTCGGAGCCGTCGACCGTGCGCTTCGGTTCGGGACAGCTTCACTATCTCTGTTCGCTCCGGTTTTTGACACACACCTTGTTTCCTCCCTCTAGAGGGACACTGTGGCCCGGGAGACCACCTTCATGGTCGCACGCAACTTTCGATGCTTAACAGTTAGTTTTCGGGGCACCCGGCTGCGCGTTTTGGCTCCCGAACCTTCGTTTTGCATCTGTCTTGGTTCATTTTTGGCGTGAAGCCTATTTTCATTGTTTGGGAGGTGGTACAAGGGTGAGAGACCACCTTTTCTTCTTGGAGATCACTTTTCTCCCCGCTTGTCGATTTTCTAGTTTTCTTGTCGAGAAGCTGATTTTCTTGGTTTTTAGGCCACATTTACTGGTCTTCTACCCCACCACTAGCTTGCATTCAATCGAGAGACCACCAAATGGGGCTACCACCACTAGCTTACATTCAATCGAGAGACCACCAAATGGGGCTACCGACCAATTTTTTTGAACCTTTTGAACTCTTGTTTTAGCTTCTTGAGGAAGCTTGAATCTTTTGAACCCTTGTTTTAGCTTCTTGAGGAAGCTTGAACCTTTTGAATCTTTGTTTTAGCTTCTTGAGGAAGCTTGAACCTCTTGAACCTTTTTTTATCTTTTCTAAGAAGTTTGAACCTTTTTTTAGCTTCTTGAAGAAGCTTGACCCTTTGCTCTTAGCTTCTTAGAGAAGCTTGACCTTTTGTTGAGCTTCTTGAGGAAGCTTGACCCATTTGGTCTAGCTTCCTCAAGAAGCTTGACCTTTTTGGTTTAGCTTCCTTGAGAAGCTTGGCCCCTTTGCTCCAAGCTTCTAAGGGAAGCCTTCGACCTCTTCTTCTATAAGAGAGACCCTCTTCTCCACTTGCAAGGGTTGAGAAATTTTGGCTAAGGCATATATATACACCTCTCTCTATCTCTCTACATCCAAGCTCCAAAGCTCCATTGTTCTTGCACCATTGCACTACACCTCCTATCCTCACCATCATCCTAAGCACCTTGGAGCTAGTTTTCAGAGGTTGAAGGCTTACTATTTTGGTCCAAAAGCTACTGGCTCTTTTGACTATAAGGGTAACTCTCATTTTGCTCCTGTCTAGCATTGTTTTGCTTCATATCTTAGCCTAGTTTGCAAGCATATTTGGGCTTTGTCATAAACTAAAAAAAGTCTTTTTTTTTAAGCTTCTTAACATGTTTGTTTAAGACCTCTTTTCTGTTGGGGGTCATCTACCCCCTTGCATGCTTCATTTCTCTTTGTTTTGAGTCATGCATTAGGGCCTTTGTGTTGAACTTATGTTGGCCCTTTTGACCATTGAAATCTAGTGGATTTTTAGTGGTTATTATGTGTTTTTGAGCATCAAAATCAGAGAGGGGTGACCCTCTCACCCCTTGTCTTGTTTTCTAGCATTATTGGCCTTACAAAGGAGCCCATATTTGCACACTTCTTGAGCATGTTTCAGGCCATTATTTGTGAGTTTTATGACCTGCATGAACTCTGTCCAGAGTTTTTTTTGCCATGTTAGGTGTCTATCTTGCATGTGTAGAGTAATCCTCTTCATGGCCTTTCAAAGGAGCCTTTATTTGCATGCTTCCTAGCCTCATTTCAGACCCTTTTTAGTGAGTTTTAGGGCCCTCATAACCTTTGTCCATAGGTGATTTTGCCATTTTGTATGTCCATTATACATGTGTAGAATAACCCTCTTATTGGCCTTTCAAAGGGACATATCATTCTTGCATGCATTGACTGAGTTTCAATGGGTTTTTGGTCATATTTTGGCATGGCATACTTCTTTTTTTGGTTGGTTTGGTGACCTCTCACATGCTTCATATAGTTGTAGTGCAAATCATGCTTTACTAGCTTGTTTTGCATGATATTTTGGCCGCCTTTCCTAGCATATTTTGGCCATGCCTTAAACTGATTTTGTGCATATTTTGGACTGCCTTAGCTCTGTTTTAGGTCTCATGGTCGAATGATGTTTGTTTTGCATGCTTGTAGTTCAATGTCTATGCTTAGTTTTGAGTTTCGAGGTCTATTACATGCATATACTGAGGTGTTTTCATGTTTTGAGGCCATTGCATATCATATTTCAGAGCTTACATGTATACCATATTCCCATGATTTTTACTCTTTAAATGCGTTTGAGAGTTGGGCTTGTATGTCTTGCTTTCGGACCATTGAATGAGCGTCATTTCTTTGCATATTGAGCCATCATTTTAGGCCATTTTCTCACTGTCTTGGACCTACCTAGGGTCTTTTTGGGGCTGGCCTTACCATTTGTGCATCACTTTGTGTACCTCTAGTGTAATCTGCTTCACTAGTTTCAGTAATTGTGCCATCTAGCATGCATTGTGTGAAGTGTTTGCATGATTCAGGACCATTGCATATCATGTTTTAGAGCTGGAGAATGTGTGTTTTCATGCCATATTTCATCCTTTGCCATGCTTAGTTAGAGTTGCATGTTGTGCCTCAAGATCGGTCCTTTGTATTCGCACATGTTTGCATATATTTCGGTTGTCTCATTTTCATGTATGGCCACTGATTTGAGTGGGGCTGAGGTCCACTCACTTTATTTTAAGTCCATATTGCATTGCGTATGCCGTATAGTTGGTGTGCATTGAGTATGCCATTTTTAGTTCATAGCATTGCGTATGTTAGTTGCATGTTTGCATATCATTCCTCACATGCCAGCATGATTAGGTTGCATTGCATTTAGGGTTGCACGTTAGTCATAAGCCCCGTTTGTTTTGGGTGAAAGAGAGGGTATTGGGATTGCTAATACCAAGGTATTAGTAATAGCCTTGTTTGTTTTGAGAGAAGGCCTTGGGACTATTAGTCCCTTGGTATTACTAATACCCTTGGAGAGGGGATTGGTAAGGAGGAGGTAGAGATGGTATTAGAAAAATAGTGAGGGGATTAGAATTTTTTATATTTTTTTTATATTAGAAATTTTTTTTAAAATATAATTTTTAATTTTTTATATTTTTTTATTTGTTTTATTATTTTATATAAAAATAATTTAATAATTCCTCATTACTAATCCCCTCACTATCAATTCCCTCACTACAAATCCCCTCACTATCAATCCCCTCACTAACAATCCCCTCACTATTAATCCCCTCACTATCAATCCCCTCCATTCTATCTCCCAAAACAAACGGGGCCATATTGTGTATGCCATCTCATTGCATTGTGTTTGGAGTAGGGTTAGTCCAAACACAGGAAACGAGGGACATTTCGTACTCAAAGTGACGAAACGTGTCTCAATTCCCGGTCGCCGACACTCTAGATTACCCATGATGGAGTTTAGGCCTTGTTATGTTTATATGTGCATTCATTTCACATTGAGTCGTGCAATTCGACTCCTCGGCCATCATGCATCAAGATGCGTGATTGGTGGCACGAGGATCGAGGTCTATACTCCCTAGAGCTTGTGCAATGACATGGAGAGTGGTCATGTATACATATGTGAAAATACTTTGCCATGCCCCTTTCTTGCTCTCTGTTGCAGCAAACCGGAAACCGACAGCAAAAACTGGTCAACAACCTTCTAGAGCTTTGTACAATATTCCGGGATCAATTGCAAACAGAGACAAATCGGGGCATCGCAAGGAATTTCCCGACAAAGGGACCCGAGCACGCATGCATCTGTCATCATTCGGAACAAGAGCTGAGGCAGTCCATTTTATAGCTTGCATGCTAGTTTATTCGCTTTCCTAGTTAATTTGTTAATTAATTAGGGTTTTGTAATATTTAATTAGCTAGAATAGTTAATTATTTATTCGGACCCTCCAAGGAGGGCAATCTTGTAATAAGTATGCGTGCGTGTGATGTATGTCTTCCAACTCCACGTCTTTCTCCCTTTTATTTACCAGCTTATGATGGTTAGTTTTAGGGCACGTTTCAATTAGCATACTTATGCTCGCATGTTTGCATCCATTCATTTGTCTTGCATGCACCGGGCTCAGCGCATCATACTAATTGCATTGTATTTCAATTCCGAGTTGAATACATGTTATCTGTTGCATTTCATATGCCATGTTTAGAATAGTCGAGCCTATTGTAGTTGCATTTTTGCATGTGTTGTATTAGGCATTCTTAGCATAGTTAGGATTCATGCATGATTTCTAATTAGCTTCTTTCTTTGGCTTGGAGTACTCGATAAGTATTTATGCTTTAGCATCCTTGCATACGTGTGAGTGACTGCCATGATAGCATGCTTACCATGAGGCTATGTGCTTATGTGATATAACTGCCTGAATGCCTGTGGGTAGAGGTTGGATTATTTGGATTGGAACAATTCATCGACTGCGAGTTTTAAGTCCACTTGAGAGTAGAAAAATCATGTTTTCTAAGCCCACCTGAGGGTGGCAAATCCACATTTTAGCCTACTTACGAGTAGCAAACCGCTTTCAAAAACAAACATGAGATGTTTTGTTCCAATTCAGGTGATCCGGTCTACATTTGTATGTTGTGTGCATCACGTAGTAAATCTAAGCTAATAACCAGAATAAGAGCACATAATGTTTTCAAAACTCGATATCATGGTTAGTAGAGGCCGATCTTTGATCGGGCGAGCAGGGGTGCTCACGAAGTGACCTTCCCCAATCGTACCCAAGTTCTCGAGTCGAGGCAACTTTGGTGACGACGGACACGTGGCCTTCAGCAACGAGTCAGAGTTTCCTAAATTCCCCCAAAACAAAATATTTGGGTGGCGACTCTGTATCTGGCAAAACAGTCCATGTTTGGCACTTCTTTCAAAAAAAGCTGTTTTCAAAAACGATTTGCCGGATTTGGACTCTTTGATGATTCATCGGTCTTGCATTGCACTCTACAAGATTAGATACAGGACCGTGACATTGAGTCCTGAACTGTAGTGAGCCCAAATGAACAAAACGGGATTCCCTCCTGGGATGTTCGGGGACGTCTACAATTACCACTGGTTTATTTTTGTCCTTGTAATGAATTCTCTCTAGAATCCAAATTTCTTTGACCACAATTATAGTAACATTAACTTATATGCCTTGATTGATTTTCTCTGATACCTAAATTATTTTGCTTGTTTCATAATTTTCTCTCACTCATAAAATTATTTCTCCTTGTGTGTAATTTTATCTAGCCCATAACTTATGTGCCTTGACTGATTGAAATCAATTTTCTCCGAAATTTGAATTTAGGTTGCTTCTTTGATTAACACTGTTTATTCCTGCCCTTGTAATGAATTTTTTCTAAAATCCAAAATTTTCTAACCACAATTATAGTAACATTAACTTATATGCCCTAATTGATTTTCTCTGATATCTAATTATGTTGCTTATTTCATAATTTTCTCTGACCCATGAAATTATGTCTCCTTGTGTGTAATTTTTTCTGGCCCATACAATTTTCTCTGAAGTTTGTTTCCCATTAGATGAATTTTATCTGGCTTATTTGAATTTTTCTCTTAGTGAATTTTAAATATTTTTCTAATAAAAAACCCTCCTCTTATAGATAGTTAACAAGGAACCAGTTAAAAACACATCAAAGGAGTTTTATGTTGGTAAAAAGAAGAAGAAAGAATCAAAAAAGGCATTGGCTAAATTCAAGGAGACATTAGAAGAGTCATCTAAAGAAGAAGGAGGGAATGAAGAAGGAGAAGGCAGTACAGAAGAACAAGAAGTAAGAAATGGAGAAGAAGATCAAGCAAACAGTACATAAAAGAAAGCTAGAGAAGAAAATGAAGAAATAGAAGACAAAGAAAAAAATGAATAGAAAGAAGAAGAAGACAATAAAGAAGAAGATGAAGGCATTGAATCGAAAGAGGAAGAATAAAACAATAAGGAAAGAAATGAAGAAGAACATAATGAGCTGATGGACCAACATCATGATAGCATTTGTGGCTCAACAATGCATCAGCCTCAAGAATATGAGGAATCAAAGGATGCTCAAATTGCTAATCTACATCAAAGACTAAAGACACTTTTTAAATCCAAAATAGAAGAAGAAAAAAATTGAAATGAATTACTTCAAGAAAAGGACATTGCAATAAGAACCTTGACATCAAATAACTCGAAACTCCAAGAAAGAGACAGCACAAACCAAATGAAACTAAGGATGTTGGAGATTCAAAAAGAAGATTATAAAAAAACAATTCAACAGTTGAGATGTTCAATTTCAAAGCTTGAAACTGAAAATACTAGATTGCATGAAAAATTCAAAAACTATCCGTCCAACTAGCAACACAACCTTACCAAACACCAACACAAGTTCAACTCCAAGGTCAGTAAAAATCTTGAACCACATAACTCAGAGAAATTACTATTTATTACAACTTTCTCTGTCAATGGTAATTTTCTCTGGAAGTTAAATTTCTTTGACCACATTAGTTTGGCCAGTTTGATTTCTGCTGCTTATTTGATTTTCTCTGTCTATTTGATTTCATATGTGTGTAATTTTCTCTAGATTTTGTAACTTCTTTGACCACGTTGATTTTTGGGGCTTGTTTGATTTTCACTGTGTATAGTTGGAATAAAAGTGGAACAACAACCAATCACCCAACAAGAAAAACTAGTACACAAACAACAACCAAAACAAAGACAAAATTCTATGTTAATGAAAAAAATTGAATCAAATAAATTTACATATTGAAATATGATCTGTTACTTCAGAGAAATTTAACTCTTACTGATATTTTCACTGTCTATAGTGAAAAAAGATCCTACATCAATGATTAAGAATTTAAAAGCAAAAGAAAGGAAAGAAAAGCAAGATCCAGACTTTCAATATCGCAAAGTTGTAAAGATCACTAGAGATTCAAAGCAAGTTGCAAAGCCAATAGAGCAAACCACCAAAGACAAAGAAGTACTTGATGCCGATGACTATGTCTTGCCTCAACCAACAAGCATAAAAAAATCTTGGATTTTTCCACAAAGTCTACCAGTTGCAAAATTGGTAAAAGAACATGTTAAAGATATCGGAAACCTAATAAAGGAAAAAGAAATTGCCAACAATGTAAGTCTTTTATCAAATTTCTCTGCAATGTTTCATTAGCCTTTATAAACTAATGTTACAATTATATATGATATTTTTCAGGTCATAAATGGTTATGGAGAGATCCTATTTTTTTTACTAAAGGAGAAAATGACAAAAAGTAACTTCATTTTTTTTCACTTGCATGAACTTGGTATGTCACTACTCTTTTATTTGATTTTCTCTGGAATTTATTTACTACTTCCTCTTGTTAAGATACTTCTTGAAGCCAATTGTGTCACTTGTCTAATTTTCTCTAGCTAATTGTGTGCATATAAAATTTCCCTGAGTGTATATTTCTAAAATTTTTGTCATTTCAACTTTCTCATAACCATTTTTTGATTTTCTCTAACTGCAGAACTTCATCAAGATGACAGAAAATCAAACTTTCCGAGTCTCATTATTTGACAGGCATCTTGAAATCGCATGGAGGAACTATAGGTTCCTTTATTACCCAATAAATACATGGGGCAATGAGAAGTCAACAGATGGAAATCACTGAACCTTGCTTGTCTTGGACAAACAAGACAATTTATGGACGTACTACAACTCATTAAGGCCAATGAGGGATAATGCACAAAACAAATATCTCAAAGATGCAAAACAATTGGTAACGAGTGCAAATTTCTCTGATCCATGATAATATTTATGTGATGATAATTTTCATATAATCTCATTAATTTGTGTGTAAATTTCTCTATTACTTATTTATTTATTTATTTTTGCAGCAAGATTATGTGAAGAATTTTTTGAAAGCTTGCCTTGAAAAAGAGGCACAATTACAATCCTCTTTCAAATTGATAGACTTACAAAACACAAATTATGACTTTCAATATGTCATTAATGCTCCACAACAAGATAGTGATTCGTAAGTTTCATACAACATCTATAAATAAGATAATCTAATTTGAACGTTTCTTAGCACTAACTATACCTATAATTTGTATACAGTGTGGATTGTGGCCTCTTTGTATACTATATAATGAGACAATATATCAACCATGAATCTATCAACTCAACATTGTCGACACAAGACGTAAGGTTGATGATGGCAGAAATTATAGAGAGATTTGTGACCGAAGTTGGCCGATCATGGACAAAATTAATTCAAATACCACCAGAAGAAGAACCAAAAGTATAATAGTGGAAGCACACTAGTGAAAGGAAGACAATGCACATAATGTAATTAGAGATAACTCTTCAATTTTTTTTTCTTCATACATTGAAAGAATAATGATGTTTGACATATATGTATATATCTTTTTTTGACTAATGTAAATTTCATTGCTATCAATGGTTAAATATATATAAATATATATATATATATTTATAATGCATGCTAAGTGGTGATTGTCAACACAATCCACATAAAGAAAATTATTTGAAGAAATTTCTCTGGGATGAAGTTACCAGAATTTCACAGAGAAATTTAACTCGTATCGTGTCAAGAGAGTGCCTATATGATCATGAAATTTGTAATGCACTGTGTTGGTAAAAAACAATCATCAAATTCAAAAAATACAATGCACACAATAAATTTCTCTGCTATTTACAAATTTCTCTAGATGAATTTGACCTAACAAAACACAATGCACATGGTAAATTTCTCTGCTATTGGCAAATTTCTCTACATGAATATGACTGGTATTATAAACACACTGCATATAGTATGTTTCAACAAACACAATGTACATAGTAAATTTCTCTGCTATTGACAAATTTCTTTGCATGAGTATGACTCGTATTATAAACACACTGTAGCTTGGCTTTTTCGTGCCCCATTTCGGAAGTTTGAAAGAAGCCCTACAGTTCAGACTCCTGTGGTTGAGAATCTAATCTCACAAGTGCAATATGAAATTGAAAAACACCAAACAGTCTAAATCCGGCAAATTGTTTGAAAAATTGATTTTGAATCAAATTGACAAAATTGGACTGTTTTGCCAGATACAGAGTCGCTACCTAAATATTTTATTTTGGAGAAATTTAGGAAACCCATGACTCGTGCCAAAGGCCACGTGTCCGTCATCACCAAGATTGTCTCGGCTTGGGAACTTAGATATGAGAGGGAAAGGTCATGAATTGAGCACCTCTGCTCGCCCGATCAAAGATCGGCCTCTATTAATCATGATATGATTTTTATCAACATTATATGCTCTTATTTCGGTTTATTAGGCTAGCATTACTATGTAATGTGCACAAGCAAATATAGACTAGTTTGCTCAAATTGGAACAATTCAATTTCATGTTTGTTTTTTGAAAAGGGTTTGAATTTGCCACCTCAAGTGGGGTTAAAGTTTGCGAATTTGCCACTTAACAAAGTGGGCTTAAACGTACATTCATTGAATTATTCCAATTCAAGCAACAAGCCTTCATCCATAGGGACTCAAGCAGTTCAATAAGTAAGCATTTAGCCTCATGGCAAGTTTGCTAATTATGACAATTACTCACACTCATGCAAGTATGCTAAAGCCCTAAAAACTCATCTAGTACTCCAAGCCCAAATAAAACAAAAGAGTTAGAAAAATGCATGATTCCTAACTTATGCAATATGACTAATGCAACACATGCAATATGCAACTAAAATAGGCTCGGCTAATAATATGGCATATAAATCAATTTGATAACATGTAGTCTAAACACGTATTCAAAGAATATATTTAAACAACAATGCAGTTAGAATAATGCGTCGAGCACCGGTGCATGTAATATAGAATGAACGGATACAAGCATAAGGTATGCTAATTGAAACGTGATGCTCCTAATTTAACCATCAAAAGCAGATAAAATAAAAGGGAGAAAGACATGGGGTTGGAAGACATGCACATTGTTACATTATGCTCTCATGAAGGAGAGTCCGAATGAATTAAGCTAGTTAACTAACTAAGCTAAGCTAATTATTATAAAACTTGAATAATTAACTATCTAAGCTAAGAATTTAACTAGGCTAAGTTAATTAAATATTACAACATAAGCTAATTAGCTACAACTAATTAAGCTAATCAAATATTACAACACAAACTAATTAGCTACAACCAGTTGATTACAACAAATAAATAATCAATCGCTAATTAAACTACTAGTCCTGGGAAGCGAGGGAGGCCTATGCATGCTCGATTTTCACCTGAAGAACATCCATTGTTTGCCTTCGAAAGCCTCTGTTTGCACAACCCTTGCACTGTTTTCCTTTTCCAAATCAACTCTGTCATGCTTCACAAGCACACTGCTCAAAATTTACTGGTAGCTGACAGGCTAGAAGTGGTGGTCGACCAGCCACCATTGAGGGGTTACCGTCCAACAATGATTATAGCGATCCCGGGTTTACCCCTTATTGTGCAGTGATCCGGACATGTGTCCGTGGATGTTAATAGTTGAGTATTGTCTTGTTTACATCCTTTTCTACATTGTATTTGAGTTATAGGATGTGTTGGGCAGGTTTGTTTCAGGTTGGTTGTGTTTGGGAGCCAAGGGTTGCTGCCCAGAATTTTTGTCCTTCGCTCGAGCGAGGAGTTGGTCGCCGGCGAGCATTGAGTTTGTGTTTGGTGGGTCGGCCCAGAGTGGCTTCGCTCGAGCGAGCGATTGCGTCTGGTACTGGACCTGAACACCATGATTTCTGGCTCGAGCGAGCTTTTCTTCGCTCGAGCGATCTGGTTCGGTCTTCGCTCGGCGGCGGTTTGTCGCTTCGGCGTCGTCTAGTTGCGAACTGAAGGGTCGAGTTCTGACTCGAGCGAGCCTGGGTTGTTGGCTCGGCGAGACCTTCTTGGCTCGAGCTAGGGTTTTCAGGTCTGCAGTCGCTCGGCGACCAAGTCTTCGCTTCGGCGAGCCTATTTATATCGATTCGCGGCGATCTAAACTTCACTTTTTCAAAAGTTTTATATCTTTAAACCCTAAATCTGAGAGCCTCTCTCTCTAGACTTGCCTTCTCTCTAAGAAATCATCTCCCTAGAGTGTGAATCTACCCTAAGTGCTTTGTTAAAAAGATAGAGGGTGACTTGGGCTTCGATCTAATCTGAAAATATTTGGCTTTGGAGCAAGTTGGGTGTTGGGTCTTCATCTCCTTTTGAGCTCAAACTTTGAGGTAGGGATATCCTACTCCTCTTTATGGATTTTGTCTTTAAATTTTAGCATTTTGATGTGTTGGAAGTTGTAGTGTAATTTTGAGAAACTTTGGGCCTTTGTGTAATTTTACAAAAATTGGGGTTTTTATTTATAATGAACCTAGAGGCATGTTTAGTGTAGGAACATGGGATTAATGTTGAAACATTGATGAAAATGGAACCTTAAGGGTTGTAATGTCAATTATGGAAAAATGCCCTAATTACATTGATTAATTAATTGATATGATTAATTATGAGAAATGAGGAATTGAAGTGGAAATGTTGAGATTGAAAGTGTATGGGGTTAAAGGGTGCAGTTGAATTACTTGTCACTCACCAAATTGAAATGTTGATTTAATATCCATTTTGTGCATTTATTTTCTGTTTAGAAATATCTGCTTTGGGCTATCGGTGGAGGATAGTCTTGATTGTTGTAGACAATGCATGACGATTAGGCAAACTAAAACCAATCATTGAAATGTGTCATTGAGTATGACAGTTGAAGAATACATTAACTTTATGTATTGATTTGTGATGTGTATAATTATTGTTTATATGCATTGTGTTGTGTTGGAGAAGATAGGGGACGTACTCCACGGTTTAGGGGAACATAGGGGATGTACCTCTAAACCGGATGTTGTTTGGGAGAAGATAGGGGATGGACTCCGTAGATAGAGCTCATATGCTTATCTAGAAGTGTGTTGGCAGAGCTCATATGCTTGTCTTGGGAATGTGATATAGCTAATATGCTTATCTGTGGAAGTAATGAAATTGAAAGTGGTTAATATGAGTTATTGTCTCAAATGAGTTGTTTGGCCAGGTTCTGAGCCATGAATTATAAATTGAGAATTTAATGAAAATGGAGAGTGAATTGAACATAGACTTGAAAGTCTTGGAATTGTAATGTGTTATGAAAGAGTGTAAAAGTGTTGACCATCTATCAACTGTTAATCTTTTAGTCATTATTCATAACTGGTTTAGTATATTTCTACTGGGCTGTGGCTCACCCTTTATGGGAACATCATTTTCAGGTACAGGTAGCATGCCACCTCCAAGGACATAGCTTGGGAGGCTTGAGACTGACAGACTTTTTGGTTGTCTATTTTCTTTGATGTATTACATGTAAATTCAAGCCAAGGGCTTAAGGTGTAATTGAGCTAGTGCTCTCTTTTTGTAACCAAGTGTTAACTTGGAAAGCTGTAAGCCCTTAGGGCATTTGCTTTTGTTGTTAACATGTAATACTTTTGTAATGAAACTGTGTTAAATAGAAGGAGGCGGAACTTTTATATCTCAATGCTTGTCCTTATTGTTGGGTTTAATGTTATTATTTTGAGGGCGTTACAGTGATACCCTGCCGGCCAATAATAGTGGTTGGCCGGCCACTGATGACATACCTTTTTTTTTTTCTACAACAAACAGCAAACAAGGCAAATAGAGGGCATTCTCACAGGTTGTATGTACTGTGTATCCCTCATTATCATCAAAACATCTCAAATGAGTGATACACTCGGTCCTTAAAACATCAATCAAGCAATTTCATTGTGTGATGGCTAAGGAACCAAAATGTACAAGTTAATAATATACAAATAAGACCAAAAAGACAATCACCCTATCATGCATGATCAAGGGCAATGGAGACTTAGAAAACCTGGCACATTTCATCACTTTGAGTATGAAATGTCCCAATTTTTCTTGTGTTCAATTAACGTCCAATTGAACACACCAAAACACAACCAATTTCTTATCTTACACAATTTTAGTTTCAACTTGTTTACCCATTTTAACTTACCAACCCATTCTTTAACCACTTAAGTCCATTGGTGAGAAGTCTTCTAAAGGGAAGGAAGTGTCAAACAGGGGGTAGTTTAAGGCAAGAGAGAGATGTCATGCCGTTGGTAATGAACCCCCAAAAGAGGATTAAACCATTAAGCAATGAATCTCAACTCAAGCTTAAACTATCCTAAGGTTGAAACAACTCTCAAACCAAATAAAAAAAGTCAAGAAATGAGGGAGGTTGCAGAGATTATTAGTGATAAAATTAAGCATGAAAAGCATTAAAAACATGCTATCAACTCAAACAAGTAGTGCTTAAAGGCCTAAAACACTAAGCTTGTGAGAACTATTACACTACAACTATGCAATACAAGACTCAAATGCACTAACTTACCCAAAACAGAGTTAAAACAGTCCAACATAGAGCCTAAAGTATGCTGGAATCAAGCTACAAATGGCTAGAAAAATAAGCTAACACATAGAGCTAACTAGGTTAGCAAATAAGACACAAGGAGGGGAGGCTAATCGTTTCAATTTTGGACTTTAAACATGATTTTTCCCACTAACAATACTCTGAAATTCAGTGTTCAAAAGCCCAAAAAGAGATGGTTTGAAAGTGGGAACAAAGGTAGAAAAACCTTACAAGCAAGAAATAAAGAAAGGTGTGATACCCCCCTAACCTTAAATGACTTAAAACACCAATTTCAGCCCACAAAAACAAAGTTTTTTATTGCCCAAAAATAGTCCAAAAAAGTAGGAATAGATAGAAAAACAAGTATGCAAAACAAGTTTAAAAGACAAGTATTATACCTCTTGTAGCAAAGATCAATTCTAGGCACTAATGCAAGCCAAAACTACCTTCAAAAGCTCCAAGAAGGCTTCAAGGAACCTTAACTCAAAGATGATCAGCTTTGGTTAACGAGGTGTAGGCAAAAGTATAGTGTATCTAAGCTATTGTGCACAAATTTACAAGAGAAATGTAGAGAGAGAGAGAGAGAGAGAGATTTTTGTTCTAAAATTTCTAACCCCCTAAAATAAAGGAGGAGACCCCATATATATTGAAAAACATGCATTTGGCTGAGAGAAATCCCTTCATACACGTGTATGGAGATGAAGCCCATTATGCCAACAGTTGGAATAGTTGTCAACAAAATATCTACAAAAAGGGCACTGGTGGCTGGCAGGCCACTTAGATGGCCAGCAGTCTCATTTGGTGGCCGGCAGCCACCAAGGGTTGCAGGTTTGAAGGTTTTGGTCTAAAACAGGGCACAGAATGGATGGGGTTTGAAGGCTCGAAGATAGGGCATTCCACTGAGGACTTCGGGCACTAAAACGAGCACAAATAGTCATAATCATTGAGTGCACAAGCGATGATGTCCAAGTTTTGAGGATGGTAAAAAATGAGATATTTACACACAGTGCCTATAGTATGTTTCAACAAACACAATGCACATAGTAAATTTCTTTGCTATTGGCAAATTTTCTCTAGATGAATTTCACTGGTATTATAAACACACTGTCTACAGTATGTTTCAACAAACACAATGCATACAATAAATTTCTCTACTATTTGCAAATTTTTCTGGATGAATTTAACCTTACAAAACATAATAGTGGAAAATTTTTCTGGATGAATATGACTGGTATTATAAACACATTGCCTATAGTATGTTTCAACAAATATAATGCACACAATAAATTTCTCTGCTATTTGCAAATTTCTCTGGATGGATTTGACCTCACAAAACACAATGCACAGAGTAATTTTCTCTGCTAGCGGCAAATTTCTATGGATGAATATGACTGGTATTATAAACATACTACCTATAGTATGTTTCAACAAATACAATGCGCATAGTAAATTTTTTTGCTATTGGCAAATTTTTCTGGATGAATTTGACTGGTATTATAAAGGCACTCCCATAGTATGTTTCTAAAAACGCAATACAAAAAGTAATTTTCTTTGCTATTAGAAAATTTCGTTGGATAAATTTGATTGGTATTATATACACACTGTCTAAAAAGTACATTTTAAAAAATAAAAATATATAGTAATTTTCTTTGTTACTGGCAAATTTCTCTGGATTAATTTGACTGGTATTATAAACACACTGCCCAAAGTATGTTTCAAAAACACAAGTGCATTGATCCAGAAATTATAGAAAAAAATTCAAAGAAAATACTAAACACAGCGCACAACATACACGTTATTTTTGTAATAAGATCCTCTAACATCCTCAAATGTATTATTCTCAACTATTTAATAAAGGTTCTTTCCATGTCCTCTTATTATGGTGACCAATATTCTTACATTGACTACACTTCATCACCCTTCTAAACTCTTCAGTAGAAGCAATTTTGTTCTTCTTTGGCCTCCTAACTAGTCTTTTACTAAATGGAGGTAAAATCATAGTATCATCAATGCTACACATAAGTTTTTCAATAGTTGAAACTGGGCCAATCGAAAACGAGTATGCTTAACGATACATATCAGCATGAAAAAATGGTTCAACAAATGAATTCAAATTCTTTCCACTCCTAAAAATTGCAGCAACGGCATGTTGACATGGATGCCCATTTATTTTCCATTTTTGACATGAACAAGTTTTCAACCCAAGATCAACCATAACCGAAGGAAAACAATGCACTTCAAACACATTATTAGATGATAAACTCATATTCCATGTCCTTCCATCTATAAAAGCTTTCTCTAACATACTATCCATACGAGGATATAGAACTTTATTCTATTTACTAGAAAACAGCCTCCTATCAGACCTCATATTCATGATTTGCAAGCGTGTCATGTCCACCAAATTCGTCATTGGCAAGTGTCAAGCTTCTTGTACTATGAATTGAATGACTCAGCAATATTTAAATACATTTCACCATAACGTTTCCCTTCAAAATATGCATCACTTCAATTTTCATATGGTAAACTTCTCAAGAAAACATTCACAATGTCTCCTCCTTCACTTTTTAATTCATTTAACTTGAAATGGAATGATGTCTTTGTTGGTGCATATGCACATTCTGAAAACTTGGACACAATCGTCTCCCTAACCAAATTTGTGTTTCCACATGATAACTTATCCCTCAAATTTCTCTTTAGATGTTCAAGACAAAATCCATGATAGCAATTAGGGAAAAACTTGGCAATTCCTTCTACAATACCACAATGTCGATTTGATATGAAACTTATCACCCTCTCCGATCCCAATACTTCACATAAATGTTCAATGAATCAACACCAATTGTCTTTATTCTCAGCATCAACAACGGCAAAAGTTATAGGAAAAAACCCTACAACACAAATAGGAAGAAACATATGAGATATACACATGTAGAGAAAATTAGAACAATAAACAACCAGAGAAATTTGACACTGCCAACATCCGAAGAAACTTCACACAGTGGCCAAATCCAGAGAAAATTCATACAATGGCAACCTCCAGAGAAAATTCACTTAGTGACCAATTTTAGAGAAAATTCACACAATGGCAACCTCCAGAGAAAATTCACATAGTGACCAACTTCAAAGAAAATTCATACACTGGCAACATTCAGAGAAAATTCACTTAGTGACCAACTCTAGAGAAAATTCACATATTGGCAACATCCAGAGAAAATTCACTCAGTGACCAACTACGGAGAAAATTCATACAATAACAATATCCAGAGAAAATTCACTTAGTGACCAACTACAGATAAAATTCACACAATGACAATATCCAAAGAAAATTCACACATTGACCAAAATCCAAAGAAATTCACACAGTGGCCAAAACCAGAGAAAATTCACATAGTGGCCAAAACCAGAAAAAATTCAAAGTGTCAGAGAAAAATCACAAAAAATAACCACAAAAATAGAAAATTCACTCAATTCCCACATGTATAGAAAATTCACATACTTAGATAAAATTAGATATATTTACAATTACCTTCATTCCCATCTTTTCCCGTTGTAGCAAGTATAACTCCTTTGTATCGTCCTTTAAAAAATGTTCTATC
Organism: Camellia lanceoleosa; assembly: GCA_025200525.1. Taxonomy (NCBI): domain Eukaryota; kingdom Viridiplantae; phylum Streptophyta; class Magnoliopsida; order Ericales; family Theaceae; genus Camellia; species Camellia lanceoleosa. The sequence continues at coordinate 116,316,749 of CM045766.1, read as the reverse complement.
AAGAAACAGCAATGACCGACAAAATTTGAAACCAGCGATGCATGCATGAAAAGCCACAAACACTTTTTTGAAACGATTGTTATCTTCAAAATCTAACTCAAAACAATTACATGGATTGTTCTTTAATGCCTTATCAAAATACCACCGTCATTGATAGACTAACAAACAAGAATCCCTATATGTACTACATTTTGCTTTTTTAGCTCCCAACCAACCACAGTTATAACTGATTGAGCCCCCATACTTGTCTTTCATTTCTTTGACAACATCCACTGAACGAATTAAAGGTTTTGCACTTACCTCTTCAAGTATCAGCCCAGAAACTAAGCTGGAAGTCGTCCTAGCATGTTTACTAGTACAAACCGCCACACCACACGTATGTTCATTGTTCAAAGTTCTTATGTAAAACAACCCATTTGTTTTTTCAACTGAAGCATGTACACGCCACATATATCCCCCTGATTCCTTATATGCACATTTTGTCGTAACCCTCAGCTTATCATTTTTAACATTAGGGGTGGGCGCGGGTCGGTCCAGATTGGCGGATTGGAGAAAATCAATCCACCTTCGTCTGCCAATCCAGCGGATGTAGATTGAGCGGATTGGCGGTTTGGCAGATTGATGCAAATCAGTTTGACGGTTTTAAATTTTATAAATTTTCAACATAATTCAACTTGTGTACTTCCTCAAAAAAAAGAAAAAGAAAAAGAAAGTATTACAATCAATGACTTAAAAAAGTATTACAATCATTGTATGCCTCATCCAAAGAAAGAAAGTTTGAAACTTTAGAATATTATAATCACTGCATGCCTTATCCACATATCGCAATCACAGCATGATTCATCCACATAAAGTATTACAATTTGTAGTTCTTAAAATATAATAACAATTCAAACCACCAAAACCATGAACATGGCAATAGTAGAGATTGTATGTCTCTGTATTGTTACATCTATATATGTTTTTGAAAATAAAAACCAACCAACGTATATTATATTTTCTATTTATTATTTTTAGAGTTATATTTAAAAACCAAAAAATATAGATAAATAATACATTTATTTTTTTCATTCAAAAAATATATTCAAGTTGAAAACTTTTTTTCAACAGAATATTTAAATTCTTTTTCAATTGAAAATACAAACAAAATATTTAAACAAATTGAAAACACAAAGTCTTATAAATTACTAGGGATGCTTGCGGTTTGGCGATTCGGTTGCGGGCAAAGGAATCTCAAATCCGCCATCCATCCGCCAAATTGGCGGATTGGAGAAAATCAATCTGCAACCATCCACTCGTCATCACGCATCCGTCCAAAATGCGACGGATCGGTTCGGTTCGGTCAGTTTTGGCGGATCGATATATCCGCTGCTCACCCCTATTTAACATACATAAACTGAAAACCAACTTCAATAGCATACTTGTATAAAACAGTATTGTAACAACCCCGACCCATGATTAACGTTAATTCATGCTTAATTACGCCTAATAAGAAATTAAAGTGAAATTTTGCATCATACATTGTCTTATTTGTGTTTATATCTGTTTAACGTAGAAAAATCTATTCATGTTTCCGTTTTGATTTGTGAATTGAAGGCCTTATTGGCATCCGATTCAGAAATTGGCTTGATTTATGTGTTAATTAGAATTTTTAGAATTTTATAATAGGTTTAATTAAAATTCGATTCGGAACAAAATAATTAAAATAATTAATGCTCAATTAAGCTCAAATTAATGAATTTATTAATCAAGCCTATGTAAGGCCACCTCATTACCTCCTACACATTTTTATACTTGCACTTCCTCTTGCTTGACCATCAAAAACGTGTGAGAGTGTGAGAGAAGGAAATTGAGCTCAATTGTAGAGTGATTGTTAGAATTTTGAGGAGATTGAAGTGAATTCAAAGGAATTAAACTCCAATTTGAAGAATTTGAGCCTTAGGTAAGACTTCAACTCACATTTTGTAACCTTGGGTTCAATTACATGTGAAATAAACAAGAAATGAAGTTGTTATGCATTATTCAAAGAGAATTGAGATTAGATGATAGAATTGAACATGACTCATGCATGCATATGCATATCATGAGGTTTTGAAGTTGTTTTTACAAGAATTCCTACATGCATGTTCATATCTTGGCTTTGTTAAAAGAATTCAACTTGTTTTTTTGAGCTTAATGACTTACTTGATCATGTTTTGGGGAGTTAAAATTCATGACATTACATACAAGTTATGTTATTTAAGTTTCAAGCTTTGTTTAGTACAATTGGCTTAGCTTTTGGGCTTACTTTTGCAAAATAGTTTGTAATTCATCATGTACTATGAGTTTCTTAATGTTTGCTAAGTTTTGGTCCAAAAGAATGTATTTTGAAGGTTTGGAAATTGAATTTTGAGCTTGGGAGTGAATCAAAAAATTCTAGAATTTTGCTCATACGCTCGAGCGACCACTCTGTGTCTTGCACCTCCACTTGAGCGACCAAAGGTTGGCTCAAGCATGAAATGCATGCTCCTAGGGCTTGAACGACAAGAGTTGCGCTCGAGCGAGGATTTGAGTCTCACACTCGAGCGAGCGTCGAGCGAGCATTAAGCGGAAAAACTAAGCAACCAATACTTTTGCAGACCGCTCGAGCAAAGGAATGTGCGCTCGAGTGACCACTATATTTTTTCATGTCTACTCGAGCGAAGAAAGCTATGCTCGAGCGAGACTCCTGTTTTCAGCAATTTTTGTTAAGTGTTTTCAAGTACATTTTAGCATCCTTATTGCATCCTAGGCACTCCTAGGCCATGATTAAGACTCAATAAGAGGTAAAGACTTAGAAACACACTAAGAATGAAACGAAAGAAGTTAAGTATCAACCAAGTGTGTGTTTCATTATACGTATCTATTATGTTTGGTGTAGGTCACGTGCTGTGAGGGGTTGATTCATTTGTTTACTGCCAAGGCTATCTATAAGTAATGACTCTATAAAGTTATGTTGGCTTTAATTATTTTCTGATGATACAAAATGATCAATTTTCTGAAATGCTATGTTTTGTGTGAATAAATGAATGTCCGATTTTCTTTGAAAAATAATTGTGGTATCCTTAGTAGAGGCCCTCGCCCAGGTGACATAATACTGTGGCTTATGGTTATGAAGCCCTCGCCCGGGGGAGATAATACCATGGTCTATGCCCTCCCTTGAGGGAAACAATACTGTGGCCCATGTATGAGATATGTTACTCGGTACCGGAGGTTCCTTTTTGGAACTTGATATGCTTGACCAAAGAGACATGTTTATGCCAACGGATGTACCACACATGATTTGAATATGAATAAGACTATGGCTCTGTTTCCGCTATAAACCTGATTATGATTCTAATTTGCTTTGAGATTTGAAATTTGTTCCGGGCATCATTCATTAAAATCTTTACTCTTTTATTATTTACTAGGCTTTTGCTCAGTATTTATATTATGTATGTAGGTGACCAAGCGCGTGACCAGACCCGAAGTTGAGGATCTAGTGTCTCTGTTTTGTCAGCCAGCCATTGTGCCTCCGAGGAGGTTCCCTTTTGTGCGCAAGTCAAGTTTAAACGACATAAGTTATGACCTAGTGTTAATAAGTAATACGATCAAGTCTTTTGATTTATGTGTTTAATGGGGTATTTCCCTTTTGGGCTACAATTGTATTAAATGTGACGAAAATTACTGCATTATGATATGCGTATATGCATACATATTATATAAGTTTTTAAATTTCTGTCCCATGTATGTCTGCACGGCTCTATGGACTATGTAATGTTGGTATATTTGCTTTTGCAATTATATGTTATTTTGTTAAGAAGCCTTTGGTAATCCAAGAATTATTGGCCGGTTACGACGCTAAACCTATAAGGACGGGTTTGGGTCGTAACAGAGTGGTGTCAGAGCACGTGTTAAACCGCACACACGAGTTCATAAGAGCTATAAGATGTCCTAGAAAGAACTAGGGACATTCCATCAGTACGTATAAGTGTGTGATAATTGTTATACATGTGAAGACTGGATTTGAATCTAAATAAATAAAAATTAAAAGAAATGAACAAGATTATTCCTATATTTATTGTTACCTTGTCTCTCTTTAGCAAAATGGAGAATGCAAGGAAAAATGATATAAGTGAATCTTTCGAGGCCCAAATGAACAGAATGGAACAGATGCTTGTGGCTTTGACTGAAGCCATGACGTAGCAATTGAGACAACAACATTTACCTCCGCCGACTCTGCCAATACTAGCTGAACCAAACAATAGTGATATCATCAATTTGACTTAGAAATTTATGAAAATGAAACCGCCGACCTTCTTGGGTGGCATTGAACCATTGAAGGCAGAAACCTGGTTACTAGAAATGGAAAAGTTATTTGAAGTATTCCCTTGCTCTGTAACTCATAAAGTACTCTTGGTCACCTACACTCTAAAGGATGAAGCTCAGAGATGGTGGTTGTTGGTCTGAAACAACAATGGGGATATGACATGGGCTCAATTTAACGAGATATTCTACAACAAATACTTTCCCCAATGCTTCAGAGATTGAAAAGTGTCCAAATTCCAAGAACTTAAGCAAAGGAAGATGTCTATAGCGGAGTATGAAGCTAAATTCACTGAGTTGGCCAGATTTGCTCCTCATATAGTCGATACAAATTACAAAAAGGCTCAAAAATTCGAAGGGGGATTAGATCTGGAAGTGTATGACCGAGTAGGTGTATTGAAATTGCCTACATATGTCGACGTCCTTGATAGAGCATTGATGCAGAGGCCATCTTGGCGGCAAAGAAGCAAGCTACAACTTCAATGACTGAATGGAAAGGTAAAAGTGCAGGATTTAATTTCAAAAAGGGCCGATCACTTTTGAAGAAGCAAAACACAGGATCCTCCAATAGCTCTAGTCAAAGTAGTGGATCTATACCAAACTGTCCAGATTGTGGCAGAAAACATAGACGAGTATGCTACCAATGTGGCAAAGTTGGCCATATGATAAAAAATTGTCCACTGGGGTCCGAGAATGCCAGTCATCTCGCAGGAAGTTCAGCTAGGTCTGTTTTAGTGGCCAGATCAAATACCAGAACTAGTGCCAGGGGCAACAACGGGAATGAAACGTTAAAGCAAGGGAGAGTATTAGGCTTAGCGTCTGGGGATGTATAGAACATTGAATCAGTAGTGTCAGGTATAATTTCTATCTGTGCTCAGAATGCCTATGTGCTAATTGATTCTAGTTCCACGCATTCATTTGTATCGCATGTTTTTTCTCAAAAATTAACTAGACCATTAGAACCTATGAACTGTTTGCTATCTGTATCTACACCGTCTTGGGATTTTATGATACGTGCTTATGTCTATCCGGCATGTTGATTTACTGCCCTTGAACATTGATTATTTTGATTGTATTCTGGGTATGAATTGGTTGACTAAGTATTGTGCCACCATTGATTGTGTGAATAAATTTGTTATATTTCATCCACCTAGCTTACCTGAGTTTGTGTTTACTGGAAATGGGGTAATTCCTGCTCCATATTTGATTTCTGCCATGAAAGCTGTTAAACTGCTTAGAAAGGGATGTAGGGCTTACATGTGTTGTGTTTTAACTGAGATTTCTAATAATTCTAATGTGGGAACTATTCCTGTTGCTAGTGAATTTCCTGATGTGTTTCCGAATGACTTGCCTGGAAACTTAGTTGATAGGGAAATTGAGTTCACTACTGAAGTAACACCACACAACCTATTTCTAAGACCCCTTACCGAATGTCAACCTCAGAACTAAAAGAATTAAATGCCCAACTTCAAGAATTGTTAGACAAGAAATTCATCCGCCCGAGCACTTCATCTTGGGGTGCTCCAATTTTGTTTGTTAAAAAGAATGATTGGTCCTTGAGATTATGTATCAATTACCGGGGAGTTAAATAGAGTAACTATCAAAAATAAATACCCATTGCCCGGGATAGATGATTTATTTGACCAACTTCATGGAGCCCAAGTGTTTTCTAAAATTGACCTTCGATCAGGCTATCATCAGTTAAAAGTTAGAGCAGAGGACATAGAGAAAACAACATTCAAAACTAGATATGGGAACTATGAATTTTTGGTAATGTCATTTGGGGTAACTAATGCACCTACAGCATTCATGGATTTAATTAACAATTTTTGGATGAATTCATTGTTGTCTTTATTGATGATATTTTGATTTACTCCAAAAGTAAGGAAGAACATGAGAACCATCTGCAAACTGCTTTACAAATTTTGAGAGAAGAGAAGTTGTATGCAAAATTATCCAAATGTGAATTCTGACTTGACAGTGTGGTATTTTTGGGACATGTAATCAACAAAAACGGTATCTTTGTTGACCCTCAGAAGATTGAAGCTATTGTGGACTGGCTAAGACCAACTAATGTGTCAGAAGTTAGAAGTTTTTTGGGACTTGCAAGTTATTACAGAAGATTTGTAAAAGACTTCTCAAAACTGGCTATGCCACTGATGCAGTTGACACAGAAGAATCTACCATTTGATTGGAATGATCAACGAGAATCGGCTTTTTAAGAATTGAAAACTAGATTAGTGACTGTACCAATTTTAACTTTGCCTAATGGTATTGATGGGCTCCAAATTTACAGTGATGCTTCCTATAAAGGCTTGGAGTGTGTCTTAATGCAAAATGGAAAGGTAATTGCTTATGCTTCTCGACAACTCCAATCGCATGAAAAGAATTATCCAACCCATGACCTTGAATTAGCCGTTGTGGTGTTTGCTCTAAAAATTTAGCGACACTATCTTTATGATGTGACTTGCGAGGTGTATACCGACCACAAGAGTTTAAAAAATTTCTTTACACAGAAAGAACTGAGCATGAGACAGACAAGATAGTTGGAGTTGATCAAAGATTGTGATTTGCAGATTTTGTATCATTTGGGAAAAACTAATACTGTGGCAAATGCTTTGAGCTGAAAGTCAATGGAAAATTTATCATGTTTGCTCATCGATCAGAAAGAGTTACTATGTGACTTGAAAAATAATGAGATTGAGGTGGTATTGCAAGAACAAGGTGGAATTTTAGCTTCTATTTCTGCCCAGCCTGCAATCATCAAAGAAATTAAAGAGAAACAACTCCAAGATGAAATCTTGAAAAAGATCGTGGATGAAATTGACTCAAAACTAAGGCCCGAGTTTATACTTGAGAACAATGTGCTAAAATTTCAGGGTCGCCTTTGTGTGTCGGATTATTTTGACTTGAGGAAACACATCATGACTGAGGCTATAATTCAAAATTTGTCATGCATCCGGGAAACACAAAGATGTATCATGACTTGAAACAGAATTTCTAATGGCCGGGAATGAAAAAGAGTATTGCTGATTTTGTGGCTAGATGTTTACACTGTCAACAAGTTAAAGCCGAACATCAACGACCCGTTAGTTTGTTACAACCGCTTCCAATACCGGAATGGAAGTGAGAATATATCACGATGGACTTTATTGTGGGTTTACCTCATTTTCCTCGAGGTATGGATTCTATCTAGGTAATTGTTGATCGTTTAACTAAATCCACACATTTCTTATCTGTTAAATCATTATATAATGCGGATAAGTTGGCTAACTTGTATGTTAATGAAATTGTGAGATTACATGGCGTGCTAGTATCTATTGTATCTGACAGAGATTTGAAGTTCATATCAAGATTTTGGCAGAGTTTACAACAAGCTTTGGGAACTGAATTACGGGTGAGTAGTGCTTACCACCCACAGACAGATGGCCAATCTGAACGGACGATTCAAACATTGGAGGACATGTTACGGATGTGTGTGTTAGACTTTCAAGGCAATTGGGAGGCTTACTTTCCTCTGGCCGAATTTGTGTATAACAACAGCTATTATTCAAGCATTAGAATGGCTCCTTATGAAGCTCTATATGGAAGAAAATGTCGTTCTCCTATTTGTAAACACCCCATTTTTGACCGTCCTCAAGACTTGGACGTCACCGTTGGAACACTCGGTGATTATCTATGTTTGTGTTCGTTTGGAGTTCCCGGAGTTCTCGGCTCGCGCGCCTTGCCTCAGGACTTCCGAACTCGACCGTCTTGTGTCTGGTTTTGCACCAAACACTTGTGTTTTGCCTTGGAAGGGCAGGGAATGCCTTGTGAGGCACCCCCACATACCACCGGCTGTGGCTAGAGGCCACCGGCTGGCTGGTGTTGCCATCGGCACTTTATTGTGCCGACCGGTACTCTTTTGTGCCGACCGGCACTAAGTTTTGTCAAAATGACACTCTTCTTGCGGCGGACCTTTGTCTTTATGAGATATTTTCAGACAATGTATAGTTTGGTTCCCCTCCATACACGTGTATGGAGGATCACCTCTTAGTTAGCTTAGCTTGTAAGCTTTGCAAGCTTTGCTTGCCTATAAGAGGACCACTCCTCTTCTTGGCTTAGGGTTACAAAATTTTAGACATTTTAGACAGGCCAAGCTCTGGTTTTTAGGGTTAGGATAGATACACATCCTATCTCTCTTCTTCTCTCTTGTTTTGTACACTAGGTGTTTGTGTCACACTTTTGCTCACCAACACCTAGTGTTTCACCTTCCTCTTGGAACTGAGGTGCTAAGGGCTTGTTCTTGAAGTTCTTGACTGGTTTGGAGCTCAAGGAACCAACAACTCCAACCTTTGTGAAGGTGGTCTTCAAGGGTAACAAAACTTACTTTATTTACCCCATTCTTGCACTCCATTTTTGCCTAGTTTAAAACAGTTTTTGTGCTTAGTATATAACACATAAAAGTTCTATTTTTTAAGCCTCTTTATTGTTTATTAAGAGTGTTTTGTGGTTTGAGCAAGTTTGACCACCCTTAGGCCTTGAAAAGGCCCTTTTTTGTGCCATTTTGTGAGAGATCCGAGACTTTGGTGTTAGGATCTCTTCACCACTGAAATCTTGAGGAATTTCAGTGGTGAAGATGATGCCTTAGAGTCTCAAGAAGGAGAGGACCACCCCTTCTCCTTGATGTCCTTGAAAAGGACAAGATTTGGCTTCTTGAGGGAGCTTGTGCTTAAGTGTGTGTTGAGCATGTTTGGTTTGTTTTTCATGCTTATATTTCCATGATATAACATGTTTCTAAGTTGGTTTAGGTCCCTTATGCATGCTTAGCATAGTTGCCTTGTAATGCCTTTTGATCCTCTAACATGCCTAGGTTGTATGCCTTAGCTTCTAGCATGTTTTAGGCTTGCATTTGTGATGTTTTTGTGCTCATATTTCCATGTTTTAGGTCTTTCTCATGTTGTTTGAGCCAACCATAGCATGTTTAATATAGCCTCTTTGCATTGGGCTTGTTGGCCTTAAGAGCATGAGTGTGTAGCATGCCTTGCTTGCTTCATTTTTAACGGTTTGGAACCATTTTGCATGCTATTTCAGTCCTTCATACATGTTTGTTTGATTGCTTAGCATGCCTCTTTAATGCTTTAAAAGTATGTGTTAAATGCTCCATGTTTTGGCTTTAATGCATGCCTTTGGATTCATGTCATCTAGATACCATCTAGGTGGTCACTTAGGCTTAGTTTTATGTGTTAAAACTCTGTTTTTAAGTGTTTAAGTATTGCCATGTGTGGTTGTGCTAAGTGTGATTCAAAGCCTCATTGATTTGCTTTGAACCTTAGACCATTTGCATGCTTTGTTTGGCTTGTTTTGTTGTATGATTTGGCATCATGTTTTGCATGATTTTCAGAGCTTTACAATGTGTGTTTATTGTCCTTGTTTGGTATCTCCAAGTGCGCTTGGGGGTTGCCATGTTTATGCCTTGGGTTTGGACCATAACACTTGCATGTGTGTGTGTGTGTTTAGTCTCCATTTCTAGGCACTTTGGCCACTGATTTTAGGCCAATTAGGAGTAGTCTAATTCATGTTTTAGTCCACTCCATTGCTTGGTTTATATGCCTCTTTACTTAGGTTGTATGCCTAACATGTTTAGCTTGCTCGCATTGTTCATGTTGCATGCCTAGTTGACATGTTTAGAGTTGCATTTGTATTGTGCATGTTTGGCCTCTTGAAGTGAAGTATGATGGAGGTTTGGCACCCTTATGTGCTTGTTTGCATTGCATGCATTTGAAATCAAAGTTGCATTCTTGGTTCTTAGGGCCATCATGCATGGAAATGCGCGATTGGTGGTCCGGGAATCGAGGCACATGCCCCTTTGAGTCAATAACATGATAAGGGGTGTGTGTAGTGCATAAATACCTTGAATCACATTGCCATGCATGTTGTTGTCCTCTGCTGCTGTGGGTTGCAGGTTCTGCAGGTGTTAAGTGTGGGGCGGCACTATTTAGTGCCGACCGTGATCAATTGCCACCGATAACTTCATCCATGCGGTGGCCTCCTTCTTTAGCCGGTGGTGCTCTATCCCACGGTGGTACTCCAAAGGTGCTCGAGAGGCACTACGGGACTTTGGCAATTTTCAGAGGAGGATAGCAGGGGAAACAGAGGCAATCCGTGCATGGCAGTGCGGTTCCGAGCCAATTCCGAGCGCGCGCTGTATTTGGCCCTCATCCCGAGGCGGTTTACTGTTTAATTAGATTAATTAATTTATTTAGTTAATTTAGTTAATTTGTAGTAATTAATTAGCTTGCGTAGTTAATTAGTTATTCGGTTTTGTATATTCTTTTGGTCCCTCTGAGTGAGGGCAAAATTGTAATAAGTGTGTATGAGTGGGTGTATGTCTTCCAAACCCCCATTTCTTTCTATCCCTTTTATTTACCCGCTTTCGATGGTAGATTAGGGCATACTTATTTTAGCATACCTTATGCTATGCATGCGTGCATCCATGCATTTGTTGACATGCACCGGGCTCGGTACATCATACAAACTGCATTGCAATTTTCAATTCCAAATTGAATACGTGCTACTCGCGCATTTCACATGCCATGTTTAGGGTTAGCCGAGCCTACTCTAGATTGCATCTATGCCTGTGTTGCATTAGCCACTTAACATGAACTAGGTCATGCATGTTTGCTAACCGGGTTATTGTTTTGGCACGGAGTACGATGTAAGTTTTTACGCTTTAGCATATCGCATGCGTGTGAACGTTTGCCATGACAGTATGATTGCCATGCGGCTAAATGCTTATGTGTTATAAACTGTTTGAATGCCTGTGGGTGGAGGTTGGATTGCGTGAGTTGGAACAACTCATTGAAATCCGTATTTTAGCCTACTTGCGAGTAGCAAAAACCAACACGTTTTTCGAGACAAAACGGATATGCAATGTTTGTTTCCAATTTAGGCGATCTAGTCTATACTTGTTTGCTGCGCGCATAACATAGTAACTCTAGGTTAATAATTGGAACAAGAGCACGTAATGTTTTCAAAAACGGATATCACGGTTAGTAGAGGCCGGTCTTCGGACCGGGCGAAAGGGGGTGCTCATAGCTGACCTTCCCCGATCGTACCCAAGCTCCCGAGCCAAGACCACTTTGGTGATGACGGACATGTGGCCTTCGGCACCGAGTCAGGGTTTCCTAAATTTCCCATTTTAAAATATTTAGGTGGCGACTACATGTGTCAGACCGCAAAGCAGTCCATGTTTGGCACTACTTTTCAAAAATCTGTTTTCTCAAACGATTTGCCGGATTTGGACTCTTTGGTTCAGATTTAGAACCGACACAAATCGAGTCCTTGAACTGTAGTGAACCCAATATGAACGGAACGGGACTTAACCCTCCCGGGGCGTTCGGGGACGTCTACACTATTTGTTGGACTGAAGTAGGTGGTAGACCATTGTTGGGCCCCAGAGCTTATGCAAGAAACAACTGAGAAAGTGAAATTGATTCAACAACGCCTGAAAACTGCACAGAGCCGGCAAAAGAGTTATGTTGATGTCCGAAGAAGAAACAGAGAATATGAAGTCGGGGATCACGTGTTTATTAAAGTGACTCCAATAAAAAGACAAACGCGGTTTGGTGTTAAGGGCAAATTAACACCGAGATATGTTGGGCCATATGAAGTTCTGGAGAAAATCAATCCAGTGACATATTGGGTAGCCTTACCACTGGTTATAGAGCATATGCATAATGTTTTTCATATCTCAATGTTACAGGATTACTTACGAGATCCGCACCATGTTATCAAGCTGACACATATGTTTTTGAAGGATGATTATACGTATAAAGAAAGACCTACAACCCCTCACAGCACATGACCTACACCAAACATAATAGATACGTATAATGAAACATACACTCGGTTGATACTTAACTTCTTTCGTTTCATTTTTAGTGTGTTTCTAAGTCTTTACCTCTTATTGAGTCTTAATCATGGCCTAGGATTGCTTAGGATGCAATGAGGATGCTAAAATGTACTTGAAAACATTTAACAAAAATTACTGAAAATAGGGGTCTCGCTCGAGTTTAGCTTTCTTAGCTCAAGCAAACATGTAAAAATATAGTGGTCGCTCGAGCGCACATTCCTTCACTCAAGCGGTTTGCAAAAGTACTGGTTGCTTAGTTTTTCCGCTCAATGCTCGCTCAACGCTCACTCGAGCGTAAGACTCAAGTCCTCGCTCGAGCGCAACTCTTGTCGCTCGAGCGGTCTGAAAAACACTCAAACTTCTAGGAGCATGCATTTCACGCTTGAGCCAACCTTAAGTCGCTCGAGCAGAAGTGCAAGACACAGAGTGGTCGCTCGAGCATATGAGCAAAATTCTAGAATTTTCATATTTGCTCCCAAGCTCAAAATTCAATTTCCAAACCTTCAAAACACATTCTTTTGGGCCAAAACTTAGTAAAACATTAAGAAACTCATAGTACATGATGAATTACAAACTATTTTGCAAAAGTAAGCCCAAAAGCTAAGCCAATTGTACTAAACAAAGCTTGAAACTTAAATAACATAACTTGTATATAATGTCATGAATTTCAACTCCCCAAAACATGATCAAGTGAGTCATTAAGTTTAAAAAAACAAGTTGAATTCGTTTAACAAAACCAAGATATGAACATGCATGTGGGAATTCTTGTAAAAACAATTTCAAAACCTCATGATATGCACATGCATACATGAGTCATGTTCAATTCTATCATCTAATCTCAATTCTCTTTGAATAATGCATAACAACTTCATTTCTTGTTGATTTCATATGTAATTGAGCCTAAGGTTACAAAATGTAAGTTGAAGTCTTACCAAAGGCTCAAATTCTTCAAGTTGGAGTTTAATTCCTTTGAATTCACTTCAATCTCCTCAAAATTCTAACAATCACTCTACAATTGAGCTCAATTTCCTTCTCTCCCACTCTCACACGTTTTTTATGGTTAAGCAAGAGGAAGTGGAAGTGTAAAAGTGTGTAGGAGGTAATAAGGTGACCTTATATAGGCTTTATTAATAAATTCATTAATTTGGGCTTAAGTGAGCATTAATCATTCTAATTATTTCGTTCTGAATCGAATTTTAATTAAACCTACTATAAAATTCTAAAAATTTTAATTAACACATAAATCAAGCTAATTTCTGAATTGAATGCCGATAAGGCCTTCAATTCACAAACTGAAATGAAAACATGAACAGATCTTTCTACGTTAGACAGATATAAGCACAAATAAGACAATGTATGATGCAAAATTTCACTTTAATTTCTTATTAGGCACAATTAAGCATGAATTAATGTTAATTATGGGTCGGGGTTATTACAGTCTTCCCCTCCTTAAAGAGTTTGGTCCTCCAAACTCGAATTACCTTTATTTTGGAAAAACGTTGGGTCCAACGGAAACAAATCCAGATATCTCTTTGATAGTGCAGTTTGTCCCAGTGGATGGATCGGACTCGTCCAAGCTCCTCAGGCCCACGTAGAAATGGTCTAGCCCACCGAGTCACCTGCAAACAAGTCCAACGGGGAACGGGGTAGTCCCCCAGTGGACCCTCCGACGAGCAAGTTAGGAAAAGAAGTAAGGTGTTGGGAGAGTTTAGAGATAGAAAAGCTTAACCTTCTTCTTGTCTTCAATGTTTGCTTATATCCTTTGGTAATCATTTCGTTGTCTTTTCCGACCTGCCCTCATCGCTGAAAGTCTATGTTGTAGCTTACCTTGTTCAGGGTAAAAGGGTCTTGTTCCGACGGGGAAGTGTTGTGGTAATAAATGCTGTGATGGGCTGCATTAATGGTGATGTGCAGTGGCAATAACTTTGCAGATCTTTGTCTGCTGATGTGGCTCGTCCTTCACCTGCCATGTGTCTGAATGCCATTGGCTCTTTATGCCATGTTAGATTCCAGCTATTCTGGACTTCACCAGCTAGGTTATGTATTGGGTTCTGATTGATGAGCTTGGGTTGTTTATAGTGGTTCATGACCTTTGTGGGCTTGTACACGTCAGTAGTCCCCTATTCTCGAGTGCAGTTTTAGTCCAACGAAGGGAATAGTAATGAAGAGGGTAAGGGTGTCAGGGAATGGTAATATGGAGGTCGGCCGGTGGGAGTGACCGAGCGGGTGAACCGATCGGGAGGTGGTCCAACTGTTCAAGGTGACCGAGTGGGAGGGCCGACCACGAGGAGGGTCGACCGTGAATGTTGGCCGAGTGGGAAGGTCGACCACGAGGAGGGACGGTCATGAGTGTTGGCCGAGTGGGAAGGTTGACCACGAGGAGGGGCGACCATGATGGTTAGCCGAGCGGGAGGATCGACCACGAGGAGGAGCGACCGCAAAGAGGGCTGACCGAAAAGGCTGGCCGGGCGGTAGGGTCGACCAGGAGGAGGACTGACTGCGAAGGGTGAGATGGAGGGACGTGAGGTTCAAGAGTCGGTGTGTCACATGGTGATTTGAAGTGGAAAAGACAGGATAAGGGCAGGAGACAGTGGATCGTGGTCGTACATGTGGCAATACCCCGTGATGAGGGAAGATTAGGCGTTGGATCAGAAATGAAATGTTAGGTTATTATGGGTGTTTGAAAAGACAGTTTTGGCGGATGATTTAAAAAGTTTTCAAGCTGGCGAAAATTAATTGGGATCCTTGGAATACGGGTAAACTGTGGGCTTTTGGTATTATTCGATTCACCTACTTGTTTACGAAAAATCAAAATATTCCAAGTGTGAATTCCTTTCTTGCTCACGATACACCTTTGCAACACTTTTTCAATTTCCTTGCACCTGCCTCCAAAGCGATTCGCAGACATACCTTAGAAATGGCCCGAGAAGAAGCTGCGAATATCAGGGTAGATCCACTTGGCGATGATAATGCTGTGGAGTTAGCGCAGCAATACAAGATGGAGAGGGTGGGGGAGTCGATTGTACAATCCCATGGTTCCACCATGATAGCGGCTCCAAAGCCTATCAGCCAGGCAGAACCTGATCACTGGCACACAAAGGCAGATAAATCAACGGTTACTGCAGCAAATTTGGAGGCTATTTGTGACAAATACCACGTGCCTGCCGAAATAGAGTTGTCGTTGCCGATGTCGACGGAGAGGCCATCCGATGCTAGGCCAGGACAATTTGCCCTTTATGAGGAGGCGTTGAAAGGAGGACTGAGGCTGCACTGCCATAGGTGGTAGTAGATGTCCTGAATTGCATGGAGATGGCGCCGGGCCAACTAATGCCCAATGCATGGAAGATCTTGTTGTCCTGTGCAAGTGCCTGGCGGAAGGCAAACGAAGGGGCGGCCATGACAGTGGACGAATTCTTCGCATGCTACAAGGCCTCAAGGTAGCAAGAAACGTTGGTCACTCTGCAGGCAGCAGCAGGGAAATGGCTGGTGACGGGGCTACCGTCGTCGATCAAGGGATGGAGACCACGGTGGTTCTACGTGTCAGCCAGTGGAGGAGTCGGGGTGTGCACCATTTGGAAGGTGCCCACCAAGTCCATGGAGCCAAAGCTGGGAGCAGCAGCGGAGGAGAGGGTGAAGAGGGTGAAGGAGTGGAGGGAGAAAGAAGGGGCCAAATAGGACGAGCTCGTTCAGCCGTCTGCATTGTTTGAGGTTGGGTTGGGTCCACAGCCGAGCGGTGGGGACCTCAACCGAGCGGAGTTGGAGGCGAGGAGAAGGACTCAAAAGGCGGAGGATTAGACTATCCTTGCCAAAGCCCAAAAATTCAAAGAGTCCCAGGCCGATCGACCACCAAAACCGGTTGCAAGGGAGACCCAAACCCTTGGGAGAGAAAAACTTAGGCGAATTTGTGCCACGACCACTCCCAATAAACCCTTTGAAGGAGAGGTCTTTGAAGGAGATAGAGGCATTGGGGGTGGTAAAGAAGAAGAAGAGGGTGAGACGGAGTAAAGAAGAGCCTGCCTAGAAGAGAAGAAAGGAGACGATTGTAAAAGAAACCAGTACTACCAAGGGGGCTGAGTGGGGAGAAGTGGAGGAGACTCCAGGAAGGGTAAGTGGCCTAGAAGTGGTGGACGTTGCCTCAGAGGGCATGGAAGTGGTGCCAGTGGTGACGGCGATCACCGCAGGGGTCGCGAGGGCCGCCCCTGAAGGGTAAGTAGAAGATGGGGCAAGTGGCCCTGGGCCAAGAAGGGAAGAACAGCCCCAGGGGGGACCTGCACCCCAAGGAGGGGGAGTCAATTTGACCACAGTGATGTACCACGCTCGGGCGGTGGCGGGGCGGCTGGAGGGAGAAGAAGGCCCAACCAGAGCAGGGGCAGACCGCTTGGTGGGAATTGTAGAAGAGGCAGCCTTGCGCTCGACATCCAGATTCAACGAAGCTAAACTGCTGAGGGGGTTATGCTCTGCCTAAATGGAGGTAACCACCTTAGCAGAGGCTCTGCTGAGGAAGGCGGGGGCTGCCAAACTTAAAGCTGATGAGGCCAAGGCTCAGCTTGCCAAGCTGAAGAAGGAGAGTGCAAGCTGGGAGACTGCCCACGTTGATCTGCAAGCAGTCAATGTGGAGTTGGAGAACACACGCCGCCAGGTTGTGTCGCTCGAGTTCCAACTGGCTGGCGAGCGGAAGATGATGGATGAGGCCCAAAAAGCCTGCGCAGTCGCAATTGAACGCCATGAAGAAGCAATGAGCAACAATGAAGAGCTGGTCAGGCAGAAAGATGAGGCGGATGTCAAGATTGGCGATCTGCAGAAGGAACTGGAGGGTGAGCAGGCTAAGGCAGCGGAGGAGAGGAGGAGCCTTCAGGAGGAGTTGGAAGCAGAGAGAGAGAAGGTGACGACGGAGAAGGAGAGCCTGAAGAAGGAATTGGAGGAGAAAAAGGCAAAGACTGCGTCTAAAAGGGCGACCTTGTAGAAGGAGCTAGACGAAGAGAGGGTAAAGGCAGCCTCTGAGAGGGCGGCTTATCCCGATCTGTGCGTCGCAGCAGTGAAGCAATTCAAAGGGTCTACTGAGTTTCAGATGGCAGTTGATGCCGCCATCGCCAGTAGCTTGGCTAGGCAAGAATCTGGAGGGACGGGCCCATCGAGGACGATTGCTGGAGGCAGAACTGAAGCAGAAGTTATTGAGAGCTTCCAGCAGTCAGACTTTTATAAACATGAAATGGCTGAGTTCTGGGACAGTGGCTGGAAGATGTTCAAACGTAGAGCTGAAGAACTGTTCCCAGACTTAGACCTCAGTAGTGTAACAATCGGTGAGGATGATGTGGCCCAAACCCCCCTGGATGAGGGTATTGAAGAAGAAGACCTCATCTCCAGTGAGGAGGAGTAACTGGAGAAGAAGGAGAAGGAGACTTTGCACAGACATTGTTTTTGTTTTGTTTTGTTTGTTTGTTTGTTTGTTTGTTTTTTTTTTTTTTTTTTTTTTTTTTTTTTTTTTTGTGAATTGCTGTAATGAACTTATGTACAAAGTTGTGAATAAATAAAATTTCAGTTGTGTCTTGCATTTGACTGTTTTTGCTTGTGCGTCTGAAATGGATGAAAACTTGTGATAAAAACTGAATTTAGAAATTCCTCAAGACAGAGTGGGATTGAGATTGTAATAAGAACTGAGTGGAGAGTAAAGTGAAAGACTCCTTAATGCAGAGTGAAATTGGACTTGTAATAAAAACTTAATGCAGAGTGAAGTTAAACTTGTAATAAAAACTCAATGCAGAGTAAAGTTAAACTTGTAATAAAAACTCAATGCAGAGTAAAGTTAGGAACTCCTCAAGGCAGAGTGAAATTTAAAATGTGATAAAATTACAAGTTTGTGTTTGCCACACTGCTCAAGTAAGTTAGTGGTTTATGGAGTGAGGCTTGGTTTGTGAAGAGGAGAGGGCTAACTTGTGAGAGTTTGATTGAGAAGAACATAACCTGTGTTTGACCCTGAAACTGTGGTGCTCGGTCTGGCAGAGGCTCTAGGTGCTCGGTCTGGCTGAAGTTTTTTTTTTTTTTTTTTTTGTGTGTGCTCAGTTTGGATGAGGCTTTTAGTGCTCAGTCTGGCTGAGACTCTTGTAGTGCTCGGTCTGGCTGAGGCTTTTAGTGCTCAGTCTGGCTGAGGCTTTTGTAGTGCTCAGTCTGGTTGAGGCTCTTGTAATAAGTGCTACAAATGAGAATGTTATTGAGACAATATACAGATAGCTAAGGTATAGAATTGTTGTCATGGACAGTGTAATCCAATCGATCCAAGTTTTACATTATGTAACAAAAAGAAAATACAACAACTGAGCAATACAACAGTAGGAACTTATTGAAAGTAGCGCTTCAAGTGTTCAGCGTTCCAAGGATAGGGGAGATCTCGACCTTCCATGTCCTGAAATCGGTAAGTGCCCGTACGTGGGCGGGCTTTCACAATGTAAGGTCCCTCCCATTTGGCTGCTAGTTTACCCTCAGTCGGATTTTTGGTGGCAAGGGTTGCTTCTCTCAAGATAAGGTCCCTTACAGCGAACTCCTTGGGTCGAATTTTGCGGTTGTAGTGTGTTCTCATTTTCTGTTGGTATGAGGCCAGTCTGACAGCAGTGGTTTCTCTGAGTTCTTCAATTAGGTCCAGGTCTGCCCGATGGAGCTCTTCCGTTAGTGCTAGATCCGGATGTAAAACTCTAGGGGTAGGCAAATCGACTTCTACCAGAAAAACCGCCTCAGCGCCGTATGTTAGGCGGAAAGGAGTTTCCCTAGTAGGCATCCGAGCTGTAGTTCGGTAAGCCGAGAGTACATTTGGTAGTTCCTCAGCCCAAAGCCCCTTAGCAGCTTCTAGCTTGGTTTTGATGATCTTCAGAAGAGAACGGTTGGTGACCTTAACTTGGCCATTGGCTTGGGGATGATCGGGGAAAGAAAAACATGGTTGAATTTGGAGGTCTGCACAGAACTTCATGTACTTGGCGTTGTTGAATTGTTTACCGTTGTCAGAAACAATGGCCTGAGGAATGCCAAATCTGCAAACGATTGACTGCCAGATGAACTTGGTTGTGTTCTACTCGGTAATGGTGGCAAGGGGTTCTGCCTCTACCCACTTAGTAAAATAATCAATGGCAACAATGGCAAATTTGGTCTGGCCTCGGCCGGTGGGTAGAGGGCCAACTAGGTCGATCCCCCATTTGGCGAACGGGTAGGGGCTGCAAAGTGTGATCAATTAAGTGGGAAGAGCATGGGGGATATTGGCGAAACGCTGACACTTATCACATTTCAGCACGAACTCAGCCGCATCTTGGTTGAGAGTAGGCCAGAAATATCCAGTGCGAAGTATCTTGTAGGGCAGGGACCAGCTGCCTGAGTGATTGCTGCAGATACCCTCATGAATTTCTTGCATCACATAAGTTGCTTGAGTCGGATTAAGGCACCGCAGATAGGGGCGTGAGAAACCGTGTTTGTACAAAATACCGCTAACGAAGATGTAATTGGACGACCAGACCCTAACTTTGGCAGCTTGCTGTTGGTCATCTAGGAGTTCCCCTGTTGTCAAAAATAGAAAGATGTCCAACGCCTAAGAGATGGGCTGGTTTTTGAGGAACTGTACTTCTTGCTGATCGGGGGAAATGGCAGGGTGGGACAGGTATTCGAGGTGGACACCATGGCTGAGGTCGGACTGGTCTGCAGAAGCCAACTAAGCCATTTCGTCTACCTTGGAGTTTTCTGCCCGAGAAATGTGCTTGATGTGGAAGGTATTGAAGAGGCGAACAAGGGGAAGTGCAATGTCCTTGTAAGCCCATATTGTGTCCTCCTTGGCATCAAATTCCCCCGTGATTTGTCCGACGATGAGCTGGGAGTCGCTGAACACCCGGATGTGGCTGACACCAATATCCCTGGCTAGGCGAAGACCTGCTATCAATGCCTCATATTCGGCCTCATTGTTACTGGCAACAAACAAGAAACAGAGAGCACATTTGAAGTAACCGCCCTCAGGGGTGGTTAGGATGAGGCTAGCCCCACTACCTTCTCTGAGGGATGATCCGTCGACGTTGAGAGTCCAAGAATGAGGGTCTTCTGGCTCGGTATGGGTTGGTGGGGGTAGAGGGGCAGTGGTTGGGATGGGATTAGTGAATTCCAGGTTGAAATCTACGATAGCCTGTCCCTTAATTACTGTTCGCGGCCGGTAGGTGATGTCAAACTGGCTGAGTTCCACTGACCACTGCATGAGTCTGCCGGAGAGTTCTGGTTGCTGTATGACCTTCTTCAAGGGTAGGTCGGTGAGGACTACTATGGAATGGGCTTGGAAGTAAGGACGGAGCCGTCTAGAGGCGGTGACCAATGCCAAGGACAAATTTTCTAACAGTGGATAATTCTGCTCCGCTCCCCTGAGAGCTTGACTGATGTAGTAGACCGGCCGTTGGACAGAGCCGTCTTCCCTGATAAGAGTCGCGCTGACTACGGTGCTTGACACGGCTAAATAGAGGAAAAAGGGGCTCGCCCGTGATTGCCTGTGAAAGGAGGGGGGAATTGGCCATGCACTGCTTCAATTGCTGAAAAGCCTTTTTGGATTCAGTTGTCCATTCAAAAGTTTGCAGAAGGACTTTGAAGAATGGTAGGCACTTGTCCGTTACACGGGAAATGAAGCGATTGAGGGCTGCAACTCGGCCAGTGAGCCTTTGAACCTCCTTAACCGTTCTGGGTGACCGCATCTCAATTAAGGCCTCTTTTCGGGGTTCGCTTCAATGGCGCACTGTCTGACCATAAAACCCAAAAACTTCCCAGATCCTACGCCGAATGCGCACTTCTCTGGGTTGAGCTTCATTTGGTACTTGCGTAGGGTGGCGAAGGTCTCTTGCAGGTCGGTCAGATGATCAGTAGAAAGTTTGCTCTTGACCAGCATGTGGTCGACATATACTTCCATATTCCGACCTATCTGATGATGGAAAACGGCGTTGACCAACTGTTGGTAGGTGGCCCCAGCATTCTTTAGTCTGAATGGCATCACATGGTAGTGGTAAGTACCTCGGTCGGTAATGAAGAAGGTATGCTCCTAGTCGGACAGGTGCATCAGGATTTGGTTGTATCCCGAGAAAGCATCCATGAAGCTGAGCATCTGGTGACCGGCCGTGGTGTCGACCAGCAGATCTATGCGGGGAAGAGGATAGCTGTCTTTGGGGCAAGCTCGGTTCAAGTCAGAGTAATCGACACAGAGTCGCCATTTGCCATTATTATTGCAAACTAGGACCACGTTTGACAGCCATTTAGGGTAGTCCACGTTTGTGATGAATTGGGCCTCGAGGAGCTTATTGACCTCTGCTGCAATAAGAGTATTGCGCTCCGGATGGAAGATGCGCTGTTTCTGGCGGTAAGGTCGGAAATGGGGTTTGATGCTAAGGCGATGGGTTATGAAGGAGGGGTCAATACCCGGCATGTCTGAATAGGTCCAGGCAAATACATCATTGTGCTCAGTCAGGAAGGTAATAAGTTCGGCCTTAGCTTGAGGGGATAGTTGGCTGTCGATTTTGGCAGTTTTGGTTGGGTTGGTGGGGTCGATGGGAACCTCAACAAGCTCCTCCACAGGTTCTCCTCTTACCAGCTCGTCCTCATCTCGGACGTCAAGTCCTTCGATGATCATTGCCTCCTTCAGCTTGACTTCTTTGAGTGAGGCAACATGACACTCCTTGGCCACGGTCTGCTCTCTTCTGACTGTTCTGACCTTGTAGCGACCCTAATTTTTCGTAAGTCTTTATTTATTTATTTATTTATTATTATTATGATTTGATTTTATTATTGGCTTTATTAATGGTGTGGTTACATGAAAATTAAATGGGTTATTCTGTTAATTAAATGTGATATTTAATTAGTTTAATATGATATTTAGTTAATTTAATGTGTTGTTCAATTCATTTAATGTGATAGTTAATTATATATAATTAATTCAAATATTTATATTTATATATATAAAAAAAGAAGGTGTTACATGTATTATTTTTATAAAATATATTTATATATGTGGTAGTTATTTAATAACATAAAGTATATATCATATTTATTTAGGTTGTATTTATATTGTATTTATATTATATAATATAATAACTATTAGGATTTATCGCAAGTGTTTAGGTTATATAATAAATGTTTAGGTTATAAACTTAAGAAAAGAGAGAAGTAGAGGCAGCAGCTACGGGAGAGAGAGAGAGAGAGAGAGAGAGAGAGAGAGAGAGATTAATCACAAAATAGAGAAGCAGCCGAGAGAGAGGGGACTCACGGGAGAGAGAGGAAGAAAAGTGTTAGGGTTTTGTTTTGGTGGGTCCATTAATCTTCTAAATATTTTTTTGATCTTCAAAATAATTGTGAGTACAAACCCTATTTTTCTTGATTATGTTTGATTCGTTAGTTTATTTATTTATTTATTTTATTAGGTTGATGTGATTTGATATTTTTGTATGTGAATGTAGAGGATGAATTAACTTAATTATTTTGATTAGTGTCTATGGGATGTTTAGGGTTTTTAGATGAGTGATTAATTTTATTTAATTTGATTAGTGAAACGTGTAAAATTTAGGGTTCTCAGATGATTGATTTATTTTAATTAATTTGATTAGTGATATATATAAGGTTTAGGGTTCTTAGAGGTTTGATTAATCTTAATTAATTCGATTAGTGATATGTGTAAGGTTTAGGGTTCTTAGATGATTAATTTATTTTAATTAATTTGACTAGTGGTACGTGCAATGTTTAGAATTCTTAGAGGTTTGATTAATCTTAATTAATTTGATTAGTGATATGTGCAAGGTTTAGGGTTCTTAGATGATTAATTTATTTTAATTAATTTGACTAGTGGTACGTACAATGTTTAGAATTCTTAGAGGTTTGATTAATCTTAATTAATTTGATTAGTGATATGTGCAAGGTTTAGGGTTCTTAGATGATTAATTTATTTTAATTAATTTGACTAGTGAATGCGATGCAATGTTTAGAATTCTTAGAGGTTTGATTAATCTTAACTAATTTGATTAGTGATATGTGCAAGGTTTGCGGTTCGTAGATGATTAATTTATTTTAATTAATTTGACTAGTGGTACGTGCAATGTTTAGAATTCTTAGAGGTTTGATTAATCTTAATTAATTTGATTAGTGATATGTGCAAGGTTTAGGGTTCTTAGATGATTAATTTATTTCAATTAATTTGACTAGTGGTACGTGCAATGTTTAGAATTCTTAGAGGTTTGATTAATCTTAATTAATTTGATTAGTGATATGTGCAAGGTTTAGGGTTCTTAGATGATTAATTTATTTCAATTAATTTGACTAGTGGTACGTGCAATGTTTAGAGTTTTTAGGGGTTTGATTAATTTTAATTAATTTGACTAGTGGTACGTGCAAGGTTTAGGGTTCTTAGATGAGTGATTAACTTTAATTAATTTGATTAGTGGTACGTGTAAGGTTTAAGATTTTTAGATAATTAATTGATTGTAGTAATTTTAATTAGTTGGGTATGTAAGGTTTGGGATTTTTTTTTAGATGATTGATTAATTTTAATTATGAAGATTAGATGTATATGTAAGGTTTGAGATTTTTAGATGATTGCTTAATTTTAATTATGTTGATTAGATATATAGGTAAGGTTTAAGATTTTTAGATAATTAATTGATCGTAATTATTTTGATTAGTTGGGTATGTAAGGTTTAGAATTTTTAGATGATTGACTAATTTTTAATTATTTTGATTAGACGTGTATGTAAGGTTTAGAGTTTTTGGATGATTGTTTGATTTTAATTATTTGAATGAGTTGAGTATGTAAGGTTTAGGGTTTTATTTTGGGTGACTTTATTAATTCTTTGAGTGATTCTTTGATCTTCAAAAATAATTTTAAGTACAAAACCCACTTCCCTTGATTTATGTTTAATTCGTTGTATTTATTTTTATTTGTTTGATGTTAGTTTGATTTTGTTTTTCCATAAAGATGATAGATTGATTTTAATTATTTTGGTTGATGGTGTTTGTAAAGTTTAGGATTCTTAGATGATTAATTGATTTTAATTATTTTAATTAGTGATGTATGTAAAGTTTAAGGTTTTTAGTTGATTGATCGATTTTAATTATTTTGATTAATTGTGTATGTAAGGTTTAAGATTTTTAAATGATTGATTTCATTATTTGAATTAGATGTGTATGTAATGATCTTGGTTTTTACATGTATTTATTTTATGATTATAATCACACTCCCGAATATATGAAACTAAAATTAATTAGAACCCGTAGATAAATTCCTTATACTCCACCATGACTCCATGGATTGTTATTTTATTTGAGTGATGGTGAAAAAGAGTGTATAAAAAAAAGGTGAGGATTATGAGAGTTGTTTAATGCCTTATGCCCGGCATTGTTATATTTGTCTCATGATGTCGATGAGATGTTTATATATATTGTAGCCTCGTTCTTATGAGTAGACGAGTGCTTTGATTTGCGCGCGTACGTATATGCTAACCATCCGGGGAGTGTGAGTCAAACTCGGGACGATATCCCCGTGCAAGTTTGGCTTCGGAGTGGGTTAGGTATACGGGAGGCACATGGGATATATGTGTAGGCCAGAAGAGGAGGGCCGAAGTGGTAGAGTCAAGGTACAAAAGATTAATTATGAACTTGTATGTTAGTTCGAATTGTCTTAATTGAGTCAAGGTACAAAGAATTAATTATGAACTTGTATGTTAGTTCGAATTGTCTTAATTGAGTCAAGGTACAAAGAATTAATTATGAACTTGTATGTTAGTTCGAATTGCCTTAATTGAGTCAAGGTACAAAGCAGTAATTATGAACTTATATGTATAGTTCGAATTATACTGATGGAGTTAAGGTACAAAAATTGAATTATGAGTTTATTGATTTGTACATCTTGAAAAATAGTAATCGGCCTCAATAAATTATGAAATTTGAGTAGAGGTATGTATACGTGATTTTGGACAACATTTGTGTTGTAGCTTTTTATTAAAAAGATAGATTAGAACTTATAATCGGATGACCTTAGTTATTGTCGGTTTGATTCATTTTGGTAATGCAGATTTTATAGGCTGTTTTAACCCACGAAACGAGCTCATTTTTGTTGGTTTCGCGTAAACTGAAGTAAAACATTATTCTGCACATTTTTCATGTTTTGAACTTTTTCAAAAAAAATCATCTTAGGGCAGTTTTTGTTCATTTTCAGTTTCAGATTTTTCGATTGAATTCCGTCTAGAATTTTAGATCAAGTTTTCCTCTTAACCTGTTCAGTTTCTGTCAAATTCGCCCGCGTACTCTTTTATAAAATTTGATTCTGTACAACTTTAGTTCTTTAAGTTTTCGTCAATTCGAATTATTTAAGCATGAAACGGTACATTTTTATACTTCTTCAGTAAGTTACTTATGATTAATTTATACTAACATTATTTTCTTTTGCAGGATGGTGGGTCTTACTAACTTTTTATGCAGGGCTGACTCACCATATTTCTATTTCTATTTCTATTTTTGTTTATTTTATAATCAATTTATATTTCGTTGTGTACGGACAAGAAACTAAATGCCACCGTATCTCGAGAAACTACCCATTAGTCTCGGTACGGTTGGAACTACTTGTCTTGTCTAGTAATAAGAATTTAATATATTTTTGTTTGTGTCTGGTGGACACGTGGATGTTAATTCTTGTACTCATACCAGTATATCTGTATACTGACTCGTTTTGTCTCTTGGCAACTCGGGTGCGTTCTGTTTGGCCTTGGTGAGCTTCCTTCTTGAGGATTAGTAGAGGCTTTGGTGGTGACAAGAAATAACTATGATCGTAGGACATGTCGATTGGACTTCTTTTGTTTTCTCATGTTTATGATTGTTAGTAGTTTATGTATTTTTATTTTCTTTTATGACCTTAGTATTTTGAAAATTTGGCATGGGTTGTAACCCTACATTATTTAAGTGGCTTTGAAGTATTTATTGTTACTTTAATGTTGGAGGTACTAGTTAGTTATAGAATTATGGTGAATGGTTTAGTTTGTGATTAGTTTTTTTGTTTCACCCCTAGGATTTGGATGATGGAATATTGATTGGGGTTTAATCCTAAGTTAATATTTAATTGTCCAAATTTCGGGGCGTGACAGACCTCGAGATCGGTGGGAAACTTGATGGCAAGGTGATAGGTGGATGTGATGGCTTGGAAGGCATTTAGGGCAGTGCGGCCAAGGATGATGTTGTAGGCAGATGGGTAGTCGACCACAAGGAAGGTGACCAACTTCGTGGTCTGCCGTAGGTATTCGCCGATCGTGATAAGGAGATCGATGGAACCGATGGAGGTCACACGGTCGCCAATGAAACTGACCAGAGGGGTTTGGAGAGGAGACAAACTTTCTTCCCCAATCTTGAGCTGGCGGAAGCAATTGAGGAAGATGATGTCTGAAGAGCTGCCGTTGTCGATGAGAACTCGTCTGACCTTGTAGTTGAAGAAGATAGCAGAGATGACAAGGGGGTCAGCATGTGGGTAATGGATGCCTGTACAGTCGGCGTCCGTGAAGGTGATAAGTTCGGTCCACCGTTTCGGCTGTTTAGGGGGTCGGTCCACTGTTGCCACTGCTTTGTCTGAGCCCTGCCTTATTTTTCTAAGTTCTGCCTTTTGAGCTGAGCGGGATGGTCCCCCACAAGCAAGGCCGCCTGAAATAACTATGATCTCTCCAATTGGTGGAAGGGGATTGCCTAGCGGTCGAAGCTGTTGCAGAGGGTGATCATGGCCTTGGTTAGGTGGCGCTGGCTGCCGGGGTGGGATGCGCCGACGATTATTTCTGAGGGGCTCGGTTCTTTGTCTCTGCTGAGGGCGGGTGTTCGTAAAATGGCTAAGACGCCCCTGACGTATGAAGGTCTCGATCTGATCTTTGAGGTTAATGCACTCGTCAGTGTTATGGCCATGGTCCTGGTGAAAACGGCAATATTTGGACTGATCTTTTCGATTGGAAGGGATTCGTGAAGGCAGGGCCCATTTGAGGGGGTAGTTCTGTTGGATCTGATTGAGGACGTGTTCCATGGGAGAATTAAGGGGTGTGTACCGTTCGAACCGACTAGGCGGTCGGGCGGGTGCCAACCGGTCAGCTCGAGGGGGGGTCGGTCATTATAGTGGGGTGTTTGGCTATTATACTGGGCATTTCTGGGTTCTGAGTCTTTTCTCTTGTCTCTGGGGGTCGGGTTTTTAGTTATTGGATCCTACCGAAGCGGCCAGTGAATCTTCAGCATTCATGTATTTTTGGGCTTTGGAGAGTAGGGCTGCCATGGAAGTCGGGGGGTTTTTAGAGAAGGAGAAAAGGAAATCGGATGACCACAGGCCGGCTACGAAAGCCGTGAGGATGACCTTGTCGTCGTTTTCCGCTACTTACAGGGCTTCGGTGTTGAAGCAGGTAACGAAGCTGCGCAGCGATTACCCCTCGGTTTGACGAATGTTGAGGAGTTGGGTGGCCGGGCGTCGTTGGCGCTGGGCTCCAATAAAATGGCTCAGGAAAGAGTCACTGAGGTGCTGAAAAGTGGAGACGGAGTCTGCCGGTAACTGGCTAAACCACAGTCGAGCCGACCCCTTCAGTGTCACGGGGAAAGCTCGACACATGATCTCGTCAGGGAAAGCATGGAGGATCATGAGGGTTCGGTAGGTCTCCAGATGGTTGACTGGATCCGTCGTACCGTCAAAAAAATCAATGGTGGGCATCTTGAACTTGGCGAGCAGAGGTTTGTCCCGGATGGAAGCAACAAATGGTGAGTTTGCCGTGGTAGAGGGTTTATGCTGGATGTTCTGCATGACCCCTTGGAGTTAGAGCTTCATGGCTCGAAGTTCAGCATCCCAGAGGGGAACGTTGTCGCCCCCGGAAGGAAACAGGGGTTAGACGCTGCTGGCTTCCCCTTCAGGGGCTGGTGCTATGACCGATGGATGTAAGGGTGGATTTATATGTGAGGGAGGTGGTTGCAAACCTTCCAAGTTTGGTGGATAGGGTTGCGAAACAGTATCGCCCGGGGTTTGTTCTTGGTTGGGTGGAATATCTGGAGGTGGTGGAGGAGGCATGGGGAGGTTTCTTTGGAGTAAAGCATTGATCAGGGCCTGGTTTTGCTCGGCCATGCGGTTAATGCTGTTGGTAAGCTCGATGAAATACTGTCGTGGGTTGTTTGGATTGGGAGGGTCGGTTTGATGATCAACAGCATTATGGTGAGAAGCTATGGATCTAGTCGTGACCATACACTTTGATGGGTGAAAGGAAAAGGTTACTGGGACAGGGTCTTCGGCGACAATGAACACAACTGGCGCACGGATAAACCAAGTTCCCACAGACGGCGCCAACTGATAGTGCAGTTTGTTCCAGTGGATGGATCGGACTCGTCCAAGCTCCTCAGGCCCACGTAGAAATGGTTAGCCCACCGAGTCACCTGCAAACAAGTCCAACGGGGAACGGGGTAGTCCCCCAGTGGACCTTCCGCTCACTATTTATATTATATATGTAGGTGACCAGGCGCGTGACCAGACCAAAAGTTGAGGATTTTGTGTCTCTATTTTGTCAGTCAGCCGTTGTACCTCTGAAGAGGTTCCCTTTTGTGCTCAAGTCAAGTCTAAATGACATAAGTTACGACCTGGTGTTAATAAGTAATACGATCAAGGTTTTAAAAAGCGGCCGCAACCGTTCATGTATTGTTACGTAGCGGTTGTAATGAATACCGCCACCGTTCTGACGCTTTTGCGGTGTGATTGAGATTCACAGTGTATCGGCCGTGGCGCTATATGATCATAACGGTCTTTATAACGACCGTACGCACCGTTATGTAACGGTTCCGAATTGCTTCTTTCGAAAAAACACGCAAAAAAAAAAAAAAAATTGAAAATGGGGGAAGAGGGATAGAGAAAAAAGAGGGAAGATGGAGGAACAAGAGATAGAGAGAGAGAAGAGAGAAGATTAAGAACATGTTATTGATTTGTTGAAGCTATAAGACCTATGCTATTGTATTCAACTGCTATCACTCATCCATTTTGTTTGTGTATGTCTATCTATATATTGTTTGAAAATAATAATAATAAGTGTGGTCATTATCTATTTGGCTTGATTAAAATATATATATATATATTTAAGATTTTATTTATTCTCTTACTTTTGTCATTGTTTATCTTATATATAATAGTTAGTGATTGATTTTTTGTATAATATAAAGTTATTAATTATTAAAATAAAATGTAAAAAACTTAGTTTATAATGATTTAAAAATATGAATTATATTGGATCAAACTTAAAAATTTACAAAAATTGATCAATATTTATTTTAAAACTCAATAAATATGATTATGGAAAAAAAATGTGTGTATCGATAAGTTTTTTTTCAAATTGTGCGAAAAATAAAAAAATTCACGGTTCCGGTTACCGTAACCGTTACGCTACGGCCTTTACACCCCGCAACCGCAACCGCGTCACCGCCACCGTTACGGCGAGCGCAACCAAGTCTTTTGATTTATGTGTTTAATGGGGTATTTCCCTTTTGGGCTACAACTATATTAAATGTGACGAAGATTGCTGCATTATGATGTTGTGTATATGCATACATATTATATAAGGTTTTAAATTTTTGTCTCATGTATGTCTGCACGACTCTATAGACTATGTATTGTTGGTATATTTGCTTCCACAGCCCCTAATTATATGTTATTCCGTTAAGAGCCCTTTGGTAATCCAAGGATTATTGGTTGGTTACAACGCTAAACTTATAAGGGCGGGTTTGGGTCATGACAAGTACGAAACTCAATTACACCACCCTTAAACTTTTGTCCAATACTCGTAATATTATTTTACCAACCAGCTGACAATAATACATTTTCTTGGTGAGAACAAAACTTAGAGAGTGAATTCCTTTCAATATCTACGAGTCTGTCACATTCACCAAGCACAACATCTATCTAATTAGACCCCACTTCATCCTTTTGATCAGAAGTACTACACCTAATAACTGAAACATCAACTATATCAACACCACGTGCACAAACAACCCTTAACATATTCAGAAAATCTATATTATTTCAAACCATACAATTCGGATGGCCTACAATAGAATATGAAATACACATCGTCTTAGGTTTCAAATTCTCCCATGTTTTACACAAAATGCCAACCAATTCCTCAAATTTTAATTCACATGAAACATTAATGACAATAGTATCATTCTCATATTTGCATAACAACAACACTATACTGTTTATCAAAACTGAAAGAAAAAATAAGAAAAATAATTTGTTCAATATAAAAACATTTCACAAAAACAACATAAAAGTCCTGAGAAATTTCTAATGATTATAATTTTCTTTGGATTATAATAATAACTTATAATTTTCTCTAGACTCAAATAAAAGTCTAGAGACATTTACAAACTTATTCACCTTCAAGATAACAAAAACAAAAACAAAAACAAAAAAATCACAGAAAACTCAATAAATCTAAAGAGAATCACAGAGAAATTTAATGCTAACTATTAAACACAATCATAGACAAAAATCACACAGAAGATCTGTTATGAAATTATAAGCTTCTCTGTAATTTTTACTAGGCTACAAGCTTTCAATTTTCTCTGTGTTATTGTGCAGTATTGCACTCAAATCAAAATTTCGAGAAATTTACAAACTTATATACATCTTCGAGATAACAAAAAATACTACACTGTTCATCTAAACTAAAAGAAAAAATACAAAAAATAATTTTTGCTTAGAAATGAAATATTCAATTAAATCCCCAATCCATATATCTAGTCTAAAGGATATTAAAAATAAAAAATAACGAACTTATAATAACATGTCCAAAAAAAATTATGATTTTCTCTGAATTATAATAACAAACTTATAATTTTCTCTGAACTACAAATAAAAGTCTAGAGAAATTTAAGAATTTATATTAACTTTCAAGATCACAAAAACAAAAACACATTAACATCAAATTGACAAAAATGCTAACTATTCCACACAAACTCAGAGAAACTCATAGAGAAGATCTGTTATGCTCACCAAACATTCAATTGAGAAAAAATAAAATAAAATAACAAACTTATAATATCATCTCCATAACAAATTACAATTTTCTCTGTGATTTTCACTGGACTATAAACTTATAATTTTCTCTGTGATTTTCACTGGACTATAAACTTACAATTTTCTCTGTAATTTTCACTGAACCACAAACTTACAATTTTCTCAGTGATTCTATTTGCATTAGAAACTTATAATAATATGTCCATCTGAACTTATAATTTTCTCTGTGATTTTCGTTGGATTATAATAACAAACTTACAATTTTCCCTGGATTATACCAACAAAAGTGCAGAAAAAATATAAAACAAAACTTAAAGAACAAAAAATGATAAGAAATTTACACTCATCTCTGGTTCAAAGAAATTTCTTTGGTTTGAAAAAATAGAGAACAAATCTTATCATTGATAAGTATGTTGATGAAAAACAAAGTACAAAAAATGAACTCTAAAAATGAAAATCAACTCCATCGTCAACTCTCTTTGAAATTAATCAAAAAACAGAGAATGAAAAGTGAACTTCAAAAATCAAAATCAACTCTATCAAGTTGGCCTCTCTGTAGAATTGATTAATAACAGAGAATGAAAAATCATAAACAATTTCACTGAGCTAGCATCTCTTTTAAATTGATAAAAATTGAAAACAAAAATCTAATACAAAATATACTTGAAATATTAATAAGAAATCGGAATCCTTACATACAATTCAAAACAAAAATCAAAATCTGTATGGAATTTCCTTCGAAAACATACCTGATTCAACTTCACGGAAAAACCTACATGATCAACACCACTGTAACACCTATACGATTATAGCAATCTTCATCGTCAAGTCCACTGCAACACTTGCAAAATTCCTACGAAATCTCCACCGTGAAGTCCATCCCCATGAAATCTTCTACAGAACAGCAATAGAATATTTAGTTTGCCAAAATCCAAACAAATGTATGTTATAAAGAAGGGTAAATTAGGTATTTTATAACGTAAAATAAGGTTGAGGGACCTTAGGCATCAAAAAATATTATTGTGGACCTCTCCTCCTATCAAAAGTTGGGCAGGGATCATAGACCAATTTTTCTTCCTTTTTTTTTTTGTATTTTTATATATTTATTAATTTTTTTTAAAAAAAATTCACAAATATATTACTATTTAGATACATCTAAGTAAGGTGTATCTAAAAAAGTAAAAAAAAAAATTGCTTAAAATTTTAAAAATATTCACTACAAAAAAAAAAAACACGAAAAAAAAAATTCAATTTACAGAAAATTGAAATCAAACACATTGAATAGTATAAAATTACGGATAAACTACTAATAAGTCCTAACAGTTCGATCAAGTCCTATTGAAAATAAGTCATAATAAAATTTTATCGAAAAATAATTTTTTTGTAATATTTTTGTATATGTCGCTAAAAATTAACAATAAACAAATTTTTTTTTGTCAGAATTATTATAAATTGACTCTAAAGCTTATGATTAGTAACTTTTTTTCTATGACAAATTTTTCAAATGGTCGCTAAAAGTTGAAAATTAATAATTTTTTATATCGATTTTTTAAAACTTTCGCTAAAATTTGTAATTAGTAACATTTTTTGTGACATTTTTCAAACTGTCGCTGAAAATTAACAATTAGTGACATTTTTTAATAGTATTTGATGAAAAATGTCATTAATTATCATAGAATCTATTAGGCAATAAGTACACATATTAAGACCTATACGTAAATCCCTTAAAATTATTGTAATATATTTATTTTCCAAACACTTAATATAAATATAGTGGATCCTACACATAATATTTATCTATTTACATAAAAAAATTTCTCGCAAGTGATACACCTTTAAAATACATATGCGAATGTCAGGTATCATTTAGAAATTAATTATTTTAGCAAATAAAATAAAAGATCATTATAAATTATTATATCACTCTTCTAATTCTTTTATATATTATTTTTTATAAAAAATCGAAAAATTACTAACATGACATGTTACTTTGGCCCTGTTTTGTGGAATTTTTTTTTTAAGTTAAAAGCTAATAAACAGAAAGTAGAAACTAAAGCACCTCCATCCCAGCTTTTAAATAATCAGTTTTTTTTTCAGCTTATTTAAACTATTTCTGCTTATAACTTTTTAGACAGGAGTACATTTTTTTTTTTTGTATTTTTATGTATTTATTAATTTTTTAAAATATTTTTAACGAATATTTTATTATTTAGATATATCTAAGTACGGTGTATCTAAAAAAGTTAAAAAAAAAATTTGCTTAAAATTTTAAAAATATTCACTACAAACAAAAAAACATAAAAAAAAAAAAACTCAATTTATAGAAAATTAAAATCAAACAAACCAAATAGTATAAAATTATGGATAAACTACTAGTAATAAGTCTTAGTAGTTCGATCAAGTCCTATTAAAAATAAGTTATAATAAAATTTTAGCTAAAAATAATTTTTCTGTGATATTTTTTGTATATGTCGCTAAAAATTAACAATTAGCGACTTTTTTTGTCACAATTTTTATAAATTGACTCTAAAACTTATAATTAGTAACTTTTTTCTGTGAGAAATTTTTTAAACAGTCGCTGAAAGTAAAAAATTAGTAATTTTTTATATCGATTTTTTAAAACTATCGTTGAAATTTGTAATTAGTAACATTTTTTGTGACAATTTTTAAAGTGTCACTAAAATTAATGAAATTTTTTAATATTATTTAATGAAGAACATTAATTCATAGAATCTATTAGATATTAAGTACACATAATAAAACTTATACGTAAATCCCCTAAAATTATTGTAATATATTTATTTTCCAAACACCTAATATAAATATAATGGATCCTACACATATTATTTATCTATTTATGTACAAAATTTAAAATACATATGCGAATGTCATGTCTCGTTTAGGGATTAATTATTTTAGCTAATAAAATAAAAGATCATTATAAATTATATCACTTTTCTAACTCTTTTATATATTATTTTTTTTATAAAAAATTAGAAAATAACTAAAATGACATGTTACTTTGGCCCTGTTTAGTGGAGTTTTTTTAAGTTAAAAGTTGATAATTAGAAAGCAGAAACTAAAAACACTTCTGCCACAGCTTTTAAATAATCAATTTCTTTCAACTTATTTAAGATATTTCTACCTAATAAACCATGAGGCTGTTTGGTGCATCAGAAAGTAGAAATCAAAAGTATCCCTTCCTCAATTTTTAAATAATTAATTTTTCTTGACTTATTTAAATTATTTTTATCTAAAAAAATGTAAGCTCAGAAGCAACACCAAAACATTGGACACAAATTTTCAAATTAAAATAAACTATAACCACCGCTTAATAATCCACACCAAACACCATTTATAAATAAAAATTGAATAATATGCAGGATTCCCTTTTTAGGACCCTTTTGGATCCTCTCTTGATTTGATTGGTCACCTTTTTCTTCTTTTTTTTTTTTTTTTTTCTTTTCCCTCCAATCACCATCCGTCACGTGTTAAAGAGATAATGGAGATGGTGATTTGAGGGGGTGGCAATCACCCCTGATAAAAATTATACCAAACAATATAATGCATACTCCCAAATCAAAATACTCTATAATCATCCCGGCAACAAAACAGATCCTTTATCGTTAAGACTGACTTTTGAAAGATCCTTTATCGTTAAGACTGACTTTTGAAAGAAAATCAAAGCCCTTCTAAAACCCTCATCTTCACTTCACCACTTCCCAGGTACAGAAAAGTCACCAAAAGTCACCATGCATTCAATTCTCCGTTCTCTCCGCCGCCGTAGCCACCACCACCACCACCGCGAAAACCACCGCACCTTGGTCGACGTCGCAGCCATCAAATGGGTCGGAGACAGAGGTCTCGACCACGCCGTCGAGAGAGAGAAAGACCTCAGACCCATGCTTCAGCTGAAGAACCTCATAAAATCCGAACCTTCCAAGTCCCTCCCACTCTCCATCATCTCCCAAAACCGAGAATCCCTCGGAATCCCCACTCGCCCCATCGATTTCATTCGCAAATACCCCTCCGTCTTCGAAGAATTCCAACCCGGCGGACTTGGAATCCACCCACATGTCAAATTGACTCCCGAAATCCTCGGCCTCGATTCCGAAGAACAGTTGATTCACCAGAGCCACAGTTTCAAGCAAGAATTGGCTGATCGGCTTTTGAAGCTGTTGATGTTGGCTCAAATCAACAAAATCCCATTACACATCATTGATTCTTTGAAATGGGATTTGGGTTTGCCCCAAGATTATATTCAAACCCTAGTCCCTGAATTTCCAGACTATTTTCAGGTCACTGGAGACGGTGATTCCAATCATTCCTCACTGGAATTGGTGTGTTGGAGCAGTGAATTGGCGGTTTCGGTGATGGAGAAGAAGGCAATGAAAACCGGGTACGAAAAGGGTATGCCTATTTCATTCCCTTTGCAATACTCTAGAGGTTTTGAGATTGATAAGAAATTCAAGAAATGGATTGATCAGTGGCAAAAGTTGCCTTACATTTCTCCATATGAAAATGCATTGCATCTTTTTTCGGCCAAGAGTGATGAGGCCGATAAGTGGGCAGTCGGGGTGCTTTACGAGATTCTCTGTCTTCTTGTTCCGAAGAAGACTGATAGAGAAAATGTACTTTGTCTTGGAGAGTACTTGGGGCTTCGATCACGGTTTAAAAGGGCATTGCTTCATCATCCGGGTATATTTTATCTTTCGAGTAAGATTGGAATGCATACTGTAGTTTTGAGGGATGGTTATAAAAGGAACTTGTTGATTGAGAATCATACATTGATGGATATGAGGTATAAGTATATTCATCTTATGCACTCAGTGAAGGAACATAAGAAACCAAAAAGTGTGCAAGGTGGGAGTACTCAACAACAAAAGCCAACCCATGATTCTAAAGGAGAAGGCCAAGAAGATGAACAAGATGAGGAGTTGCATGAGTTGTCGGATTCTGAGATTGATGATGTTAGTGAAGATGCCTATGATGAAGAGGAGGTTGAAGATGAGATTAAGAAATTTTCCCGTGTGAATGCTGGAGGTAACAGAGATCAAACAAGGAGGAATCCAGAATTTAGGGCGAAGAGATCTTTAAAAACTTCTGTTGGAAATAGTTTTGATAGAAGATACCCCAACAACACTAGGAAAACGGAGCCCACAGAAGTTTCTAGAAGAACAGTGATGCAGGGTAGGGGTAGTGATCGTGGGAGGTCACCAGGGAGATCAGAATTTTCGAGAAACAGAGGGAGGTCAAATTTGGACTCAAGGACTTCTGCATAGAAATGATACTGCTGAAGCCTACGTTGGATAGGTTTGCTTCTTTGTCTAGATCTCCTCATTGATCATTTTCAGAAATCAACATCTTGTATTTGTTGCAAGTCATTCCATTAATGTGCTTAAAATGGTAGTGTGACTGTTATGCCCATAGTGAATGTGGTTATACAATGATGAATTGTGATTATATCTTTATTTATGCATGTATGGTTTATATATTCAAGGTTTTCTATTGTTGCTATTTTTGGCTGTCCCCTAAAACCCGAAGTATGCAAGAAGCTATGTAGGCACATATACAATAATACAGCATTCTAGATGCAGAAGGTTAGAGAAGTAATGTAATTACAGTTCTTGCATTGGCCACCTTCACCTGATTCCCCACAATTTTAAATCACGGTATTGGCCAATGTGATGGATGTGGTCGTGGTCATGGTGTAATGGCGTTAGACGTATCAACCAATGTGTAATGTGAATTGGAATTTGAATTTGAGGATTTATTTAAGCACTAGGAAACACCTTAAAATGTATCGATGTTTTGACCATATTTTATCATATTTTGATGTTTGTAGTGGTTACTGACCAACATTTTGGGACCAAACAATATTTTTGACACAATATATTGAAATGTTTATTAGTTTTAGGGTAAAGAAAATGGTTAATTTAGTCTATTGGTTAATTTAATCTATTAAAGGAATTTCATCATTTAGAATAATTAAAGATGCTACTACAACATATAGGTGATAATAAAAAAGTAAACATGAGCAAATATTTGCCAATACAATGTTATTACAAATAATTGGATAATGTTAATGAACAATACATGCTATGGGCTACATCAGTACATCTATATAACACGTATCATATATACTGAGAGGGAGATTTGTGCCGAATAGTGGGCCGAACTACGTTAGCACGGATTCTTGTGTTGGGCCATGTAAGTTAGCCTGGGCGCATTGTGGGGCCGAGTTAGGTCCACACTGTCGAGCTATGGACAGTTCGGACTGCAGATGTGGGGACTGAAACGGCCTATGAGATCGCTGTGTGAGGCCGAGATGCCAAACGGCGCGCCCCGCATCCAGTCGGTTCTGGTGGACTGGTGTGGTTTTGCTCGGCAATAGTTGTCCAATGTAATGTTTATGTTTCACCAAGTAATAGCTCGATTCAATATTCTGCGTGGACCAATGATGAGAAGAGGAAAATCCACTTCTGGTATGCGTCAATACCGTTTGGTGGTGCGACAAACACTATTTGGAGGTTTTGGTCTCTACATGTGTAAGAAATGTAGAGGGGAGCACAGCCGCCTGTCTAGAGAAGGACAACAGTGGTAGTGCCCCTACAATTTCTGAGGCTACATGGCCAGCCTTGAAAAGGAGGAGCATGCAGGCGTTGGGGGTAAGCAATCTAAAACTCTCTTTTTCTACAGTGCTTTGCTTTCTCTCTTCTCCCAAAAAGCTAACTTGACCGTCGGAAGGGTTTTCCGGCAAACCCACCTGCCGGGTAGCTCACTTTTGTTTTGTTTATAGTACGACGAAGTTCTAACGAAGTGTGACGAGCTTGGAAGTAAGGAGGTACAGAGCGGGGAGAATATTTCTCTCCCGTACAATTGACGCCTTTTGTGGGAAGTTCTTTGACAAACAAACCTTGCTCTACAAGCTCTTTTAACTGTTTTTCATGGCGAACATCGACGAAACATCGTTGTCTGTTATTGACGGCATCACTCCAGAGTTGATCCGGAGACAAGATGGCCCTCCTGCCATTTCGACAATGGCGGGCCTGGAGACCTCCTCTAGTGGGCTACCCAGAGACATGCGAGACAAACACATGAGGAGCACTGATCATTCTCAGAGTCCTGAGGGGCGTCGGCGGCGAGGAGAATCGCATGCTCAGCGCCTAGAGTACAAACTCGGAGACCAGGATGCCCTCATTCGGAAGATGGCAGTTGAGATGGAGGCGTTGAAGTGACAAATCAAAAGGAAGGGTGTTGCTAGAGTGGAAAACCACAGTGAGTGCATCTAACCCCATCGTTCAGGCAGCCAGCACTAACGGGAAATGCCCTCTCTCTCTATCACCAGGAGCTATGGCGTTGGCGATTCTGAACTACAGATGGAGAGATCACGCATGCGCGACAGCAGTTACCGTCCCTCGCGTTTGTCGAGATACTCTTACTTTACCTGTTCGGAGGACCTGAGGGACGTCTAGGAGGAACGCGTACGTTGCAGGGAGGCCTAAAGAGTGCCGGCACTGCAAAGGCTGAGTCCCAGAATCTGTTGTAGTGAGGACGTGGTCATGCTGCCACCTAGAATGCAGATTCCAACACCAGTGGACAGAGACTTGGCAAGACTCACTGTTACCCCATTGTATCTAGAGATTGAAAGCACGCCCCTCCTCGCTGGATTCCACTAATCAAAGTTCACGCTGTATGACGGCAAGACGGATCTGTACATGCACGTTAGTCATTACCAGCAAGTAATGGCAGGCCATCGGCGCAACGATGCCTTGATGTGCCTCATATTCCTAGCAAGTTTGGGAGAATTGAGCCTGAAGTGGTTCGAGAGGCTCCTAGAGGGGAGTATCAAGGGGTGGCAGCAGCTAGCGGAAGCCTTTGTCACCAAATTCAAGACCAATACTCGAACATCGAAGGAGGTCGACCACCTTTTGGGTATCAAGATGGAGTCTGGTGGTTCGTTGAAAGCATACAATGCCAAGTATTGGGAGACCTATAACGAGATCCTCGATTGCCCCACTAATTTAGCAATCGCCCAATTTAAGCGAGGCCTACCAGTCAGACATAGACTGCGAGACTTGCTTACAATGCACCAACCCACAACCATGGAGTCATTAATGTAGCGGATAAACGAACACATCTGAGTTGAAAATGATGCCGCCACCGCCACTGCCACTGCCACTGCCACCACAGCCAAGAAGGCAAATCCGGTTTCAGTGGAAAGACGTGTCGCTGGGAAGGTTCACTCAGTGGGGCAGGAGGATAACCGCCCTAATAACCGAGCCAGAAAACAACATCGCGGCGCTAAGCGCAATGACGGAAACAAAAGACGTGGGAGTGACGGGGCTAATGCTCCTTGCAACGAAGAGGAGGATGCCAAGAAAAAATTGAAGGCACGGACTGGCATCACCACTGTTTTTAAGATTCTAATCCACCGCATCCTTAGTGAAATTCGAGGTGAGCCATATGTCCTTTGGCCAGCAAAGTTGGGGGATGCACAGAGGGGATTCAACTCAAGATGCCGCTGCACTTTCCACGAAGAAAGGGGGCGCCACATAGAGGACTGCGTGTTGCTAAAACAACACCTGGAAGAGCTGGTTGCGGCTGGGCACTTAGACCATTACATAGATGGAAGCATGAGGGCCGCTTCACAAGGACAAGCCGGGCCAAATGGGCTAGCCGTCTTGGACGCAGCGCCTCAAGGAGTTATCAATGTTATTCACGGTATCATAGAACCGGCTCGAGTGTGCAAGCTCAGGGAGATGATTAAGAAGGCTGAGCACATGAGGGAAGTGCTATCTGTTTAGCTCGCCGTTAAGAAGGGACCGAGATACAAGACATCATGACCTTTTCCAGCAAAGAATTGGAGAGAATTCAAACCCCACACAACGATGCCTTGGTAGCAAGGTTTTAAAAAGAGGCTGCAACCGTTACGTAATGCCGTTACGTAACGGTTGTGGTGGTTACCGCCACCCGTTATGTAACGGTTGTGGTGGTTACTGCCACCTATTACAGCCGCTTTTGTAGTGTGATTGAGATTCACAGGTGTGTCGGTCGTAGCGGTCGTAACGGTGTCGTAAAAGCCGGTGCATTATATAACGGTTCTGAACTACTTCTTTTGAAAAAACGCACGAAGAAAAGTTGAAAATGGAGGAAGAGGGATAGAGAGAAGATGGAGGAGTAAGAGATAGAGAGAGAGAAGAGGGAAGATGAACATATTATTGATTTGTTGAAGCTATAAGACCTATGCTATTCTATTCAGCTGCTATCACTCAATCATTTTGTTTGTGTGTGTCTATCTATATATTGTTTGAAAATAATAATAATAATAATAATAATAATAATAAGTGTGGTCATTATCTATTTGGCTTGGTTAAAATATGTATATATATATATATTTAGGCTCTTATTTATTGTCTTACTTTTGTCATTGTTTATTTTATATATAATAGTTAGTGATTGATTTTTTGTATAATATAAAGTCATTAATTATTAAAATAAAATATAAAAAATTCAGTTTATAGTGATTTAAAAATATGAAATATATTGGATCATACTTAAAAATTTATAAAAATTGACCAATATTTGTTTTAAACCCAATAGATATGATCATAGAAAACAAATATGCATATCAGTAAGTTTTTTTTTTTTAAATTGTGCAAAAAATAAAAAAATTCACGGTTCCCGTTACCGCGACCGTTACGCTATGGCCTTTATATCCCGCAACCGCAACCGTGCCACCGCCACTGTTACGGCGGCCGCAACCGCTTTTGCAGAACCTTGCTTGGTAGTAACGCTTCATGTTAAGGATTTTGATATTAAGCGAATTTTGATCGACCAGGGCAGTTCGGTCGAGATCATGTACTACGACGTATTCAAGCGGATGAAATTGGAGGACAAGGACTTGGTTCCCACAACGTCTTCTTTGGTCGGCTTTAACTCACAACCGAAATGGCCGATTGGGAAGATTATCTTGCCGGTCAGAGCGGGGACAGTAACAAAGCAAGTGGAGTTATGGGTGCTGAAGGTCTCATCGATATACAATCTGATCTTGGGGAGGGGTTGGTTGCATGCCACGCAAGCAGTAGCTTCAACTTATCATCAGGTCATGCATTTTCCCGTCCTAACCGGACAAATGGAAGAAGTTTAGGGGGATCAAGTGATGTCCAAATAATGCTTTGTTGCGGTAAATGGTAGTCGGGCCGCCAAAGGCTTTGTCCAATTGATAGAGGGGCCAGAAGGTAAAGAGATCCTAGAGGATGTAGGAAGAAGAGCCTAGGAAAAATCAGTTGAAGACTTGGTGGAGGTTTGTATTAATGAGAATGATCCGAACAAATTCTTTCTCTTGGGATCATCTCTGACCAGCACCGAATGGCTTGATTATGTGAACTTTTTGGTCTCCAACATTGAGGGCTTAGCATGGATGCCTTACGATATGTCTGGCATCGACTCAAGCTTCATTTGTCATTAGTTAAACGTCTTTCCCGATGCCTGGCTAGTCATACAGAGAACACGGCGCTCGGCCTTGCACAATGATGAGGTAGTGGCGGAGAAGGTCAAAAACTTGCTGGTGGCTAGGGCAATTGAAGAAGTACAATACCCCAGATGGATTTCTAATATAGTGGTAGTGCCGAAGAAAAATGGGAAATGGCGGATATGCGTCAATTACAAGACGGTCGACCGTGCCTACCTGAAGGATAGCTTTCCGCTCCCAAGGATTGACGAGTTGGTGGATCTTACCGCCAGTCACCAGAGACTTAGCTCCCTTGATGCATACCGCAACTACCACCAAATCGCCATGTACGAGCCGGATAGAGAGATCACATCCTTCACTACGCCGAGAGGCTTGCATTGTTACAAGGTTATGCCATTCGGTCTTAAGAACGCCGGAGCGACTTTCCAAAGGATGGTGACCAAAATGTTTGCTCCTCTTCTTGGCTGCACTATGGAAGCATATATTGACGACATGGTGGTGAAGAGCAAAGATGAGTCCCGATGCCTCTATGATCTAGTGGAAATGTTTGCAATCCTCAAGCACCATAAGTGCGCTTTCGGTGTGGTTACAAGAAAGTTTTTAGGCTTCTTAGTAACAAATCGGGGTATAGAAGCTGACCCTTCACAGATCAAGGCAATCCAAGAGTTGGAGCCACGAAATTCCACAAAGGACGTGCAGCATCTTGTCGGAATGGCAGTCGTGCTGAACAGATTTATCAGCTGGTCATCAGATCGCTGCAAGCCCTTCTTCAAAAGTTTGAAGGCTAAGTTTTTTTGGGATGCAGAATGTGACCGCGCTTTAACGGACTTGAAGGCCTATCTCTCTTCTACTTCGATCCTGGTCAACCCACAGCCCATCGAAGAGTTCTATCTATACTTGGACGTTTCTCAACATGCTGTAAGCGCGATGCTTGTCTGAGCTGAGGGAATTCAACATCTCCCCATCTTCTATGTTAGCAAGACACTACTTCTAGCCCTCATGATGGTGTCTAGAAAGTTGGCACACTATTTCCACGCCCACACAATAGTAGTGCTAACTGAATTCTCACTTAAGGTTCTCTTTGATTTACCGGCAGAATTTTGAAGTGGGCGGTAGAGTTGGTGCAGTACGACATTAAGTTTCAGCCGCGCACGTCTATCATAGCACAGGCCTTGGCCAATTTTGTCGCGGAATTTGCACCGGGCACCCACCTTGTCTGTCCAATAGACTTGGCGCACGACATCGAGCAAAAGAAAAGGGTTAGTGCGGATTTTGCATGATCTATAATGTCGACGTTGCCACAGGAAGATGAGGGGCAAGCAATAACCAAGCAAGACAATTCTGAGCGGGCAGAGCAAAAGCCGGCCGACTTGCTAACCGACCAAACAAGTGCGCATGTAGGAAAGCTGCGCATAGAGCCGACCAGTGCCTTGGATTTGAGAAACTCTCAAAACCCCTCCGACTGTTGGAAAATTTTCATTGGTGAGATGTGGAAGCTCTTTGTTGATGGAGCCTCCAACAGACATGGCGCCAGGTTGGGGGTCGTGTTGACCTCGCCAGATGGACTAACCATTGAGCATGCTATCACGCTTGGATTCCCAACATCCAACAATGAGGCAGAATATGAAGCTCTTCTCGCCAGCCTGAAGAGCACTCTACGAATGAAGGCATTAGAGCTTATGGTATTCAATGACTCCAAACAGGTGGTTAATTTGGTCTCTAGGGAATATGAGGCCAAGAATGAAAGGATGGCTAAGTATCAAGCGTTGGTACGCACTGAGGTCAAAAAGTTTGCCGCGATAAGAATGAAACAAATCAACCGCGAAGAAAATAGTCAAGTCGACGAATTAGTTGGCTTGGTGTCTATGCAAACCACCTTTCCCAATCCTTTGATGATAGAATTCTTGCCCCGACCAAGCATCGAGGAACCAGAGGCGCCCGAGGTACTCTACGCCGACTTGGGACCATCTTGGATGGATCCAATCATCACCTTCCTAAAAGATCGAGTCTTACCTACCGTGAAGAAGGAAGCCAACAAGATAAGGGCCAAGTTTGAGCGGTTTTGGCTCTCTTCATCTGGCGCCTTATACAAGAAATCCTTTACTGGATCATACTTAAAATGCGTCCACCCGGCAAGGTTGACGCCTTTCTCTTTGAAATTCATGAAGGCATGTGCGGCAGCCACATTGGGGGCAGATCATTGGCATACCGAGCAATTTCCCAAGGTTATTGATGGCCGTGCATGCAGGCCGACGCGTAGAAATATGTCTGCAGATGCGAGAAGTGTCAAAAATTTGCTCACTAGATCCACCAGCCGGCCAGAGAGTTGTTCCCCTTAACTAGCCTTTGGTCATTCGCACTATAGGGGTTGGACATTGTGGGATCGCTTCCAACCGTGCCGGACCATCGCAAGTTTTTCATTGTAGCTATTGATTACTTTTCCAAATGGGTTAAGGTCGAGCCATTGGCCACCATTAAGGAGAAGTATGTAAAGAAGTTTGTCTGGCAGAATGTAATTACTCGGTTTGGTGTCCTAAAGGCCCTCATCTTAGATAATGGTACGCTGTTTGATGGGAAACTCTTCCGCTAATTTTGCGAAGAGTTAAAGATTGAGTTCTACAATTCAACACCGGCTTACCCTTAATCAAACGGTCAAGCTAAAGCTTCAAACAAGACTATCTTGAACGGGCTGAAGAAGCAGCTGAAGAAAGCCAAAGGGAGGTGGGCCAAGGAACTCCCCAATGTACTCTGGGCACACCGAACCACCCCAAGATGTTCAACTAGGGAAACTCCATTCACCCTGGCTTATGGCATGGAAGCGGTCATACTCGTGGAAATCGGCATGCCAACCATCCGATCTGAAAACTTTGAGACCGACTTGAACAGTGAAGCTATTGCCCTGGAGCTGGACCTAGCTGAAGAAAGAAGAGAAAGGGCGCTAATTCACATTGCGGTCTACC
The DNA here is from genome assembly GCA_025200525.1 of Camellia lanceoleosa. Taxonomy (NCBI): domain Eukaryota; kingdom Viridiplantae; phylum Streptophyta; class Magnoliopsida; order Ericales; family Theaceae; genus Camellia; species Camellia lanceoleosa. The sequence goes on along the minus strand of CM045766.1, from coordinate 116,272,056 downwards.
AACAAGAGTTCTCCAAGAAATACAACAAGACCGTGCATCTATGTCTGTTCAAAGTTAGGGACTGGGTCTTGAGGAAGGTGATGGGCAACACGCTAGTCCCTGGTGAGTGCAAATTGGGTGCAAATTGGAAAAGGCCATACAAGATAGTAGGCCTGGCTGGCAAAAGGGCATACCATCTGGAGGACTTGGACGGCAAAGCCATCCCAAGGCCATGGAATGTGGCCAACCTCAAGCTGTTTTACTTTTGAAATGTAATCTTTTTCTTTTTTTAATTTGAAACTTGGCCTTTTGACACTACATGTAATGATTGATGTGCAATGGGAACAAGTTATTTCTTTCTCTTGTATTACGTGTTTCTGTATTAAAGTATTAAGCTACTGAGAGCTAGGGGCAATTCGGCCTTAGCTACAATGGTCCACTGTGCAGAGAATTAGGACTCAAGACCGGGCTGCCTTAGCTCAAGTCGAGCTGATTTTGCCTGCCGTGCAAACAGTTGGTGCCATCTCCAACTGTATTCCGCTTGTTCTGAGCTAATTTTGCTCATCTTTTCCCTAGCTGATTTTGCTTGCCTCCTTCGAGTTGAGTTTGCTCACATTAATAGAAAGTTGGTGTCCTACCTAACTCCTGTGTTTGAACCGTGCTAATTTTGCTCACAAAAAGGGTTATGTCCTCCGAGCTGATTTTGCTCGCCGGGGAAAAAGTTGGCGTTCTGTCCAACTTCCGCTATAAAATCGAGCTGTCTGTGCTTGTTAACCCGAGTTGACTCTGCTTCAAACAGCTGGTTTTCCTCACCTCAATAGAAAGTTAGTGTTGTGAACAACTTTTGATTTAAGACCGAGCTGACTTTGCTTGCTAAGAAGTGAGTTTGCGATTTGTCCAACTCATGGATCAATTTTGTCCTCAAACTGAGCTGAATTTGCTCACCGGGGAGACAGTGATGCTTCCCCAATTTTGAAAAGGAATTTTACATGTATGCAAATTCAAAGGTTAAACTGATCAGTTTTATCTGGGCAACAATACATGCTACAGTTACAATCATTTAGAGAAATTGAAGAAAACAAAAAGGCAAATGCATATGGCGTGAAAAAGGTAAACTGCTTTCCATTCATATTGAAATTTGGTTACAAAGGTAGGGCTTATAGCCTGGTTAAGAAAAAAAAAGGGTATTCTAATCTACGTCTATAGCATCTTCCGAGTCAACCACCTCCTCTTTGGTTACTGTCTGCACGGTCTCAGCTCTGTCGTCTCATGCCCGATCGACATTTTGCGCGGTCTTATTGCTCGGAGACGCCTCTTTGGAAATGACCGGCAATGGCGTGTTGTTTGTTGTTTGAGGAGCAGGCTCTTCAGCTGCGTTGCCCGCATGAGCCACCGCAATCAACTTTTGTTGCACAGCGGCAGCATACGCTTGCATGTATGAAGGAATAAAGGTAGGCGGAGGATTGTTGAAGATATCAGACTTTGACGTCTGCCCAAGTTTTTTTACGGCAGCCTTCCAGCCGTATTGAAAGAAGATGTCCTTGGTTCCCTCCACCTGCTGTTCATATACTTTTTCAGCATAGCCACGGTTTTCCGCGTCATCGACCTGCTTCTCCAACTCAGCCTTATGAGCAGCGTGGAGCTTCCGTAGATCAGCCAGGTACTGCTCGTTTTTGGCTTGCATGGCCTTTTCCTTCTCTTCCTCGGCCTTCGAAAGCTTCTCGGCCTTCGAAAGCTTCTCGGCCAGTAGCTCTCGCTCAGCTAGCACCGCTTCATGAGAGGCCTTCAACTTCTCCAGTTTGGCCATTTTGGCCTTGTTATCGGTTATAGCCTCTTACAAATTTTGTCACACAGAGACCATGCGTTCGTGGGCCAGATAATTTTTTTGTGCGGCTTGGGAAAAGAAATAGTTAGTACAACTAATCCGAGGAATTGCTTGGCAACAGAGAAGCTCAGCTTCACAGGAATGACTTACCAGCATAATCGACTTTGTTGCCAACCTAATTACCTTTAGGTCAGACAGCTCCTCATGCTTTTTCATGTCGGCCGGCAACAACAAGCCCTTAGTCATCTGGAACCCGAGCGAGTAGTCCTTATCAGCATAGACCGAGTCAGACATGGTCACCGGGGCAGTGGAGCAGGCGGATTGCTCGGCCACAGTTGGTTCAGTCTGTTCCCCTTGCTTAGCCAAAGGAAGCTCGGTGGAGTCTTCGTCGACTTGCCTCTGCTCGGTCGATGCCTGTCTCGGTCTCTTCTTTGACCGGCTAGCCCTTTGTTCGCTGGCAAGAGCCAGCACTGGGCCAAACTCATTTGTGGCTTCCTGGGATGTTTGCCCTCCAACCATTTTTGTCGGTTAAGAATTGCTCAGCTCACCTGTGTTCATGGATTTGATGGCGCAAATTTTGGCCATCTCTTGTTCAGCTGTCAAGGGAACGAGAATGATCGGCGAAAGGTTTAGGTCTGGTTCAGGTGAGGGCTCACGCAAAAAGTTTGTGACCCTGCTTTTACGCGGCGCAGTATGTCGGTAGCTTGGCTCGTATCCAAGTAGCTTATAGGACTCGCTCTTCGATCGAATGCCGCAAAGCAATCCTTATAGCCTCTCGATTGGCATGAGTATAATCATCCGCTAAGAGTTTGTAATCTGCAAAAATAAAGCAAGTGTTAGATTGGTAGAGATGAAACAGATACAAAATTAAAACCGTGCTGAGCTGCTCACCAGCGCTCCTAAAGTTTTTTGTATGTTCCAGCCCGGTATGGGCGCTTCGGTGTCTTCGTAATGGCCAAACACTTATAGGAAGTCATCATCGTTCAACTCTTTATCCGGGTTACCCTCTACAAGCTTTGCTCGGCCCTTTCTAACCTTTAGGTACTAGCAGAAGCCCCCTTTATTCTTACTAAGTGTGTATTGGTGGAATATCTCAGCAAGGCCAAGGTTCAAACCGAGTATTTGGTTTAGCGCGGCCATGCCCGATATGAGTGCTTTGGTGTCTTCGTGATGGCTAGACACCCATAGGAAGTCGTCATTGTTCAACCTTTTATCCAGGTTACCCTCTACAAGCTTTGCTTGGCCCTTTCTAACCTTCAGGTACTCGCAGAAGCCCCCTTTATTCTTACTAAGTATGTATTGATGGAATATCTCAGCAAGGCTGAGGTTCAGACCGAGTATCCGGTTCAGCACAACCACGCCGTTTATTATTTTGTATGTGTTATTGGAGACCTGGGTTGGATACAACTTAGTCTGCCTCAAAAACTCGCAGACTAGGGGCTGGATCGAGAAGTGAAGGTTGCCCTTGACTATAGATACCACGGTGAAGGGGAAAGCGTCCAATTTGCCCCATGGAGTGTCTCCTTTTTTGGCCAACTCTAAGTGGACGTCGTCTGGAATGTTGAATTCCCTACGAAACTTGGCCATGGCCCGAGGCGAGCTGACCATAAAACGGTACTTGCCCATTTTTCCTGGCTTTATTTCGTTATTCAATCTAAGTTATTGCCCGGCGGATGGCTGCTCAGTTTGTGAGCGTCACCAATTCCCAAGGATAAGGTGTGCTTGGTTGGCTCTAGTTCGGTTTGCATAATAGAAATCAAGTGCAAGTGTTAAAGCGGCATATTCTGCATGGCTTGAAGATTAAAAAGGGTTTTGGTCCAGCTATCAGGGTGAAGCTTGATAGCTCGGTTTGAGACCTAGGGATATTAGGCCGGTTTTGGGCCTTAGTCTAGGGTATTCAGTTTCTTATCTCGGTTCAATGCCCCCACAACCCTTTCGCGGTCACTGCCCCTTGGCAAAACCACAAACTAGTTTCAGCCTGGCTCAATCATGTTTTTGAATCTAAAAGTGGGATTTTGCTCGATTTTATCCAAAATTTATGTTGTTCATCCTAAACGTGAAGTTCATACGTTGAAACTAAGGGGAACAAAGGGCATCATGGCCTCATCTGTTTCTTTGATTTCAGTTCTGCCTAATGTCTACAAATACCTACCAGTTTTACCCTAAAGAAGGGGCACTGGCAGGGTATCTATAGTCCTAGAAAATGAAGAACACGAAGAACAGTGATGTAAAGAGGAAAGAGATCAGGAAAACTCACAAATTCAGGAGCCAAATCGAGGTTCAATCGGCCTCGTCCTATGCTGTAACGACCTAGACGATGGAAAATGCTGGGAACAACGTCGATAGGAGCAACGGCAGTGATGGTAGAAGCTTAGAGGTTTAGGGTTTTGGGCAAGAAAGAAGATGAACAGTAATGGGGGTCTTTTGTCTTCTGGTGCGTATATATGGAAGAAAAACAAAGGGGTGGCAACCTTTTGAATTTTCGGCATAAGGATGACAACTATGGGGTTGCATGGAGCGAATGGAAGAACGCCAGGTGGCATGGAGGTGACGGACTGTCAGTACAAATGATGGGTGGTCAGTGCGGCTGATTGATGGATGACGAGACTACCGGCACAAGTCTTGATGACTGACAAAAATGGATAGCTCGGTTGGAAATGGCAATCCTAATCACGCTCAGCTCGGATGGGATTAAGGGGCAATTGAGAGAGATTTTTGCCAAACAGTGGGCTGAACTACGCTAGCACGGATTCTGGTGTTGGGCCGTGTAACTTAGCCTGGGCGCATTGTAGGGCTGAAATAAGTCCACACTACCGAGCTATGGATAGTTCGGACTGCAGATGTGGGGATTGAGATGGCCTATGAGATCGCTATGTGAGGCCAAGATGTTGAACGGTGCGCCCCGCATCCAGTCGATTCTGGTGGTGTCACGACCCAAACCCGCCCCTATGGGTTTAGCACCGTAACCGGCCAGTAATTTGTGATTACCGAAGGCCTGTTTGACAGTAATAACAGTAATACAGAGTACAGGGCTTGGCGGAAGCCAAAATAGTAATAAAAGATGTCCAATGAGCTGTGACAATCTGTATGCAAAAAGACTTTTCATATATATTCACATTCAGAATAAAAGTAGTATGTACAACATCATTTACAGGCATTCAGGTTAGGGACCAAATCCATACCATAGCAGTACAGTACCAGTCTATAGTGTTACAAAATAGAGACAGAAGGGTGAACTGAGACACTCCAAAAAGCCTAAGCTTGGACACACTTGGAACCTCGCGGTGCGGCACATTGGTTGGTTTGACAAAAAGGGAGTTTCACCCAACGCTCCTAGCTTCGGTCCGGTGCCTGGACACTTACATATATATATAAACAGTGAGCTAAAGCCCAGTGAATAACATATGCGTAAAGAGGTTAAGAATGAATGTCCTTTCAGTATTTAAAACAGTCTTTGAACAGTATATCAGTTATTCGATCATAGCAGTCATAAGTGGTACATCCAATAGCAAATAGTACTGATGGGTCTTATCGGACGAGCGATCGATTGATGGCCATCATATCGATGAAATAGTAGTTCCAAACATAGGGCGGCAGAGATCTCTAGAATAATAGCGATAAGATGCGAATAAAGAAATGCTATGGATGCCACGAATACATTTCGCAAATAGGACAAACATTCATTCAGTAAGAAATATCATTTCAGAAAGCAGTACAGTTGATCATTCAGAAAATATTCATCATTGAATGTCTTTACAACATTGTTACTCACAGAGTTCTGGGCTACAGATAGGCTAGTGAGCGTCCTCGGATGCCAACCATACACAGTTACAGGATGAACACACACTAAGTTGCACGTTTGGGAAACAATAACTTAGTCCCTATCTTGACTCAGTGTGGTTCTATAGCATTATCCTCATTAAGATGCCTTAAACTAGGCCTAGGAATGCCTAGGATGGAATGATGATGCAAAAATGCACTTTAAAACACTTTTCAAAATTTTGCTGAAATAGGGGTCCCGCTCGAGCGTTACTTTCACGCCGGCAGACATCTGAACAAAAGGCTACGCCGGCGTGACTTTCCTCGCCGAGCGGATCGCAAAAATCTTGGATGCAAGAAATTCGCTCGACCTCGCCGGCGTGAGACATAAATCTCGCCGGCGTGCATTCCTCGCCGGCGGGATCAGAACACATGCAAAATCGGATATCGTATTTCACCCTCGAGCGTTACTTTCCCCGCTCGAGCGGGATGCATGTGTTCAGGGTGTACGCTCGAGCGTGGAGTCCTACGCTCGAGCGTGGGTCCAAAATCTAGAATTTCTAGATTGAACCTCCAAGCTCAAAATCAACTTTTAAAGCATCAAATTCGATCCTTTTGGGCTAATTTTCTGGAAAACACTTTAAAACTCATAATATGACATGTTTCAAGGATCAATTTGCAAAATCAAAACCCAAAGGTAGTTCAATTAAACACAATTTCAAGGAACACTTCAAGAATATGATGAACATATGACATGCATGTGTTCTAATGAGTTCAAAGCTTCTAATACATGTTCCAAAGAGCCAATTCTCTCAAAAACATGATGAATTCATGGACTTCGACCAAAATGTAAACATACATGTAGGATTACCCATGAAAATAACCTCAAAACTTCAATATAAGAACATGCATGCATGATTTAAGCCTCAATTCAACACTTTAAGCCATATCTTGGCTCTAGACTTCAAAATTATCATGGACCATGCAAGACACAACTTAAATTCATAAACCAAAGGATGAATATCCTACCTTAGGTCTTCAATTTCAAATGTGCTAGCTCAAAATTGCTATCTACACTTCAATCCTTCCAAATTCAAACAAGGATTCTAGATGGACTCAATTTTCTCCTACCTCTCTCTCTCTCTCTCTCTCTCTCTCTCTCTCTCTCTCTCTCGGTTTTGCCTTCAAAATGGCTGAAGATACAATGCCAAATGTGCATTAATCAAGTCCAAGCAAGTATTGACAAGGTGGCCCACTAACATGGCAAAATGGTAGATAAGTCCAACTAATGTAGTTTACCATTAAATAATCTAATTTAATTATGCCAAATCAATTTTAAATTAAATCTACCATAAATCCATATAAATTCCAATTAGCATAAAACTTTAATTGATTTCAGATTTGGTTGCCGATAAGGCCTTCAATTTGCAGTTTAAAACATAAAACATGGACAGATCAATTAACAGTCAAACAGATAGAAATATATTTAAACTAATACAGTCCAAGCAATCAGTCAGAATTTCAATCAATCAGTCACTTAACATGCTTAATCATAGATTAGCACTAATCAGTGGTATTATCAGTAAACAATGGTGAGGGTTGTCATAGGTGGACCGGTGTGGTTTGCTCGGCAGTAGCTGTTCAAAGTAATGTTTATGTTTCACCAAGTAATAGCTCGGTTCAATATTCCGCGTGGACCAATGATGAGGAGAGGGAAATCCACTCCTGGTGTGCGTTAATACCATTTGGCGGTGCAACAAATACTGTTTGGAGGTTTTGGTCTCTACATGTGTAAGAAATGTAGAGGGGAGCACAACCGCCTGTCCAGAGAAGGACAGCAGAGGTCGTGTGCCCACAATCTCTGAGGTTACATGGCTAGCCTTGAAAAGGAGGAGCATGCAGGCATTGGGGGTAAGCAATCTAAAACTCTCTCTCTCTACAGTGCTCTGCCTTCTCTCTCCTCCCAGAAAGCTAACTTGACCGTTGGAGGGGTTTTCCGGCAAACCTACCCACCGGGTAGCTCACCTTTGTTCTGTTTACAGTACGATGAAGTTCTAACAGAGTGTGACGAGCTTGGAAGCAAGGAGGTACGGAGTAGGGTGAATATTTCTCTCCCGTATACATATACTTTTGCCACCTCAACACAATAAGTATAAAGAAAACAACAATAAAAAAAGGAGTCTAAAGCGTTATGCATTCCAAATCTTCTTCAATCTTCATACAAGACTCAAGAGCCATGCAAATTCCAAGAAGACCCATCCAAATACCAAGTGCATCTTCAAGCAAAAGCACAAAAAAGACCTCAAAATGGTCATAATGACCCTAACGACAATGCCATTGAGTATTGGTCATTACGATTGTTACTACTTCAAAGGTACCTTGAAGCATTTTTCAAACACCAAAGTCTCTTTCCATGAATTTGTGAATTGGCAGGATGTTTTTGTGCAAGTAACAAACAATGGGTCAATCTTCATTAATTTCACTGTAATTGTGAAATATTTATAAAACACCTGTGATTTTTATCTTCTCCAACAAATAAGGGTGTAATCGACTCAAGTAGACTCAAAGCCCATTATGTAACATACATAAAACCAAGGACCTACCTTTCTCATGTTGTCAGTGCTGGAATGCTTAATGGAAAATGGTATGACAATTCGATTGAGAAGCACCTATTGATAATTATTATAAAAAAAATGAAAAATGAAAAAGGGAGAGGCATCCATTGATGGAGGAAGAACAAGTTGGGGAATTGTATGGCTTGTCAAATTTTGAGATTGAGTGTGCCTATGATGACTTTGATGTTATTGACTTGGAGGATGAAGAAGAAGTGAGACAGCTGAAGGATAAAGGCCTTTAAGAGCAATGAAGGATAAAGGCCTTCAAGAGCAGCAGATAGTTTAGCTGGAAGATACCTCTGTAAGACGAGAAAAGCCCCCTGAAGTTTCTAGAAGAGTGATGCATGTTTAAATAGCAAAAACAAGAAGGGGAAAGTTAAGAGAGTTGAGGGCAGTAGAAAAAAAGGGGATAGGGAGTTGAGAAACTTAATCTCTTGGGTTAATTATGATGGTCACTTGAAAGAGGAGAGGAATAGAGTTGCTCCTAAATGAAGATAATAAGTTGGAATGTAAGTGGTCTTAGGTCTAGAAGTAAAGGCGTGTGATTAAGGAGGTTTTGGTTAGGAATAGTCCTGATATTGCAATTTTGAAAGAGACAAAGATTGAAAAGTTTGATAAGAAATTAATTGAAAGCAATTGGGGGGATTAGGTGTAGGAGATGAACAACTTTACCTTTATGTGGTACATCTTGGGGATTTTAATTAGTCAGATACATAATGATATGAACAAGGACATGTATACGGTATATGGGGTAAGGACAAGCGAATTTTGCATCAAATAGAATTACATCAAGGATCCACAATGAGCCATTATCAATTTGTTTTGATTGTTTTATATTGAAGATGTCTTGTGTATGTAATGCCACTAACAATATATAATTTATTGAAACTGGTTGGGGCTAAGAACATAGGGAAATACTTTTTGAAGGCCCTAAAGCAAGCCAAAAAAAAAAAAAAAGAAGAAAAAAGCATGGAAATTTCATGTTATTGAAACCAGAAATGGACATGATTGTGCAAATTCGGGGCTGAGGATTGACCATTTCCATGATGACAAATTGACTATTCATAGGGAAGAGGATTAACTGTGAGTACAATGAAGGCTGTAAAGAATGTAGGCAAACGGATTGAGAAAAGAAATGACTGCTGAGGATGGAATGTGAGATTTCTTTCTGATAGAGTTGAATATTGAAAAATAACTCATGTAATTTTGAGTTAGGTTTGGGGTTTTGAGATGAATTGATTAATTTATTTTAATATACCTTTCTTTTTCTTGAATGGTATTCTACATTTTTACCATAAAAGTTAGAGCTATAGCTGCAATTTTAGAATTTGCATATTCATTAGTGTAGCAATGATGGAAATGTTCACAGATGGGTTGAAAGGCTTGGAGATGTATGAGCTAAAATGGATGAACTTGAGATATAATTTCCTTTCTTGCGATAAGATAGGCAAGAATGATTAGGCCAGCTTGGGAAAAGTAAAATAATTATAAACAAATCAAAATAAATCAATGACACTGTTGTTAGGTTTGAGCTCTTACATTGTGTTTGGTTGGGGGATTTGAGAAGGGATTTAGAAAAGGAAAGGGAAAAGGTAGGTGAAATGTAAATAAAATGTACTTATATTTTACCTAGTTTCACATACCTTTCCTTTTTTCCTTTTCAAATTCCTTTCCAAATCCCTTAACCAAACACACCGTTAGGGTTTTAATTTTCTAGAAGAATGAGTAGTCAAAGTATGACAACATAGTAACTATTAGTCTATTTATCAGCTTAATTTTTAACCAGATTTATATGACTGGGCAGAGCAGATTGCAATACACCCACACTTTGAAATGCTAAATATGGGATGAATCTGTGCTCCGTGAGAGCTTCAATCAACAGAATTCCTTAGGTTTTGTCTGAGGCCATTTGTCATGGACTGCCATAGTGTGGTTGATGATTTTTCACTGACTTGATAGATATGGGTTTGAGAAGGCCACTTCCTTTCCATTTCAGTTTGTCGTGATACTTCACTATTTGTATGTGAACAAGTTTGTTTATATAAGAAATAACCTTTGGGTGCAGAGACAGTTCTCTGTCACCCTTGATTCAGTCAGCAGTTATTTTTTCTTCCTTCTCCATAGGTAACCCCATAACCATTTATAATTGTAACTTGGAACTTAGAAGTGATCTCGGATTTTGGACGTTGCCATGTTTCAAATATAAACTTCAGACAGCAATAATTATGATTGGAGTATTCATAATGGAAGCCACTTATGCAACAGGTGATGTGCTAAGTTTTGGTGATAGGACGACATGTGACTTTGGTTAGTGCCATTTGGAGATAGCAACAATGAAAAATTTCATGGGTTGATTATGCCATGACTATCTTATTCAATCTATAATAATGGGAAGTATTTTTTGCACCTTTAAGGGAGTATAATATTCTTGTGTCATGTTAGGCTGGAATGTGTAAATTCAGTTTTTATCAACACAAATCAAGTTATGGTACTAGTCATTCATGTTTGATGTCTGAACATCATCAACTTTATCTGAAAAGATCTGAACTTTTGAGGGTTTGATGTTATGTTTGGTTTGAAACTCTTAGGGGCGTTTTGCTAACCCTTTGGGAAACGGTTTTGTTTTGTATTCTCTGTTGTGTTCCAGAAAACATAGATAAGAAAATTTTAGCATATTTCTGTTTGTGTTTTTTCTTCTAAAAAATCCTGTGTTTTTGTGTGCCTTCGAATGAAATTGTTTAAAACCATTTTTGGCTATTTCTCATACAAATCAATTCTCATTTCTTTAAGAACTCTGAAAACACCAAATTTCATTTACTGTTCACTAACAAGGAATTCCATGTTCAGACTCTATTGGCAGTGACTTTCACCATCAGGCGTGATCTCCAATGACTGAATTTGTTGAATAGCTCTGAAAACGACATGGCGGAACTGATGATAGATGAGAAGGGAAGACAAGATGAACAAGTAGACGAAGCAAATCAAAGGCTGCTGATGACAGGATTAATTGTTGGTTTCTTGCTGTAAGTTCTCAATACCTTGGATTTGAAACCATCGAATGAATCTGTTACTCTGTTTTTTCTTTCTTTATTTCTTCCCAAGTTCAGTTTGTTGTTTGTGCTATTTCTTTGTGATAACCAAAATTCCAAAGGTAAAATTTGGGTGTAATATGTTTTGTTTTTGAATTTGATGAGAATATTTAATCAATGGATTGGTGGTTCTTTGAATCAGATCTATGATTATATGGAGATCTATTTGTATTTCTATGCAATCTTAATATTCTCCTCTTTTTTTTTCTTTTTTTTTTTTCTTTTTCTTTTGTGGGATGCACATTCATTTGTGGGCCAAAAATTATGTTGCTGGTTCCAATTGTTGTTGCATACATGTTGTATTAGATTGACTGAAATATAAACCAACTTTTTCTCCATTTCTCTCACATTTTCTTCTCTTTTTAAATCCTTATCTAAATTTATGATCTAAACACAACTTATATTCTCTCTCTTCTATACCTATTGCGGGTTCATTCGCCCTCACTACTTAGCAACTCCTCTTCCCCTATATTCTTTAAGAGTAGGCTATATATAAAACTATATTCTGATCCTTGGGAAAAAAATAAATAAGTTAGGCAAGGCTTTTAAAACATGGATTAAAACTCAATCACTTTCTACCGCTTTAGTTGTATCATGTTTAACCGGTATATTAGGTTTTTGTATCTCTCTCTCTCTCTCTCTCTCATAATATTGTGTTTAGGGTTGGACTTTGTATCATGTTTATCTTACACTACTTTGCTGCAGCTATCATTATCATAACAAAAATGTTATAAACCCACCCTTACCAATCTAGAATTTATCTCGAATGTGTGTGATGGAGATTAAATTGATAAAGTGTGAGATCCGTGAATTTAATAAATTTGAACCATTGATTCATTTTTTTAGATAAATTTTGAGTTTATAAGACTGAGTTTATAGTGTTATTATCATGAGTACGTGTGCCTCCTAAGTGTGAGAGGAAAAAGTGTATCCCTACAGTAGTACACTCGTTATGTAAAATGTCACATCTAAATATTGGTAGATAAAAATAAAAAAAAAATGTTCCAAACCAAAAAGCCCCAAACAGGACCACAGATTACGTATCAATAAAAGTGGAAGCTTGTACACTTTATACATGCAAAGGACTTTGAAGATCTTTGGTGGGGAAAAAAACAATACAAAGTGGGAGAATTTTCTTTTTTTTGATCTTTCATGAGAATGTTCCTATCAATTTTTGGTGCTCATCAACTTTGGTATCCGCAAAATCCAAAATCACTTTTGGGTTTTGCCTTGTAAAGCCAGAACCAAAGTGACCTCTCCAAGATCTTCATCACCAAAGCTACAAGTAGAACTTTTATTTTTTTTGAACTGTAGCTGCAAGTTGAACTTTGTTAGTGGAACACACCAAAACCAATCACAAACTTGGATTAAAAATTTGAATGGCAGAGAGTCAGTAAAAAAAAGAAAAAATAAATAAATGATATTGAATTATTATTATTATTATTATTATTATTATTATTATTATTTTTTAAAACTTTTTCCTTCACAAATCTCATCCTAAATCTTGAATCCAAAAAGAGGTAATCCACTATCGAGCAACAAAGCAAAATGTGGAAGAACAAATTTGACTCCCTGTTTGTCTTCACATCATACTATTTCTTTGTAACTATTTATTTATTTTTTGCATGATTTTAAAATTTGCTATTGCTCTGCTCTTAACTTACACGGGTAGCTCAGTGATTAAGGAAGTAAAAATCTAGGATAAATCATAAACTCAGACATTGTGAGTTCAACTCGAAATTAGGTGATACTTATAATTTACGAATAATTATAAGTATTTTGAGATTTATATTCTGTAGAAATTAGTCTAAATAAATGATTAAAGTTTTAAGCCGCATCAAGTTAAATATTTTTAATGGTCAAATACTCTAATTAATCATTTAATGGAATTGATTAAGGATAAATTCTGATACAAAGTGGATTAGCATTTCGTCCTGATTTTCTGAGGAAAACTTTATAAAAAAGTTTACTTTTTAAAATGATTCTAGGATGGCTTTTTATTTATTTATTTAATTAAAATATGCTCTCGTTTGGCTAAGATTTTGGGACTAAAAAAACATAATAAGATAAAATGTCACATTTAAACCATAATCATTACCCTTTATCTTTTACAAAAGTCAAAAAAATAAAAAAAACAAAACAAAACAAACCAAACGAGACTAAAAAAATCCTAACACAAAAAAGTTGACTAAAAAAATCAATACCAAACGAGCTATGTATACCAACCAAAGGCTCTAGGATGGCTTTTTATTTATTTATTTAATATTTAATTAAAATATTTATTCATTTAATTAGAATATGTATACCAACCAAAGATTCTAGGATGGCTTTTTATTTATTTATTTAATTATAATATTTATTCATTTAATTAGAATATGTATACCAACCAAAGATTCTAGGATGGCTTTTGTTTGTTTATTTAATTAGAATATGTATACCAACCAAAGGAATGGCATCTAGTGTTTTTACACAGATTACAAGTAAATCTTAAAAAGAAAAAATGCTATGCAAATTAGGAAAGTATACCTTAAGGGTGTGTTTGATTGGACGGACTGGAAAATGGGGGATTAGAATCCATCGGACTTGAGTCCTGGGATTGGAATCCCCCGGACTATTTGGTTGGATTGGATATGTATCATGTGTTTGTTTTTTCATGGGATTAGATGTCCGGACTGTGAATCCCTCAGACTATTTTTTGTGAATCCAACGTTTGGTTGGACGGACTGGATAGAATAAATGAACAAATGACTATTTTACCCTTTTTTAATTGTTTTTAATTATTTTAATTATTTTAATATTTTAATTAAATTTGTTTTAATATTTTAATAAATGAACATATCTTTAATATTTTAATTATTTTTAGTTAGATTAAATAAAAAATTATTTTATTTTATTTTTTACACAATTAAATAAATTTATTTTTAAAAAAAATAAAAATAAAATATCAATAAAAATATATATTATTTTTTTTAATTAAGATTTTAAATAAATTTGTTTAAAAAAAAATAATAATCAAAAAATGAAATTAAATAAAACATCTATTAAATTTAAATAATGAAATTAAATAAAACATAAACAAAATTTTAAAATAAAACATCAATAAAATATCCATAAAAAATTATTTCAAAAAATTAAATAAATAAAACATCAATAAAAAGTTAAATAAAATTATTTTATTTTTAAATTGAGACATTTAAATTTTATTGAATTTTATTAAATATAATACATAATTAAATAGTAGAGGGTCAAAATGGTCATTTCATCATCTAATCCAAACAGTGATTAGTCCCCTACTTTCTGTCCCACACCCTCCCAGGACAAGATAGTCCCCCATATGGGGGACATGGAGTCCGCCAGACTAAAAAAAAATCAAACGGCGGATAAGGAACACTATTTAGACTCAAGTCCAAATAGTGGATAGTCCCCCTCCCAATCCCCCCAATCAAACAAGGCCTAAGGGCGTTGATTAAGAATATAATCTTTTTGCTAATAATATAATGTGACCGTCTTATCTGCTTGCTTAACTCACCCAAAAGAGAGTTGAGCTCGTTAAAATTATATGTTAAACCAATTAATTATGTAAATAAGTTAATTTTTTTTTTTAAATTATTCAATTTTCAAATTAAATTTCAACAACTTATTGCATAGCTTTGCTTGGTTATGTATGTTAAAAAACTAAATTGTTCCTGCTTGGCATATGATCAACATGAAAAGTAAACAAGTTAAGTTTAAATACATTTTAAAACTCGTTAAATTTCCAAATAAGCTTTCAATAACTTATTACTCAATTTGATTTGACTCATGTACAACCTTAATTTGAATGCAAGAATGACATTTGCACAATTAAAATAACATTGCTAAATAATCACATTTGAACATTTTTAATAAGTAAAATTATACAATTGTGATAATATATCATTTTCACAACTGAAGAAGATAACTATGGCTAGGAATAGGGATGGTCATTTTTTCCCGCTCCAATTTGCACCTTCATCCCCTGCCCTGTACCCCTCTTGTCTCGTACAGATTTTCCCCGCCTCCATTAAGAAGTGAGGCAAGGATGGGTTTTACTTTTCTCGCCCCATTCTATCTAAACCCCCCTTGATTATATTTATTAAACATATTTATATGTATATAATATATATAATTTAAATTTTTTTGTTATAATAAAATTAAAACACTAAAATATTTATTTTTTAATATTATAATTCTCATTAAATATAAATTATTTTTCATAATATACTATATTATGTATAATTTTTATTAATATTTTTATTTTTCAACTTACAACATTAACCCGTTTCCTGCCCTTGCACCTACTCCTACACCTGCTCCACTCTCGCCACAGCCCCTAATATGATATGCAACAAGAGCGAATTACTATAAACCCATTTCAAATCCGACTCATGACCATTCCTAACTGGGAGAAGTGAGGTCAATTTCAAAGTCTCGTTTGTTTTCAGAGGGAGGATGGATGAGGTTGTTAGTAAATAGATTAAGTAAAATTGTATTTATTTGATGATAGTTGTTACTGTAAGAATTGTTAAATTATTTTTATATAAAATAATGAGAAACAATCCATGATTTTTTTTGGTAAAAAAAAAAAAAAAAAAAAAAATTGCACTTGGGTCATCCAGATGTCCGATTACACTCTAATCCCAATAGACTATTTTTGAATATCATTTCCTTACTCAGACTACTAATTTGCTCCTTCAAAAACTTTCATAATCCAAACAAACTCTCAATCGGAAACTCCATTTTACAAACAAATATGAAAATGGTGAGCAAGAGCTCACTAACAGTCCAATACAAACAGGGCTAAGTGTTGTAGACACCACACAGACACACAACACAATATGACACAAAAGGACAACTTCTACTCAAAGTGAGCTTATGAGCACTAACTACACTAAAAATAAAAATATACAAATATCAATTAAAACAAAACATAAAAACGCTTTTTATTTTCAAAAATGGATTCCACACCATATTGTAATGTGGGGGTTCGAAACCTTTGTGAATATAAAGGGTTTATGTTGTACTTTGGAAGTAAATATTAGATCTAACAATAGTATTAGTGAAAGTTTTTATTATATTTTCATTGTTAAATGTTAAATGTGACATGTCGTGTCTTTAGTACACAATTTTAATTTTTAACAATCTTGTTTCACATTTTGTGTCATTTTTTTTAACATACCATTATCTCATCTTTTCAACTAGAGTTAGATATTATGAAATATATCTAACAATTTATAATAACGTCAAAATTTGACAATATTTTAAAATGTGTCATATTTAGCAAAGAATAATAATGTCAAAATTTGACAATTTCAATGACCGTCTTATTGGAACACCCAATTGTTATAATATAATTATGACAATTTAAATAGCATTCATATTTAAAGTTGATAATCAAAAAACAAAACCCAAAACACCTCTCCATAGCTTTCAAATAATTATTATTGTTTTACTTATTTAAATTATTTCTATTTAATAAATTATACTAAATAATTTAACACAAACTTCTAAAATAAAATAAGGTATAAAATGCACCAAATAACACAATAAAAATAGTAAACACTACATAATTTTTTTTATTAATAAAATAATATTACCATTAAATTTTAGTTGGTAGAGTTATTCAAACTTTAAAGCCCTACCCTTAAAAAAAGGGTCATGAGTTGTCACATTTCAAGTCCCACTTTTAAGTATCAGTGCATCACCATCTTAAAAAACAAGAAAGTATCAGCGCATCGCTCAATTCTATTGATCAAACCCCATCCACTACTTCTTGTTCCAAAAAAAATAATAAATAAAAAATCACAATTATCCTTGCATTGCTTAAATAAAATTTCAACAACTTATTATTCTATATGATTTGACTTGTTTACAAATTCGGAATGCGAGAATGACAATTGCACAATTAAAATAACATTGCTAAACAATCACATTTTAACATTATAATATGTAAAATTATATATTTTTGATAATATATTACAGTAATGATAGAGATTCTCATAAAACATAATTTTCATAACCTTTAAAATAATCTGAATCATTCATATCACTATTAAATATAACTTTTAAAAAAAAATCAAATATATCATGAGCCAATACATTAGTGAAAGTCATAAAAATTTTCTTTTGTGAACGTCTCAAATATTTTCTAATATATTATTTTCACAACTGAAGTAGATAACTATGGCTAGGTGAAGGTAGGGTCAACCTCGGGTGACACATACAACACTATGGACAACTACTCGAAGTGAGCTTCTAAGCACTAACTACACTAAAAACAAAAAATAATAATTCTACAAAATATCAATTAAAGCAAAACATAAAAACAATATTCTCAAAAGATGGATTCCACACCAACTTGTTATGTGGGGCTCGAGACGTTCGTGAACATAAAGGGTTTATGTTGTATTTTATAAATCAATAATGTTAAGTAGTTTAAAATTTTATAATTTAAATAGTTCAAATCATTTAAAACGACGTTATTTTGAATGTAAATGAATGTAAAATGATATCGTTTTGACAAATTTAAATCATTTGAATCATAAAATTTTGAGTTACCAAACATTTTTCTTTATAAATAAGTATTAGATATAACTATAGTATTAATGAAAGCGTTTACAGTATTTTTATTGTTAAATATAAATATCAAATTTGACAATATGTTAAAACTTAAGTCCAATTTAGATTTTATTGGAACACCCAATTGTGATAATATAATGAAAAATGCCACTGGGGTCATGTACGGAGGCTTCCCATTGGTCAAAAAAAAAAAAATTTGTATTTTTTTTTGACGAATGGCATTGCTACCTCCTTTGAGTCGACCCCGGTGAGGTGCATGTAAAGTTGATTAATTATGACACCTCAATTGAAATATCATTCATAGTTAAACTGTTTTTAAATTGAGTTTGTTTGATACAACTTAGTATAAATTAAAAGTTGATAATCAAAAAATAAAAATCAAAAACACCTCTCCCTTAGTTATTAAATAATTAATTTTTTTTAATTTATTAAAATTATATATTAAATAAAAATTGTATCAAATAATTGTAAAATGTACCAAACAACTCACAATAGAAATAGTAAAGACTCCATATTCAATTCTTTATTCATTAATAAAATAATAATATTATTATAATCAATATATAATTATATTTTAGTAGGTGGTAGAGTTATTCAAACTTTAAAGCCCGAAAGCCAAAAAAAGTTATGAGTTGTCACCTTTTGAGATGGGCAAAAAATTGTCCATTTCAAATTAAAATAGTCAATAAAATAAAATATTTAAATATTTTTATTTTATTTATTTTTTTATAAGAAATTAAATAATTAATTAAATAATCTAATTAATTAAATAATCTATTCCCAAAACGGACGGCATCACCCAAGTCTACTGATCAAACCCCATCCGCTACTTCTTGTTATAAGAAAAACATCCGCTTACTGTTTTTTTATTCGATAGGCACTTTGTCCTTAAATGGTACTTTCTTTTAGGAACCCGCACTTTTACTAATGCAGACAAAAGAAATAGGACAACACATACACTGCCATTGTTCTTCTCCATAGAGTAGTTATTGTGGCCTTTCCCAACCCTAGATTTTTCTTGCCTACATATAAAGGCATTAAAAATGTTGTCATCGTCTTTGAGATATGTAAGACATAGGGTTATTTGGCACTAGGATAAAAAAAAAAAATTTGAGTCACATTATCTTTCATATAAAAAAGTTTAAAAAAATTAAAAAATTACTTTTTAATCAACTCCCCAAATCGCTCATAGTAAAATATAGTATTAAAATTTTTTACTTGCAACTATTTTCTTTTATATTCTCTCTCAAATTCTCTGTTTATTACTATTAAGATAGAAAATTTTGATCGTCTAGTAAAAAGAGAATTTAAAACAAACATGAGAAAAATGAGACAATAAATTTTGATTTTTACAAGACAAACA
The DNA here is from genome assembly GCA_025200525.1 of Camellia lanceoleosa. Classification (NCBI taxonomy): domain Eukaryota; kingdom Viridiplantae; phylum Streptophyta; class Magnoliopsida; order Ericales; family Theaceae; genus Camellia; species Camellia lanceoleosa. Next base: position 116,252,829 of record CM045766.1, on the reverse strand, counting down.
AACCAAACCAAACTAAATTAAATCAAGTCTCAAGTCTTATCAAATGGAATCGACTTCTACAAGATAAATAATTCATTCATATTCTCCTTACTTCAAAACACAAAAAACTCAACAAAAGCCAAACATAATTCTTTTTTCGTTTTCATTTAAAAAGTAATGTTTTTTTTTTAGATTTTATTTATAATTATAATTCAACATGTTTGATAAGTGTTAAAAAAAGTTTTTATTTTTTTTAAACCTTCGTGGCATTGGTCAAATGCAATTTTGTTAACAACTTTATCTTAAAAAATTTAAAGACAAAAAAAATCTACTAAAAAGATATTTATAAATAACTGAGAGTACATCTCTTAAAAAGCTAAATAACAAAAAAACAAATCACTCTTTATGGTTTCAATTTTCAAAATTCACTTTTTAAAAAATTCTACTTGTTTATTTTTTATATTTTTTTGTTTTCATTAAATTCTTTTAAATATTTTAAGTAATTTTTAAAATTTTTAAACACACTTAACATAAATACACTTAAAAAATATAATATTTGTAAAAAAAAATCTTCAAAAAATTCACTAAATACCAAAAATATAAAAAAATACAAAAATTCAATCCATTTTTAGTTTTTTTTTTTTTTTGTATTTATTAATTTTTTAAAATATTTTTTCATAAATATTTTACTATTTAAATACATTTAAGTAAAGTACATCTAAAAAAATAAATAAATTATCTAAAATTTTAAAAATATTCACTTAAAAGAAAATCCCTTATCTTGCTAAAATATTAAAAAAATAAAAAACTCAATTTAAAAAATCGAAACCAAACACACAAAATAATATTCCTATGCATCTTGAATATGTATCCCTTATCCATTAGTTTAATGATCTCATTTTTCTTATCTTGTACTACTACTGCATTAGTAATTAAAACATTAAATATATTTAAACTTTGATACTAAAATTTGGTCATGGTAGCATTACACATTAAATAAAAAAAACCTTTCAAATTATACCATTTGCTCTCTACAAAACTTCAGCGGTATCATCACTCACCAGAAACCCCCTTTTCACTTCATTTTCATATTTCTCACTTTTTCCATTGCAAGTACTCAGCTCCAAGCCAGTGCTGGTAAGCTCCATAGCCTTCAAAGCCTCACCTTCCCAATCGGTACGCTCCATCACAACATACAAAATGGACACGGCGCAAGCGGCTTGAGCTGATAGGAGCCCGAGCCAAAGTCCACTAAAGCCAACACCGAACCAAAAGGCTAAGCCGACGGCTACAGGGGTGCCGACAAAGTAAAATGAGATGAGATTGATACGGGCACCCACGGCGGGCCTAGCGGTCCCACGTAAGATGCCACAACCAGTTGTTTGAGGGCAGTTTCCGAGCTCACACAATCCCATGATCGGCATAACTGAAGCAACTAGAGTTTTGACTTGATCATCGGTCGTGAACAAGCCACCCCATCTGTCCCTATAGATCACCGTCCATATCACGTTGATCATACCGATAAAAAATGCGCAGCCCAATGCGACCAAGGCAGCCAGCTTGGCCTTATATGGCTTCCCCGCTCCAAGCTCATTGCCAACCTGCACACGTGCGTGTGAACAAATTAAATTGGTTTTTTTTCCATATGTTTGATTGAGAGATTTAAAGAGAGATTTGAAAAAAGAAAGAAAAAATGTGTGTGAAATTAGGTGAAATATAAATATATTTTATTTACATTTCACCTACCTTTTCTATTTTTCTTTTTAAATTTCTCTTTAAATCTCCCAACTAAACACACTAATACTGTTTCATAATGTGTGAATTGACAACATAGATCTAGCGGGCTCCATGAAGAAATCAAAACATAAAATCATGGTCTAGATATGCGCAAGTTTTTCGGGTCCCATTCTTGCCCACTATGGTGTGTTGTGCCACTATTGTTGTCTCAAATGGGATATTTATGCATATCTTACAAATATCAAACTCCGTTTGAGGGATGTGAGGAAAATAAAATGATTTAGAGTTTTTCACTTAGCGAGAAAAGAAGAAATTAATACTTCCCGTTTGGGGACTTACCTTTTTAGCCAATTAGTCAAAAAGTTACTAAATTAGCCAAAAAGCCAACCACGCATACCAAAAAGTCAAATATTCTCTTTTCTCTCTACTTTTTGCACATCTTTTCGTAATTAGCCAAAAAGTCATCCCAAACATACAAGTTTTTTTTACCTACCTTTTTAGCCAAATAGCCAAAAAGTTACTAAATTAGCCTGTTCCCAAACGAGGCCTAAGTTAGAGATTTGGAGAGAAATATTTGAATTAAAAAAATTTAATATAAGCAAAATTAAAATAGAATATATGGAATATAATTTTAGTAACAACAATAATGAAAATAGATGAAAAGTAAAGATTGAGAATCAAAAATCACTTCAGAGTAAACATTTTTATTAGTTATGATCAATTATCACAATAGTTGGATTGGAGAGATTGGAGTGGATGTAATCCATAGAATTAAGGGAATATGACTTAAATGGAGTGTGACTGGAATATTGTGTGATAAACACGTATCCACTAGACTAAAAAGAAAGTTTTATATAGTTATTATTAAACCAACGATGTTGTATGAGACAAAATGTTGAGCAATTAAAAAATATGCAGATAAGATAAGTGTTGTTGAGATGAAGATGCTAAGGTGGATACACGTCAAGTTTACAAAAGACATAATTAGTAATGAGTATATTTGTGAATGGGTAGGATTAATACTGATAGAAGATAAGTTGAGAGAGAATAGATTATGATGATTTGGTTATATACAATGGAGATCAACAAAGATGGTATTGAAAGAATATGATGCAGTGACAGTAGATAAAAGTGTATAAGGAATGGGTAAGCCTAAATTGATGTAGGCGAGTGTAATACATAGAAAATGAATCTCCTTAATTTGATTAACTAAATAAGTGTTGATAAAGTTGATTGAAAAAAAAATATATTCATACAACCAATTTCATTTGATGAAATTTAAGTTTTGATTTGGTTATATATAAGGTAAAAAAAAAATTGAAAGTACAAAAAAAAAAAATTTCCAACCCCGCCTTGCTCCTGACCTGACCCCGCCATCAACCTGATTTACTCATCTTAACATGATTTGGGGCGAGAAATAACAAACATGTCTCAAATTTATCCGTGACCATCCCTGCTTATTATTTATAAAAATATAAGGTGTGTTTAGTTTGTATTTGTAGAATAATTTTTGAAATTAAAAGTATGAAAAATTGTTTAGTTTGTTTTTTTTTTTTTAAATGGTTTTGAAAAATTATTTTGAGAAGAGAGTTTTAAAAAAAGTGATTGATTTGATTTGTATAAGAGAGAAAATGATTTTGGAAAGTAAGTCAACAAACAAAATTTTGAAAAATTTTTTGAAAAAATTTATTTAGTTTGATTATTCTTAAAAATTTGTTTGTAGAGAATTTTTTTCAATTTTTTTTTTGAAAAACAAATCAAACAAGGTCATATTTTAAAAAACGAAATTGATTTTTAATGAAAAAGCGCTTGTTGGGTTCCATTTTGAAAACATTAGTTGTCATTAAAAGATGACCATAAATGGAGAATGTGAATTCAAAGTGACAAAATAAACAAAAACTAAGCCATGTAACGTCACAATTAAAATGTAAACTACCTTTGAATCATTTGGACCCAACTTTACATTAAAAAGCACTTTATGAGAACATTAGATGTCACATTTAATGGCCTATTTTGGCACATTAAAAGTGAATTTTTTTATTTTTTTGAGTCGTCACTTTAATTTTTTTTTTGGGGTACATTTTTAAGAAAAAAAATTTTTACTTTTAACCTATTTTTCAAAAGATGTCATTATTTCTTTGCTGTCATACAAGCAAGTGGGTTTTTGACAAAATAATTAATAAGAAAAAATATCATATCAAATTTATAATCATTTTACTTTTTTAATTACAAACATCAAATCCAATCCAATCCAATCATCTTTTCAAACACAAAAATTTTAACTTACTAAAATACCTATATATAATGGGGTGTTTTCAGAAATTAGTTAAAAGTTGACTTTTTTATCTTTTAACGAGTAAAAAATATAAGAAGTGATATGATCCAAAATAAATTAAAAATCAAAAAGTGACTTTTAACCATGCGGTCAAAACAGCCGACAAGTCATTGTCATCTAAATATACTGTTTATATCATAAAAACAAAAATTTGTTTCTATCCATCCAAACAATTTAAATGTTTTTGTTTTTATTTTATTTTTGTTTTTGTTTTTTATGATACCAAAATAAATATTAATAGAATATCAAAATTTCCATATTTTCAAACGCAACATATTTTTATATATAGATATATATATTTTTTGAACTCAAACACAACATATCAAAATGCAATGAAACATACTTAAACAATGAAGTTATTTTGTTGCCTACTAATATATCAACAATAATCATTTTATATTTTCCACTTTTTTGTCACAAGAAAATTTTAAGAACAAAGAAAAACATTAAATTCATTAGAGAATTTAATACAAAAATAAATACAAATGAGTATGATTAAATCACTTATTTAATAAAATTGGTCACTTGATTTTTTTTTTCATTTTTTCCTATTACTACTAGAATTTTGATTATTTTATTTTACCTTTTAAAGGAAAATTATTTATAAATCCTATTTGGAAGACTTATTTAATATGAAATCTTATGAATGTTTTTTTAGAGTTTGAAATCCTATTTAAATAGGAATGTATTCCATAAAGTCCTATGAGTTGTAAATGAATGATATTAGTGTACTATTATACCCCTAATTTATTTTCATATTGTATCTTATTTTCTCATTTATCATATCACGTTTGGAAATGCTTTTATGAAAGATAAGTCTAGAAGTAATAACTGTACAAGTTTTTTTTGCCTTGATCACGGGATTCCAGTGCATTTTCAAAATGTTGCTTAAATGAATGTAGACATGGTCGATGATATGATAAAGTCTGAGAGTTGTGCGTTGATTCCAACGATAGATTTCGACACCAATCACTTGAGGTAAAGAGGTATGTTTTCTTTCGTTGAAGTGTGTTGTTGTTTATTAAAGTGTCAATTGTTCATCTTTAATAGGGCGTTGACGATTTATTACACTTATTGATAGGCACACTTTTGGCCAATGTTCTAATTGAATGTGTGCATTTGACATTGTGATTATTGATGCGTTTTGATATGTTCGTTGTGTGGGGTGGTGTGTATAGGTTCAAGAGTTGGGTTGAGGGTATTTGGTTTTGATTGTTAATTGGATATCGAATGTGAATCATGTTGTAGGATGATAATTGTACATTTGGACCTAAATGATTGTGTTACGATGCATATTACATTTAGTGTATAATGTTAATCTATATACACCATGTAATAGATAACATTTGTGTGTTTGTTCAGTTGTACACGTGTTTGAATGTGTATCGTGTCTTTGTTGTAATAAGAGTTTACATATATGTCACAGTACATTACGCAAAATTATTGGGAATTTGAATTTGTAATTAAATGTGAATTGAATCCTATCGTTCGATGTTGAAGTTACACTGAATTAGGGGTGATGTGGTTCAATACATGGGTTGGGTTGGAATGTTACACATTACATTTAGGAGGTTATATTATTCATAATTCAACGGTGGAGTATTGGAATGTTACGTTTGGATTGGGATGAGAAGCATATGGGAATGTCATAGTGAGTTTGAGATGTTATATGTTACATTTACGTAAAGTTTGGAATGAGAAACATATAAGAATGTCACGTTGGATTTGAGAATGTCGCGTTGGGTTTAAGATATTACATATTACATTTATGCTTTGAATTTCAAATTTCCAACTATACAGACATGATCACAATCTATAGTAACATTGGATTTCCCATATATGATATTTCCTTTAATTAAATTATTTTGAATTACAAAAGTATTTGGGAATGTTGTTGAGTTTGGGAATGTCACAATGAGTTTGGGATGTTACATGTTACATTTACGTTTTGAATTTCAAATTTCCAACCATATTGGTGACATTAGATTTTCCATATATAATATTTGCCATTAATTAAGATATTTTGAATTTCACAATCTATGGTAAAATTAAAATTTTCATATATTATCATTAATCAAATTATTAATTAATTGAAATTGAGGGTAAATGTGTCCAAAAAAAAAAAAAACACAGAACCTATTAAATTATAAGTTTTTTTAATAAAATCATATCTTGTATAAATCTTCTGCATGGAATTTATAAATAATTCACCCTTACTTTTATTCCAACAAACTCGCTTTCCAACTAAGCCTTTAAACAATTTTCTTATAAGCTTTATTAACATGTTTAATTATTTAATTATTTATCTAAATTTTGATTTGTGTTTCCAAATTCTTGTGTGATATTTCTTAATGCCCCAAAACTATTTTAAAATGTAACTGAAACCTCCATTTTCAAGCTACCCAAACAAATTGTAATGATAACCCAAAGGATTTGAACCAACAATTTATTATATATCTGTCATTATATAAAAAGTTTCAAACATATTTTCAAATTTATTATTGAAACAATAATCATAAAATATGACTCATCAAATATATGAATTTGGAATCGATTTCGGTGATGCGAATCGTTTATTTTTTAAAGATTCATTGGATAGAATATTAATGTAAAAAATCAAAATAATTTGATAACTATATGTATAACCCATATTTATTTTAAAAAAATATATGATAAATATAATTTTAAGAATAATTATTTATTTTTTATAATACAAATTTAATTCAACCATATAACTATCGATACTAATCATTTTTTATTGCGTTTGGTAAAATTTTCTAACTATGATTTGAGAGTATGAGTTGTATTTTGAGTTTGTTAGTTTTGCAATTATGACTTGAGCGTGAAAAATTTGTTTGGTAAAAGAGTTTTAAAAATAATTTTGTAAAGAGTTTTGAATTGAGTAGGAAATTTTTGACCTGACATTTGATATTTGATACAAAAATTTACAACTTATAACTAAACACACAACTTAAAATTTTATTAAAGCACATAATTTTTTTTTAAAAATTCGAAAAATATTTTTTTCGAATATATAAAAATTAACATATCAATTGCAAAAATAAAATAAAAAAATTGCATTGTTTCGGTCAACCGGCCAGAAGACCGGTTAGGTCAAATTTCGAAAAAAAATAAAAATTGAAAATCGGGCTCTTAAACAAAGTTTTCTGCAGAGTTGTGAAAAATTAATTTCATATACCTATCCAAACATCATATTCACACGTGGGAGTAGAAAACTCGTTTGGAAATCATTCCAAAGAGAAAATATTCTACTTAACGAGTCTTGAAATAATTAAAGTCACCGAAATAAATTTTAAAATAATAGTGTTTTGACAAATTGGTAAAAAACTAATTTTCTTGATTTTTTTAATCCATTTTGTCCTTGTATAAATAAAAAATGTGAGAAATGATCTACCTTAAAATTGGTAAAAAAGGTTAAATGCTGGTTCCCAAAAGACCATAAACTTGTTAAACGTAAATTGAAATAGCCAAGAAATCAAATCCAAATGCAAAGGGAGGTGAAGAGATGAACTTACTCTGGCAGAGACACAGCCAGCCAAGGCCATGGGGACAGTATACATAAGACTGGTAGTCTGAATCATTATCCCAGTAGCCGCCACAGTATTCCTCGGATTATCCAAATACCCAGCTAGAACCGTCACGATCTCGTACCACCACCACTCCAAACATATACCCACACAACTCGGAACCGCCAACCTCAAAAGCGGTCCAACCTCTCCCCACACCCTCTCTCCTCCTCCTCCAATCCCCACCGTCCATCTCCCCTCCCACTTCCCATCATACACGTACACGTACCCCATCATCAACACCACCATATGCAAATTCGTTACTACCGCCGCCACCGCCACTCCCTCCACCCCCATCCCCATCACCACCACTAACCAATAATTCAACGGCACGTGGAACAACACCGCAACAAAACTACAGTACATCATTGGTTTCGTCACCCCCTGTGACCTTAGATAAACCCTCAAGGGTTGTAAAAGCGTGTTTGTTAAGAGGTCCGGTAGGGAATAGATACAGTACGTCGCGGCTGTTGATGTGATTTGTGGGTCTTGGCCCATGAAGAGCATGATGGGCTCGAGGTTGATCCAGAGGAGGCTGATGGGTATGATTGCCATGAGGAGTATGAAGATCATGCGTTGGAGAGAGAGGGAAAGTAGGTCCCACTTTTTGCTACCGTAGGCTTGACTGCAGACGGGTTCGAGCCCCGCGGAGAGACCGTTTAGAACGGAGTAGCCGGTTATGTTTGTGAAGCCGATGGAGAGTGCGCCGCCGGCTAGTTCCAGGCTGCCGAGCCGGCCCAAGAAGAGGACTGAGACCACGGCTCGAACGAAGACCAAAAAGTTCATGACCGTCGTCGGGAGAGCCATTCCCCATAGCTCTTTCAGCTCCTCCATCACCTAGAGAGAGAAAAAGACAACTATTAATATTTTCTATTTCTACACAAAAATATGTATATATATTTCTAAATATTCGATATGATAAAAAACGAATATTAATAAATAAATAAAAATTCATAATTAATGAAAAAAATTATTTACGTGAAAACATTTCCTACTTTTTAAAATGGACCATTTTTCATATAAAAGTTTTACCCATATCATACTATTACATATTTTTTTTGCTTTTTTATGATCACAACTATGATTGCCACCCCCACATCACCACTCTCTTCCTGAAATACACATCCCTTTTCCTAATGAAATTTATCACTATCAAATAATAGTATATGATGATTATATTTGAAATGTATATTTTATTATTTTCTTAATCCATCAAATATGAAAATAAATATTTTGAACAATGACTATTCTATTTCAGTAAATCAAACAATACCTAAATGATTGATTTGTTAAGATAAAAAAATATTTTCTACATTTTTTATGTTATATATAACAAGAAACAAAATTAATAAAAAAATAAATTTATTTAAACAATATATATATATATATATTGAAATGAGAAGACTAAAATTTTATGAACCTTACCACACTACCACCATCTCACCACCACTAACACTACCAGTAACTCATTAGTTTCAGAATCTAAACCAAACATAAGATATCGTTACCTTCATATGAAAATGTTTTCCGTAAAACCAAGCAGAGTATTATTATACGTGTATAAATATATTATTCATAGAGACAAAGTAATGGTTAAAGCTCTGTGTAGTGAGTTTACCTGGGTGGTTGTGGGAAGTTTGTGAGAAGAAAAATCTGGGTCTTTGTCTGCCATTGTCAAACTTAAAGCTTTGAAACACTCTCAAAAGGGCATGTAATCCCTGCAGAAAGATTGATCCAACTCGATGAGATAATAAAAAAATAAAATAAAACTGACCCATTTGCTATATCTTCAAAGTTGGAACCTGGGACTGGCAGGGCAGTTAATATAGCAAGAGAAGCACGGAAACAAAATTAAAAGATATTAAAGATTTTCTTCACAACGTAACCCACCTTTACTCTCTCTCTCTCTCTCTCCTCTCTCTCTCTCTCTCTCTCTCTGAAATGAGTTCTGTTTTTTTGGGATTTTAGGCAGTAAAAGCAACGGCTAAAAATGGTAGAGAAGCATTGAATGAGAGAGAAAGAGAGAGAAAGAGAGAGAAGAGGCTGTGAAGAAAAAGAGAGTGACTTTGCTTTGAAGGGACAGTGCGAGCTAGGCTTGTTTAGTGTAGTACAGAGGAGATTGGAAATAACTGGAGAAAAAGAAAAGAAAAGGTTTGCAGTTTGATTAAGAGGAAGAGATTTGTTGTACAGACACAGATTTGTCCAGTTAAAAGAAGTGTACTAATTTTTTTAAGTAAAAGTTTTTTTTGATATTAGAGTATTTTAATGGAGGATTTTAAAATTTATCAAAACAGCGGTTGACTGAGTGAATGTTCAGCCGGTTGACCGATCAGTGTAATTTTTTATAAATTTTCGCTTTAAGATGATTATTAGGAGGACATCTGACAACGACTATAAACAGTGATTTAATAAAAAACACATAAGTCCTCAGTTTGTTGAAATAAAAATGAAATTTTAAATTTGATACCTATTTAATAATATTATCAAGGTAGAAAAATGAGACTTTTTTTTTACCAAATTTAAATTTGATAACAAATCTAAATAACTATTGGAAGTGGTCTAAAGTGTTGTTAGAAAGTTAGTTGTTTTAATTATTTTAGTTAAATTTTTTATTTTTTTAGTTATTTTAGTCGGATTAAGAAAATTAAATTTAAGAAGTTAATTAATTTTTTCAATTGATTTGATAATTATAAAAAAATAAAATAATTAAAAAGTAAAATGATTAATTAACTTATTCCTAAACACCCCCATGGTGTTTTCGAGGGAGGGAAAGTGGGATAAAAAAAAAAAAAAAGAGAGGAAAGAATCGAGGCTTGAAATCGGAAACGGTGAAACAAATGAAAAGTCGGTCATGTTAAAGTCAGCAGTAATGCCCACATTCATGTATTTTCTTAGGGAGTAAGAGCATCTCCAACGGTTCACTAAAAATTTCATTAAATTTGAGTAAAAAAATGACTTTTTTCTCATTCTGATACGGAGCCCTCCAACGGTTCAGCAAATCAATTTTTCATCAAATTTCCGTCGGGACAACCGGTTGGTCGACCGGCCGGTCGACCGGTTAAGCCAAAATTTTTTTTTTTTTTTTTTTTTTAACCGGTTTGAACCTTTTTTCTGAACTTTTTGGACTTCTGGGTGGTCGACCGGGTGGTCGACCACCTAGGCAAAAAAAATTTTTTTTTTTTTTTTTTGACTGGTTTGAACCGAAAAGTGAACCTTTTGAACTTTTTTCCGGGGCGACCGGTTGGTCACCCGGTTGGTCACCCGGATGGTCAACCGGTTCGTAATTCTCAACGGTCAGGAACAGTGTTTTGCTGAAAGGCTTCGCGTGTTCTCATTTTGATACCAGATTTGCTGAATTCCCGATTTGGTATCGATTTGATGAAACCGTTGGAGCTCAAAAAAGTGAATTTTTCATCAAATTTTGAATTTGATGCTGCATTTGATTCTCCGTTGGAGATGGTCTAATGTGAGCATCTCAAATATTTTATTAAAGATTTTATATGGGTCTAGAATTTATAAGAATTTATATAGTGTGCGTTCATGTTAGATATTTGATAAAAATATTTAAAGTTTTTAATATTTTTTTTTTTGAACTTTATAGTGACTCATTCAAAAAGTTTTATGAAAATTTTTATCAAATATTTTAAATGGATATGGGATTTATATGGATTTAGGCACTATTTGGCGTAAATTAAATATGTGTATTTATTTGGATCATATTATCGTATTATTTTTCTTCATATCTTTTCGTATAAAATTAAAAAATATATTTATTTAGATCATCTCAAATAATCTCGTAACATAGTGTAGGTTCTATACTTCTATGAGACATTTAGTAAATTTTTTATCTCTAACTTTTTTTTCTTTATACAATAGTTAAAAATTTGGACAATAATACAAAGCTTTAATTTGAGCTCTACTAAGCTAGCCGGGAGGGGAGGAATACAGACATACACATTACATCACAAGTGGAGTCCATTGTATACACATTACATCACAAGTGGAGTCCATTGTATTAGAGCTCTCTTTTTTGAGCTCCAAGTCATTTTTGTAAAATTTTTATGAATGAGGTTTGTTACCAATACAGAATTAATTACAGACAAAACACAAAAGTAAGCCTTATATGTGGATCTCACATAGGTGGGTTCCATTCTTTGCGTGATTGATTATGTGAATAATTTATATATATTTAAGTTATGCCATGTTGATTTACAGGCAAAACACGAAAGTAAGTCTTATATGTGGATCTCACATAGTTGGGTCCCATTCTTTGTGTGATTGATTATGTGAATATATTTAAGTTTTGCCATGTTTGATTTGGGGTTTAGAAAGACGGATTGAATTAGTAATATGTAGATCTTACCTATACCATGTTTGCTTGTAGGAGAATGTATCAATCCTCTCACATGATGGGATTAGCATTTCTATGAGGTGAGATTGTAGTCCACTCCTATAGATTGATGGCTAAAAGAGCATTTTAATCTCTAGGTTACAAAATTAACAAAATTATTGTCTATGCAATAAGAGTTTTTACGTAATTTATAAATTTAAACTCAACTAACTAATACCAACGCACTAATGCACAAACAAATATATTTTATCTTACATCTTTAATTTTATCACTCAATCCTACTGTATTTATAATCTCATCTAATCTAATTTAATCCGCCAAATAAACGAGGCATAGCTTTCCTTCTTTTATGTACAAGGAAAATTAATCTCAAACTTTTCTTCTCAAATATTTAAACTAGCAACACATCTGTGCTATGCACAGCTAATACATTTATATTATTAGTATTTTTTTTTATTATTGCTTCAACCTTAAAAAAAAATCACCGTGTAGCACATAAGGACAAACGAAATTTAAAATAATGTGAAATATTGACTATGTAATAATAAATTATTGACAAATCAAAGTATTAAAATTATTTCAAAATTAAATATTGATCATTCTGATAATAATGTAATTAAATTCACACTGATTTTCCATCTACTTATAATAAAAGTAACTGGAAAATGAATTTGATAATGAAATATTGTTCTAATTAGTTCATTGGTTCAAAGTCCTAAAATAGTTGTCAAATACTTAAAAACAGTAAACAAATATATGAATGATGTTAATTTGTTATGTAAAAAAAAACATACACACACACAATGTTTCACACATCTTACTATGAGGATTATGATTTTTAATTTGAACTAATGATATTTATTGTTTTCATATTAAAACAATCAATAATTAACTGTACAATTGAACATATCTTAAATAAAGAGTGAAAACTTATTGAGTATTATACAGAGTTAATAATGAGATAATAATGGTAAAAAAATAAAAAAAAAATAATAGAAAAAAAAGATGGTGATTACTTTCAATAAAAAGTGAATGTGGTAAAATTTAAGACAATTAATTGAAGATGGAAAATTTTAAAGCAATGTTCAATTTCATTAACATAATTTGAGGGAGTAAATTCAGCTAAGTGATAGAAAATGGTGGTATTACATGTACTAATTAGTATATTAACTAGTGTATCAATACTAGTTATGACATTATTATTGACCTCATTCATTATACAAATTTCAAATACTAAAAATCTCTTAAATTATACCACATCATCAATTAGTACACTAATTGGTGCATATACTATTACTTGGTGGAAAAATTGTACTACACCGAATATTTTAGCTCCATAATAATATTGATTTCATCGGGAGTATCTAAATTTACAATTTTATTTTAACACCATAGTGAAAAATTTAAGGCAACATTTCAATTTTATTAACATAATTTAAGAGAGTATTCAAATTTATAATTGTATTTTAAAAATATGGAATTATTTTATTAACATAATGTAGTGACCCTAATTTTCTTAAGTCATTTATTTATTATTATAATTATTATTGTCTTATTTTATTTTTGGTTTTTGGTTTTATTACTTGTGTGGTCACATGAAAATTTAATGTGATACTTAATGAATTTAATGTGGTGATTAATTAATTTAATGTGTTATTTAATTATATGAAATTAATCAAAATATTTAAATATTTATATTTGTTATATAAAAAAAAAGAGATGTTTTATATATATATTTAATTTTATATTTATATATATTATAATTATGTGTATTACATAATATAATATATTATAATAATTTATTAGAGTTAGAATGGGAATAGGTTGTATTATAATATAATAATTATTAGGTTACAAACAAAAGGGTGTTGTATTATGTGCCATTTTGGTAAGATAGTAAAAAGTCACGTTTTTGGACAAAATGTCTAAAAACGTGGCTACCAAAAACGCCAAAAAATTGATTTGGCAAGTGCTAAAAACGCAGGTGTAAAATTACAAATTAGGGCCTCTGAAAAAAAATAAATAAATAAATCTTTTATGTCGGGTAAGGGTATTTTGGTCATTTTAAGTTGATTTGACACCATAAACAAATATTAAACTAAAAAGTAAAAAGCCAGCTTTTTACCAACTTCCCAAATCACTTCCAAAAAAGCCAAAAAACTTGATAAAAAGTCAAAAGCCAATTTTTTACCAACTTCCCAAAACAACCCTATATAATGATCAATTAGGTTAAATGATTGGAGGCTTAGCAACAAAGAAAGAAAAAAAAAAAAAGAGAGCCGCAGCAGAAAGGCATCGGAAGAGAAGGAAAAAAAGAGAGACGGTTGGTGAGAGGGAGAGAAAAGAAGAAAGGAGAAAAAGTTAGGGTTTTGTTTTAGTGGCTCTATTAGTTTTTTAAATAATTCTTTGAATTTCAAAATAATATTGTGAGTACAAATCCTATTTTCTTTGATTATGTTTGATTCGCTAGTTTATTTATTTATTTATGTTATTAGGTTGATGTGATTTGATATTTTTGTATGTGGATGTAGAGGATGAATTAACTTAATTATTTTGATTAGTGTCTATGAGATGTTTAGGGTTTTTAGATGTGAGATTAATTTTATTTAATTTGATTAGTGGAACGTGTAAAATTTAGGGTTCTCAGATGATTGATTTATTTTAATTAATTTGGTTAGTGATATATATAAGGTTTAGGGTGTTTAAATGATTATTGATTTTATTATTTTTTTAGATGATTGATTAATCTAATTATTTTGATTAGTGTATATGCGATATTTAGAGTTCTTAGATGATTGATTTATTTTAATTAATTTGATTAGTGGTGCGTGCAAGGTTTAGGGTTCTTAGAGGTTTGATTAATCTTAATTAATTTGATTAGTGATATGTGCAAGGTTTAGGGTTCTTGGATGATTAATTTATTTTAATTAATTTGACTAGTGGTACGTGCAATGTTTAGAATTCTTAGAGGTTTGATTAATCTTAATTAATTTGATTAGTGATATGTGCAAGGTTTAGGGTTCTTAGATGATTAATTTATTTTAATTAATTTGACTAGTGGTACGTGCAATGTTTAGAGTTCTTAGAGATTTGATTAATTTTAATTAATTTGACTAGTGGAACGTGCAAGGTTTAGGGTTCTTAGATGAGTGATTAATTTTAATTAATTTGATTAGTGGTACGTGTAAGGTTTAAGATTTTTAGATAATTAATTGATCGTAATTAATTTAATTAGTTGGGTATGTAAGGTTTGGAATTTTTTAGATGATTGATTAATTTTAATTATGTTGATTAGACGGATATGTAAGGTTTAGAATTTTTAGTTCTTAGAGATTTGATTAATTTTAATTAATTTGACTAGTGGTACGTGCAAGGTTTAGGGTTCTTAGATGAGTGATTAATTTTAATTAATTTGATTAGTGGTACGTGTAAGGTTTAAGATTTTTAGATAATTAATTGATCGTAATTAATTTAATTAGTTGGGTATGTAAGGTTTGGAATTTTTTAGATGATTGATTAATTTTAATTATGTTGATTAGACGGATATGTAAGGTTTAGAATTTTTAGATGATTAATTAATTGTAGTAATTTTAATTAGTTGGGTATGTAAGGTTTGGGATTTTTTTTGATGATTGATTAATTTTAATTATGAAGATTAGATGTATATGTAAGGTTTGGGATTTTTAGATGATTGATTAATTTTAATTATGTTGATTAGATGTATAGGTAAGGTTTAAGATTTTTAGATAATTAATTGATCGTAATTATTTTGATTAGTTGGGTATGTAAGGTTTGAGATTTTTAGATGATTGATTAATTTTAATTATGTTGATTAGATGTATAGGTAAGGTTTAAGATTTTTAGATAATTAATTGATCGTAATTATTTTGATTAGTTGGGTATGTAAGGTTTGGGATTTTTAAATGATTGATTAATTTTAATTATGTTGATTAGATGTATAGGTAAGGTTTAAGATTTTTAGATAATTAATTGATCGTAATTATTTTGATTAGTTGGGTATGTAAGGTGTAGAATTTTTAGATGATTGACTAATTTTTAATTATTTTGATTAGACGTGTATGTAAAGTTTAGAGTTTTCGGATGATTGTTTGATTTTAATTATTTGAATTAGTTGAGTATGTAAGGTTTAGGGTTTTATTTTGGGTGACTTTATTAATTCTTTGAGTGATTCTTTGATCTTCAAAAATAATTTTAAATACAAAACCCACTTCCCTTGATTTATGTTTAATTCGTTGTATTTATTTTTATTTGTTTGATGTTAGTTTGATTTTGTTTTTACATAAAGATGATAGATTAATTTTAATTATTTTAATTAGTTGTGAATGTCAGATTTATGGTTTTTATATGAATTTATTTTATGATTGTAATCACCCTCATGATTATATGAAACTAAAATTAATATGATTATATGAAATTAAAATTAATTAAGAACATATAGATAAATTCCTTATACTCCACCATGACTCCATGGATTGTTGTTTTATTTGAGTGATGGTGAGAAAGAGTGAGAAAAAAAAAAGGTGAGGATTATGAGAGTTGTTTGATGCCTTATGCCCGGCATGGTTATATTTGTCTCATGATGTCGATGAGATGTTTATATATATTGTTGCCTCGTTCTCATGAGTAGACGAGTGTTTTGATTTGCGCGCGTACGTATATGCTAACCATCCGAGGAGTGTGAGTCAAACTCGGGACGATATCCCCGTGCAAGTTTGGCTTCGGAGTGGGTTATGTATACGGGAGGCACATGGGATATATGTGTAGGCCAGAAGGGGAGGGCCGAAGTGGTGGAGTCAAGGTGCAAAGAAGTAATTATGAACTTATATGTATAGTTCGAATGATATTGATTGAGTTAAGGAACAAAGAATTTAATTATGAGTTTATTTCTATAGAGTGAATTTTGTTGATATGTTCATGTTGAAAAATAGTAATCGACCTCAATAAATTATAAAATTTGAGCAGAGGCATCTATACATGATTTTGGACCACTTTTATGTTTTATGTATTTATTTAAAGATCGATTAGAACTTATAATCGGATGATCTTGATTATTGTCGGTTTGATTCATTTTAGTAAGGCAGATTTTAAAGGCTGTTTTAACCCACGAAACGAGCTCATTTTTATTGGTTTTGCGCAAACTGAAGTAAAACATTATTCTGCACACTTTTCGTGTTTTGAATTTTTTTGAAAAAAATCATCTTAGGGCAGTTTTGGTTCGTTTTCAGATTCAGATTTTTTGATTGAATTCTGTCTAGATTTTTATATCAAGTTTTTCTCTTAACTTGTTCAGTTTCTGTTAAATTCGTTCGCGTTGTCTTATAGGAAATTTGATTCTGTACAACTTTCGTTCTTTGAGTTTTGATCAATTCAAATTAGTTAAGTGTGAAACGGTGTAACTTTATATTTGTTTTAATAAGTTACTTATGATTAAATTATACTAACTTTATTTGTTTTGCAAGATGGTGGGTCTTACTAACTTTTTATGCAGGGCTGACCTACCATATTTTTATTTCTATTTTGTCTATTTTATAATCAATTTATATTTCGTTGTGTACGGACAAGAAACTAAATGCCACCATATCTCGAGAAACTACCCATTCTGCCCTGTGGTTGGAACTACTTGTCTTGTCTAGTAATAAGAATTTAATGTACTTTTGTTTGTGTCCGGTGGACACGTGGGTGTTGATTCTTGTACTCATACCGTATATTGTGATCTTGACCCGCTTTTGTCTCTTGGCAACTCGGGTGCGTCGCTTGAGTGAAATTGAGCTTCCCTTGCAGGATTAGTAGAGGCTTTGGTGATGGCAAGAAATAATTGTGATCGTAGGACATGTCGTTCGGAGTTCTTTTATTTTTCTTGAGCTTAGGGTTGATAGTTATTTATGTATTTATGATTTTTTTTTTTTATGACTTTAGTATTGGAATAATTTGGCATGATTTGTAACCGTACTTTATTTAAGTTGTTTTTGAAGTATTTATTGTTACTTTAATGTTGAGGTATTTATTAGTTATGAGATTATGGTGGATGGTTTGGTTGGTGTTTTGGTTTTTTTTTTTTTTTTTTTTTTTTTGTTTCACCCCTAGGATTTGGATGATGGAATATTGATTGGGGTATAGTCCTAATTTAATATTTAATTGTCCAAATTTTGGGGCGTGACACATAACTTAAGGGAGTATCTAAATTCACAATTTTATTTTGACACCACAATGAATCAGATTTATTGAAGGTGGAAAAATTTAAGGTAACATTTCAATTTTATTAACATAAGTTAAGGGGTATTCAAAATTAAAATTATTTTATTAACAGGACCTTCCATATGAATTAATGGCAGTATTGATGGCAGCTTCATAACGTATTAGATATTATTAGTGGAATTTGGTATATTATTGATATGTTATATAATTATGTTATGTAATTTATTAGAGTATTTAAGCCAATTGGATGGTGCCACGTGTATTATAAAAAATTAAAAATTCAAAAAATATGAAAATTTTTTTACTTATATAATATAATATTTTCTTCTCTTCCCCTGCCCCAAGTTTATGATACACACTTCTTTTTTTTTTTTTTCTTTTTTTTCTTTTTTTTAAAAATTTTAGTTGGGGAAAAGGAATCTCAGGACTCAATCGGGAATGGAAAAGAAATAGGGAAAGAGAATCTCAGGACACGAATCTGGTTAAGGAGTTTGGATAACTGTTAAGTATGTGATACCTTTCGATTGCAGCAATAACTCTTACTCTTATTATATGCACTTTATAAAACATATAATATTTAACATTTTATGATTGAGTCACTTTAAAAGATCACTGTAAGTTTGTCTGTTTATTAATTTTAAAACGTATATAAATTGATCTGAACATTTAATTATTAAAAAAAAGTATATATAGAGATTTGTATAAATCTTATGATCTGTCTGAATTAGGATATGAGTAGAAATTTAAAAAGAAAAAGAGAAAAAATAAATAAAATATGAATGAAATATAATTACATTTCATCCATATTCTCTTTCTATTTTCTAAATCTCTATCCAAATTCATAATCCAAAGACACTTTTAAAGAAATATATAAAGCTTCAATATAAAACTGGAATATTATATCCTGATATATATATATATATATATATCATATGTAGAATAGGTAATAAATTACGTGCTATAAATCTTTCCATTATTTGAATTTGCCGTTACATATGTTTGGAAAATTGGTTATTTTAATTGGTTCTTTTAATTTTGCTAAAAAAAATTGTGTTTGAAAAGATAGTAGTAGTAGTA
The DNA here is from genome assembly GCA_025200525.1 of Camellia lanceoleosa. NCBI lineage: Eukaryota > Viridiplantae > Streptophyta > Magnoliopsida > Ericales > Theaceae > Camellia > Camellia lanceoleosa. The sequence goes on along the minus strand of CM045766.1, from coordinate 116,233,547 downwards.
ATAGTAGTAGTTTTTTTTTTTTTTTTTTTTTTTTTTTTTTTTTTTTTTTCAGTTAGCTTTTAAGTGGTGCTACTAGCACCTCATCAATTATTTTGGACCTTCCATGTCTTTGGATACCTACTTATAAACTCTTAAAATTTCTTTTCTCTCCTCAAATAATACCAAAATTATCTTTATAAAAATATTTCACCCATTCAAATGCACACCACCACAACCCAAAAAGTCTTTTTCTCAAAACCCTAACAAAATTCATGACGGTGGAGCCTCCCAAAACTAGTAGAAAAAGTTTGAAATGATTAAGAAATTTTTCTCTACTTCATTACGATCTGTTTGATTTTTTTTTTCTTTCTATTACCTCTTTTCACACACATAATTAAATCTACTTACATGCTTCTCTAGTTAATTTTATGTTATTCATCCATGGCCTCACTATACTTGTATGCTCTTTGTGTGAGCAAAACTGGGTAGGATTTCACCCCCTAATCGATTGGCCAGTCTACCACCCAAGGGTGGTTCAACTTCCTTTGTTTGCTTGCTTCTATTGTTGCTTTTGGTTATCTGTTCACAAACAAATAAGTAATGTGCAGTTACATGTTCCTGAACAAATAAACAATATTCGGACCTGTGTTCCTGAATTTTGGTAATATGTTTAGTAGTTCAGTCCTGAAAAAATGATGAACAATTTTTATTATTATTTTTTATTTTTTTTAAGAAACTTACATTTACAAGACCAATCTCCTCTGAGCTAAGAACGCTATCAAAGTTATGAACATTTTCTAAGCTTTTATTGTTGTACTCCTTTCATCTCATGGAATTGTGGTTGCTGGAAAAATTTTCATTCATTGTCATTGTCATTGCCAAAAAAATGTATGAAATCAAACAGTTGCCACCGTTGCCACCAGAATATTACTGCTAAAGGGTTTTCAAAATTTTGAGGGTGGGTAGGTTTTGAAGGTAAGATTTAGGGAAGATGGATAGGTGGTGATTGAGGTGGATACTCTCATAAATCCTAACTCATGATGTAGTAGATATGTAGTCTTAATTATGAGATGAAATATTTCAAAATTATTGATGTCCTTTTTAATAATTTCACTTGAGGTTATTATTGTAATTAAAAAAAAAACTAAAAATGGGAAGTGCAAAATAATTGATGGGGTGCTAATAACAACACTTTTGATTTTTTTTTTGTCTTATTGACTATTTTATTTTATTTTATTTTTATTGATTATTTTAGCCTGCAACGCTCTTCCCAAACAAGGCCGAAGTCTACATTGATGATCAGCTCCATTTGTTTTTTGGGTTTTCGTATTTATCAAAATTGATGTGTTTTTTTCTTTCAAATGATCTACACATAAAGAATTAAAAAAGAAATAAACTTAGTAATGCGCCGATAACAAATATTATTATTTGAAAAAGATTGCAATTATAATGCCTAAAGTATATTATTTGAGAAAGATTGCAATCATAGTGCCTAAAGTTTTTTTTATTTTTATTTAAAAACTTTATGTTCAAAAGTTAATGACTAGTTAGGTACTTAACCGCATCTTGATTAAAAAATAAAAATAAAAATAAAAAGCATCTTAAAATAGAAACAAGTGGGGTTACAAAATTAGTGCATAAAAAGAACCACAAGACAAAACTTTATCCTAATTGTCGAGATTTACAGTATAAAGAACCAAAAATCTGATTATAAAGTCATATATGATATTCATCCACAGGCCCATAAAAATATTAAACAATTAACTTTAAAGCATTCCTGCTTGGTGAAATACCCTTCCTTTATTCTCATTTGATTTCCCATATCAAAGTGTTTTACTCTTTAATAAAACACTTTTTTTGTTTTTATTTTTTTGGCAATTGATAATATTATGTGATTAAGATCGGAATTAGTAATAGATAGAATGAAATATGATTAGGGTAAAATATGAATGAGATTATTGGAAAAATATTGTTTTAACTATTTGATGAAGTGATCTGGTTAATTTTATAATTATGGGATTAGCAATACTATGGGAAGAACCATTGCTAATTTTGGAGTATTAGCAATGCCATCAGATTATTTTTCAAATCAAATGGGCTATAATAAACAATATATATATATATATATATATAGGCTATGGTATTAATAATATTTCTCAATTTTGGTCAAAAGGTACAATAAAAGCTTCTAATATGATGCAGGATATCCATGACCACGAGAATTAAGAGAAAAGAGAATAAGCTTAAAATTTGCATTAAAAATATAGGGCAAATTACATATATCCCTTCGAGATTTAGCAAAATTACAGATACCCCTTGAGGTTTGAGAAATTACAGATACTCCCTGAAGGTACTATTTGTATAACAAATTAGGGGACAAATTATTATGAAAATATAAACCTCAAGAGACAATTTGTTATGAAAATATAAACCTTGAGGGTATCTGTAATTTCCGAAATCTCAAGAAAATATCTGTAATTTAGTTAAATTTCGAGAGAGGTATATGTAATTTATCCAAAAATGTATAAAAATAAAATTACAAAACACTATTTTCATAAATATTTAAATGTAAAGAACATCTACTATTGAGATTTGGTCTCAACTCTAATCAGAATCTAGTTTGGCCCTATTCCCAAACAATGCCCAACAACCCTACAAAGTTTGTCTAGGGCATGCTAGTGGTTTGGCATGGGAAGCTATCCCACTTTGCGAGGTGTAATAGGAGGAAAACTTCAAGATGGAGTGACCTATAGATCTTTGTTTGTAATAAAATTATGTATATAATTATTAAAAAGAATTTTGTTTGTTTGTTAACTCCAAGCACTTCGGTTATTGTAGTGATTGATAGATAAAGGAAACATGCATCATTGGATTTCACAAAAAAAATAAAATAAAATAAAAATTAGGACCTTGGGAAAAGCTTTAAGTCAATAATTAGGTTCTTATAGAGTCTCGTTTGGCAACATGATAAAAAGTTATGTTTATTACTTGGAAAAAAAGAAGTTGTATTTGACTTTTTAAACAAGGAATCATTTGGCAAGGTGAAAAAAAAAGTTACATAAAAAATTATAATTATATTTTTTATATTATTTAAGATTATATATGGGTAACAATGTAAATTTATTAAATTGGATGGGTATATTTTAGTTATTCTATTATGATGTGATATTATAAATAAATATTAATTAAAAAAATCAAAAGTAATTTTTTTATTAATTTTCTAAATCACTTTTTAAAAAAATCAAAAATTTGATAAAAAGTCAAAAATTAATTTTTTACTATCTTCTCTAAACATTCTAAATTAAAAATACTTAAAATTTAAAAGTATTTTAAAATGTCCACTAAAAAAAAAGAAAAAAAAAAGAGTGATTTTCATTTCCTCAAATTGTTGTCACATCATTGGCATTGCTTCTCTCCTCTCCCTTACTTTTACTTATTTTTTTCTTGTAAAAATGTCGTTTGCGAAAAAGAAAAAGTAATGCACTTTGTGTAGCCATTAATAATAATAAAAATTTCAAATCGAATATTGTTCCTTTAATCGTGTTGTCACTTAAGCACGGATGTATTATCTTTTATTCAGTGCCTGTTTGGGAAGTGGATTTGGACATTTTTTTTTTGGTTAATAAAAAATAAAATAGATTTTTTAATTTAATAAGACAAAACATCACATTCAATTCATAATTATTACATTTTTTTTTATAAAAAAAATCAAAAATTCTTCTCAAACAAAACTTTTTAATCCCAAATTAAAATAACAAAAAAAACTAAAAAAATTAAAAACCAACCCACTTTTCAAATCAAGATTGATGAAGCTGTACTATGTCAATAAAGCACGTCAACTATTGGTCTTCTTAAAGAACCCACAAAGAACATATTTTAAAATAAGCTTTTCCAGACTTTTTTTTGGTTATTTTAGTCATAAAAGAATTTTTTCAGACTTTTTTGACTATTTTAATTACAAAAAATAAAATATCACATTCAATTCATAATCATTACACTCTTCTTTCACAAAAAAAATCAAAAAAATCAAAAAGTTCTTTCCAAACAAAACTTTTTAGCCCAGATTAAAATAATTAAAAAAATTAAAAAGTCAAAAAATCAACCCACTTCTCAAACGAAAGCCTAAAACTTTGATAGTTTGCCAATGTATGCTACTAGGAGAGTAAGGCCAAGTTTGGCTAGACTATTTTAGTCCATACTTTTTATCTTTTTATCTTTTTTGAGTCACATCAATCAGCATCTCCTCTCTATTTTTTCTACACATAATTCAATAAAAGTCAAAAAATACACTTATTTAGTCTTTTTAAACTTGGCCTAAGCAAGCTACCTTGCTTGCATTTTTGAAACGGTAGCTTCCCCGTCCTCTTTGCCTATTGAAATTAATCTGAATGAGCCACCAGCAAGTTATGGATCAAGTTGGCTAATAATTGGAGGAAGGTTTTAATATTTATTTTTCTTGCATAATTGTACTTCTAATCTTTCTAAAGGACAAATAAATAAAAATATTTTTTAAAAAAACTGCATCATTGAGGGTGGCAAAAATATTGTAGTTATACATTTATGTACGGAGATATTGTGCTCATTGCCATGGAACTTTTGTAGTTGAAATGCTTGCATATGCAAACACCAAATAAAATAAACACTTCGGTATGTTGGACACATTCTACTTTACAAAACAAAATTTGTTTCATTTTGCTTTACAAGGCATCCTTTGTTTTATTTTTTATTTATTTTTTACTTTTGTTTTATCTATTGGGTTGGAATGAATGGGCTAGAGTATATTGCTATCCATAATTGTCATACAAAATTTAGAAAATGGAAGTTCTATGCACCTATAGAGCCCTAAACAACCAATGAATGGTGTTTCTACTATTAAATTATTATCCTTATTATGTTTCGTTTGATTATGATTAAAATGTCAATTTATAAATAAAAAAAAGTACATTTTGCTATAAATAAATAAATAAAAACATTTTCATATTTGACAATTTTATTTCTACGAAAAAATTCACTTTAGCTATCCAAAAAAACTAGGAATAGGCCACGACGGTAATAATTCCTGTCATAATTATTACATATCTGTTCATATTGATTAACTGTCTAAGAGCAGAGCTCTTTAATTAATTAATTAATTAATTATTTTTTGGGTCAAAAGTTAGAAGATAAATTTAATTAATAAAAAGTGATAAAAATAGGACACAATTTTGTATGTTAAGCAAGTTAACAACAAGATTTACACATGCATTGGAGGCAAAATAAATAAATAAATAAATGGCTCTTGGAGACCCGATTGGAAATGTTTTAGGAGGCATTGTGTAGTTACTTGAACAACTATACTCTCACCCCTATGTGACATTGAATAAATTTTACCTTAATGGCCTTTGTGCCTATTACACATTAGAAGTAATGAAAACATAAATGGATTACTGGTTACTAGTTCGTTTGGAAATCTGAAAGCTTATACCAAGAGGCCCATTGCTTGTTATAATTCTAGAACATAATATATGTTTGGTTTTCGTTTTTTAAGTTATTTTTTTAAAAAAATAATTTGACAACTATGTTTTGAAAATAGATATATGTTTTGTTTCTAAAAATTCACTATTGCAAAGAAATTCAAATTTCCCTCCATACATAGAGAGAGAGAGAGAGCAGACTAAGGGTTAGTTTGGCATAACCTAAATAAGTCAAAAAGTCAAAAAGTTACTATCTTATTTAAGTCACATCATCTTATTTAAATCACATCACCTTTCTAACACATCACATCACATCAAACCCAACCCAAACCCAATCCAAACCCACCAATAAGTCAAAAAGTGTACTTTTTTAAGACATCCCAAACCAACCCTAAATGATCTATTCAACAATAAATTGGAAAAAAAAAATTATTATCACATCAAAAGTACTACCATATTTGTTTTATGTATATATATGTACATACTGTATATGTATCAAAAAATAATTTGATGTGTACCCTTTTATGGGTGCATAGCCTACCATTAAATTTGTGACTTTATCATAAAATTTCATGACATCTTAATCACAAATTGGCAAAAAAAAAAAATTAAGTAACCAACTTACGAACTTTTATAACATCCAATACAAAAGTATTTTTGAATTTTGTTTTTGAGAGGGCAATTTATACGCAAATTGGGCCGAGCTGGGTATTGGGCCGTTATGGACCGAAGTAAAAAGGGGCTGGGAGAAGCGGCCCTATGAGTTACTCCGGTTTGGAGAAACGGCCCTGTGAGTTACTCCGGTTTGGATAAAGTAGCCTTGGAGTTAGACCGGTCTCACAGCCGTGATGATTAGCCCGGTCGCATGTGGCCTTATTTCTACTCCGGTCGAGCAGTGTGTTGTGGGGTTGTTCGGTCTTCAGTGATTACTTCGGTCGTAGCGTATGGAGACCGAGATGTGGTAAGTCCTAAAGGACTTGGTTCTGACGGTAGTTCGGTTTTAGCTCCCTTATGGGTAGCTCGGTCTTAGTATGGGAAAGCCGAGGTAAGGGAGAGTAAAGTAAGAACCGAATTAATAGTCACTTCGGTCCTGAGGTAGTCCGGCCATAAGAAGAACCATCTCACTTGGTTTAAGCAGTGAGGGGGGTGTTGGAGGATAAGCATTGTCTTCCAGGAGTATGAGTCCAAGGAGGACTCTACGCAGGGAGGAGTAATCCTAAAAGGACTCTGCACGTGGAGGAATAAGAGTCCTACCAGGATTGTGCTACGCGAAACCTATAAAAGCTCACCAATATCACCTTTAGAGAGGTAATGCAACCTTTGCTCCCTGAATACATTGAGCTTTTGCCTTCCTGTCTTGCTTACTGACTTAGGCATCGGAGAGGTTTCCGGCACACACACCCGCCGGCTAGCTCACGTTTGTATTTTCAGGTGGTAGAACGACATCGTACAGAGGAACGCAGACTTGATCAACAGGATTATACGATAAGGTATATTTCTTTCCCGTACAATTGGCGCCGTCTGTGGGAATTCAGACAAGAACAACCTCTTGATCAAGTTTTTTCTCTCAAAATTCGATGGCGAACAACGAAGAACTACCTCAATCCGCCATTGACGGACAAACTCCAGACGGAGGTGCAAGGCGCGAGGGCCTACCTTTGGTCCTTCCCATGGCGAACCTGGAGCAACGACAAGCCCCCAGGAGGGATGTCAGGGGTCAAAGGAGGAATAACAGCCTTCATCCCTCTCGTTCGCAAAGCCCAGAAAGGCAAAGGCGCAGGGTTGATCCTCAAATTCTAGAGGATCGCGTCAGAGAACAAGACGAGTTAATACGGCAGATGGCGGCGGACATGGAATCCTTAAAGCGCCAGATGAAGGGTAAGGAAGTGGCGACAGGAAAGGGGCGCAACAACAAGACGCCCCCTCGCCACTCAGAGGGTCGTAGTAGGAATTCTACACCCTCTCGACCAGAGAACAGAAGCCTCAGGACAGGCGACACGCGATCCGTATCTTCCAGGACACGTCACTCCAGGTCTGAGAGGGCGAGATCTGAGAGGTCCTATACGGAAGGGAGCACTTATTGGCCTTCGTATACACACCATACAAGGTCTAGACAGACGGAATTACCCAGATCGTCCGACCTGCGATCCATGCTAGAAGAAAAAGCAAGATGTAAGGAAGATGCCAGGGCGCGCGATCTACACAGGGTTCCTGCCTTGCAGCGGTTGGCTCCTCGGACGCATGGAAGCGTCGAGGTTGGAATGCCAATGCCGCACCCGGCGTATGAACCAGCGGACAAGGCATTGGCGAGGCTGCAGACCTCACCATTCGTCCCAGCAATAGAGAATGCGCCCCTTCCGTCAGGCTTCGTACAGCCTAAATTCACAACATATGAGGGGAAAACGGACCCCTACTCGCACTTAAGCCACTTTCGCCAGGTCATGGCTGTATACCGGCGGAATGAGGCCTTGATGTGCATCCTATTTCCTTCAAGCCTTGGGGACCTTGGCTTGACTTGGTTTGAAAAACTACGGAGGCAAAGATAGCCTCTGGCGCAACTGGCAGAGGCGTTTGTAACACGATTCAGAACAAACACAAAAACCCCGGTGGAGATCGACCAGTTACTCTCCATCGACATGGGCGATAAGGAGACCCTGAGGTCGTACAACAGTCGCTACTGGGAGACATTCAACCAGATTGGTGACTGCCCAACCAATCTCGCCATTGCGCAATATAAAAGGGGCCTTCGGTCGGGGAACAGGTGAGGGACTCTATCACCATGACGCCACCCTCACCATGGAGGCCACGATGGAGAGAGTGCATCAAAGACATCGAGTAGAAGCAAAATCTGGCGCGACCCAAATTTCAGTGACCCGAAGAAGACCTCAAAGAAAGGTCAATACGGTAGATCGCCAAAACCGAAAGCAGACGAGGCAAAGCGGGACAACGGCGAGGACCAGACAAGAGATGGTTAAGAGTCCGCACCGCCATAACCACTGATTCAAAAAGCCAATCTAGTATACTTAGTGAGATTCGAGACGAACCTTTAGTCAAGTGGCCAAGCTAGGCGAGGCCCAAAAGGACTATGATGACAGATCCAGATGCACCTTCCACAAAGAAAAGGGCATCATCGAGAATTGCACGCCGAGGCAAAGATCTGGAAGAATTGGTGGCAAGAGCCACTGGATAAATACATAGAGGAGGCGCGAACCCCCAAGACCACAAAGAACCCCAATGGGATGCCAACCCACGCCCCGCCCCAAGGCGTCATCAACGTAATACATGGAGTCTTTGAACCTGAGCGTGTATGCGAGCTCAGAGGTTCAATCAAAAAAGCTGAGCACTTAAGAGAGGTGCTAAGTGCCCAACCTGCTATCAAGAAGAGTAAGACAGGCGACAAATGTCATGTCTTTTAGGATAAAGACTTGGACGAATATATTGCCCTCATAATGATGCCTTGGTCACTCTCCGAGTCAAGGATTTTGACGTCAAGCGGATTCTGATCGATCAAGGTAGTTCATGTGAAATCATGTACTATGAAACCTTCAAGCAATTGAAGCTGCAAGACAATGACTTAGCGCCAGCAGTGTCACCCCTGATTGGATTTAACTCAATGCCAGAGTGGCCAGTCAGCAAAATGATCCTTCGGTCGAGGCGGGAAGTGTGACGAAGCAGGTGGAGTTCTGGGTGCTGAAGGTCCCCTCCACCTACAACATCATCTTAGGCAGAACATGGCTGCATGCCATGCGTTCGGTGGCATCCTCCTACCACCAAGTGATGAGGTTCCCCAACGACACCGGAGTAATAGAGGAGGTTTATGGGGATCAGATCATGTCAAAACAGTGCTTTGTGACAGTGAACGGCAGCCGCCAAAGGGTATGTACATTCGGTGGAAGAACCAGAAAGTAATGAACTATTCGCGAATGTTGGCAAAGCGGCTAGTCAGAAAGCTGTGGAGGACTTGGTGGAAGTCAGGATAGATGAGAAGAACCCGGATAAGTTCTTCTTACTTGGTTCGTCGTTGTCCAGCACCGAGAGATTGGAAGTCTTGGAATTCTTGACCTCCAACGTCGAAGTGTTCGCTGACCCCATACGACATGCCGCATTGATCCCAACTTCATTTGCCACCAACTCAATGTCCACTCGCGAGCCGGTCATTCAACAAGATTCGCACAGATCGGCGCTCCATCACGCCAAATAGTAGCGAAGAGGTGGGAAACTTCTTTGGGCGAGGGCAATCGAGAGGTACATTACCCCAAATGGATCTCCAACACGGTCGTAGTGCCAAAGAAGAATGGCAAGTGGCGCGTTATGATTACATAAGACGGTCAATAAAGCATGCAGAAGGATAGTTTCCTACCAAGGATAGATCAATTGGTGGACCTAACAATTTGGACACTGAAGGCTTAGCTTCCTTGACGATCTGAGGCTACCATCAGATAGCCATGCACGAACCAGATCAGGAAGTGACATCCTTCACCACCCCAAGAGGACTATACTGCTATAAGGTCATGCCCTTTGGCCTAAAGAACGCAGGGGCGACATTCCAGAGAATGGTCACAAAGATGTTTGAACCATTGTTAGGCAGAACAATGGAGGCTTACATCGACGACATGGTGGTCAAAAGCAAGGATGCGGATGACCATCTAAAGGACCTAGATGAGATGTTCCAGATCCTGAAGAAACACAAGCTGCGCCTTAACGCTTCTAAGTGCGCATTGATTGTAGGGATGCGTAAGTTTTTGGGTTTCCTAGTGACCAACCGGGGTATTGAGGCAGACCCCTCCCAAATCAAAGCAATTCAGGAGTTAGAAAGGCCTAACTCAGTGAAAAAAGTGTAGCATCTCACCGGCATGGCAGCAGCACTTAACCGATTCATCAGCCGGTCGTCAGACAGATTGCGTCCATTCTTTCAGTCATTAAAAGCTAAGTTTGAGTGGGACGAAGAATGCGATCGAGCTCTGGAAAGCTTGAAGGGGTACATGTCCTCTCCACCACTCCTTGTAACCCCAATTCCTGGAGAAGAACTCTTCTTATACTTAGCAGTCTCGCAGCACGCAATCAGCGTTGTGTTGGTCCGTGCAGAAGGAATCCAACATCTGCCCATCTACTACGTAAGCAAGACATTGCTGGGCCCCGAAACAAGGTATTTGCCACTGGAGAAACTGGCATTGGCCTTGATGATGGCCTCAAGGAAATTGTCGCATTACTTTCACGCCCACACCATAGTTGTTCTCACAGCCTTCCCACTCAAGGCTTTATTTGAAAGGGCAAACTTTTCTGGGCGAATTTTGAAGTGGGCAGTGGAATTGGGACAGTACGACATCAAGTTCCAACCCAGAACCGCTATAAAGGCACAAGCACTAGCGGATTTTGTCGCAGAGTTCACCCCTGGAAGTCATCACATCTGCCCAGTCGACCTGACTGAAACAGCCGAGCTAAGGATGGAGGTCGACGTCGGAATAACGCAACCCCTAGTATTGGTTACTCAGTCAGGTCCTAAGGCGGACCAGAGCAAAGAACGGGAGGAAGAAGTGAACCATGCTACACCAAGTTAGGCCTCACCGACCAGCAAAGACTTGGCGCAAACAGAGAACAAGGCGGGACAATGAAAGCATCGACTCTGAAGAGGCTACCAGCAAAGTAGAAGACCCCAAGACCTCATCTGATCCCTCCACCTGCTGGAAGTTGTTCGTTGGAGAGATGTGGAAGCTCTTCGTGGATGGAGCATCCAATAGACATGGAGCAGGACTTGGCATAGTCCTCATCTCTCCAGACGGCCTAGTAGTGGAGCAAGCAATCAACCTTGGCTTTCTAGCATCAAATAACGAAGCGGAGTATGAAGCGCTTCTGGCTGGTCTCAAGTCAGCATTGTACATGAAGGCCACCGAGCTAATGGTCTCTGACGACTCACGGTGGTGGTAAACCAAATAACGGGCGATTACGAGGCAAAGGTTGAAAGAATGAACAAGTAGCAAGACTGTGTCAGAACATAGATAAAGAAGTTCGAAGTAGTGAGGATAGAACAGATTGGTAGAGAGGAAAACAATGAAGCAGCGAACTCGCAGCTTCGCCTCAGCAGAACACCTCCATTCCCCATCCACTACTAATTGACTATCCGCCTAGACCAAGCATCGAAGACCCGAACCGAAGAAGTATGTTGTGCGAGTTAGGTCCTTCTTGGATGGATCCCATCATACTATTCCTAAAGGCGGCACCCTCCCAGAAGACAAGAAAGAAGCCAACAAAATAAGAGCAAAGTCACAACGGTTTTGGCTCTCTCCATCTTTGGCGTTGTACAAGAAGTCGTTCACAGGACCTTACTTAAAATGTGTTCACCCCAGCAAGGTGGAGGCATTCTGTCAAAAATACGGGGGTATGTGGCGACCATCAAGGAGGACGATCATTGGCATACCGAGCCATTTCAAGAAGGATCTTGGCCATACATGCAAGCGATTCGAGAAGTATGTCAAAAATGTGAGAAGTGTCAGAAGTTTGCGCACCAAATACACCAACCTGCCAAAGAACTCCTACCTTTGACTAGTCCGTGGCCTTTCGCAATGTGGGGCTTAGACATAGTAGGTCCACTTCCAACAAAGACCGAACAGAAATTCTTTCTTGCGACGGACTACTTCACAAAATGGGTGGAAGCAGAAGCCTTGGCGTCAATCAAGGAAAAAGATGTGAAGAAGTTTGTTTGGCAGAACATCATTACTCGCTTTGGCATACCAAAAGCACTGATCTCAGACAACGGCACTCAGTTTGATGGTAAAATTTTCAGAGGCTTTTGCGAAGAATACAAGATAGAGTTCTACAATTCTACACCGGCATATCCCCAAGCAAACGGTCAAGCCGAGGCGTCAAGCAAGGTAGTTTTGGACGGATTGAAGAAAAGGTTGGAGAAAGCCAAAGGCAAGTGGGCAAAAGAGTTCCCTCATGTTTTATGGGCTTATCGCACCACACCACGGCGGTCAACAGGAGAAACTCCATTCTCCTTAGCCTATGGCATGGAAGCAGTCATCCCATTAGAAGTCGGGCTCCCCACAATTCGGAGCGAAAACTTTGATCCAGACCTAAATGGGGAAGCCATCGCATTAGAACTTGACTTGGCAGAAGAAAGAAGAGAAAGAGCATTGGTTCACATCGCCTCCTACCAACAAGAACTATCTAGGAAGTATAACAAAATTGTGCATCCAAGGCAATTCAAGATCGGTGATTGGGTGCCATGAAGGTTATGGGCAACACATTGGTCCCGAGGAGACGGCAAGTTAGGTCCTAACTGGGAAGGTCCTTACAAAGTGGTCGGATTAGCAGGAAAAAGGGCATACCACTTGGAAGATAAGGACGGCAAAGCAATTCCTAGGCCATGGAACACTGCCAATCTTAAGTTATTTTACTTTTAGCCTTTTTCTTTTTTCTCTTTAAGTATATGTAAATTTTTTATCAATAAGACAAATCGATTCTTTTTTAGCATATGTATTTTTAGCAGAACGTAACTTTTGTAAGCAAATAGTATTGTAAACATAGTTGGCCGGATTAAACCAATTATTACCCCTCCTAAGCCCAGGATAAGGATCCAGGCTGCAGGACGTTTGGTCGGAATAACCAGACACTGTATTCTAGGTTGGCTGGAAAAACCAACCTAGAGGTTGGCTGGATTAAACCAACACTCTGTGCTCTTCAGCCGAAGTAAGTGTATGGCTGAAGAGCGGTTGGCTGGATTAAACCAACACTCTGTACTCTTCGGCCGAAGTAAGCGTATGGCTGAAGAGTGGTTGGCTGGATTAAACCAACTCTTTGTACTCTTCAGCCGAAGTAAGTGTATGGTCAAGCGGTTATCGGATTAAACCAACACTCTGTACTCTTCAAAAGTAAGCGTATGGTGAAAAAGTGGTTAATGGATTAAACCAACATTTGGTACTCTTCAGCCGAAGTAAGTTATATCGGCTGAAGAGTGGTTGGCTGGATTAAACCAACTCTCTGTACTCTTCAGCCGAAGTAATTTATATCGGCTGAAGAGTGGTTGGCTGGATTAAACCAACACTCTGTACTCTTCAGCCGAAGTATGTGGTTAGCTGAAGAGTGGTTGGCTGGATTAAACCAACACTGTACTCTTCAAAGTAAGGCGTATGGTGAAAAGTGGTTGGTGGATTAAACCAACACTCTGTACTCTTCGGAAGTAAGCGTATGGTGAAAAGTGGTTATGGATTAAACCAACACTTGGTACTCTTCAGCCGAAGTAAGTTATATCGGCTGAAGAGTGGTTGGCTGGATTAAACCAACTCTTGGTACTCTTCAACCGAAGTAAGTTATATCGGCTGAAGAGTGGTTGGCTGGATTAAACCAATTCTTTGTACTCTTCAGCCGAAGTAAGTGTATGGCTGAAGAGTGGTTGGCTGGATTAAACCAACACTCTGTACTCTTCAGCCGAAGTAAGCGTATGGCTGAAGAGTGGTTGGCTGGATTAAACCAACTCTTTGTACTCTTCAGCCGAAGTAAGTGTATGGCTGAAGAGCGGTTGGCTGGATTAAACCAACACTCTGTACTCTTCAGCCAAAGTAAGCGTATGGCTGAAAAGTGGTTGGCTGGATTAAACCAACACTTGGTACTCTTCAGCCGAAGTAAGTTATATTGGCTGAAGAGTGGTTGGCTGGATTAAACCAACTCTTGGTACTCTTCAGCCGAAGTAAGTTATATCGGCTGAAGAGTGGTTGGCTGGATTAAACCAACTCTTTGTACTCTTGAAGAAGTAAGTGTATGGTTGAAGAGCGGTTATTGGATTAAACCAACACTCTGTACTCTTCAGCCGAAGTAAGCGTATGGCTGAAAAGTGGTTGGCTGGATTAAACCAACACTTGGTACTCTTCAGCCGAAGTAAGTTATATCGGCTGAAGAGTGGTTGGCTGGATTAAACCAACTCTTGGTACTCTTCAGCCGAAGTAAGTTATATCGGCTGAAGAGTGGTTGGCTGAATTAAACCAACTCTTTGTACTCTTCAGCCAAAGTAAGCATATGGCTGAAGAGCGGTTGGTTGGATAAAACCAACACTTGGTACTCTTCAGCCGAAGTAAGTTATATCGGCTGAAGAGTGGTTGGCTAGTAAGTTAGATAGCTAACCGAGATCACAGTTGTGCAATTGCTCACTTGGAAAATTCAATACAAGTGCAAGCATACATGAACAAACCGGAATAGCAGTTAGAAGCAAATTTTTTCATTGAAGAAAAGCAAGTACAAGTGGAGGGGCCGTAGCCCGGTTACAGAAAAAAAAAAAAAAAAAAAAAGAAAAAAAAAAGAGGAAAACATCAACCAAGAAGCGCGTCCAGCTCGGCGTCAAAATCATCGTTAACATTGGCTTGGAGATCGGTGCTGGCTGGGAGTTCGGTTTGAGGAGGAGGCTCATTTTGGACTGTGGTATCAATCGGCAGCTCGGTGTCAGCCGGTAGCTCATTGGTCAAGTCTTCAACCACTGGCTCTAACCGATCTGCCTGATTGTTGTGTTCTTGGCTGGCGGCCGAAGTAGGAGTTTGTTCATCCTCACTGGAATCTTCATCATCATCTTCATCAGAGCCTTGGCCTTCCAGAAATTGCTTCTGCAGATCTTTGGCGAAGCGAGGAATAGCATAAGCCGGAGCATTGTACACCTCGGTCTGCCGCGTATGAAGCTTCTCCACAGCACTCCTCCAACCGCACTTGAAGAACAGGTTCTTCGCAGCGTCGCACTGGAGGGTGTATGCGTCCTCTGCCTCTTTGAAGCCATGTTTTCTGGCGGCCTTGGCGTCTTTCTTCAGTTGCTCTATCTCGGCGTCTTTTTTGGTCTCCAGTTGCCCCCTCTCCCCCAGGGGGTGGGCTTTCCCCTCGGTAATGGCGCTGATTTATCCTTGTCGAGGCAACGGATCCGTCGACGAGTTACCTCGGCCTCCAGCTCGACCGACCGCTGCTTTGACTGTGTTAGCTCGGCAGTTTTGGTTTCGGCTTCCCTCATTGCTTGCCTGGTTGTTTTGCGGAGCTCCATTATTTGCTTATGAGCTATAGTGTTTTTCTGAATGGCCTGCAAAAGTATAGTGAGCTCCATCTTAGCCGAGAGTTGGAAACATTCGAAAGATCAAAAGAGGATGGTCTTTGCTTAATATCATCGACTTCGCTGCTGACCGAATGGACTTCACGGTGGTGAGTTGTTTGTTGTGGTGCTCCATGTCTTTGGGAAGACAAACACCTGCTAGGTGTAGACACCCCATTTTGACCGTCCTCAAGACTCGGGCGTCACCGTTTGAACACTTCGGTGATCATCCATGTGTGTGTTCGTTTGGAGTTCCGGAGTTCTCGGCTCGCGCCTTTGCCTCAGACCTCCGAACTTGACCGCTTTTGTGTCGGCTTTTGCACTGCACACTGTGTTTTGCCTTAGAGGCAGGGAATGCTTTGTGAGGCATTCCCACACACCTGGCTAGTAGAGGCCACTTGGTAGTAGTTACCACCGGCACTATATTGTGCCGGTCGGCACTCAATTTTGTCAAAATGACATTTTTGCCGGCGGACACTTGTGCACTTGCTTTACGAGATATTTTCGGACAAGCTGTTATTGGCTTCCCCTCCATACACGTGTATGGAGGGATGAGCCCTTGTTTGCTTAGCTTGTAAGTCTTACAAGTTCTATAAGAGGAAGGCTCTTCTTCTTGGCTTAGGTGGAAATTCTTGAGAGGTTTCAGCCATTTTAGAGAGAAACCAAGCTCTGGTTTTAGGTTAGATCATATATCTATTCTATCTCTCTTTTCCTTGCTTATTTAGTACACTAGGTGCTTTAGTTCACACTTTTGCACACAAGCACCTAGTGTTTCACCTTCCTTTGGTTCTTGAGGGTCCAGAGGTTTGTTTTGAAGCTTTGGAGCTGGTTTGAAGCTCAAAGAAGCCATCACACCATCTTTGTTGAAGAAGGCTACAAGGGTAAGAACTTAACTCCCTTTTTACCCCATTCTTGTACCTTGTTTTTACTTGCTTTAAAACAGTTTTTGAGCTTAGTGTTTGGCACAAAAAAGTTCTGATTTTTAACCCTCTTTGTTGTATATTAAGAGTGTTTAGTGGTTTGGGTAGGTTTGACCACCCTTAGGCCTTGAAAAGGTCACTTTTTGTGCTATTTTGTGAGAGATCCGAGATTTTGGTGATAGGATCTCTTCACCACTGAAATCTTGAGGGATTTCAGTGGTGAAGAGTATGCCTTGAAGTCTCAAAAAGGGGAGGGTCACCCCCTCTCCTTGGTGTCCTTGAAAAGGGCAAACTTTGCTTCCTTATGGAGCTTCATGCTTGAGTGTGTGTTGAGCACGTTTGACTTGTTTTTCATGCTTATTATGCCATGTTTTAACTTGGTTTTAAGTTGGTTTTGGTCTCCTATGCATGCTTAGCATGGTTGCCTTGTAATGCCCTTTTATGCTCTAACATGCCTAGGTAGTATGCCTTAGTCTTTAACATGTTTTAGGCTTGCATTTGTGAAGATTTTGTGCTTATATTTCCATGTTTTAGGTCTGTCCATAAGTATTTTGGTCGATCTTAGCATGTTTAATATAGCCCCTTTGCATTTGGCTTGTTGGCCTTAAGAGTTTGGATGTGTAGCATGCCTTTGTTTGCATTGTTTTGATGGTTTGGAATCACCTAGCATGCTATTTCAGTCCATTTGGTGTGCTTGTATGCTTACCTTGCATGCTCCTTCGTGACTTCTTAAGCTTGTGTTATATGCTCCATGTTTAGGCCTTATTGCATGCCTTAGATTCCATGTCCCTTAGATGCCATCTAAGTGGTCCTTTGGGCCTAATTTGACATGCTAAAATCTGTTTTGAGTTGTTAAGTGCATGCCATAATTGCCTTGCATAGGTGTAGTTCAATGCCCTATTGGCTTGCCTTAGCCTAAGACCATTTGCATGCTTTATTTGGCATGCTTTATCCCATGATTTGGCATCATGTTTAACATGAATTTGAGTTTTTAATGCATGCTTTTAGTCCACGTTTGGCCTCTTTAAATGTGCTTGAATGTTGCTTGTTTATGCCTTGGGTTTGGTACCTTAACATGTGCATGTGTGTGTGTGTGTTTAGTCCCCAATTGTAGGCATTTTGGCTACTGATTTTAGGCCTTTTTGAGTTGCCTAATTCATGTCTAAGTCTATCATTTCATTGGTTTTCATGCTTGCCTTATATGCTTGTTTGTACACTTGCATAAATGCATTGCATAGTCCATGTTGCATGCCTAGTTAACATGCTTAGGGCTTCATCACATTGACATGCATGCCAAGTCTCTTGAAGTGAGTTTGATAGAGGTTTGGCACCCTTTTGTGCCTATGTGTTTTGCATGCATTTGAAAGTGAAGTTGCATTCTTGGTTCTTAGGGCCATCATGCATGAAAATGCGCGATTGGTGGTCCGGGAACCGAGGCACATGCCCCCTTGAGTCAATAACATGATAGGGAGTGTGTTTGGTGCATAAATGGCTTGAATTGCATTGCCTTGCATGTTGTTTCCCTCTCACTTGTGAGTGGCGTGTTTCTCAGAATTTTGTGCCGACCGGCACTGTTTAGTGCCGACCGGCAGTCAATCGGCAGCCGATGAGTGAATTCAGTGCCGGTGGCCTCCTCCTTCAGCCGGTGGTGCTCTACCCCAGCCGGTGGTACTCCCCAGTGCCCTGAGAGGCACTCCTGGGACTTTGGCAATTTTCAGAAGAGGATAGCAGGGGAAACAGAGGCAATCCGTGCATGGCAGTCTTGATTCCGAGCGGTTTCGAGCACGCCACAAGATTTGGCTCTCATCCCGAGGCGTTTTTCTGTTTAATTAGATTAATTATTTTATTTAATTAATTTAGTTGATTTGTAATAATTAATTAGCTTGTGTAGTTAATTAGTTATTCGGTTCTGTATTATTATTTGGTCCCTCCGAGCGAGGGCAAAATTGTAATAAGTGTGCGTGAGTGGATGTATGTCTTCCAACCCCCATTTCTTTCTAACCCTTTTATTTACCTGCTTATGGTAATGGACTAGGGCATGTTTATTTTAGCATACCTTATGCAATGCATGCGTGCATTCATACATTTGTTGACATGCACCGGGCTCGGTACATCATACAAACTACATTGTATTCTAAATTCCAACTTGAATACGTGCATCAAATGACTGCATTTCACATGCCATTTTTAGGGTTAGCCGAGCCTATCCTAATTACATGTTGTATGTGATGCATTAGTCACTCTAACATGAACTAGGTCATGCATGTTTTGCTAACTAGTTTATTGTTTTGGCACGGAGTACGATGTAAGTATTTCATGCTTTAGCATATCGCATGCGTGAATGTTAACATGACAGATGCGCCATGCGGCTAGATACTTATGTGATATTCTTGCTTGAATAATTGGGTGAAGGTTGGATTGCTGAGTTGGAATAGCTCATTGAAATGTATTTTAGCCTACACGTAGCAAAAAATCTAACACGCTTTTCGAGATAAAACGGATATGCAATGATTATTTCCAAATTAGGCAATCTAGTCTATACTTTTGTGTTGTGCGATCACATAGTAATTCTAGGTTAATAACCGGAATAAGAACATAAAGTTTTCAAAACGGATATCACGGTTAGTAGAGGCCGGTTCGACCGCGAAAGGGGGTGCTCATAGTGACCTTCCCGATCGTACCTAAGCTCGAGCCAAGACCACTTTGGTGATGATTTTACGTATGGCCTTGACCGAGTCGTGGTTTCCTAAATTTCCCATTTTAAATATTTAGGTGGCGACTCAGAATCCGCAAAGCGATCCATGTTTAGCACTACTTTTCAAAAATCTGCTTTTCAAACGATTTGCGGATTTGGACTCTTTGGTTGATTTAGAACCATGACACAAAGGAGTCCGAATCAGCTGAGGCCCCCAATGACGCTTACGCTTCGCGACTCGCTGGGAATTTAGAGAGCTTGACTCGAACTCGTGATATCCTGTTTTGATTTCATTTATGTGTCTCTTTGCATTGCATGTGCATTGGTGCGCCTAGGACACCGTGTTGGCCATCTGCTATTCCTGAACGGTTTGCCGGAGGCTTGTCTTGTCAAGGCATGTCCGTAAGGCTGACCGGTTGCGGGCTCTGCCAGTATGGGAACACAAACCCCGGTTTTACCGGGGCACCCTTTTCGACCATTCGACCTAGTGCATATCGAAATCCGTAGTGACCATTCCAAGCTAGGACAGGTTGCTCACCCGATATTAGGTTGTTTGAAACCGCTGCGTGCGTAGTGAAACCCTAGCTCCTGACAAAATAGGACAGGGAAACCCTACCCCAACATAGGGGTGTATTGGCTCTCTTTTACATGCTATGTGCTTTTAGAGTGTATCTCTACAGGGAATGCGCATATCAGTTTGCAAGTTCTGGGTATCCGGCCTGCGGGCACCAGTATCAGTATTTTGAGAATCAGTTATATCTGCGGGTATCAGATTCAGATTTGGGGCAGTGATTTTGGGGAACAGTGACCAGTAATGAGTACAGTCGTTCTGTTATGCTTATATCCGTTCCAGTGAAATTGAGCTGAGATGCTGTCGATTTTCTCTTTTGCTAGGTAGTCCTGGAACTATAGCTTCAGAAGGCTCCAATATTCCCCGAGGCTCATCGGACTTGTGCTGATAGACTTTGTTAGGTCAGGAATTCAGTTCAAAGGCAACCAGTGTTCCTTCGCTGAGGCAAGGCAGATATCCGATCCGTTAGTCACCAGTCACGTCACCTCTGTTCGGATCCGCAACTTTCAGTTAATATGCAGGAAGAGGTGCGTCAACTCCAAGAGGCCATGCAGCAGGATGCTGCTCGTCGGGCAGAGTTTACCACCCGCCAAGCAGAGGTTCTGGCTCAACAAGCAGGCTTACTCACCAAGCTTCAGCAGCAACAGCAACCCCAACAAGACGGAGCGTCTGCTTCGCACCCAACTCCACCCCCACCTATGGTTTCAATACCCATAGAGGCAGCTCACATCCAGGAAAGTACGGATGTTCCGACATGGCCAGTCCTACTGCCAATCCCACCTCAGTTGTCCAAAGCACCGGCTAATCCAGTGGACATGCCCTTTGAATTTAAGGTTGACCCAACTGCACTTAAGGTCAATAAACTGGAGGAGTTGTTCAAGCGAGCACATGGAGTGAACCCCATTCGGATTTAGAGGACGGTATATTTGAATCGCAGCTATTTTGCTTGAGCGCTTAAAATGTCACATATCGATCGCTTGATGGCTCGAGACCCAAGGGTACACCTCCACCTGTTTTCCGATATCTTGAAGCCAATGGGTTTGACCACGGCTCAGAAGCTGTCTCTCTTTGGCCGAACCATGTCTGGGGTAGCCGCAATCTGGCATGCAAAATTGAAGGACTCTGTGAAACGGAACTGGGAAGAGCTGGCTGAGGCCTTTATTGCTCAATACTCCTACAACACACAGATCGAGATCACAACTCGTGATCTCGAAGCCACCCGCCAAGAACCAAATGAGAGTTTCTCAGAGTTCGTGATGAGATGGAGATCAAAGGCCTCAATGATGACCACAAGGCCTTCTGACAAAGACCAGATAAGGATGGTTGTGCGCAACCTCCAACCCAAACTTATGGAGAAAATGATCGTTCTCCCATTCCCTACCTTTTCAGATCTACATGAGATAGGAGTACAAATCGAGGACGCTATAAAGCAAGGCCTTATTGACCAGGAAAAAGAGCCTTTAGAGGCATTTACCCACAGTTCGAATGCGACCACCAGTGGTGACACAACTGCTATAACTTCAGACATGGGCATGGTCACCACCCCCACACAAAAAATGACCACCCCATTCACCGGTGCCTCCGAAATTAGTTCACAAACGGCCAAATACCCACCTCAGGGCCAAAGGGTGTTTACCCCACTGTACATGTCTCTGTCAACGGCCATGAGGGTCCTGATCAAAAAGGGGTATCTAAAGCCACTGGAGCCACAACCATTACCAAAGAAACCCCCTCCCTCACATAACCCGGTGACCATCAGGTTTTCCATCGAAGTCGGCCATGATGACCGACGTGTGCTTTCGTCGTCATGAGATCCAAAACCTCATTGACAGCCGGACGATAACTCCACCTTCAGACCCCAATGACCAAGTACCTCATCCACATCTCAACCTAATCCATACACTACCATCCACCTTTGACCCCAAAGATATACATCACCCCGGCCCATCTACCCAAACCAGAGGTGTTTATCCCAGAAAGCATGGACTTATGCATGATTGGTGCACCTGAACCCCAATCATCTCAAACCTGTGAACCCACTACTTCTGAGCTGATGAGGATGATCGAAGATCTTCAGAGAACCGTAGCAGATTTGGCCTTTGGAGTTTTAGCTCCATCATCAACTGCATCACATACCAGGGAGTTCATGTCGAAAGGTTCCCTAACCTTGGGACGGGCTGCATTGGGAGAAGGCCAATCTCTTAGCAAAGTGGAGGCCAGTGATAAGAACAAGGCTAGGGCAAGCATTAGTCCCCATGAACATCTTCAGTTGGCTGCTGAGGCTTTGAAAGCTGAAGGACTGAACAAAGAGCAAGCCCTTGCGGTTGTTGTAGAGGCTGTGGATGACATTTTCGCCAATCAAGTTGGGGGCAGTTTGAATCAAGGGGTGAGCCGGGAGAAGGGCCTTTGTACTAGGGATATTCCTTTCAGCTCTAGCCCCGTACTCGGAAGAGACCAGCAAACCCAGTCAGCACCTGTCAATCCCTTTGCTGGTGCATCCAGCAAAAAGCCACAAACCTCAAAATACCCACCTCGGGGCCAGAGGGTATTTACCCCACTGTACACGTCACTATCAGCGGCCTTGAGGGTCCTGATAAAAAAAGGGCATTTGAAGCCCCTAGAGCCGCAGCCCCTACCAGAAAAACTCCCTCCTACCCATAATCCGGCCAAGTATTGTGCCTTCCATCAACAAGTTGGCCACATCACTGATAAATGTTTCCGTCTTCGCCACGAAATACAAGATCTGATTGACAATAAGGTTATCGTCGCACCAGACCCTGCAAAGTCTATCGGCACTGGATCGGTGAACTTGGGGGATAATGTGATGTGATCGAGAGATGAACCACCTGCGGCATTCGGCTTTACTTGAGATGAGGTGGACGGCATGCAATCGCTTTTGAGCAATGTACAAATGCTGTTAATTTTGCTTTCTGACTTGGGTATTGGGTCAGTCTTGTCTTTTTGGATTGAGTCAGTCCTTTCATACTGAGTCAGTTGGGTCTGTCTTGTTGTATCGAGTCAGTCCTATTTTGTTAGAGTCGGGTGATTCCGGGGGTGTTACCTCGAGCATCACCATTTTGTTTTGTGTTTGTCTTTTCGCTTTTTTGAGTCTTTACGCCTTTGGAGCCAGTTACACCAGAAGATCTGAATGAAACAACAGTGATTTTTACGCTCTTGTGTTTGCTTCTGCCGTGTGCCAGTTGTGCCAGAAATTCTAAATGAGATGGCAGTATTTGACTAGAAGCTATGTCTTTTCTGTGCCTTGAAGTCATTGCATTGGCCTAAGTTTTTCAAAACTTTTTCAAACACTGTGGTGAAAACGAAGATGAAGGAATTCCTTGGGATTTGCAAAAATTTGATCAATTGAGAGAAAGAGAGGCGTGCTAAGCCCTTAATGAATGAAATCATGCTTGTTAGTGTGAGTACTGAGAAGGACCCTAGCTTTGATCCAGATTGGTTCCACACCATCTTCAGCGCGAGCGATTCATCGCCTTCTTAAAAACTTTCAAAAATGTTTTATGCAATTCCGCGAAGACTTGTGGAATCGCTCTTGAGATTGTGCTTTTAGGATCGCTCTCAGCCTCAAGATTCAATCCCTTTGCCCTCGAAAAACTTTGACCTTGGGTTCAGAGTATTCAACGATCAACCATCAAGAAAGGCCTGTGTGGCCAGATTTGAAGCAACCCTCAAACAAGAGGCACCAAAGTCAGACCAAGAAGATCAGATCTCATCAGAAGAAGCTTGCAAAGTTAGATCAGAAGCACCCCTCGAACTAGCGGCAAAAATATCCGATGTGCTCGAAGAGCCAAAGGTGGATTTTTCAAGAATCAATACAATGTACCACTCTCTTGATACAGAGGGCTTCAATCTCAAAACCATTTGGCATGGACTTGTTACACTTTTACCCTTTGAGAGGCTCGGCTAAAACCCTAAGGGCGACCCAGGCAAAAGTTAGAGCGAAGAAAAGAATGAAGAAAAAGAAAAAAGAGCAAAAATGCAAAGATACAAAATGCAAAAAGAAAAGAAAAGAAAAATGCAAAAAGAAGAAGAAAAATGATCGAAAAGAATAAAAAAAAAGAGAAAA
Organism: Camellia lanceoleosa; assembly: GCA_025200525.1. Lineage (NCBI taxonomy): Eukaryota > Viridiplantae > Streptophyta > Magnoliopsida > Ericales > Theaceae > Camellia > Camellia lanceoleosa. The sequence goes on along the minus strand of CM045766.1, from coordinate 116,209,788 downwards.
GAAAAAGAACAAAGCTCGCAAGGTCGAAAACCCGCAATAGGCGCTTTGGCAAAAGTTAGAGCATAAAAGGAGAGGTTAAATACCCGAGTGTACCTTAACTCAACTACGTAAGGCTTGATTCCCATGTTTGGGATACGAGGCAACTTCATTCAAGTCCACTCTAAAACACTTCAAATTTAGTTGTGTCCATGAAATGGTTTTGATCATCTTTGCCTTCTCAGATCGAGAGAGTTGTGCCAGGATCGCCGCTCGAGGATTGATTTCAATATGCTGCGGCATCATCCAAACAAGGGGCAACTTTCCGTTGCCATTCAAAACGCCGCAATGTCATTTCAAACAAGGGGCAACTTTCCGTTGCCACGCAATGTCCTTCAGACAAGGGGCAATTTTCCATTGCTATGGATCTGAGGTTGTGCATCTCAGGAGTAGGTTTCATGCTCGTTGAGCAATGGCCGTTTGCAAAAATAGTTTTTGAGGATTTTTACTGAGGTTGACTAATTCTCTCGAAAATTATTCCATCTTTTCCAAAAACTGGACCATTTTCGTGGACCCAAAAAAAAAAGGGAAAATTTTCAGTGCTCATAGCCTGACTTGCATGATTTTAAATCAAAAAGTTGAATAAGCATGTTAATCTAACTTTCATGTTGGTCAAAATTGTTTTAAAACCAAAAAAAAAATGGTCAAAATGATGAACTAGGGGCACAGTTGAGTCAGGTGTTCTGTCTTTTCCCCATTATCAACATACTTGCCAAGAAGGGGCACTCCACCTGCCAGAATAGGGCACAACTGAAGTCAACAACAAAGGGCTGAAAGCTCTCTCGTCCTCCAAGCAGCGAGGTATCAAGCCATGTGCGAAGCATGAATTGGAATGGGGTGAGATGTTCCACTTCCTTATCTGGACAGATCTAACCACGTCCAAACTCCCCAGCAAGGCATCATCAACCGATGTTAGCTGCAGATTTGCTACACACCCAGTTGTGGCACAACCCCTCTGTGGGGGAAGTTCATTGTTGTGAGCAGAAGAAAAAGAATCTAGCAGAATGCTAGGGGCAAAAGCCCGCAACTTCTTGTTTATCCACCAACCACTCTGGGGAGGAATGAAAAATGAGAGATTGAAGAATAGAGAGATGTGCGCTGAGAGAAAAGTGAGGAAAAGGGCTTTTTCAGAAAAACAGAGCTTGAGGGCCGAGTGATGTGAGAATCATAAATGAGAAAGGGTGGGAAATAATACCCGGTGAAACAAGCTCCCTGTGCACATTTGAGTCTTGTGTTTTGTTTTGTCTGTCCTGATTCTTGTTTTGAGTCATTTCGAGTGTCAATAGATGTGTTTAGGTTGTTTACCTTTTTTGTTTTTCGTTGTTGAGTCGTAGTGTCTTGTGTTCAACAGAGGCTCAATACCCTCGAAAACTTATTTCCACTCTCAATTCAAAAATAAAATCATTTTGTGCTCAGAGTGTCAGGCCATTCCCCACATTTGTGCAAAACAAAATTTTGTTCTTTCAAAAACCGCAAGGTTCAACCCGGGTCAAATGCGAACTGTAAAACAAGGACCTATCTGAAGCTATGTAGGTTCCGGATTGCAAAGCAAAAGAAAATAGGGAAAATTGAAGCACCTGAGTGTGTTTCGCCTTCAGCAAATTCCGTGATTGTACTCCGGATGTACCTCTTCAGGGCCTTGCCAATGCTCCGAAGTATGAGTGTGCCTCTACCTCAAGCGCAAGATCAAGCCTGCTTCATTGTTATGCACCCTTCCACCCGCATTGTTATGCACTCTTCCACTGGTATTGTCATGCACACCTTACTTGCATTTATTTGCATCTTGAGTTATCTTCTATTGTTTATCCTTTTACGCTAAGCAGCGTTTGGGATTGTTGTCCTCCAGGACTTTCTCAGGTTGCGCCGGGCACGCGCCTGATAGTTTGTTGGACCTCCTCTCACGATTTCAGCGTGGTTTGAGTGTCCCGTTCCTTACGCGATTTCAGCGTGTTTGGAATTTATCCCAAGTTGCGTTGTAGACGCACTGGGCGGTTTGTTGGACCTCCTCTCACGATTTCAGCGTGGTTTGAGTGTCCCGTTCCTTACGCGATTTCAGCGTGTTTGGAATTTATCCCGAGTTGCGTTGTAGACGACTGGCGGTTTATTGGACCTCCTCCCACGATTTCGGCGTGGTTTGAGTGTCCCGCCTCACGCTGATTTCGGCGTGTTTGGAATTTATCGGTGTTGCGTTGTAGACGCTACCGATGAGGTTGTTTTTGGACCTCCTCTCACGATTTCAGCGTGGTTTGAGTGTCCCCTTCCTCACACGATTTCAGCGTGTTTGGAATTTACTTTAGGTTGCGTGGAACGCGCTCCTGATTTATTTTCTTTGTTCTTCCTCCACTCACGAGTCCAGCGGGGTTGGAGTGTGTTCACCCTTTGCATCTTTACTAGCATAGCATTTCATTCGCGCTACCTTGTGCACCTTACCTGTACTTGTTAGTACATTGCATTGTTTTATATACAAACCGGCTTCGCGTAGCGTATAAGCCCAATTTTCAAACCGGCTTCGTGTAGCGTATAAGTCCAATTATCAAAATTTTCCTGCATATCGTTTGCATCCTGCCCCTGAACTACCCTAGTTTGATTCCTTGCAAAGGGATACGTGGCGACTTCTTGGCACAACCATTTATCTATCTATGTTTTGTTTGTTTGTCCAAGTCTTGACCTTGTCAAAATGGGTCGTCTCCGGGCTTTGACATTCACTCCCGCCATTATTATGACTTCGAAGTTCTCACAAGAGGGCAAATCAGACACCCCATTTTTGACCGTCCTCAAGACTCGGACGTCACCGTTTGAACACTCGGTGATCATCCATGTGTGTGTTCGTTTGGAGTTCTCGGAGTTCTCGGCTCGCGCGCCTTGCCTCAGGACCTCCGAACTTGGCCGTTTTGTGTCCGGTTCTGCACCAGACACCTGTGTTTTGCCTTAGAGGGGCAGGGAATGCTTTGTGAGGCATTCCCACACACCACCGGCTGTGGCTAGAGGCCACCGGCTGGCTGTAGTTGCCACCGGCACTATATTGTGCCGGTCGGCACTATTTTGTGCCGGTCGGCACTCAATTTTGTCAAAATGACATTTTTTGCCGGCCGGACACTGTGCACTTGCTTTCTGAGATATTTTCAGACAGCTGTGTGCCATTGGCTTCCCCTCCATACACGTGTATGGAGGGATGAGCCCTTGTTTGCTTAGCTTGTAAGTCTTACAAGTTCTATAAGAGGAAGGCTCTTCTTCTTGGCTTAGGTGGAAATTCTTGAGAGGTTTCAGCCATTTTAGAGAGAAACCAAGCTCTGGTTTTAGGTTAGATCATATATCTATTCTATCTCTCTTTTCCTTGCTTATTTAGTACACTAGGTGCTTTAGTTCACACTTTTGCACACAAGCACCTAGTGTTTCACCTTCCTTTGGTTCTTGAGGGTCCAGAGGTTTGTTTTGAAGCTTTGGAGCTGGTTTGAAGCTCAAAGAAGCCATCACACCATCTTTGTTGAAGAAGGCTACAAGGGTAAGAACTTAACTCCCTTTTTACCCCATTCTTGTACCTTGTTTTTAATTGCTTTAAAACAGTTTTTGAGCTTAGTGTTTGGCACAAAAAAGTTCTGATTTTTAACCCTCTTTGTTGTATATTAAGAGTGTTTAGTGGTTTGGGTAGGTTTGACCACCCTTAGGCCTTGAAAAGGTCACTTTTTGTGCTATTTTGTGAGAGATCCGAGATTTTGGTGATAGATCTCTTCACCACTGAAATCTTGAGGATTTCAGTGGTGAAGAGTATGCCTTGAAGTCTCAAAAGGGAGGTCACCCCCTCTCCTTGGTGTCCTTGAAAAGGGCAAACTTTGCTTCCTTATGGAGCTTCATGCTTGAGTGTGTGTTGAGCACGTTTGACTTGTTTTTCATGCTTATTATGCCATGTTTTAACTTGGTTTTAAGTTGGTTTTGGTCTCCTATGCATGCTTAGCATGGTTGCCTTGTAATGCCCTTTTATGCTCTAACATGCCTAGGTAGTATGCCTTAGTCTTTAACATGTTTTAGGCTTGCATTTGTGAAGATTTTGTGCTTATATTTCCATGTTTTAGGTCTGTCCATAAGTATTTTGGTCGATCTTAGCATGTTTAATATAGCCCTTTGCATTTGGCTTGTTGGCCTTAAGAGTTTGGATGTGTAGCATGCCTTTGTTTGCATTGTTTTGATGGTTTGGAATCACCTAGCATGCTATTTCAGTCCATTTGGTGTGCTTGTATGCTTACCTTGCATGCTCCTTCGTGACTTCTTAAGCTTGTGTTATATGCTCCATGTTTAGGCCTTATTGCATGCCTTAGATTCCATGTCCCTTAGATGCCATCTAAGTGGTCCTTTGGGCCTAATTTGACATGCTAAAAATCTGTTTTGAGTCGTTAAGTGCATGCCATAATTGCCTTGCATAGGTGTAGTTCAATGCCCTATTGGCTTGCCTTAGCCTAAGACCATTTGCATGCTTTATTTGGCATGCTTTATCCCATGATTTGGCATCATGTTTAGCATGAATTTCGAGTTTTTAATGCATGCTTTTAGTCCACGTTTGGCCTCTTTAAATGTGCTTGAATGTTGCTTGTTTATGCCTTGGGTTTGGTACCTTAACATGTGCATGTGTGTGTGTGTGTTTAGTCCCCAATTGTAGGCATTTTGGCTACTGATTTTAGGCCTTTTTGAGTTGCCTAATTCATGTCTAAGTCTATCATTTCATTGGTTTTCATGCTTGCCTTATATGCTTGTTTGTACACTTGCATAAATGCATTGCATAGTCCATGTTGCATGCCTAGTTAACATGCTTAGGGCTTCATCACATTGACATGCATGCCAAGTCTCTTGAAGTGAGTTTGATAGAGGTTTGGCACCCTTTTGTGCCTATGTGTTTTGCATGCATTTGAAAGTGAAGTTGCATTCTTGGTTCTTAGGGCCATCATGCATGAAAATGCGCGATTGGTGGTCCGGGAACCGAGGCACATGCCCCCTTGAGTCAATAACATGATAGGGAGTGTGTTTGGTGCATAAATGGCTTGAATTGCATTGCCTTGCATGTTGTTTGCCTCTGCCATGTGAGTGGCGTGTTCTGCAGAATTTTGTGCCGACCTTTGTTTAGTGCCGCCCGGCAGTCAATCGGCAGCCGATGAGTGAATTCAGTGCCGGTGGCCTCCTCCTTCAGCCGGTGGTGCTCTACCCCAGCTGGTGGTACTCCCCAGTGCCCTGAGAGGCACTCCTGGGACTTTGGCAATTTTCAGAAGAGGATAGCAGGGGAAACAGAGGCAATCAGGCAGTGCTCTTAGGCAGTTTCGAGCACGCCACGCATTTGGCTCTCATCCCGAGGCGTTTCGCTTTAATTAGATTAATTATTTTATTTAATTAATTTAGTTGATTTGTAATAATTAATTAGCTTGTGTAGTTAATTAGTTATTCGGTTCTGTATTATTATTTGGTCCCTCCGAGCGAGGGCAAAATTGTAATAAGTGTGCGTGAGTGGATGTATGTCTTCCAACCCCCATTTCTTTCTAACCCTTTTATTTACCTGCTTATGGTAATGGACTAGGGCATGTTTATTTTAGCATACCTTATGCAATGCATGCGTGCATTCATACATTTGTTGACATGCACCGGGCTCGGTACATCATACAAACTACATTGTATTCTAAATTCCAACTTGAATACGTGCATCAAATGACTGCATTTCACATGCCATTTTTAGGGTTAGCCGAGCCTATCCTAATTACATGTTGTATGTGATGCATTAGTCACTCTAACATGAACTAGGTCATGCATGTTTTGCTAACTAGTTTATTGTTTTGGCACGGAGTACGATGTAAGTATTTCATGCTTTAGCATATCGCATGCGTGTGAATGTTAACATGACAGTATGCCTGCCATGCGGCTAGATACTTATGTGATATTACTGTTTGAATACCTGTGGGTGAAGGTTGGATTGCCTGAGTTGGAATAGCTCATTGAAATCCGTATTTTAGCCTACTTGCGAGTAGCAAAATCTAACACGTTTTTCGAGATAAAACGGATATGCAATGATTATTTCCAAATTAGGCAATCTAGTCTATACTTTTGTGTTGTGCGCATCACATAGTAATTCTAGGTTAATAACCGGAATAAGAACGCATAAAGTTTTCAAAAACGGATATCACGGTTAGTAGAGAGGTTGCCTTCGACCGGCGAAAGGGTGCTCATAAATGACCTTCCCGATCGCACTCCAAGCTCCCCGAGCCAAGACCACTTTGGTGATGACGGACACGTGGCCTTCAAGACCGAGTCGTGGTTTCCTAAATTTTCCATTTTAAATATTTAGGTGGCGACTCAGAATCCGCAAAGCAGTCCATGTTTGGCACTACTTTTCAAAAAATCTGTTTTCTCAAACGATTTGCCGGATTTGGACTCTTTGGTTCAGATTTAGAACCGCGACACAAAGGGAGTCCGAACTGTAGCGCGAGGTCCCCCGCAGACGTGCTAAACCAGGTTGAAGGCCAGTATGTGATCCTTCTCAGCAACAACCGAGTCGCTATCGCGGATATCCCGGTTGTTGAAGATGAAGGGTGGAGCCCATTTGTTGGAATCAGCTCGGTCTGATGGCTCCGGTTGGGGGCTCGGCTGGAGGCTTGGTTGGGGGCTCGGCGGAAGGACAGTGTCATCTTCGTCGACTAAACGCTGCTCGGTCTCGGTAGTCCGGGCGCGCTTAGCTCGGCGGGAGGAGGATGGTTGTTGAGATGGGAGGGCAACGACAACCTCGTTGCTCTGACCGGTTTGCGGTACCTCGGCCCTCGTTGTTGCGGTGAGCATTGCTTTTAGTCTGTTTTTCTTCGCCATTTCCTGTTCGGCTGTAAGTGGCACTAAGTTTATCTCGGGCAAGATGGGATCCGGTTCTGGTGCTTCCTCAAGTAAAAAGTCGGTCACCCTCGCTTTTCGGCGACCGGAGTAGCGGTATGTCGGTTCGAAGTCTAGCAATTTAGCCCAACTTCTTTCCCGAACCCGTAGTGCGGCGCGTAGAAGATCGAGGTTGGGGTAGTTGTAGTTTGAGTGGATATGGGCTTTATCTACAAAAAGAAGCCAAGTGTTATTTCGGTTCAGAACAGAAAGCCGAAGTACAGAAAAGAGGAAAAATATGAAGTGCAAACCGAAGTATGAATACCGGGCTCTCCCATCTTCTAGTTTATTCTCCAGCTTGGAATCTGGGCTTCATGGTCTTCGAAGTTCCCAGAGACCCAAAAGAAGTCGTCGTCATTTACATCTTTGTCCGGTGTGTTTTATTATTTTTTCTCGGCCTCGGCGTATTCTCAAGTAATAGCACCAGCCTTCATTTTTTGATCCTAATGAGTACTGGTAGAATATTTTGGCTAAGCCTAGGTTTAGTCCGGTTTGACGGTTTAGGGCGTTTATGCCCATTATTATTCGGTATGTGTTGGTGGAGAGTTGGGTTGGGCAAAGTCTGGTTTGCCTAAGGAATTCACAGAGTAAAGGCTGGACTGGGAATCGTAGTCCGATCTCCACTATGGACTGAATGGTAAAGGGGACAAAACCCTCGTTATTCCATGGGGTAACATCTCGATCGGCCAGGGTAAGGTGTACGTCGTCTGGTATACGGTGGTCCTTTCGGAATTCGGCTAGACCACCTGGAGTTTCTACCAAAAACCTATATTTCCCCATTTATTGTATAAATTATGAATAAATTACTTCGGCTGGAGAAGTTGTGCTCAGTAGCTCGGTTGAGCCTTCAAAGAGAATGGCCTGGGCAACCTAAAGTCTGCAAAGTGGAAAAACAAAGTGGTCAAGCACAGATCATTGACCGTGCTACAAGAACAAAGCAAGAAAGGATGCCTTATTTCGGCTACATACGGTACTACGGGATCTACTTCGGTTTCAACAAGGTGCTTGTTATCTCGGTTTGGCATGATGTTTGGTTACCTCGGTTCCGCCTATGGTTTTTGTACTTCGGCTAAGCATCAAGGGGCAGCCTTCTGAGTTCGGTTTAGGAACTGAGAAAGCTGGCTTAGCTCCGAGGCTTAGCTCGGTCGATGACTAAGATTTTCTAGTTCGGTGCGTTCTTATTTCGGCTAATGTGAATCAGTTGGTGGCCTATTGAAACTACTGTTATGAGTACAAGTGCCAGTCCGGTTCCAGTTTTCCTACATCATTGTATAGCACAAACAAATTCCTAGTTCGGTTGGATATATCTTTTGGATCAAATAGGTGTTCTATTGGTTATTGCTTGAAGATTCATGAAGTTTTGGTGTTCTTACGTAGTTTTTCCAGAAAATATGAAGCTAGTAACTAAAAGGTGTTTTGTAAAAACACACCAAGCAAAGCATGGTAAAACAGATGAATACAAAAGCAAGTTTATGATGCTTACCTGGAAGAGAGACTGAGGATGGAAATGGAAACAACAGCAACAAGAACACGAGCTCGAAGTTGCAAGAAATGAGAAGCAGCAATGGAGCAAGGAGTGAGAGAGAGGAGAGAGGGAATAGTAAGGCAAGTGGTTTTTGAGAAGACAAAGAGGTTTTGTTTTGTGTAAAGAGGGAAAAAACGCGGGATTGTTCAAATTTTTCGGAGTACGAGGGCGGCGCGACAGTTGGGATTGTCCAATAGGGGCTTGCCACGTGTCATTGGAATGTGGAGCGCTTCAGTTGCTGCGACTGAAGAGACGTTTGACCGGACGTGCTTAGCCCGGCTTAAGCTTAGTTCGGCTAAAGAAGCTAAAAAGATTTTTAACTCGGCCGGAGCAGCTAAAGGATTGTAGCTCGGCTGGATAGGCTAAAACTTTAGCTCGGTTCGTAGACAGGTAATCCCAATCATGCTTTGCAGATGGAATTAAGGGGCAATTGAGAGGGCAATTTATACGCAAATTGGGCCGAGCTGGGTATTGGGCCGTTATGGACCGAAGTAAAAAGGGGCTGGGAGAAGCGGCCCTATGAGTTACTCCGGTTTGGAGAAGCGGCCCTGTGAGTTACTCCGGTTTGGATAAAGTAGCCTTGGAGTTAGACCGGTCTCACAACCGTGATGATTAGCCCGGTCGCATGTGGCCTTATTTCTACTCCGGTCGAGCAGTGTGTTGTGGGGTTGTTCGGTCTTCAGTGATTACTTCGGTCGTAGCGTATGGAGACCGAGATGTGGTAAGTCCTAAAGGACTTGGTTCTGACGGTAGTTCGGTTTTAGCTCCCTTATGGGTAGCTCGGTCTTAGTATGGGAAAACCGAGGTAAGGGAGAGTAAAGTAAGGACCGAATTAATAGTCACTTCGGTCCTGAGGTAGTCCGGCCATAAGAAGAACCATCTCACTTGGTTTAAGCAGTGAGGGGGGTGTTGGAGGATAAGCATTGTCTTCCAGGAGTATGAGTCCAAGGAGGACTCTACGCAGGGAGGAGTAATCCTAAAAGGACTCTGCACGTGGAGGAATAAGAGTCCTACCAGGATTGTGCCACGCGAAACCTATAAAAGCTCACCAATATCACCTTTAGAGAGGTAATGCAACCTTTGCTCCCTGAATACATTGAGCTTTTGCCTTCCTGTCTTGCTTACTGACTTAGGCATCGGAGAGGTTTCCGGCACACACACCCGCCGGCTAGCTCACGTTTGTATTTTCAGGTGGTAGAACGACATCGTACAGAGGAACGCAGACTTGATCAACAGGATTATACGAGAAGATATATTTCTTTCCCGTAAAGTTTTGTTTTTAAATTTAAAATCCCTCTACATTAAATATTGTGTCAACGTAAAATTCAAAATCCCGCTACGTTGAACTTTTGGTCAACTTGTTGGAACCATTTAGCAACACAAAAAAAAAAAAAAAAAAAAAAAGAAGCAAAATAAAAGAGAACAAGTCACATCAAAAAGTAGAAAGAAAACAAAAATGAACAAGTCATATCAAATCACATTTCTGTTTCCAAAGTGTGCATTTGAGAAAAAAAAAAAAAATAGAATTTTTTTTTTATTTTTTATTTTAGACTTAACCAAACAAAAACTCTAAAATTTTCAAAAAATATAAATTTAAAAAATCGGTACCAAACACGTTGAGAATCTTTTGATCATACATTTTTAAAGTGTGCAAATAAAATATAATATTTAATTGATTTAAAATACTAAACTCGTTGTCTAGTAAGTGCATTGACACAAAGCGGAAAATGTATTTTGTTCATACTCTTAAAATGTAATCAAAAAACAAACTCATATTGTTGCACCCAATGGGCTCATCACGGGAGTATCTATTTTGATGATTCAAAATGTTCATCTTGTAAAATCTTTCGAACATATTATTCATGTAAAAAATTAGATTAAACAAACAAACATACTTTATGACACAAATCTTATTTGCTTTCAAAATAATGAATGATATATTCTTGTAATCATAATTGTTGTTCATTTTTATTTTATTTTTTTAATAACAAAAATATTCTTCAACTCATGTGATTACAGTGTTCACATATATATAAATTTATATATTTTTTGAATTTTCTGTTATGATTAAGGCACACCAGAAATCAATCTTATACACACAAAAAGGAGACAAGATTTACGTGGTTCGATCTAATGCCTACGTCCACGGGAGAGAAACCAATATCATTATAACAATGAAAAGATTACAAAAAGAATACAATGGAAGAGACTCTTTCTCTCAACTCAACACTCAGCTTCTCCTCTCACACCGAGAGAGCTCCCTCTCTGCCAGTGATGGTCTCTCTGTTTTTCCTCTCTTTACATTTTGCTCACTCTCAGGTTTTCTCGCCCTCGCTCTCTCCCTCACCCTCTTTATTTATACATATAATTGTAGGAGGAGGAGTCCAGGTGAGCTGACTACCAGCCCTCTTCTTCTCTTTTCGGTGGCAGTCCATTGCAGCTTGTTAGTAGGTAAGGTAGTTGGCCATCTTCCTTGACTTCATCAGCCTCCATTGATGACTTACATGGCTTCCATTCACACATGGAGAAAAGGATCACCCCCACGTGGGGTGATATCCAACATTTTCCTCTTCCCATGGAACTCTCTCTTGAAATATTTCCAGAAACTCGAGTGTTATCCTTACATTTGGTACGATTATACCGAAGGTAAGCATTCACCCAAGGCATTAATATTCTGAGTCTATCAATTTTACATGTTTTAAGGAGTTGAACATTTTATTCTTACGAGTGACCTATACAAATATGATATGAGCCAGGAGCAAGTCTCTTCCCCGATCCCCTCCCTGACCAAAAAAGAAACCAAAGACCTGCAATAAAATTTCAGAAAGGGATTTAAGTTAAATTAGCCCATAATGGCCCAACTACAAAGATGATCTTCCCAAATGAAATCATATTTTAGGACCACAATTATAGTTGTCCTTCACCCTTTTCTTCTTCTCTTTCCTTCTACATAAATATTAATTTAGCTTGTGTTTGAATCATGAATTGTGAAGAAAATGAGAAGAAGGAAAATGACAAAAATTCAACTTCTATTTTTGTAACTTTATTCTTCAGTCCACAAATGCCCACTCAAATCCAAAATCCAAACATAACATTAAAAGAGACGGCAATGATAACATCAGTTGCAAAGTGGAAAATTATAGGGGGATAATATGTTCAACATCCAATAATTGTGCACACCAAATTAATTACAATTCTTCTATTGACTTGGAAGTGAACTTGTACAAAGAACTTAAATCTACAGCAAAAAAGCCAGGTCTTGAAAAAAATTCTACACTACATGATAATGAGAATGATAAGATACAATCCCCCAATAGGTTTCAAAGAAGTAATTAAATTGCTTTCTTTTCTTTTCTTTTCTCTCTGAATCACTCAATCCAAACGGACTGAAGCAGATCTTGTTGGTAGCTCACCTAGTACAAGAGACGAAATTTGTTGTGTTGTTTGGAAGGAGGACGATGAAGAGGGAACTGGGACTGAGGCCACGCATGTCGAGAGAGCACTGAAACCACCGCTTACGTTCACACTCGTTCCGCTAACAGGCGTTTCGGCCACGGCCTTGGGGGGTGGAGGCTTGTCTATCTCAGTAATCCCTTCTAGCATCTGCACCACTTTTCCCATCATCGGCCTTTGAGATGGTTGCTCTTGGATGCACCAAAAACTCACCCGAATTGCCCTAATCACTTGCTCCATATTGACCTCATGATCTGCAAGCCTTTTGTCAACAATTCCCGTCACATTTCCCCTTTCAAACTCGTCATAAGCCCAGGTAGAAAACTTTTTCCCATTTGTATCTGCAGATACTTCAAAATTCCTTCTGCCACTCACTATCTCCAACAAAACCATACCATAACTGTAAACATCAGATTTTGATGTTATTGGCAAATTTGCAAGCCATTCTGGTGCCAAATACCCTCTAGTCCCCTAACACTTGCCAATGTTCGGTACCTATGGTCCTTTGGATTTACAAGTTTTGCAAGCCCAAAATCTGATACTTTGGCATTGTAAATATCATCCAAAAGAATGTTTTCTGGCTTTATGTCACAGTGCACGATGCAGTCTCGACACTCCTCGTGAAGGTATGTGATACCCTTCGCGGTCCCTAGGGCTACGCTAAACCTACACTCCCAATTCAACAATTTTCCCGACTGTTCTTCAGTTGTAAAGAGGAAACTATCGAGCGACCCATTTTTCATGAACTCATATACCAAAAGCCTGTGACGTCCTTCAGAGCAAAACCCTATCAATCTGACCAGATTCAAATGGTGGGTGCTACTTATAGTTGCAACCTCCATTCGAAACTGTTTCTCCCCCTGCTCGATTCCCTCGAGTTGCTTCACGGCAACGACAGCTCTATTGGCAAGAACACCTCTGTAAACAGTCCCAAACCCTCCGGCTCCAAGTTTCTCCTTGAAACCCTTTGTGGCACGGTGTAGCTCGTTGTACGAGAACTGGACTGGTGCGCCGGACGCATATTCAAGAAGAGCATATTGAGCCGACAAACCCCCAAATTTGGGGCTGTTTCTACAAAACCACCACCACAAACCACCCTCCAACACAACCAAACCCAAAATAGTCCCTATAACCACAATGACAACTATCCATGCATGCAATCCTGAACCTTTGCCCTCGGCAATGCCAACTGAAGGAGTAGGGTTTTCAATGACAGGGCCACAAACCTTGACATAGGAAGTACTGGGAAGAGCGGGCGAATGATACCCGCTCACAAAATTTGGAACTTTCAAGTAGCACAACCCTGTTCCATCAGCCAATGAGGTCGAAGCAATACAAGAGCCACTGACTAGGCAATTCAACCTACACGCGGATATACCCACAAAGAAAACTTGAGAAGCTAACTCGGGAGCGTATGTTAAGAACATTGCATGATCCAATTCCAACATAGTTGCGCTGCCAGGACAATCCGCAATCTCTACCTTCCTCTTGCACCCTTTCCTACCATCATTGGGATCAACCGGATCAAAATTCAGTGATGGACACCCACAAATCGGATTGGATTGATTGTAACTACAAATACCCATATTCCCACAGTACCCAAAAACTTGACATTGATCACTCACAGCTGCCCATCTCTCAGTGATTGTTCCACTACCTCTAGCAGAGCTATAAATCCTCAAATTCCCATCATTTTCAAGCCTCAAAAACCTAAGTATATCACTTCCTTCAGCATAATCACTGCTATAAGCAATGATCACAGGGTTTGAAATCGACGGATCGAAAACCGATAATATCCCAATCGATTGAAGCCCTAAACTGGGTGATGTTAAACTAACGTTGTTGGTGATTGATAAATTCAAACCCAAATTCCAGTACAGAATAGTGTTATTCCATTGGAGAGTTAAGTTTCCAGAGCTAAGAAGACTAAAAGAGTACAACCCAGATCGCAATACTTTGTTAACCGTGAAGTTTTGTGAGGGTAAGATTGTATCAGTAGGGTTATCGAAGGTGGACCACACAGAAACGGTGGCGTTTCGGAGGACGAAGTTACCTGAGTCGTGGAGGGCGGCGGAGGAGACGCCGTGGCCGGCTGTGTTGGACTGCCAGACGACGGCGGTGGAGGAGGAGCCGTTGACGAGGCGGAGGTTGCCGTCAGCGAGGAATTGGAGGGAGGCGGAGGAATCGGAGGCGCCGCCGCCGAGGTCGGAGGCGCCTGCGATCCAGACGGGGATGCCGTTGTAGGTGATGGCGGCGAAGAAGGCGGCACCGCCGCCGGAGGAGATGAAGCCGAAAGAGAAGGTGGTGTTTGGGGAATTCCAAGTTTGGTTAGGGTTTGCAGCATAGAGGGTTGAACCAGGAGATATATCTGCTGAGATGAGGATAGAGAAGAAGAAGACGATGATGAAGAGACAGAACAAGACTGGGAATACTGTTGATGGTGGTGGCTTCATTCTCTCTCTCTCTCTGTCTAAATTTGTGGGTGTGAGGAGAGAGAGTATTGAGATGTAGTGGAAGATGGAGGAGGAGAGAGAGGGGTTTGACTTGGAACAGACATGGGTAGAGAGAGACAGGTGATTTGTTTAGTTCATTTTGTTCTTGTTTGACAATTACTATCGTGACTCTGCAATTGTTTGACCATGTCCCTATCTATATCATTTTTGAAGTACAAACAAATAATCAGAATGTGACTTGTTTGAGGTATCAATTTGAGCGGTCCATTTATTTGGGTTCCATTCCATGAATGGAGAACCCAGATGAATTTATTGTATTGTAGCATAGCTGGCTGTAACCAATCGTTTTTCGTTAATTTTGTGAAAATGTCAAACTAGTATTTCATTGACCCAAAATTAATGCCATTCTGTTATCTATCAGAAAATTAATATTACTTGGCTTGATATGAACTTTGACTAAAATTTTTATTTGACTAAAATGTGCCATGATTAATGGATTTTGGTTGTTGAATTAGATTAGAAAATTTTATTAAGGTAAATTATGATTGTAATTCTTATATTGTCTCCGTTTAGAAAGTGGATTGACTTTGTGACTTTTTTGGCTATATGAGTCTGGGCTCAAAAACTTGGTTTGGGCTCAAAAACTTAATTTGGGAAGGATTTTTTGACTTTTTAGCTTTTTTGACTTTTTTTGTGAGAGAAGAGTATAATGATTATGGGTTGGATGTGATGTTTTGTCTGTTGTGGCTCAAAGAGCCTATTCTGTCTTTTGTGGCTCAAAGAGCTAAAAAAGCCCCAAAGAGCCCTTGCCAAACGACACCAATGGTGTTGCTTGTATTATTTTGATTTCTACGCTTTAATTGATTCGATTTTAACCCTTAAATTTAAATTTTGCGTTATTTTGATTCAATTGATGATATCATTAAATTTTTGAAGAAAAATAATAACTGAGTTGATTAAGGTTAAATTACTGAATTGATCAACATTATAATTTTACCTCTAAAAAACAAGATACATGCCGTTCATATGTCAATTTCTCGTAAAAAAATGCTAATAATTAGAATCAATTTGAGATAGAATAAAAAATTCAAAATCAAAATTGAATCAATTGAAATTATAAATATCAAAATAAAGTAAAAGGCATATATAATACATAAACTAACGGTGTAATTTCCACATTTTATTAATATTGTAAAGTTAAGTGGTGAGATTATTATTATGATAGTTTTAAATCGGATAAATAAAATAAATTGTGTTTATTTGTATACATTACAATTGTATTAATTAGCTAAATTATTACATAGAATTTTAATTATATTACAGAGACTTTGTTAATTATATAAAGAGGGAATAAAATAATATTTTCTTTTCTACTTTCGTGAGATTGGGATAGGAATGCTAATCGAGATTAAAAAAAAAAAAAAATAGAGATAGGAATGCTAATCACATCATTAAGGCCTCGTTTGCTAACAAGGTATTTTAGTAACTTTTTTGTTAAAATATGAAATAAAAAAAAATTAGTATGTTTGATATGATTTTTTAACTTTTTACGAAAAGATGTGCAAAAAGTAGAAAGAAAATAAAATCTGTGACTTTTTAGTATAAATTTTAAATTTTTTAATTTTTTTAATAATTTTTTGACTTTTTAACTAGAATATTAACTTGGCAAATGAAGCCTAAGTCATATTTATTTGCTGTTACTAGTCTAGTTAGTAAATGGGATTAATAGTCTACCTAAACTAAACAATCTAGTTGACAATCAACTAACCAAACATGCCATGTGTAGGGCTTATCTCACTAAGTAATCTAATCTTTATAGACGGGACCTTAGAACATATTCATAGGTCATATTTGTTCTTGTTGGATAAAATAGTACCAAATTATAAGAAAAATATAATTTAAAAATATATAAATATTTTTTGGGCAAAATCAAAAACTCAAATATATCAACATAATGATGTGATAAAATTTATAGTACGTAAACAAATAAAACCTAATCGAGTCGAGTGTGTGACACTCTTTTCTTAAGATAGATTCGTCCTCCCACCGATGCTTAGGATTCAATGGACGTCTATCTCCCAGGATACAACGATCAATGTCTTTCATTAGCAGCACTACTATTGCAAGCCTAGCGAACTTTGCTGTGCATGAACTCTCTTTATAGGAAAATTAGACTCAGGCAATATGAAGAATAAATGCAAAGTGAAGAAGAATGGCAATTCACTGTCCAAAATGAAGTGAGGGACATGGAATATAAAGACTTCTAAGTGACTCTTCAGAAAGGTTGTGATCCTTCAAAAGGACACATCTATTCATCTCAAGGGACACAACCATTTGAGTAAATTTAAATTCAAATTTTCTAATAATCCCCCACATGAATGAAATTTACAGAAAGGACATGCAACAACATGCAGACAAAGAGAGAGTACATTATGGAAATATCCTGCATCGGGATAGGTAGCTTTCGGCTTTGAACCTTCCCTAGTGAAAACTTATCGGACTTACTAGCTAATCAGTGGACGTAATGCCTTGAACTGTTTAGCCGTTTGTGTAAGTCAAGACAATAGAATTCACACATAATATCTTTAAACACAGCTTAGTTCTCACGGTTGTGCCCGTTTTGGCCTTGGGCAAGTCCTGGTGTTTCTTGAGTGCTTTAGAGAATTTAGCCTTATCAATTCTCATAGAATCGGCCCCTTCACACTCATATAGGTGATCCTTATTTCGAATCTCTTAAATACTCCTCTTGAAAGATACCCCTCTAGGATTTTCAAGATATAAGTAATCATTAAAAGCATAGCTTATCCTAAATTTCCTGCATACAACACATGTTGCAGATATCACTCTCATCATAGGAATGGATAGGAGTTGGACTCCTTTAGTGATTTCTGGCAAACCACACATAACTTAGTTGTTCCTTTGAACTTAGTTCTTGGGATCTCCAGTCATCTAAGTAGGGTTACCATTATGATGGCTCTGATGTAATAGAGCTTTAATCACATTCCCCTCGATAAACTTTCCCTCATTTGCTCTTTGGTCAAACTTTTTCTTTAGCGGCCACTATTTTTTCCGTTTGACCTTCTCCGTTAGATATCATTGAGTAGTTAGTGAATCCATTATATTATCCTTAGACAATATTCACAACTAAAAGCAAATGTCATACGGTGTTAAGTCTTTGATTACATCGAGACTTATCGTTACTCTATGTCACTCCCATTTAAATAATAAATATAGAGTTGTTTCTTAGGAGTTAATGAAACCATTGTTGCTTTTACTCCAACTTTATCCTATATAAAGAATTGAGATTCTTTGTGGACCTATTATCGGAACCGTTACTTTGGTAAAATCCTCCAAGCACCCTCACATTTAAAGCATTCTAAGGAAACTTAATTCCTCTTGTTGGTGTTTAATAAATACACCCCTACAATTCTTAGATAAATCAGAATATATAATTGGCGTGCTTGAACTAAATAACAAGATGCAAATTGCTTTGTGAATATAATCACAATACTAATTTTGTCTAAAATACAATTAGACTTCATAACTTGCTTTTGCAGTACAAAAAAGAAATGACTAATACCGGTTGTGGCCACAACACTTTGTCAAATAACATTTCTTTAGCCATAATTAATTTCTTTTTGTTTATTGCAACCCTTAATTCTAATCTCAACATGGAATATAAATATCATTGTACAAATACATTTACATCTTATTTGTCTTATTCAGTATTAGTGACTCGTCGACAATTACCAAAGTGTCTTTTACCCATAAAATATTTTAACTCGTATAATATTTCATTACGGAGTTATTGGTCACCACACCAATTTCACAGTCATTATTCCAAAGAATAAGTAAAATTCCTCTTATGTCAAAACACATAAGTTCGCATTTTTTTTATCAATACTTTGATAAATAATTTTTCACAATACTAATTTGATATTAATGGCATCATAATTTGATTGTCAACTCTACAATATATGTAGACATGGACAAGATTAACAAGTCAATGGAATAAGGTTAACGTCATAATTTAATTTGCATTAATCTCTCTTCCCCCACATTTGTGATAATACATAAATTAGCATAAACAACATGATTCATTTCTAGACAAGTGACACAGTCACAAAAAATAACTCATAATATATATATATATATATATGGGACAAAAATGGAATTATCTCTTTTAATTCAAAAGATAAATTCCCACAGTAGGAACATGATACAAGGTTAACCAAATCTACCACACAAGGGAAATAAAGATTAAAGATATCCTATCTCACAAAATTTAAAGTTACTTGAAAATTAACTTTCAATTAATTATTAAAAAATAATAATCAACACAAAAGACGTCTCAAACTATTTCCAATTAAATTGTGATTGTATTTGTTTTGAATCATAGATTGACCAATCAATATAAAATTTCCATTCAAATACAAATTACATAAATTAGAAATTCTAAATTATTTATACATAAAATTTACCCAAGTATAGAACATATACTCTATATTTTCTCAAGTTTCAAGAATTCACAAATCCAAAATCATACCAGATTTTAGTAATTAAAATCACAATTTAATTTCAAAATACAATTTTAAAACTTCCACAAAATATATTCTAATACTTGTGGATATTCCTTCAACTAATTAAAAATCAAAGGCCCAAGCGTCCCAAATAACTAAAAAAAAATTCATTACATTGGACCCCCAAGATGCCCAATGTGATAGGTCCTTCTTATGGGCCTATTTCTATAAACAAATTAGATTTATATCACATGGAAACTGGGAATGGAAATTATGGCCATTGAACCAATAATAACAATAAACAGAGGCCAAACAAACTAAACACCAAAGTTGATCTGACATACCTATCTGTTTAGAATTGAACCATCACGTGGATAACCACTCCGGCGATACAGAACGTTATTGACATGTTCAAATGGATTGTTATTTTTGCATGAAGTACAATAACCCACATAAAAATTACTACAAATCCTTTGACAATGCCAAAAAAATTTTTTTACTAGAATTTGTCAAAAGAGTTGCACCAAATGGAAGTTCAAGCTGTGGTGAAGAGTGAAGATGCACCAGAAAGCAAAATCGTGATGAAAGTCTATCCAGAAACTCTAAATATTTCACCAAGAAACCTTAAATTTTCGACCCCAAGTCCCTGCCGAAGTCCACTAACGAATCACCCAACTTAAAGTTCCAAACAGTTTGGGTCGAGCCATTATGTAAATGACACGTCACCTTTGTACGAAACATTATCATGCCGATTGGTTTCTCCGTTTCTAACGACGAATTCAAAGGCATCACAGGCCAAACAATGCATTGCTCTCATTAAGTACATTGACCCGTCATAAACAAAAACTGAACCAATGATAGCACGCAAAATGTAATGAAGAGAGACAAAAAAACGGTGGACTCAATCTCCGAGTCGGCGTTTCCAAACTGGTAGTTGTACCTCTGTTGAGTCCGAGTGAATACGTCGGCCTCTTATCAGCCATAAACAACCCGGAAAAATAATCGATGAAGAACTTCACCCTTTTTATGTGTTTGGCCTGTTCAATCAGAACATGAAAGAGACGTGTTGCGGATACTTTCTTTAAGGTGATAAATGCCCCCACTCAAAAAGAGTTTGCTTTATGAGAGAACACAACCATTGGTCCGAATTTTCAGAATTTTCAAATTCTAAAAACATGTCTTTCAACTTGGAAGGTGCCTTTATAATTTGAATTTTTTATAAGTAACTACCTACAAACTGATTCAAACATCAGACATCTTAGTAAGTTATTTGTTTTCTGCCAACTTCGGCTCCGAATCAGAATAAGTAACCATAACCAGGCATTAAAATCACAAAGAAATTTAGAACAAGCAAAAAGGTATCCTTGTTGGTTGTCTTCCAAAAACTCATCCTACCCATTGCTTTTCCAATTAAAAAACGAAGTCTGTATCACAAATTTATTTTCAAATTAAAGAAAACATGGTGGTGCAAACTAAACAATGTACATCTACATCCTTTAAATCATGCATCAAATTCCTACAAATTATTGGTACCAGAAAAACCACACACAAGAGAAAATCCAATTTTAGCAAAAGTTCACCAATAAAGTTAATTGCACTTATACATCCATGTGCACAATCCTGGCCTTCATGAACAATTTACAAAAACACATAATTATATTTTCCCAAAAACCATAAACAGGATCTGAATCTGTCTTAAGATTGTTGGATAAAATAGTACCAAACTATAAGGAAAATATAATTTAAAAATATATAAATGCCTTTTGGGCAAAACCAAAAACTCAAATATATCAACATAATGACGTGATAAAACTTACAGTACGTAAACAGATAAAACCTAATCGAGTCGAGTGTGTGACACTCTTTCCTTAAGACAGATTCGTCCTCCCACCGGTGCTTAGGATTCAATGGACGTCTATCTCCCAGGATACAATGATCAATGTCTTGCACTAGCAGCACTACTATTACAAGCCTAACGAACTTTGCTGTGCATGAACTCTCTTTATAGGAAAATTAGACTCAGGTAATATGAAGAATAAATGCAAAGTGAAGAAGAATGGCAATTCACTGTCCAAAATGAAGTGAGGGACATGGAATATAAAGACTTCTAAGTGACTCTTCAGAAAGGTTGTGATCTTTCAAAGGGACACACCCTTTCATCTCAAGAGACAACCATTTGAGTAAATTTAAATTCAAATTTTCCAACAGTTCTAGGATAAATTACACTTTAATTTCTTTACATTTGATCACTTTATTGCTTCAGTTCTTAAGGTTTATTTTTTCTCACTTTAAATGTTCATGTTTAAGTTTTTCTCAATTTACTTCTAAAACTAATTTCTATTAAAAATTAATAAAAAAATGACACATTGACAATAATGTTTCAAAAAAATATTTTGTTTTATATAATTCACATATCTGACATAAATTTAAATTCTAATATAATAATATATTTTTTATATTATGTGACAGTTATCATGATATTTTATGTCTAATTTTGAACAAAAGTTAACTTTAAAAATAAATTGAAAAAAATTTGAAAGGATTAAAGTGAAAAAATAAAAATAAAAATAAAAACTAAAGATCAAAGTGAAAAACTGATCAAATATAAAAAGTGTACGGGAAGCAAATATTCAGGCAAGCCCGCACTCCTTTCTTCCAAGCTCCTGTCTGTCCGATCGACCTGCGAGCACAACGGTGGTGACCTACCCGGCGGTGTGTGGCCGGAAAACCCCTCCGACGATCAAGTTAGAACACACATAGGGAGAGGGAGAGAGAGAGAGAGAGAGAGAGAGAGAGAGAGAGAGTTGAGTGTTTAGTGTATCTCACCAAATGTTCATCTGTCTCAGCATGCAGGGCGCAGACTTGCTTATATACCTTCTGCGCCCCAAATCTACTCCCATTAGTCTCTCGACACGTGGTGCTGCTATCCCATCTGTCAGCACAAATCTTGCTGAACACCACCTAACCAAACTGCCAGCCCACTCTACTGGGAGCTCGACACGGTAGCAACTTCTCGGCTATCAACGGCAGGTCTTGTAACTTCTTTGAGCACCCACTCGCCGTGCTCAATAACGACCGAGCTCGGTTGCATCCCGGCATACCCGAACTCGGGCAGCTCATGCTGGTTTGTCGTCAGCCTTCCTGCTGAGCTAACTCATGAACCGTGGAACAAACACGCCTTGTTTGGCTCCGGACATCTCGGTCGAAATAGTCTGGTCCATCCATGCCTCCCTAAGCTGAGCAAAACCTGTCAGGACAGGCCGTGCTTCCACGGCCTAATCTTGTTCGGCCCAAATCTGCCCGGCTATTACCACAGCCCAATTTGGATCATAAATCTCCCTCTCAATTGCCCTTTAATTCCGTCCGCCAAAGCGTGACTAGGATTACCTATTATGACTGGGGTAAACACTTTCTTGGTTCTCAGTTTTGCAAGAGGTCAACCGGGCTAATTTCCGTGCTCGGTTTCTTGTCTTGCTCGGTCGACGCTTCGTCTGACCTTCCTGTCTCTTTAGCTCTGACACTGCCATTAATGGGGGACACGTGTAGCGTGTTGATTGTCCTCAAGCAGCCAACCATCCCTTCATATTCAAATTTTGGCAGTTTTTCTACCTTATAAGCATGCTCAGCCTCCTCCATTCCAATCTTCCTGACTCTCCTTTCTCTTCGACGACCCAGAGCTCCCGCCTTTCCTTTCTTGCCGTTTTTGAGTTCGTGTTCGAAGAAGGAGCCACTGCTCTCAGCTGGTAAGTTCTTTGAGCCCCTTTTTTTGCTATTTCATTTGATATTTCTCACCCTAGGGCACAAAACTCGTAGATTTTAGGACATACCCCTCCCAAAACCCACATTTGCCCCTATTCTATTCATTGTTCTTTAATTCCAGTAATGAACACATGAATACACGAAGAACTGGAGCGGACCGGGCTCCAAGTCACTTTTTGATCCCAAAATTCAATAAGACCTAGCAATTTAATAGTTTATCAAAACCTTAGCAGAAACCGGAGCAGGCAGAGAACTTGGCCGCTTGACCGGGCTAACATCTAGTCCGCTTGAGCGACCGAGCTCCTTGGTTTACCTTCACGATCGAGGTGGTTGGCACTCTTCACGATCGAGCTAAAGTCAAGCTCGTTTTGCGCGACCACGCTCACACTTACAATTACCATCCTTTTCCTGCAGAGTCCAAGGGGACCATTGACCAAATATTGAGGCTCTCAAAGATCGAGCAGCCATCAAAACACCAGTCTGTGCCAAACCACCTCAGCCGAGCTAATCCAGCCGGCTACACATGGGGCGCTTTCGCTTCCTTGTTGACACTTCGGCTGGCTTGGCCGCGTTCCGGGAAGAGTACAGTATCCCGGCCGATGTTCACTTAGAGCTCGCCGAGATTGAGACAACCCCTTGGGGCAGATTAGACCAGTGCCCCTTCACCGTGCTGTCCATAATTGAAGGAGGCCTCCGCTTCCCGGTCAACCTACTAATGACCGAATTCCTGCGCCGCACCGGGCTAGCACCCACCAAGTCTCAACCAACACTTACCGAATAATCAACGGGGTCCACGAGTTGAACAACCGGCTAGGAACCAACTTAGGTTTAGCCGAGATACTCCGTCAGTACACCCTTGGGCACACGGGCGACGGCTTCGCCTATTACTTAAAAATTTGACCAGGCAAAGAAAAGATAGTGACCGGCACCCCAGATAAGGACTTACACGATGACGGCTTTTTCTGGGTGTCTGGCAACTATGAAACAACCGACGTACCGGGCTGGTTCATTAGCAAGAATTTCGGTGAAACATGTAAGCCGTGCTAACTTGCTCGGTCAATTGCTTTTCTTCAATATTCTGTACTTAACACTTCTTCTTTCATTTGCAGCGATCCAAGCCTTGCAAGCCAACTACCACTATTCCAATGAAGCAGCCATCAAGACCGTGCTACGTTACCACAACCGGGATTGTAACTAGCTCCTCAGTTACGTTCCTACATACAGATACTCAGCTCCACGCCGGAGTAAGGTCACAGACTTTCTCCGGGATCCGTCGCCTCCTCCAGACCCAACACTACCGGACGTGCCTCTAATTCGGTTAACCGAGGTAGAAGAGATGGCCAAGAGAAGCTGTATCAAGAACCTCCTCACAGCAACTTCTACCGAGATACCAACCATCCTAACCCGCTCTCCTGCTGCCGGTCAATCCAGCGGGGCCGTGGTTGCGCTGGCATCTCCCGCTGCCGGGCAAGCAAGCCAAGACACTCGCCGAGCTGGTAAAAGACCTCATGCAGATCCTTCTGCCGAGCTGGTTGCTGAACTCAACACCGAGCAGCCTGCCGCCACTGTCGACCCAACATCGGCATGGAGGCCCCAGCTCAAACACCGGGGCAAGGAGATCCCGGCGACAGCTTTCGTGAAGGAAGACAAAGAACACCTTCTTGCCTTTGACCTCTCCAAGGCCCTTCTCCTACCGAGCGACGTGGTCGGCAGCGACCATGTTCCAGACACTCGATTGGTGAAGTCGTCGGTCAAATCCATGACCAGGGTAAGAGTCTCAAACTAGTGCTCAAAATTTCACCAAGTGTTTGTTCGGTTTCCTTTCTAATCAGTCTCTTCTTGCAGGCCATCCAGAAGCAACACTTGGTCATGGAGCGCATTCACCGACTGCGGCAGAAGGCGAATGATTCTGCAAGTCAGGTTACCAGCCTCCAAACCGAGCTTGGGCGGGCCAAGTCTTCACTTCAAATTGCTAATGCTGACAACACCAAGTTGCTCGGTCAGCTTGGCGCCGCCGAGCAGGAAAAGATGCAATAAAGGCCGAGCTGGCGGTCTTGAAACAGTCCAAGGAGAAGGAGTTGGAGGACGCCAATAATGCCGGCTTCAAGGAGACCGAGGTAAGCTACACAAAGCAAGTTCACGCCACCCAAGATATCTACTTCAAGGCGGGTTAGAAGGCTGTTTGTGAGCAGCTCGGCTAGGGAGCTGGGACTGACATATTTTCCTCTCCTCCAGTTGTCTTCCTGCCAACTTATCTTGTGCCATACGCCAACGATGTCTTCAGTGCACTGCAGGCTGAGGCTAAGGCCGAGGCAGAAGGCGAAGAAGAGGCCGAGGAAAATGCTGAGAGGGGAAACCACCTAAAGCAACTCGGCCAAACTGAGCCCGGCACTCAAGACAACGCAGCAACAATCAACCAGGAACTAGCCGGGGATGAATTCACCGATCTATCTCCCTTGGAGTAGTTTTCTTTTTCTTCCTTTTGAGTTGCACATGTAACTGGGCTAAGTGCCCCAGCTTTTGTACTTACTTTCCACATCAATGAAAAAACTCAATTTCCTTCAAGTGTTTGCACGGTTTTCAATCGAAATAACTTCAACCGAACAAAATACCTCGGCAAGGCTAACCATCTTGCTTAACTTAATTAACCGGAAAAGACATCTCGATTTCAAGCCTATAGTTGAGTAAATCGTCAACTGTTTTAACTGGAACAATACATCTTGGCTTAAATACAAAAGTTGTGCAAATCATTAACAGAGTCAACCGGAATAAAACATCTCAGTTATTAAACTCAAAGTTGAACAAAACATCAACTCATTCAACCGGCGTAAACATCTCGGTTGAGAATCTTAAAGTTGAGCAAATCATCAACTCGTTTAACCAGAGTAAATCATCTTGGTTGCAATCTCAGAGTTGAGCAAATCATCAACTCGTTCAACTGGAGTAAATCATCTCGGTTGCAATCTCAGAGTTGAGCAAATCATCAACTCATTCAATCGGAATAAATCATCTCGGTTGTAATCTCGGAGTTGAGCAAATCATCAACTCATTTAACCGGAGTAAATCATCTCGGTTGCAAGTCCCA
Organism: Camellia lanceoleosa; assembly: GCA_025200525.1. Classification (NCBI taxonomy): domain Eukaryota; kingdom Viridiplantae; phylum Streptophyta; class Magnoliopsida; order Ericales; family Theaceae; genus Camellia; species Camellia lanceoleosa. The sequence continues at coordinate 116,184,066 of CM045766.1, read as the reverse complement.
ATTTAAAAGCAACAATCAAAAGAATCATCTCGGCAAAGATGAGACACTTCTATATATTGATAAAAAAAAATGTTACATTCTGAAGTGTAAGGCAAAAAATTCCTTTGCACTAAAAGAAAACAAAAGCTAGAAATAATACAGTTTCAGGTTGGCCGCATTCCATAGCCGGGGTATTCTTCGTCCCTTCAAGTCCTCCAAGTGGTATGCCCCCTTGCCCGCCGGACCGGTGATCTTGTAAGGTCCTTCCCAGTTTGCCCCTAGTTTGCCTTCACCTGGCACCAGGGTATTGCCCATGACCTTCCTCAAGACCCAGTCACATACTTTGAACGGTCTGGGGTGCACCGTTTTGTTGTATTTTCTTGAAAGCTCTTGTTGGTAGGCGGCCACATGGATGAGAGCCTTTTCCCGGCGTTCTTTCACTAGGTCTAATTCCAGGGCAATGGCTTCGGCATTCATCTCGGGCTTAAAACTTTCACTTTTGAGGATGGGCATACCAACTTCCAAAGGGATGACCGCCTCCATGCCATATGCCAAGGCAAAATGAGTCTACCTGGTAGAGTGCCGCGGGGTTGTTCGGTATGCCCAAAGGACACTTGGAAGTTCCTCTGCCCACTTTTCCTTGGCTTTCTCAAGCTTTTTCTTCAACCCATCCAGAATGGTCTTGTTTGATGCTTTGGCTTGACCATTAGACTGCGGGGTAAGCTAGGGTAGAATTGTAGAATTCAATCTTCAAGTCTTCACAAAATCCCCTGAATAGGTGGCCGTCAAATTAGGTGCCGCTATCCGAGATCAGAATTTTGGGGACGCCAAACCGTGTTACCACATTTTGCCAGACAAACCGCTTGACGTCTTTCTCCTTGATTGTCGCCAAAGGCTCAGCTTCAACCCACTTGGTGAAGTAGTCTGTAGCCGCGATGAAGAACTTCCGGTTGCCTGGTGCCGTTGGGAATGGTCCCACTATATCCAGCCCCCACATCGCAAAGGGCCATGGATTGGTGAGAGGGAGAAGTTCTTTGGCCGGTTGGTGGATTTGGTGGGCAAACTTCTGGCACTTCTCACATTTGCGAACATACTTCTGCGCGTTGGCTTGCATGCACGGCCACCAGTAGCCTTGCGATATAGCCCGGAAGGCCAGAGATCGGCCCCCTATGTGACTGCCACAGATGCCTTCGTGGATTTCATACAGGAAGGCTTCTATGCTGCTTGGGTGCACACACTTTAAATAGGGACCGGTGAAAGACTTTTTGTATAAAGCGCCTGATGGAGAGAGCCAAAACCACTCTGACTTCACCCGAATTTTATGTGCTTCTTTCTTTTCGACCGGAAGGGTCCGTTCTCTGAGAAAGAGGATAATAGGGTCCATCCAAGAAGGACCTAGATCGTATGAGTACTATACATTGGCTTCCTCAATACTGGGCCTTGGAAGGAATTCAATCAAGAGAGGGTTGGGAGATGTGCTATTGACAATAGAAGCAAGGCCGGCCAACTCATCTGCTCGGCCGTTTTCTTCTCGGCCAATCTATTGGACCCTTATCGCCTGAAAACGCGTGATGTGGTCTCTAACTAGAGTCTGGTACTTCGCCATTCTGTCATCCTTAGTTTCGTAAACCCCAAAAACTTGGTTGACCATAAGCTGGGAATCACTGTAAACCATTAGCTCGGATGTTTGTATCTGAAGTGCGCTTTTGAGTCCGGCCAAAAGCGCTTCGTACTCAACCTCGTTGTTTGAGGCAAGGAATCCGAGGGTGATAGAATGTTCGATAGTCAGCCCATCTGGCGAAATCAAAACTATACCTAACCTAGCACCGTGACGGTTTGAGGCTCCATCAACAAAAAGTTTTCACATTTCGCCAACAAAGAGCTTTAAACAGTTTGAGGGGTCCTGAGAGGCTTGAAGGTTGATGGGATCACGGTTGTTCGGCTGTTCGGTTTCAAGTTCTGTGCTGAACGGTTCCACTTCAGCCCCCCTCGGCGATTCGGCGCCGGACTCAGCAAGTTGGTCCGTAATGCCTAAGTTCGTGGGCGAATCGCCGGGTTGCGGTATTATGCCGACTGCAGGCTCTGTGCCGAGCGGTTCCACTTCTTTTCCCTTTGGTGATGCGGTACTGGACGGAGCAGGTTGGTCGGTGATACCCAATTTCGTCATCGCATCACCGGGCTATTTTATCGTACGAACTGAAGGTGCTGCGGCGGGGCGCGCAAGTTCCGCGTCGCCATCGTCGCCTAACTGTGTTATTGCAGTCTAGCCTGCATGCACCTTCTCATCTGCCGCGGCAATATCCACCGGGCATACCGGATGAGTTCCAAGTGAGAATTCAGCAGCGAAGTCGGCCAATGTCTGAGCTTTTATGGCAGTTCGTGGTTGGAATTTGACGTTGAATTGTCCCAATTCAACCGTCCACTTGAGGATGCGACCGGAGAAATCTGTCCGCTCGAACAATGCTTTGAGGGGGAACTCGGTTATAACGATGATCGTATGTGCATGGAAATAGTGCGCCAACTTCCTAGAGGCCATCATCAATGCCAATGCAAGTTTCTCCAGCGGCAGGTATCTCGACTCTGCCGGCAGTAAGGTTTTGCTGACATAGAAGATAGGGAGATGCTTGATTCCTTCCAACCGGATAAGCACCGCACTGACTGCATGTTGAGAAACGGCCAGATAAAGGTAGAGTTTTTCTCCGGGCTCCGGTGTGACCAACAGTGGTGCTAAAGACAAATACTCCTTGAGCTCGGCCAAAGCCCGGTCACACTTTTCATCCCAAGAGAACTTGGATTTCAAAGCTTAAAAGAACGGGCGGCAGCGATCTGATGACCGGCTTATAAATCGGTTAAGCACGGCGGCCATTCTAGCCAGATGTTGCACATCCTTAGCCGAGCTAGGCTGCTTCAACTCTTGCACGGCTCGGATTTGTGTGGGGTCTACCTCGATGCCTCAGTTTGTGACTAGGAAGCCCAGAAATTTTCCGGATCCCATGCCAAAGGCACACTTAGACGCATTCAGGTGCAGCGTGTGTTGTTTGAGAATGGCGAACATCTCAGCCAAGTCGGACAAGTGGTCTAGTAGATGCCGGCTTTTGACCACCATATCATCAATATAAGCCTCCATTGTCCGGCCTAGCAGATGAGCAAACATCTTGGTCACCATCCTTTGGAAAGTTACCTCGGCGTTCTTTAAACCAAAAGGCATGACCCGGTAGCAGAAGAGTCCCCTTGGAGTAGTGAAGGAGGTGATTTCTCGATCGGGGCTGTGCATGGCAATCTGATGATAACCGCGGTAGGTATCTAGGAAACTGAGCCTGTTATGTCCAAATTCGTCCACAAGTCTGGTCTATTAAGGCAAAGGAAAAACATCTTTAGGGCAAGCTCGGTTGACGGTCTTGTAGTCGACACAAACTCGCCACTTCCCATTCTTCTTGGGTACAACAACAGTGTTCGAAATCCACCGAGGGTAGTGCACTTCTTGAATAGCTCACGCCTCAAGCAAGTTCTTGACCTCTTCTACGACTACCTCGGCGTGGTGCAGCGCCGATCTCCTCGTTCTCTGAATGATCGGCTTTGCGCCGGGAAAAACATTCAGGTGATGACAAATAAAGCTCGGATCGATGCCAGGCATGTCGTAAGGCGACCACGCGAAGACTTCAATATTCGCTATCAAGAATTCCACCATCTCGGTCCTTTCTTGTGCGGTGAGGCCTGAGCCGAGCAGAAAGAACTTGTTCGGGTAGTCGGTGTCAATCTGTACTTCTACCAACTCTTCAACGGCTTTATCTTCAGCTTTGGTGCCCACATCGTCTAGCACCCCCCGGTCTTCTGATCCCTCTATTATTTGGATGAAGCCTTTGGCAACTCGGCTACCGTTGACTGCCACGAAGCATTGCTTCGACATGACTTGATCGTCCCAAATCTCCTCAATTGCCCCCATAGCCGAGGGGAATCTCATCACCTGATGGTAGGTCGACGCTACGGCTTGCATAGTGTGAAGCCATCCTCTCCCAAGGATCAGGTTATAAGTAGATGGCACCTGCAACACCCAGAACTCCACTTGCTTAATCACGGATCCCGCTTTGACCGGCAGGATAATTTTTCCCAAGGGCCATTCCGGTTGCGAGTTGAAACCGACCAGTGGCGAAGTTGCCGGAGCCAAGTCTGTATCTCGGAGTTTGAGTTGCTTGAATGCATCGTAATACATGATCTCGACCGAGCTTCCCTGATCGATCAAGATTTTCTTGACATCAAATTCCTTGACGCGGAGTGTCACTACTAAGGCATCGTTGTGTGGTGTCTGAATGCGCTCCAAATCTCTTGTAGAGAAACTGATCACGTCTTTTTCTTCGGTCTTCCCCCTCTTGATGGCAGGTTGGACCGATAAAACTTTCCTCATGTGTTCGGCCTTCTTAATCATGCCACGGAGCTCGCATACACACGCCGGCTCCACTATGCCGTGGATGACATTAACAACTCCTTGTAGGGGCGGTTCCAAGTCACCCGGTGCACGCGGATCAACCGGGGCTTGGTTTGCCTTCACGCCCCCGTCAATGTAAAGGTCCAGGTGTCCGGCTGCGACTAGCTCTTCCAAGTGCTGCCTCAAAGGCAAACAGTCCTCTGTCCGGTGGCCGCGCTCTCGGTGAAATGTGCAACGGTACCGCGGATTGAAGCCTGTAGACACCCCATTTTTGACCGACCTTAAGACTCAGACGTCACCGATTGAGCGCTTGGTGATGTTGTATACTGTGCTTGTTCTGAGGTTGCGGAGTCTCGGCCGTGAGCCTTGCCTCCGAACTTCTAGACTTTTCAGTGCCTTGCTTCGGTTTGCGAACCAAGCTCGATTTTCTCTGTTTTCTCTTCCTGAGGGGAGGGAGAGGTCTCGTAGATCATCTCTCAGTGGCCATAGGCTACGTTTAAGTGGTCATGAGCCATTTTTCCCATTCGGAGCCGGTTCTCGGTTTTCGGGACGCCCTAACTACCTCCGTTTGCTCCGATTTTTGGCATGCATCTTATTTACTCCTTTGAGGACCTGGGTCCGACAGACCAACCGTGGTCGAACACCACTCCGGTGCCCAACGATTCGGGGTCCCAAACTGCGTGTTTCGGCCCCCGAACCTTCATTTCGCATCGGTTTGGGCTCATTTTTGGTGGAGGCCTTATTTTCATTATTAGGAAGCTTGTAGGAGGGTAGGTGGCCAGCAATTGTTCTGACAACCAACTTTTTGTTTGGTCAAAAGTGGTTCAGCATGAATCCGGGAAGGAGAAAGTCTGCGCGGCTTCACCAAAACGGGCGTAACTCTTTGCACAAGAGGAATTAAGATATGAGGCCACCACCATTGGAAAGCTTACTTCTGGGGCTTCATTTTTCACTTAAGTAGGGCTGATTGCGGGTCGGTTTTGGCGGATCTTGGTCAAAACGACGACTCCCCCCTATATCTTGGGTTAAAGAACAGACCAAGAACCGCCATGCGGTTGATGCGTTCGTGGTTTGTGCGGGTGGGTCAGTTAGTTGTGCGGGCGGGTGCGGTTCGGTTTGCGGTTTGGGCTTTTTTTAAACTGGGCTTAGTTAATTTGAACAAATTTGACATTTTGGGCTACTTTTTAAGCATTTTGTTATTATTTATAAAAAATTTATAAATTAAATTTCATGATAACATAAATGCCCATATAATGATAATATGATATAATAAATTTTGCATTCTTCCAAAATACAAAAATAATTGATAAAACTAATTACAAACTAAAACATTAAAATTCACGCTAAAATCAATCTCCATCCATCCACAATCCAAAGCTTACCTATTAATCCAAAATGCAAAAATAATAATAATAACTAGTTAGAAACTAAAATAAATTAGTTTTCATCCATCCATCCATCCAAAATCTAAAGCAAGCTTACCTAAAATTTAGTGCTCCAATTAATTTTACATTCATCCAAAATAAAAATAATAATAATAAACATTAGTTACAAACTAAAATAACATTGTCTACAAACTTCATCCAAAATAATTTCAAAAGGTGGTATCCATCCAAGGCTTCACTAAACTCTTTAGGTCCAATGTCCAATGTCCAATCTCATCCCACAATCTGCCAAAAAAAATTTCCAATGAGCCAAATTAATAAATATAAATAAATAGATATAAATAAATAAACATTAATCTGATCTCAACTAATTAGAAAAATCTCACACATGAGCCAAATGAACATTAAAGTTCAATTATAGCATCTACATTAGACTTTGGGGTTGAAGAGGAACATGGCTCCAAAGTACCTAAAACATGAGTCAACAAGAGAAGATAAATAAACTTGCATAATAAAAATATTAATAGAATTAAAAATGAAGAGATATTCACATATTACCCGAGTTGTATTGCTCAAATTCCTCGACATCATCCATTGCTTTTCGAAGAGAAATTGGAAGGTTGCTTTTAAGCCAATTTTGTGTGCATACAAGAGCTTCAACCATGGAAGGGGCAGTGGAAATAACAAAATATGCAATAATAACATATATCAGTGGAAAAACCCTTTAAACCAATATGCAATAATAACATAGGAGATAGTAAACATTTGATAATACACAAATATGCTCACTGTAGAATTATTGCCTGAACGAAGGCTAACCAAATTGATAGCCTTCATGTTATCCTCAAAATTCTTATTTCTCTATTTTAATTTAATCTTAGCCTAACCATCGTCTCAAAATTCTCATATTTTGATAATATTCCTACCATATTGTATGATTGAATTTGCATTAAAGATAATAAACAAAAAAAAAATTAGAACAGAAGATCTCTTGCCCCACCTTCAAATATAAGAAAAATAGAAGATTAATTGCAAATATAAGAAAAATTATATCAAATAATCAAACTATACAATTACTATAATCTAACTATATACATAGCTAGAACTGTGACCATCACCATAATAAAGAGCACATAATGAAAATAAATCAGGTTAATCACACTTTTAATAGTTATAAGGCTAAGATTAAAGGGTTTTATTTTATTCGATTACATGCATTAGGTTTAGGTGTCTGATTTTTCTCTTCCTAATAATTTTTTTTTTTGAAAAAAAAGAGATGGGTACCTACTAAGCTTCAACAGCAGATCCACATCTAAGTTTCAAAAATCTAATGAAAGCAAATCCACATCTAAGTTTCTGCAGATCCACATCTAAGTTTCTGCAGATCCACAAATTTCAAAAATCTGGCACACCCAACCTAAGTTTCTGCAGATCAGATCCACATCTAATTTCAAAAATCGCATGAAAGAGAGAGAGAGAGAGAGAGAGAGAGAGCAGAGCTGATCGCCGATTGCCGCGGGCGTCGCCAGCCGTCTGTTACGCTAGGGTTAGGGGCTACGACAAGCGTAAAATACAAAAGGGGGAGAGAAGAGAGAATGAGAATAGATGAAATTTGGGTGGTTATTTGCCCTAGTAGTATAATAAATAAAATAAAGGTTTATTTTTGTAATATATTATATATATATAAATATAAAATATATATATATATATATATATATAATGGTAATATGGGTGGGTGATTAGGTAGGGGGGTAGAATCAACCCGAACCGCTTTGTGAGATTTCTTGACCCGCACCCGCCTACCTATATCGAAACCGCCCAAAAAGGCAGGTAGGGGTCGGGTGGTTTGTGGTGTCTTGGTGGGTGGGTACTCTGACCCTACATAGAATCTCCTAAGTCCAAATCAGGAGGGAGGAGATATGGTTGGTTGAAGTTTGGTTACGACTTACCGGCTGAGCGGCATAACTTTTTCTCTGAAGAATTTTAATGCAAGGTTTGCGGCATTGGAAAACTTCTTGCTTCATCCTAGGGTGTAGCTGGCCACTTTTCCCCCCTTGGCCGGCCACTTTTTGGTGAATGATTTTTTGCCATTTTAAACTAATAGGCCATTTTTGCCCCAGGAGTGTGTGTTCGACCATGCATTTTGTTTTACACTTCACCCATGTCAGGGTTTGGCCATTTTGGGGAAACTTGGCTTGTTTTCCTCCATTTTTTCCCTCCATTTTTCCCTCCTTTTCCACCCATTTTGCCTATATAACTTGGCCCAGTGCGGTTTTGAGGGTTAGAAAAAATGCTTTGAGCCTCTTGTATTGTATCTCTCTCCTTCTACACTTCAACTCTCAAAAACCCTTAAGTTCCTACACCCTTTTACCTACAAGCCCTAACACCACTCCACCTCATTCCATTCCAGACTTGAATTTGTTTTCGAGGCAAGGAGCACCCAAACTTGGTCCAAGAGGTTGCTAAGGATTGGTCTTCAAGGGTGAGTCCCACTTTCCCCTTTTCTTGCATTTTTTTGGTCTATTTCTTAGTCCCTCTTGCTTGCTGTTTTGAGCTCCGGCCAAAACTGAAAAGGTCATTTTTTTGAGCTCATTTTCTTGTTTCATTAAGGGCTCAACACTGTTTGAGCCCCCCGTGTTGCACTTGCTTCAATATCCTCTTGAATGCCATTATCTTGCATGATATTTTTAGCCTATGTGTGATCTGTTTTGGAGCATGTCATAAATTTTATATAGGCTTATTTTGAGCCCTTCTTCAACATTGAAGAAGGGCTCAACACTGTTTGGGACCTCCATGTATCACTTGCCATTGTACCCCTCTTTGGTCCCTATTTTTGCATGTTTTGTTAGCTTATCTTGCTTCTGTTTTTCGGCCATGATCAGAGCTGAAAGTGGCCATATTTTGACCCCCTTGTCATGTTTTATTAAGGGTCTTTGGCTATTTGATGAATATTTTGTATACTTTGTGTTATAGCCTTCTTGTGGCCTTAATCTTGCATTGCATTGCATTTTGAGCATGTTTGTATACTGATTTGGGCTTGATCATCTACTGTAAAATGCTATATTTTGGGACCCTCTTCTTTGAAGGTCCCTCACTTGTTTGAGCCCCCCATATATCAGTTACTTCTTTGCCCCTTTGTTGGCCTTAATCTGGCATTGCATTTTGAGCATGTTTATATACTGATTTGGGGCTTGTAATCTACTGCAAAACATCATATTTTTGGTCCCTCTTCAGTGTTGTAGAAGGGTCTTTTTCTGTTTGGGCTTTGTATCTACCACTTGCCTCATTGCTTCCCTTGCGGAGCCATTTTCGTATGCTATTTTAGCCCTACTTGTGCTTGCTGTTTGGCCATGCTTTATAGTGTAAAAATGCTAGTTTTGGGGCTTCCTTGCTTCTTCTTTTACACTTCATGTACCAATCATGCATTCTTTGTATAGCTGTAAGCCATTTCATGTACCTAGTTTTGCATTTCGGGAGAGATTCCATGCATCGGGTTTCATTTCGCCATGTTTTGGGGCTGTTTTGCATGTCATTTTGCCTCTAAAATTTGCATGTTTGCATATCATATTCCATGTCTTGCCATGTCTCATTAGAGTGGCATTCCGTGCCGTAGGTTCGGTCATCGGTTTGCGTGCACGCGTGCACATATTTCGAGTTGTCTCATTTTCATCTAATGGCCTTTTATGTGAGTGTGGGTGAGGCTCTCTCATGTTGGTGTAAGCCCATTATGCATTGCGTATGCCATTTCATCCATAGCATTGTGTATGCTCGGTTGTGTATTACCTCGTGTAGCATGTATGCCATTCCATAACATTGTGTATGTTAGGATCGTATCTTAGTTGCATTTCATGCATGTCATGCATATTGCATCGTTCTCGGGATAGTAGTTAGCCCGGACACGGGAAACGAGGTGCGTTTCGTACTCCGAGTGACGGAATGTGTCTCAATTCCCCAGTCACCGACACTCCGGATTATCCATGATGGAGTTAGGTTTTGTTGTAGTGTTCATATGCATTCATTCTATATCGAGTTGTGCAATTCGGCTCCTCGGCCATCATGTATCGAGATGCGTGATTGGTGGCACGAGGATTGAGGCATGCATACATTTGTGAAAATACATTGCTATGCCCCTTTCCTGTTCTCTGTTGCAGCATATCAAGAATCAGCAGTTTTTCGAGGCTTGGCGCGCTTTTCAAGAAATAATTGCAAAACAGAGGCTAATCGGGGCATCGCCGTGGATTTTCGCGCAAAGGCACCCGGGCATCATTCATCAAAATCAAGGCAATCCCTGGCTTGCATGCCAGTTTTACAGCTTTCTTATTTAATTTGTTAATTAATTAGGGATTTGTACATTATTTGGACTGTATCATTTGGACTGTATTATTCTTTCATTTGGGGCTGTATTATTTATTTGGACCCTCTGCGCGAGGGCATAATTGTAATAAGTGTGGGTGAGTGTGATGTATGTCTTCCAACCCCACGTCTTTCTTCCCTTTTATTTACCTGCTTATGATGGTAGATTAGGGCATATTTCAATTAGCATACAGTATGACAGCATGTTTGTATCATTCATCTGTTTTGCACGCACCGGGCTCGGCGCATCATACAAACTGCATTTGTACTTCAATTCCAAATTGAATACATATTAGCTGTAGCATCATCATATGCCATGTTTAGAATAGCCGAGCCTGCTATAGTTTGCACCTTTGCATGTGTTGCATTAGGCAATTCTATGTTTCTAGGATCATGCATGGATTTCTAACGAGCTTCTGTTTTGGCTTGGAGTACTCGGTGAGTTTTATGCTTTAGCATCCTTGCATGCGTGTGAGTGACTGCCATGAATAGCATACTTACCATGAGGCTAACTGCTTATGTGATATAACTGTCTTGAATGCCTGTGGGTGGAGGTTGAGTTACTTGAAGTGAAATAATTCATCAAATGTTTGTTTTAAGCCCACTAGATAGTGGCAAAATCATGTTTTCTAAGCCCACCCGAGGGTGGCACATCCACGTCTTAGCCTACTTGCGAGTAGCACCATCAAATCATTTTCAAACAAACAAACATGAAATGTTTTGTTCCAATTCAGGTGATCTGGTCTATACTTGTATGTTGTGCGCATCACATAGTAACCTAGGCTAATAACCGGAATAAGAATGCACAATATTTTTAAAATCAGATATCATGGTTAGTAGAGGCTGGTCTTTGACCGGCGGCGAAGGTGCTCAATGACCTTCCTCACTCGTACCCAAGTCCCTGAGCCGAGGCATCTTTGGTGATGACGGACACGTGGCCTTTGGCACCGAGTCAGGGTTTCCTAAATTTCCCATTAAAAAACATTTAGGTCGCGACTCAGATGTCCGCAAAGCAGTCCATGTTTGGCACTTCTTTTTAAAAAATCTGTTTTCAAAATCGATTTGTCGGATTTGGACTCTTTGGTTCAAGATTAAGAACCGTGACATTTGAGTCCTTGAACTGTAGTGACCCCAATATGAACGGAACGGGACTTAACCCTCCCGGGGCATTCGGGGACGTCTACAAAGCCCCTCTATCCGTCGCCCAACTTAGCAGGAAACCAGACGTAATCCTCGTCTCGGATTTCACTAAGTATGCCACAAATTGGAATTTTAAAAATCGTGGTGATGCCTGTCCTGGCCTTCAGCCTTCTGTTTGCATCGGCTACGTCATCTCGGGGGTAGTCATCTCGGTCATTTCGATGCCCCCTTCCCCGGTTTTTGCGACCTGGACCACGGTCTGAATCCTCAGCGCGTTCATTTGGACGGTTGGTCTCCTGTCCGATCGCGTGCACCTTGCCAGCCGACCTCTTGTATGTTGCTACCGGAGTTGCCTTCGTGGTAGTTGTTGTTACATCATCTTCTACTCGGATGTGTTCATTGATGCGTTGCATTAGTTGGCCCATGGATGTCGGCTGGTGCATAGTAAGCGAGTCCCGCAGTCTATGTCCGACCGGGAGACCATGCTTGTATTGTGTGATTGCAAGGTTGATCGGGCAATCCAAGATCTCGTTGAAAGTTTCCCAGTATCTGGAGTTGTATGTCTTGAGCGTGTCGCTCGGCTCCATCTTGACACTGAGAAGGTGGTCAACTTCCTTTGGCGTCTTGGTATTGGTTTTGAAGCGCGTCACAAAGGCTTTCGCCAACTGATGCCACATTTCTATGCTCCCCTCCGGCAGCCTCTCAAACCATTTCAAGCCCAGCTCACCCAAACTTGACAGGAAGATAAGGCACATAAGGGCATCATTTCGCCTATGTCCGGCCATGACCTGCCGGAAGTGGCTTACATGCATATAGGGATCGGTCTTTCCGTCGTAGAGCGTGAACTTTGGCTGGTGGAACCCTGCCGGAAGCGATGTTGTTTCTATCTCCAGGGAGAAAGGGGTGGCGCTCAGTCTTGCTAAGTCTGTGTCTAGCAAGAGAGGCGCAGCTAGGCGGGGTGGAGGCATTCCGACCTCTTCACTGGCGTGAACCCCATAGGATAGCCGCTGGAACGCCGGCACCCTCTGAGCCTCCCGCCGGCGAGTGCGTTCCTTCAAGATTTCTCGTAAATCCTCTGAACGCGCTGAATAAAAATACCTCGACGTCGTCACCGAACGTGAAGGTTAATAGGTGCTGTCTTGCGCGCTAGACCTCTGTACATGCGTGTCAGAATCTCCAACCTTATAACTTCTGGTGATTGAGATGGATGGAGTATGCCGGCTATATTGCATGAACGGGGTTAGTGCGTTCACTGTGGTCTCTCACCCCAGCTACACCCTTCCCTTTGACATGCCGCTTAAGATCCTCCATCTCCGCTGCCATTCTCCGGATGACGGCGTCTTGGTCCCTTAGCTTGTGTTCCAGACGTTTGGCGTGCAATTCTCTCTGCCGCCGGTGTCCGTCTGGACTCCGAGAATGACCAAAGCTTCTTCCGCGCTTATCCCACGCATCTCTGTAATGTCCTCCTGAAGGAGTATCTAAGTCTGCCATGTTTAGAATGGCGGGGAGTCCTTCTCTCCGTCTAGCAAACTCCTGGGTGGCACCATCGACAGCGGACAACGGAATCTCGTCATTGTTCGCCATGAACGGCGATCAGATGGACTTGGAAGACAAGGTTTTGTTCAAATGTTTTTCCCACAGACGGCGCCAATTGTACGGGGAGCAAATATTCAGGCAAGCCCGCATTCCTTTCTTCCAAGCTTCTGTCTGTCTGACCGACCTGTGAGCATAACGGTGGTGACCTACCGAGCGGTGTGTGGCTGGAAAACCCCTCCGACGATCAAGTTAGAACACACACATGGATAGAGAGAGAGAGAGAGAGGAGAGAGTTGAGTGTTTAGTGTATCTCACCAAATGTTCATCTGTCTCAGCATGCGGGGCGCAGACTCGCTTATATACCTTCTGCGCCCCAAATCTACTCCCATTAGTCTCTCGACACGTGGTGCTACTATCTCATCTGTCAGCACAAATCTTGCTGAACACCACCTAACCAAACTGCCAGCCTACTCTACTGGGAGCTCGGTAGTCGGGCTGCAACTTCTCGGCTATCAACGACCGTCTTTGCGGCTAACTTTGGCGCCCACGTCATGCTCAATAACGACCGAGCTCGGTTGCATCCCGGCATACCCGAACTCGGGCAGTTCATGCTGGTTTGTCGTCGGCCTTCCTGCCGAGCTAACTCATGAACCGTGGAACAAACACGCCTTGTCTGGCTCCGGACATCTCGGCCAAAATAGCCCGGTCCATCCATGCCTCCCTAAGTCGAGCAAAACCTGTCAAGATAGGCCGTGCTTCCACGGCCCAATCTTGTTCGGCCCAAATCTGCCCGGCCATTACCACAGCCCAATTCGGATCATAAATCTTCCTCTCAAAAAGGTAAAGTGTAATTCATTCTTTGTTTTACTTCATACATTATGGGATTATATTAGGGGGAGTTATGGGGCGGTCCTATGGACCGGTCTTATTACTTAGTAGGTCCTACAAAAAAAAAAAAAAAATCAAACAATATTTTTCATTTTTACCTATAGACTCAACACTGCAAATTTATTATCACTGGTTTAAACAAATTTATCACTGATTTATTACTAGTTTAAACAAATTTATCACTGGTTTAAACAAATTTATCATTGATTTAATCCCTACCTACTTAGATTTGGTAGCAACACATACAAACACGCGCGCGCGCGCACACACACACACACACACATAGAGAGAGAGAGAGAGAGAGAGAGAGAGAGATGCGAGAAGAAAAAATAAAAAAAATTATGAAAAAAATGTTCACAATCAGTTTTCACCACTATAGATTAAAACAAGATCAAGAAAATAATCAAAAACACATTCAGAGATAATTTTCACTAAACATTTCAGTGATAAATTTACCACTACATGATTTGTAAAAAAATTACATATGTCAAATCTGACCAATTCACTCAGTCACACTCATTACTCACAAGACACCTCCTTTTACACACATACATAACAAAATAGATTGATAAATTTGTCACTAATAAAGAAATATGTAGCAAATCTACTTTGAAAAATAAAGAGAGACAAAGAGAAGAGATAGGGAATGAGATCTTAAAAAGTTTTGATCTCTCTGACAACCATGTATAGTACCAGATTGGAGTTGAAGATAGTAGATATGCATTAAAAATATCTAGATCTGAAGCCATCAACAAAGTTTGTTATCAAAGACAATAGATTGGTAATGGAGGATTGTGGCAATGTCGGTGATGTCGATGACAATCAACGAGGGAGGATGACAGTGGTGTGGGGTGAGCGATGATGGCAGCGAGGGAGAAGGACAAGGATGGTGGCTGATGTGAGCACCATTAATGACAACAGAGAAGGACGTTGGTTGAAGTGAGTAATGGTTGCCGACAGTGGATGGTGTCGATAGGTGTAGTGACAATGGTGGTGTGTAATGGTGGTGTAGAGAGATGATAGATGAGAGAGAGAGAGAGAGAGAGAGAGAGAAGAGAAGAGAAGAGAATATATTCAAATAAGAGTAATATGGACAATTGAGGAGTTAATGATGTATTTAAAAAGTTAACAGGACTTATAAGTAATTAATTTCATTTAATGGGATTGGCCAGTAGATATCCCATTATATTACCACTCATGTGGGCCTCATAGTAAAAAAAAGAAAAAAGAAAAAAAAATGTTTTCCATGTGGGGCTATGAATACCTTGATGGACCAACAGTTGCTTATAACATGGAGGGTCAACTTGATGGCCCATGCTGCCTAATTTACAATTGAAGTCCAATAAATACATCACATGGTCTCAGGGCTTCTATAATTTCTAGCTTGAAATGGACTTTTTAAAACATCAGGTCTTTACTTCAAAATTAAAGTCCATGTTATCAGCCCAAGACTCTCTCAAATGATAAAGACAGATTTAGTGATAATTTTTACTAAACATTTCAGTGATAAATTTACCACTACATGATTTGTAAAAAAATTACATATGTCAAATTTGACCAATTCACTCAGTCACACTCATTACTCATAAGACACCTCCTTTTATACACATACATAACAAAATAGACTGATAAATTTATCACTGATAAAGAAATATGTAGTAGATCTACTTTGAAAAATAAAGAGAGACAAAGAGAAGAGATAGGGAATGAGATCTTAAAAAGTCTTGATCTCTCTGGCAACCATGTACAGTACCAGATTGGAGCTGGAGATAGTAGATCTGCATTGAAAATATCTAGATCTAAAGCCATCAACAAAGTTTGCCATCAAAGACAATAGATTGGTAATGGAAGATTGTGGCAACGTCGGTGATGTCGATGGCAATCAACGAGGGAGGATGACAGTGGTGTAGGGTGAGCGATGATGGCAGCGAGGGAGGAGGACAAGGACGGTGGTTGATGTGAGCACCATTAATGACAACAGAGAAGGACGTTGGTTGAGGTGAGTAATGGTTGCCGACGGTGGATGGTGTCGATAGGTATAGTGACAATGGTGGTATGTGATGGTGGCGTAGAGAGATGATAGATGTAAAAGAGAGAGAAGAGAAGAGAAGAGAAGAGAATATATTCAAATGAGGGTAATATGGATAGTTGAGGAGTTAATGATGTATTTAAAAAGTTAACAAGATTTATGAGTAATTAATTTCATTTAATGGGATTGGCCAGTAGATATCCCATTATATTACCAATCATGTGTGTCACGACCCGAACCCGCCCCCGTGGGTTAAGGACGTAACCGGCCAGTAATCATGAGATTACTTACGGCCTCAAACCACACCAAACGTATTTTAACAGAGTTAAAGAGGGCCAAACGGAAGCAATTTAAAACTTTGTCCATAGAGCTGTGCTTAGATGCATGTCATAACATTCCGGATACAAATATGTTAATAACTCACATCAGAAAATACAGTAACATAAGGTTTTGTACAAACAGGATCATTCAAATCTAAGTCAGCCAAACAGAACTATATACAAACGTACTCCAAACTTCGCCAACATAACTGAATAGAACAAAACGACAAAAGGCGAAGGCGGGTCTCGTGCGTGAGACACAAGGGCTGACTTCCCCAAAAACTTTGTTGTTCCACACTGACTTCACTGAGGCTGGGTTTGGACTTCTCTGGGCTCACCTATAAACACATGAATGAGCGTGAGCGAAAACCCAGTGAATAATATCGAATAAAGAATATATATATTGGAACAATATACATCAAACGGCCTCGGGCCCAATTTCCGTTTCTAACTAATACATACATACATAAACTTATGTAAGTTAAGTAACTGCGGTTCTAAACACATCATACGACCTCGGGCCCAATTCATTCGTTTCATTGTCAAACCATTACTCGTGTCAACTGGCCTTTGGCCCATTTACACTTTCGTGTCGGAACGGCCTTTGGCCCATTTACACTTTCGTGTCGAAACGGCCTCTGGCCCATTTACACTTTCGTGTCGAAACGGCCTCTGGCCCATTCATTCGTGTCTTGTCAAAACGACCTTAGGTCTATTCATTTACGTCGAAAGGACCTTCGGTCCGTTAATTTATGCCAAAACGACCTTCGGTCCATTCATTTATGTCAAAACGACCTTCGGTCTATTCATTCATGTCAAAACGGCCTTCGGCCCAATCATTCATGTCAAAACGACCTTCGGTCTATTCATTTATGTCAAAACGGCCTTCGGCCCAATCATTCATGTCAAAACGACCTTCGGTCCGTTCATTTATGCCAAAACGACCTTCGGTCTATTCATTTATGTCAAAACGGCCTTCGGCCCAATCATTCATGTCAAAACGGCCTTCGGCCCATTTATGTTTATCAAAATGACCTTGGGTCCATCTATGTTTATCAAAACGACCTTCGGTCGATTCATTTGTTCATGTCAGACTTTTGTCCACAATCCCGATTAGCAAATCATGAAACTTATAAGGGGATAAACAATTGGACATTTACAAGCTTTCAAATATTGATATTACTTACAGTGGTCGGCATGTGGATTTGCCCTGGAGCTTGACCCTACATATCACATAACACATATGGGTCACAAATAGTTCAATCCGTTCTTTAATCCACACATTCCTCTTTAGGCTTTATTCTTATCTCTTTAATTCAATCACAATGTTCAATGCATGCCTAAGAGTGTTTAGAAGTGAAAGAGAATGGAAAACAGAACACAGAATGCATTAACAGAATTTCGGCAAAACAGGGTCCCCGCTCGAGCGGACCCTTAGGTCTGCAAAAGTACTGGTTGCCCTCAATTCCCGCTCGAGCGCAAACTCGGCCGTTCGAGCGGACTTCCTGCCTACATAGCTCCCCGCTCGAGCGTCAACTTCCCCGCTCGAGCAGGCACCATGTCTGTCAGAAATGTTGGGAGCACGATTTTCCCGCTCGAGCGGCACTTCCCCCGCTCGAGCGGACGTCAAAAATCTGGGTTTTCCAGATTAAGTTCTTGAGCTCCAATTCGATTTTTCAGCCAATTTTTCATGCATTCTAAGGCTCAAAGTTCACATGCAATCATACTAACAAGGTACTAACTCCAAAACACTTGGTTAAGGAGCTCAATTCCTTATATTATTTACATGCATGTCTCAAATTAGTCCAAATTCATCACCAACATACCAAATTCCAACATGCAAAGCTCACTCCTTCATGATCTACTCTTGCATGTAAGAAATACACATTATTCACAACTTATTTGGTGAAGAAATGGTCATACACATGGATTTCATTCAAACTTCAACATAGATTACACAAATTAAGCTCAAACATGGAAATCTATAACAATTCTTTACATGCATGCTTTTATTAGCTTGAAATCCAACATATACAACTCAATCCCCTTACATTCAAACTAATTCATGCTCTTGGCCATCTATTAAACTTGAATTTACAAGATAATGACTAAAAATGCATGAATTACTCACCAAGGAGTATAATCTTCACAATCTATGGCAATTCTTGTGTTATCTTCAATGCATGCAAGGATCAAGAGCAAAACTTAGATTTTTCTCCCCTCTCTCTCTAGTAGCCGACCCTCCTCTATTTCTCTTAGAGTTGATCAGCCAAAATCAATGTAAAGGGGAAGGAAATGGGTTTTAATAAAGCTTATAATAGCCCCACTCACACATTATTTCAACATAAAGTAATTGGGCACTCAACTCATTATTTTAATCAGTTTAATCTGACCAGAATCAATTTCTAATTAAATTTCACCGTAGGCTCTAAAAATTATGCCAATCACAATGGCGTAATCAATTTCGGATTCTATGGCCGATAAGGCCTCCAATTTCATTTCCAAAGTAGATTATTCAAACAGATATTCCTACGGTGAACGGATAGAATTTCAAAATCGCCTATATTCACATAATGGCACATAAAATCATGCTAAACACATAATCATACTCAAATTAAGGATCAATTAGCATTCTACAGAACAGGGGTATCACAATGTGGGCCTCACAGCCCAAAAAAAATAAAATAAAATAAAATTCCCATGTGGGGCTATGAATACCTTGATGGCCCAACAGTTGTTATAACATGGAGGGTCAACTTGATGGCCCATGCTGCCTAATTCACAATTGAAGTCCAATAAATACATCACATGGTCTCAGGGCTTCTATAATTTCTAGCATGAAATGGACTTTTTGAAACATCAGGTCTTCGCTTCAAAATTAAAATCCATGTTATCAGCTCAAGACTCTCTTAAATGATGTTTTGTTCATGGATTGAGTAATAGTATACTTACCTTATTTATTTTAGAAATGTTTGGTTTGAATTTTTTGAATTCAATTTTTAAAAAATTGAGTTTTTTTTTTATTTTTTTTATTTTTATAGTTTTAGTGAATTTTTATTTTTATTTTTATTTTTTAGATATACTTAATATAAATACAATTAAAAAGTATAATATTTGTGAATTTTTTTAAAATTCTCTAAATATAAAAAATACAAAAAAAATACAAAAAGTCAATTCATTTTCGTATTCTTGTGTATTTATTAGTTTTTTTAAAATATTTTACTTTTTAGATGCATCTAAAAATTAAAAAAATTGCTTACAATATTTAAAAAAATCACTAAAAAAATATGAAAAATAAAAAATTCAATTTTAAAAAAATTAAATTTTGAAAATTAGAACCATTTAAAGTTTTTATGTGTAAATTATTGATAAAAAAATCAAATCGATTCGATAATTATAATCACATAATTTAATAATATTTGTCTTTGAAAAAAAAAAGTTTGTTTTTAAAATTATATTTGTCTTCAATTTTTTTTTTGAATATAAATGTGATGAAATTATGTTCTTACAATTATCAAATCGATGTAATTTTTTATTATTTTTTTATGAATAATCTACTCCCAAAAACTTACAAAATTAATAGATTAGATTGTTAAAATAAAATTCTTGATGAGCACATGAGCTCTCTCTTATCAAGAAGTAATTTGGTGGTTTAAGAGTGTGGCTTCATATTATTTTTGTTTAGACAAGTATCTAATTATCTTTTTAAAAGAGACAAAAGCCTCTTTTGGAAAGTGGGTTATAATCTATTTTTTAGATTATAATTCACTTTTTTTCTCACAAAAAAACTATTTATAAGCAGCTTACAAATAACTTTTAACCAAAATACTGATTATAACTATCTTTTCAAAATAATTTAAAAAGAATAGTAAAATTTACTATTTTAATTAATAATATTCAGATTGGGGCACTATTTAAATTTGCAAAAATGTTTTGTGGCACTAATCTGATGGGCACTAATGCCCCTAATTTCTATTCTGGGTAAGTTTTTTTTTTTTTTTTTTTATTTTTTTTACTTGAAATGGAATTTCGGGGCTTTAGTGCCCCTTTTTTTCGGAGCACTAATCAGTTCTGTTAATTTGTTAGGAGAATAGAATAATTTCTCTTTTCTTATCCCATTTTGTTTGACATTTGATGTGACACATAACATAACAAATAAAATGTAATGAGAACATATAATTACACCAATATTATTAAAGGGAGTTGCTGCAGAGCTCTAATTAGAGCTTCTGTCGTACAGTTCTAATGAGTTGTTCAGGAATTTTTAGGGTGTGTTTGGTAACATTTACGTTTTCAGTTTATATTTACAAAAAATTTATAAACTGGTTTTTGTTTATTTTTAGAAAAACATAAACTACAAACGCGTTTGGTAATTGACAAAATGTTTAAAAAATTTTAAAAATATAAAAAAGAGTGAGAAATAGCAAGTGGTGGCAAGTTGCGGCGGAATACGGTGGTGGAAAGTGGTGACGGTGGGTGATGGGTAGCTGATGGTGGTGGGTGGTGGCAGATGAGTAGTGGTGGTAGGTGGTGGCGGGTGGGTGGTGGTGGTGGTGATGGGTGGTGGGTGGTGTGGTGGGTGGTGGTGGGGGGTGGGTGGTGGTGGGTGGTGGTGGGTGGGTGTGGGTGGTGGTGGTGGTGGTGTGTGTGTGGTGGGTGGTGGTGGGTGGCGGTGGTGGTGTGGTGGTGGTGGGTGGTGGTGGTGGTGGTAGTGATGGTGGTAGTGGTGGCGGGTAGTGGGTGGTAATGGCAGTGGTGGTGGTGGCAGTGGTGCTAATGGTGGTGGTGGTGGTGGCGGGTGGTGGCGGTAATGGGTGGTGGGTGATGGTGGTGGTGGTGGCGGTGGCGGTGGTGGTGGTATGGTGGTGGTGGGTGGCTAGTGGTGGCGGTGGGTGGTGAGTGGTGGTGGCAAATAGGTGGCGGTGGTGGTGGCGGCGGTGAATGGTAGTGGCGGTAGGTGGCGTGGTGGGGTGGGGTGGTGATGGTGGTGGTGGTGGTGGTGGTGGTAGTGGCGGCGGGGAGGGGTGGGTGGTGATGGCGAGTGGATGGCAGGTCGGTGGCTGGTGGGTGGTAGTAGTGAGTGGTGGGTGGTGGTAGTGGCAGGTGGGTGGTGAGTGGTGGTGGCGGAAGACGGTGGTGGGTGGCGGTGGCGGAAGACAGTGATGGGTGGCGGTGGCGGAAGACGATGGTGGAAAATGGTGGGGGTTGGTGGCTAGTGTTGGGTGAAAAAAAAAAAAAAAACTGAAAACTCAAAATGGAAACACATTTTTTGTGTTTTCATTTTTTGGCCAAATTTATAAACTGAGACCACTGATTTATAAATCAAAAATTTTATCAAACAAGTTTTTATTTGAGTTTTTAAAATTTTTGTAAATATAAACAGAAAACTGAAAACGTAAGTGTTACCAAACGACACCTAAAAAAAAAAAAAATAGTGAAGTAAAAGACAAAAAAAGGGGAAAGAAAAAGACAAATTAAAGCTCCATTAAATGTATTTTTTTAGAGGTCTAAATCATTTTTCATTATTAAAACCAATTTGAAATTTCTTCACAAAATCATTTCACTTTCATATGTTGCTCAAAAAAGAATGAGTTAAGTTAAAATTCTAAATAATCTATTAATTTCTTTTTGTTAAATCTCTTACTCGTGAAACCACACACATATTGCTCTATATGAGAACATAACGGTTGCGTTTGGTAGAATTTTGTAATTATGATTTGAGAGTATAAGTTGTATTTTGAGTTTGTAGTTTGTAATTATGATTTAAGTGTGAAAAATTTATTTGATAAAGAGTTTTGAAAATAGTTTTGAAAAGAGTTTTGATTTGAGTGGGGAATTGTTGATGTGACATTTGATATTTGAAACAAAAATTTACAACTCATAACCAAACATACAACTCAAAATTATTTTAAAGCACATAAAAAATTTTAAAAAATTCAGAAAATATATTTTTTGATTATATAAAAATTAACATATCAAAAAAAAAAAATTCACTATTCCGATCAACCGGCCGGACGACCGGTTAGGCAAAATTTGTAAAAAAAAAAAATTATGAAAAGTGCGCCTGAAACAGAATTCTCTGCAGAGTTTTAAAAAATTAATTCTAAAACTATTATCAAATATGATATTCAAATGCAGACGTAAAATTATGTTTTCAAAAACCCAACCAAACGGAGCCACATTTTACAAGAAGAAAAGAACTCATGGTGACCACAGACCTTTGTGCCAGGAGGTATATAGGTTCTCGGGAGAAATTGCATTTGAATAGTAGAAAATAATTTCATTCATTTTTATAGTGACACAAGTTTTAGTTTGGTGTAAGTTTTTTTTATGTGATGTAAATATATATATATATACAAGGGTGCTTGGGAAATCAAAAATTAAGGCTCTGTTTGATTTAGATTTCAAAATATAATTTCACCACTGATTTAAGTATGGTATTTAGTTGCAGTTTTTAAATCATAATTCTACACCCATTTTTCAAAATTCATTTCAAACTATAATCATTACTTTTCAAAATTCATAACCAAACATACAACTCAAAATCTTTTTCAAAACTCTAATTTTTATTTTAAATATTTCTTATTTTTTATTTTAAATATTTTATTTTATAGGAATATTTTTAATATTTTAATTTTCATAAAAATATTTTAATTGTAAATATTTTGATTTTCGGAATATTTTTAATATTTTGATTTTCGGAATATTTTTAATATTTTGATTTTTGAAATATTTTTAATATTCTTAATATTTTAATTTTCAGGATATTTTTAATATTTTAACTTTCTAAATATTTTTAATATTTTAATTTTCTAAATAATTTTAAAATATTTTTAATGTTTATACCGTCCTAAAAAAATAAATTGACAGAAAAATTAATTGACATAAAATAATTGACATAGAAGTTATTTAAAAAAAATTATTTGAAAAAAAATTATTCAAAAAAATTACTTAAAAGTAATTAATTGAAAAAAAAAATATATTTTTATTTGAGTATTTTAAAAATAGTTTAGTTATCACTGTTGATCAAAAATACGAATATTGAGTTATGAGTTATGTGTTGTGTGTTTGATTATCGATTATAGGTTGAATTAAGTTTTAAAAACTATTTTGAAAATTTATTACTAAACAAATTTTCTTATTTCATATGTCACATTAAAATTTCAAAACTAAATTCTACATACAATTCAAAACTCAATTCAACACTCTATTAAAAAATCATAACCAAACAAATTTTCTATACTTAAATCATAATTCCACAACTCATAAACTCAAAATACAACTCATATTCTCAAATCATATTTACAAAACTCTACCAAACGCAACCTATTTTTTTTTTTGTTAAATTTACAAAAAGATAAAATAGGTTAAAATAATCAATAAGATAAAATATACATCAAATCTATAATTATTTCACTTTTTTTTTTTTGACAAACATTATATCTAACTAAAAAAAATTCAACCATCTTTCTAAACACAAATATTTTACCCTACTAAAATAGTCCTCTTCTCTGCAATGGTTAACAATCGGAGCTCCACTTGTGCTCGGATCGTAGAAGGGATGAAGATGCCCTCTCTACATTCCTCCCATTCACAATGGTTCCAATAACAGACATCTCCTCCACCGCCTTAGGGGCAGGCGGTTTTTCAATCTCAACAATCCCTTCTAACATCTGCACCACTCTCCCCATAGTTGGCCTCTTAGACGGTTCCTCTTGAATGCACCAAAAGCTTACCTGAATTGCCCTCATCACTTGCTCCATATCCGCCTTATGATCATCGACAAGCCCTGTGTCAACAATTTCCATCACATTTCCCCTCTCAAACTCTTCATAAGCCGAAGAGAACTCGAAATTCCTTCTCCCACTCACTATCTCCAACAAAACTATTCCATAACTGTAAACATCAGCTTTTGATGATATTGGAAGATTTGCAGCCCATTCTGGTGCCAAATATCCTATATTCCCTCTAAAACTTGTCAACGTTCGGTACCTA
This sequence comes from Camellia lanceoleosa, assembly GCA_025200525.1. Lineage (NCBI taxonomy): Eukaryota > Viridiplantae > Streptophyta > Magnoliopsida > Ericales > Theaceae > Camellia > Camellia lanceoleosa. Next base: position 116,160,018 of record CM045766.1, on the reverse strand, counting down.
TGGTTCCTAGGATTAATGAGTCTTGCTAGGCCAAAATCTGAGACTTTGGCATTGAACTTCTCATCCAAGAGAATGTTTTCTGGCTTTATATCACAGTGCACAATGCAATCTCGACACTCCTCATGAAGATATTTGATACCCCTTGCAGTGCCTCGAGCTATGTTAAATCTACAATCCCAACTCAATAATTTTCCCGACTTTTCTTCTGGTGAGAAAAGGAACATGTCGAGGGACCTATCTTTCATGAACTCGTATACCAGAAGCCTGTGACGTCCTGTAGAGCAAAATCCGATCAATCTTACTAGATTCAAATGGTGGGTGCTACTTATAGTTGCAACCTCCATCTTAAACTGTCTCTCTCCCTGCTCGATCCCCTCAAGCCGCTTCACTGCAACAACAGTGCCATTGGCAATAATACCTTTGTAAACCGCCCCAAGTCCTCCTCCTCCTTTCCCTAGCTTCTCCTTGAAACCTTTTGTGGCGCATTGGAGCTCTTTGTATGAGAACTGAACTGGTGCACTCGATTCATACTCGACAAAAGCATATTGATCCGGAAAACCCCCAAATTTCGGGCTACTACTTCTACGACGACACCACAACCACAAACCGGCCTCTAACAAAATGAAACCCACTGCGGTGCCTATGACCACAACGAGGACAATCCGTGCATGCAACCTCCAATCGTTGCGCCTAGGCGAGGAAACAGAAGGGCTCAGTATTATGGGTCCACAAACCTTGAGAAATGAAGTGCTAGGGAGTGTAGGTGACCGATACCCGCTTACAAAACCTGGAAATTTCATGTAAATCCTCCCAGTCCCATCCGACAATGAGGTGGCAGCAATACAAGGGGAACTGGTTATGCAATTCAACCTAGACGTTGATGTAGACATGAAGAAAATTTGCGAAGGGATGTCGGGAGGGTATGTCAAGAATTCTGTGTGGTTTAATTGCAACATGATTACGTTTTTAGGACAATCCTCAATATTCATTTTTCTCTTACACCCTTTTCTACTATCTTTCGGATCAATCGGATCGAAATTCATGGAAGGACATATACAAATGGGTTTTGAATAATTGTAACTACAAATACCCATATTCCCACAGTACCCAAAAACTTGACATTGATCTTTTACAGCTACCCATCTTACAATGCTTGTTCTAGTTCCCTTAACAGAGCTATAAATCCTCAAATTCCCATCATTTTCAAGCTTCAAGAACCTAATTATATCACTTCCTTCAGCATAATCACTACTGTAAACCATGGCCACAGGGCTCGAAAGCGATTGATCATGTAGTGACAATGCACCAATTGATTGAAGAACTAAATTGGGTGATGTTAAGTTTGAATGAAATGATGAATTCAAACCCAAATTCCAGTACAGAATAGTGTTATTCCATTTGAGAGTCAAGTTTCCAAAGCTAAGAAGACTAAAAGAGTACAACCCAGATCGCAATACTTTGTTAATCGTGAAGTTTTGTGAGGGTAAGATTGTATCCGTAGGGTTATCGAAGGTGGACCACACAGAAACGGTGGCGTTTCGGAGGACGAAGTTACCTGAGTCGTGGAGGGCGGCGGAGGAGACGCCGCGGCCGGCGGTGTTGGACTGCCAGACGACGGCGGAGGAGGAGGAGCCGTTGACGAGGCGGAGGTTGCCGTCGGCGAGGAATTGGAGGGAGGCGGAGGAGTCGGAGGCACCGCCGCCGGGGTCGGAGGCGCCGGCGATCCAGATGGGGATGCCGTTGTAGGTGATGGCGGCGAAGAAGGCGGCGCCGTCGTCGGAGATGAAGGAGAGAGAGAAGGTGGTGTTTGGGGAGGTCCAAGTGTGGTTTGGGTTTGAAGCTTTGAGGGTTGAACCAGGAGATATATCTGCTGCTGCTGCTGAGATAATGATGAAGAAGAAGAGAAAGAATGAGAGTGAAAATACTACTCCTACAGAATGTGGTTGCTTCATGTTTTCTCTAACATGCACTCCCCAGTTGATAGGTCTAGCTTTCTCTCTCTATGTGTGCATGTATATATATGTGTGTGTGTGTGTGTGTGATGGTGGTGGGTATGAGGTGTGAGAGAGTTTAGCAGCGAGGTGTAGTGAGAGAGAGATGGAGGAGAGAGAGATTTTCACTGGAAGAGAGTGGTGGTGGTCTTGTTCTTCCATTGTTGGCTATTCAATTACATACGTCATGTGGTGCTGGTTCGTCGGCTGCTTTCAATTACCTATACGTTATGCCAGAGGTTTTTATTTTTATTTTTGTATGAGATAACAAATCATAATTAATCACTGGCATAGGATTTACTGATATATTAACAAAATTTATTAAAATACGATTTTATTTATTTATTATTAATTTTTTGCTGCGAAGGGAATTCAGTATAATTGGATGGGTACTTTTCAAGAAAGTAGGTGATATTAGTTGTAGCTCAATTAATAGCCATATAAATACATGGAGTAATTGTGTCGTTGGACATCCTAGGACCACATGAGGTTTGTGGTTAGAGTTATATTATGAGTTTTAAATAATTTATTAATTTTTTAATTAAATTTTTTTATATGAGTGTGGGACTCGTATATATGTAGATTTGTAAGTTTCATATCATGAGAGATTTGGTAAAAAAAATTTAATAAATTATTTAAAGTTTATGCATTTTTCTTGACGTTACAATCGTTATCCAAGTTGCTGATAATTATGTTAATCTTATTCTTGTCTTGGGTTACCCTCAGTTTGAATATTTTTTATCAAATTAGTTTATATTATATCAAATTAATGATTTTGCCATTGAAATTAAGTAATGATCTTCAATTGTCTTTATTTCAAATAAGATTTAAAATTTATGGTTAAATGTGTCACAATTGAAAAATTAAGGATCAAAATGACACGATGTCACGTCCCAAAATTTGGACAATTAAACATTTAGTCAATATTCCATCATCTAAATCCTAGGGGTGAAACAAAATCTAAAGTTCACGTCTCTAAAGGGTTTAAGTAAATTTCCATTCTCAAAAGATTATAAAGGATTTAAAAAAAAAAAAAAACTAACAAAACGCTAACCAAATCATCCACCATAATTTTATAACTAACCAATACCTCCAACATTAAAATAACAAAAAATAGTCAAAATAACATAAATAATGTAAAGTTTACAAACCATTCCAAATTATCAAAATTCTAAGGTCATAAAAATATATATATATATATAAACTAATATCAACCCTAAGCTAAAAAAAACTAAAAGAAGTCTAAAAGACATGTCCTATGATCATAGTTATTTCTTGTCCCCACCATAATCCCAACTAATCTTGCAAAGGAAGCTCGGTTGCACTCAGACAGAATGCACCCGAGTTGTCAAAAGACAAAACGGGTCAGTATACAAGTATACTGATATGAGTACAAGATTTGACACCCACGTGTCCACCAGACACAAACAAAAATATATTTAATTCTTGTTAAGGGACAAAACAAATAGTTCCATCCGCAATTCATATAACTATGAGTGTGATTACAATCATAAGATAAATCCTTATAAAAACCCTAAACATGGCATATACAACTAATCAAAATAATTAAAATTAATCCATCATCAACATGCAAATACAAAATCAAATTAACATCAAATAAAAAAAATAAATAAATAAATAAAAATAACGAATTAAACATAGAGGTACTTACCAATCAGTCCTATTAATTAGACTTATTTACCTACAGGTCCTAACTAATAAATTTAATACTATAAAAATAAGAGACTGATAAATTTATCACTATAAATTTATTCATAAAAACAAAGAGACTGATAAATTTATCACTATAAATTTATTGATAAAAATAAAAGACTGATAAATTTATCTTTATCACTTAATAAATTTATCAATAAAACTTAATGGGTAACAAGTCTCAAAAATAAGACTTATTGGTAATTTACCCTTAAACGTAAATTAAGGGAAGTTGATTTTATACTCATAATAATTTTTTAAAGATCATGCGGTGCTGGTTCGTTGGCTGCTTTTAATTACCTATACGTTATGCCAGAGGCTTTTATTTTTATTTTTGTATACCAATTTTTTGGGGGTTGAGTTAGTGGTCTACCACTATTTGGAATTGGGCTGAGAATTATCTAATTAATTCTACAGTTATGCTAAAAGATCTTCAAGTTGTTGTATGGCTAATTTTAAGGTTTCTTGTTTTATAGTTAGTTGTCTATTTATTTGGGAAATTTTTAAACTGTAATTTTCTAGAGATCTGCCAGAAGCTAATGATAAAAGAAACTGATTTTTTAGACTGTAATTTTCTAGAGATCTGTTAGAAGCTAATGATAAAAGAAACTGATATCTAAATTTTTGATCTTCTAATTCTTGTATTATCTCAATACTAATTTTAATTTTATTTCTAAGGTCTTCGTCTAAGGGCATATACTAATTTCTTGGATTTTTTTTTTATATTTTTTATATTTTATATTTTATATTTTTTATTTCTAAAGTCTAAGTCTAATGGAAAGTTAAAGTCTACGTCTACAAATTTTTTGATTTTTTGTACTTTTTTGATTTTTTGAAATTTAATTTTTATTTCTAGAATCTACGTCTAAAGACATACAAATTTTTGAATTTTTGAAGTTCTTATATAATATTTCCTTAATATTTCTACTCGGGTTGCTCTCCTTTTATTCTAAAATTATTTTCTATGGCAAAAACTATTTTTAGGCAATGTTTGTTTTCATTACATGTACTCCTACCTTGAGACTAAGCCTCATTCAACATAGTATATTTTTATTTTCTAATTTTTACCTTTCCCTTTCTGCCTACAATTTGCCCTCCAACGCCTAACCACGGCTCACACGGGCTCTTCAAAGGTCACTCAAGAACAAAATAGAAGCTCAAGATACTACGAAGGTTCAAAGCATGTAATATTAATGAGCAAACAAGCATTCCATAAACTTAATTTTTCCCAAAAAGAAAATAAATTTTTAGAATAGAAGAGTTACCCTTTCGAAATATTTAAGGAAAAAGATAAACTACTCACACTTCATATTAATAAGAAATATACTTACAAAGATTATATTACAGACTCTGAAATTCTGAGAATACACTTAGAGGTTTTTTGAGAGGGATTGGAAATTACAAAGCAGAGTGAAGTAGTGTTTTTTCTTTCTCTGTATTTTTCATTCTCTTCTTTCTCCTCGTTCTGCTTCCTCCGTTGGCAAACATGCCAATTTATACATAAACTTGATGCATACAAATCCAAAAATCCCTTACGTCAAAACAAAGATCTAAAAGCCTAAAGAAACAAAAGTCTAAAGGCTAGACTATAGACTTTGAAAACAACTCTTAATAAAGACAAAATTTTATATATGCAATTATATGCATACTTTGACTCGTATCACTATTATGGATAAATTTTATCAATAAAGGATTAGGATAATGATATCGGTCGCTTAGGGCCCCATCGCATATCATTCAATCCTCATTTTTTGACAAAATTTTGACACTATAATTTATTACAAGACACATACAAAGATTTTCACAGCTTTTCTTTAATAAAGTAAGATAAGAGATATCCACTTTATTAAAGTAGTGAGTGAAGGAAAATCCTTATTACCGACAGACTCAAATAATTACAGACACAAAATATCTAAAAAAGATCTTTTTTGTCTTTTCTTGGCGTGCATTTTTCTGAGGAGAATCTTTATCTTCTATGGATTCTGTCTTCTTTTGGTGAAGCGCCAATTATTGATGCTGACCCGTGGAGTGATGCTTCTTGCAAAATTGAAAGAGTCAAATTGAGAGAGTTACGTAGAGCTTTTCTTTTGAAATTTTGATGGAGTCTTCTAGTGGGACCCGTTTTTTTATTTTTTTTTATTTTTTACATTCTATCCATACATTCTATCTGAGAGGTCATCCAGATCTGCTGCTGAAAGTTGGTCGTAAAAGTCATCCTCATCTCCCATATCGGAAAGTTCTTGATCATTTTCCCCTATTACCGATGATTCGTGAATGACGCCGTGTTGATAGTTAGGGTACTGGCTTTCGTCGACAAATGTTTCTCTGCTAAATGGATAATCTGGGATGGCCAAATTACAATGTATCTTTTGATATTTATCTTCACAAACTAGATGTCCGGAATATCCATTATATGCTATTAGTGTGTTGCTGGCAAATTTTCTCCACTTATTGAGCTGGTCTTTGAGTGGAAATAAATCGACAAGGCCAGGGTCTCCTATTGAGAAGTCCTGGGTATCCTGGGAATGTAGAGGTTCCTCTGAGGTACATTTTGTGTTTAGCTGGATTGCACCATATTCCCTTCCATTCTGGTAGTTTGCTATCTATCAAAACTTCTACATATGGCTGAAATTCTTCCATTACACACAGGACTGCATGAGCAAGCTTGTGTCCAAAGCTATCTGTCTGATCTGGATCTGTGAAAATTAATCTAGAGACAAAGCCGTAATCTAACAATTTTGAGGCTGTTAGATAACATGTCTCGCCTCTTATTTGTATCTCCAAAGGCTTAAACGTAGCTAAATTTATCTGGCAAAGGCAAATGCTGAAGTCTAGGTTACACTGACACCTATCAAAATGCTCGGAATGCTTTCTGCATTTTTCTTTTGTTAAGCAGGGCTGCTCTTCTTCTTTATCGGTATAAATCCATTGATAAGCTAGGCCAGGGCAGTCGACTCTTACTATGGAGAGATCTTGAAGGAATTGTTGAATAATGACTAGCTCGTTATTTCTGCTATCTTCGGCTAAGGTGTAAATAATGGGTTTTAGGTCTTCTATTTCTTGGATTTTCTCACAAAAAGATCGAATGATAGAATGTCTGAAGAAATACATTCTAGCACTCAATTTGTCAAATTCCTCACTGGTGAGTTGTTTGATTTCTGGGCTAGGTAAGGAGGTAGGCTTTCTTTCTGGAGCTAATTTTTTAAGCTGATTGGTTAGGGTTCAAACGGTTGCTCTTAATTGTTTTTCTTCGTCTCGGAGCTGGTCTACCTCTTCACTGACCTTTTTGCCTTTATCCGTAATTTTCTTGAAATTTCTGGTAAGGCCTTCACAATGTCTGCACATCTGGAGAGGATTCAAAATCATTCGAGGTTAGAACTACTACTCTTGCTGAACCATCGCTTCCAATTATCTGGCTAACTGGAGCTCCACTGGTAGCAAAGATGGTTGACTTCATCTTGCTCAATGTGTCCAGGTAATCTTTAGCTATCTGGCTAATAAAGTAACTAGTTCCTATTTGTCTTCGGGCATAGGTACTGGCTGACTCAAAATCATAAAATCCTTTAAACTGAGGTAAAGGAAAAAGTTTTACTAAGGGGTCTACTTCTGTCGTCCAATCATGGTAAATACCAGGCTTGGTTCCTTTAACTACTACATAAAAAGAAAAACTTTTTGACAAAGGTTTATTTTGGATTTTTGAAAAATATATACTGAGAGAGTTTAAGGCTGAAAGGCGTTTAGCTGGGTGGTTCTGACTATTCCAAAGGTTATCTAAAAGACACTGTTGAACTGGGTCTAACTCAATTCCTGTTAATGGTCTGAATTTGGTTCTGCCTTCATGAATGGGAAGAGAGAATCCCCCAAAGTTCATGGTCTTGCTGTTCTCCATTATCTGCACAAAAATTAAATCAAGTTATCTTCTTTTCTAAATAAATTTTCCTACTTAACCAATCATAGCCTATTATCGCTTCCTTTAATATGTTCAAATTCTACCTTATATCCTTGTCCTACTATACAATCTAAAATTTTTGCCCATCTTCTAGTACTTAATTTACGCTCATTGAGTTTGTTATGGAATCTAACTATAGCTTCACAATGTCTGTTCTAATTGTAAAAGGTTTGTGCAAAAATAATCTAAATTTATTTATTGCATAAACTACTCCTAATATTTCAAAATCTAAGTGGTCATGGTTGTATCTTTTCTTTAAATTTTCCGTAAGCTGTATCTACAAATGCGTTTTTATTTTTACTATCATACTTATTAGGTTTAGCTAATAATATTGTTCCCCATCCTAATTGACTTGCATCTGCTTCTACTACTATGTATTCTCGATTCCAAGGGAGTTGCGTGTCCGTAAATTTTACAAATATCTTTAATTTTTCTGACTACAGCCATGTCTTGTTGGTTAAAATATTTTTGTCCTGTGGGTGTGGTTTTACTGTATAGTGGTCCTATTATTTTACTAAGGTTAGGAATATACATTCGTGCATAATTTAAAATTCCTAAAAATGATTAAAGTTGTTTTGTATCTTCTAATTTATCTGGATAATCTAAAATTTTCTTCACTATGTGAGGTTGTAACCTAATTTTTCCATCTCCTAACTCCATTCCTAAAAATTCTATGTGAAGTTTATTTAATACCATCTTCTTTTTGCTAATTATTATTCCATTATTTATGAATTCTTCTAATGTTATATACAAATGATCTATATGACTATTTTTATCTGGGCTGAATACTAAAATATCATCTATGTATACCAGTATAAAACTATATTTATTAAATATACTATCCATTTTACGCTGAAATATGGAAGGTGCGTTTTTTAATCCAAAGGGCATAACTAGCCATTCATAATGTCCTTGAGGGCAACAAAAGGCTGTCCATGGTATACTTTCCTCTTCCATTTTTATCTGCCAAAATCCTGATTTACAATCAAATTTACTAAATATCTTTGCTGTCTGTATTCTATTTATAACCTGATCTTTATCTGGTATATTGTATTTATCATCTTCTGTATTATCATTTAATCTTTTATAATTTATTACTATTCTAGCTTTTCCTCTTTTTATCTCTGCATGATTTCTAACCATAAATGTCAAGGCTTCTATGTGGACTATTACTAGGTCTAATTACTCCTAAATCTAATAATTCTTTAATCTGAGTTCTAAATTCTTCTATGTCTGCTGGTGTGTGATCTATTTGTGCTGAGGTAATCCTATAATCTCTATTTTTTATATCTAGACTGGCTAAAATTTTATTTCTTTCCCAATATTTCATGGGTTGTTCTCCTAAAATTTCTGTTGTTTCAGCTAATCTTATTATCTCATCTAAATCTTTTTCTGTTCTCTTGTATTTTGGTTTTTTCTTTATTTTTCCTATTTTTGCAAAAATTAAATCTAAGTTAGCTATTTCTTGAAAATCTTCTAAGTTCCAATAGTCTCTTTTATCTTCAAAATGAACTTCTTCAAAATCTTCTAGCTCATAATTTTCCATATCTAATTTTTCTAAAGAAGTGTTTTCTACGGCATTAGGTATGTATGTTTGGGCTAGCTCTGGAAAAATATTTCTACTTGGAAATAGAAATCTAGCGGGAACTGAATCTACTCCTATGGTACCACCACGCTTCGTACGCAACTCTGATGAATGGGCGATGGTGCTAAGGGCATAAGCGGTTGGTGTATTGACGGTTCGTTTGAAGAAGCTGATGTTGTGTTGGCTGATAAACATGCCGCCTTGTAAACTAAGTATAAAGTTAAGTCCTAGAATGAAAGGATGATTCTGTCTGCTATTTCCGATCCAAACTTGGGGTAATGGGAACCATTCTATGTGCTGATCTTGAGAACCTAGATGATGAAAACTAATCTGGGCGCCATTAATGCAATGTGTATATGTCTGTTTGGTGCCATCTCGCTATGCCGACATTAAAATTTGTGGGTTGCTAAGGTCAGACTCCATCCTGGTGGAACGACGTGTTGTTCTATGTATGATTTACTGGCTCCTGTATCTATCATGGCATCTATGCTAAGGGTTTTTTCTACAAACTTAATTACACAAGAAATCTCGACTAAATTGGACTTTGGTATAACAGGGTAATACAAAGCATATTTAATCACTGGCATAGGATTTACTCATATATTAACAAAATTTATTAAAATACGATTTTACTTATTTATTTATTTATGTTTTTTTTTTTTTTTTGGTTTGCCCGATGGGAATTCATTATCATTGGATGGGTACTTTTCAAGAAAGTAGTGATATTACTTCTTGCTCAATTAATATCCATATAAATAGTTGGAGTAATTGTGCCATTGGACATCCTAGGGCCACATGAGGTTTGAGGTTGGAGTTATGTTACGAACTTTAAATAATTTATTAATTTTTTTTATTAAATTTTTTATATGGGTGTGAAATTTATATATGTGCAGACTTGTAAGTCTTATATCATAAGAGATTAGGTAAAAAATTTAATAAATTATTTAAAGTTCATGTATTTTTCTTCACATTACACTCGTTATCCAAGTTGTTGATAATAATGTTAATCTTATTCCTGTCTTGGGTTACCCTCAGTTTGAATATTTTTTATCAAATTAATTTATATTATATCAAATTAACGACTTTGCTCTTGAAATTAAGTAATGATCTTCAATTGTCTTTATTTCAAACAAAATTTAAAATTTATGGTCAAATGTGTCACATTTGAAAAGTCAAGTATCAAAGTGACACGATGTCACGCCCTAAAATTTGGACAATTAAATATTCAGTCAATATTTCATTATCCAAATCCTAAGGGTGAAACAAAATCTAAACGTTCACGTCTCCAAAGGGTTTTAGTAAATTTCCATCCTCAAAAGATTACAAGGAATATAAAAAAAAAAAAAAAAAAAAAAAAAAACACTAACCAAACCATCCACCATAATTTTATAACTAACTAATACTTTCAATATTAAAGTAACAATAAATAGTTAAAATAACTTAAATAATATAAAGTTACAAATCATGCCGAATTATGAAAATTCTAAGGTCATAAAAAAAAAATTAATACAAAAACTAATATCAACCTTAAACTCAAGAAAATTGAAAGAAATCCAAAAGACATGTCTTACGATCAGTACCACCATAGTCCTAACTAATCCTGCAAAGGAAACTTGACTGCGCTTAGACAGAACGCACCCGAGTTGCCAAAAGGCAAAACGGATTAGTATACAAGTATACTGGTATGAGTACAAGATTTGACACTCACGTGTCCTCCAGGCACAAACAAAAATACATTTAATTCTTGTTACAGGATAAGACAAGTAGTTCCATCCGCACTTCATTTAACCATGAGTGTGATTACAACCATAAAATAAATCCTTATAAAAACCCTAAACATGACATATACAACTAATCAAAATAATTAAAATTAATCCATCATCTTCATGCAAATACAAAATCAAACTAATATCAAATAAATAAATAAATAAAAACAACAAATTAAACATAAATCAAGAAAAGTGAACTTTTTACTCACAATATTTTTTTGAAGATCAAATAATCACTTAAAGAATTAATAGAGCCATCAAAATAAAATACTAATCATTTTTCTCCACCTTCTGCCGTCTCTCTCACACACCCAGCCAATAGCACTCTCTTTTTTTTCTTTGATTACTCTCTTTCTCTCTCTCTCCTCCCGTAGCTCTCTTTTGCACCCCTCACGCCCCAAAATTTGGACAATTAAATATTCAGTCAATATTTCATTATCCAAATTCTAAGGGTGAAACAAAATCTAAACGTTCACGTCTCCAAAGGGTTTTAGTAAGTTTCCATCCTCAAAAGATTACAAGGAATAAAAAAAAAACAAAAAACAAACATACAAAATGCTAACCAAACCATCCACCATAATTTTATAACTAACTAATACTTTCAATATTAAAGTAACAATAAATAGTCAAAATAACTTAAATAATATAAAGTTACAAACCATGTCAAATCATCAAAATTCTAAGGTCATAAAAAAAATAATTAATACAAAAACTAATATCAACCCTAAACTCAAGAAAATCAAAAGAAATCCAAAAGACATGTCTTACGATCATCACCACCATAGTCCTAACTAATCCTGCAAAGGAAGCTTGACTGCGCTTAGACAGAACGCACCCGGGTTGCCAAAAGACAAAACGGGTCAGTTTACAAGTATACTGGTATGAGTACAAGATTTGACACTCACGTGTCCACCAGACACAAACAAAAATACATTTAATTCTTGTTACGGGACAAGACAAGTAGTTCCATCCGCACTTCATATAACCATGAGTGTGATTACAACCATAAAATAAATCCTTATAAAAACTCTAAACATGACATATACAACTAATCAAAATAATTAAAATTAATCCATCATCTTCATTCAAATACAAAATCAAACTAATATCAAATAAATAAATAAATAAAAACAACAAATTAAACATAAATCAAGAAAAGTGAACTTTGTACTCACAATATTTTTTTAAAGATCAAATAATCACTTAAAGAATTAATAGAGCTACCAAAATAAAATATTAATCCTTTTTCTCCACCTTCTGTCGTCTCTCTCACACACCCAACCAATAGCACTCCCTTTTTTTTCTTTGATTACTCTCTCTCTCTCTCTCTCCTCCCGTAGCTCTCTTTTGCCCCCCCTTCACGCCTCAAAATTTGGACAATTAAATATTCAGTCAATATTTCATTATCCAAATCTTAAGGGTGAAACAAAATCTAAACGTTCACGTCTCCAAAGGGTTTTAGTAAATTTCCATCCTCAAAAGATTACAAGGAATAAAAAAGAACAAAAAACAAACAAACAAAACGCTAACCAAACCATCCACCATAATTTTATAACTAACTAATACTTTCAATATTAAAGTAACAATAAATAGTCAAAATAACTTAAATAATATAAAGTTACAAACCATGCCAAATTATCAAAATTCTAAAGTCATAAAAAAAAATAATTAATACAAAAACTAATATCAACCCTAAACTCAAGAAAATCAAAAGAAATCCAAAAGACATGTCTTACGATCATTACCACCGTAGTCCTAACTAATTCTGAAAAGGAAACTTGACTGCGCTTAGACAGAAAGCACTCGAGTTGCCAAAAGATAAAACGGGTCAGTATACAAGTATACTGGTATGAGTACAAGATTTGACACTCACGTGTCCACCAGACACAAACAAGAATACATTTAATTCTTGTTACGGGACAAGACAAGTAGTTCCATCCGCATTTCATATAACCATGAGTGTGATTACAACCATAAAATAAATCTTTATAAAACCCTAAACATGACATATACAACTAATCAAAATAATTAAAATTAATCCATCATCTTCATGCAAATACAAAATCAAACTAATATCAAATAAATAAATAAAAAATAAATAAAAATAATAAATTAAACATAAATAAAAAAAAATAAACTTTGTACTCATAATATTTTTTTAAAGATTAAATAATCACTTAAAAAATTAATAGAATCACCAAAATAAAATACTAATCATTTTTCTCCACCTTCTGCCGTTTCTCTCGCACACTGCTTTTGATCCCCCCCACCCCCCCAAAACACACACACACACACACACACACACACACACACACACAAAACCCAATCCAAAAAACCGTGTCTTTCTTACTTTACCTTGGGTTGACATTCTTGCTGGACTATATAAAATTTTTTTTATAAAATTATAAAAAAATAAAGAAGTTATAAAAGTATTAAATTATCCCATAAAAAAAATATCATTCTATGTTAAGAGTAATTTTATTATTCTAAAGTCAAAAAATTAAAAAGCCAAACTAGAATATCAAACGACTAGAAAAGTCAAAAAATCAACTAAAAAAATCATTACCAAACAAATCTAATTGACTTCTTATATTATACTATATTATAAACTTAAGTCCAAATATATAATAACCTAATTTCTTATTATATTATATTGTACAAATAAATCACAAATATAACATATATAAATATAAATATCTTATATAAAATCTATATCAATAATTTCTTTTATATATATATATATATATATATAAATATAAATATTTAGATAAATTATATATAATTAACTAACACATTAAATTAATTAAATACCACATTAAATTCTTATATAACTACATAATTAATAAAACCAACAATAAAATCAAGTAATAATAAATAAATAAAGACTTACGAAAAATCAGGATCGCTACACACGAGTACCAAACTATATGAATTGTTAATGTAATTCGCCGTAAAAAAATTACTTAAAATATAGAAAAAAAAAATTAAGTGAATTTGACTAAAATTAATAGAGACCCTAAAATATTCTAAATTTTGACTAAAATTAATAGAGACCCTAAAATATTTTTCAAATATTCATAATGTCATAGTTGTTATCCAAGTTGGCGAAAATATTGATCTTGTTTCTTTCTTGTGTTATTGCCCATTTTGAAAGTTAGGATACCGTCATTATCCAAGTTGATTAAAATGTCTAATTTTGTGTTATTGCCCATTTTGAAAGTTAGGATACCATCATTATCCAAGTTGATTAAAATGTCTAATTTTTTTGCAAAATTGTTACAGACTCCAAATATTATATCAAAATTTCTACTAAATATTTATATGAGTGTAGGTCCCATATAAGTATAGGAGTTCATACATCCTATAGGTGTTTAGTCAATTTTTTTAAAATATTTTTTTATATCTCTAACATTGCTCATTTGTTTGGGATCCATTTAAAAAGGGGCGCCGAACCCATAACTATATTTTTGATCTTTTTGTTTTCTGTATCATTTCTTGGAATTGGATTTGAACCTCAAGTTTTAGAAAGGGAATTACCTAGATCACACTGGCTGCCGCTTTTGCATTGAATCAATTTAAGTGGGTCTACCTACATATATTTGAGAAAAAAAAATATTTAAATTATTTTTAAAACTTTCAGAAATGTTATTGTTTCTAAATGGATCATGCCATGGCCATAGAAGGATGCATCTCATCCCTCCATGAATTCGTTTTTAAATATTGTCCCTGTACATTTTAATTATATTTTGCATCGTTCATAAGTGTATGGTTGATCATGGCATCATTAGAGAAGATGTGCAAAAACATAAAGTACGAATCATATATATATTATTAAAAGTATTACTATTTTTTTTTAATATTTAGGTCTCGTTTGGCAATCTTTTATTTTAGCTAAAAAGATAAAAAAGTCACTATAAGTTGTCACATTACTTTCTCTATTTTTTTACACACTTTTCGTAAAAAGTTAGAAAGTTATTAAAATAATATGTTCCCAAACGAGGCCTTATGTGACATATTATAAGTGTTTACTTTTTTTTCAAGGGGAAAGCATCAATAAATCCCAAATTTGGGAATGTTAACCCATTTAGTCCCGAAGGTTTTTTGTTGGACTAATAGGTCCTATTTCTCAAGAAGCTTACTATAGGCCTTTTTATGATTTCCCTTCTTTTCCAACATCAAACATTATTCATCAAACATCAAACATTAGCAACGTCAGGATTATTCGTATAATGTCGGTAAAAACATTAGCAACGTTAGAATTATCCATCCAACATCAAACATTAGCAACGTCAGAATTATTCATCAAATATCAACCATTAAACATCAGGATTATTCATCAAACATCAAACATCAAACACAGATTCTCAATCATTAAACATTAGGATTATTCATCAAACATCAAACATTAGCACAATCTTTCCAACATCATCAAAAACATCTCAGATTATCAAAAAAATAAATAAAACAGAGGCGATGTGTTGATGTTCGATGATGGTGATGGTGTTGTTGATGTATTTGATGTTGGAAAACTTTGTGCATTGGCCCCGTGATTACAGACGCAACACACGGGAATATTTATTCTCACGATAACCCACCACCATTTTACATCCTTTTCACAGTATGCAATTTTCTCTTCAGATTGCAATGGCCATTTGCTCACAGGTCATAGGTCAGCCAATCAAACAATTATCAGCGGAAGCTTCTCCAATTGGGAGGAGACAAAAAAATTCAAATTGTAATTATCATATGAACACGATTAAATTTACTGTATGTGGCAGTTATAAATCTCTCTCTCTCAACTTCGGTTTTTTTTTTTAATCAAACATCATCACCATAACAAATTTTTTTGATCAAACATCATCAGATGGTTTATAAAAAAACATTCAGAATTAGATGGTGTAACATTTTGTAATATGGGATTTATGAGTAATTTTTCCTTGTTTTGGGAAAGCACCAATAAATCCCAAATTTGGGAATATTAACCCATTTAGTCCCGAAGGTTTTTTGTTGGACTAATAGGTCCTATTTCTCAAGAAGCTTACTATAGGCCTTTTTATGATTTCCCTTCTTTTCCAACATCAAACATTATTCATCAAACATCAAACATTAGCAACATTAGGATTATTCATCAACATCAAACATTAGCAACGTTAGGATTATTCGTATAATGTCGGTGAAAACATTAGCAACGTTAGAATTATCCATCCAACATCAAACATTAGCAACGTCAGAATTATTCATCAAATATCAACCGTTAAACATTAGGATTATTCATCAAACATCAAACATTATTCATCAAACATCAAACATAGATTCTCAACCATTAAACATTAGGATTATTCATCAAACATCAAACATCAGCACGATCTTTCCAACATCATCAAAAACATCTCAGATTATCAAAAAAATAAATAAAACAGAGGCGATGGTGTTGATGTTCGATAATGTTGATGGTGTTGTTGATGTATTTGATATTGGAAAACTTTGTGCATTGGCCCCGTGATTACAGACGCAACACACGGGAATATTTATTCTCATGATAACCCACCCCCATTTTACATCCTTTTCACAATATGCAATTTTCTCTTCAGATTGCAATGGCCATTTGCTCACAGGTCATAGGTCAGCCAATCAAACAATTATCAGCGGAAGCTTCTCCAATTGGGAGGAGACAAAAAAATTCAAATTGTAATTATCATATGAACACGATTAAATTTACTGTATGTGGTAGTTACAAATCTCTCTCTCTCTCAACTCCAATTTTTTTTTTTTATCAAATATCATCATCATAACAAATTTTTTTGATCAAGCATCATCAGATCTAGAAGAACCCAGATCAAAATACGAGTCGATAAAACAGAGATCAGTATATTTATCAAATAAATAAATAAAACAGAGGCGATGGTGTTGATGTTCGATAATGTTGATGGTGTTGTTGATGTATTTGATGTTGCTGATGTAGTTAATGTGTAATACCCCTGTTCCGTGATATATTAATTGGTCCTTAATATGATGTGATTATGTGTTTTGATATGATTTTGTATTCCATTATGTGAAAATATGTGGTTTTGAAGTTCTATCTGTTTACCATAGGAATATCTATTTGAATAATCTGCCTTGGGAATTAAATTGAGGACCCTATCGGCCACAGAGCCCAAAATTGACTACGCCTTTGTGATTGGCATAACTTTTAGAGCCTACGGTAAAATTTAATTGAAAATTGATTTGGGTCAGATTAAATTGATTAAATTAATGAGTTAGTGCCTAATTATTCTATATTATTATATTATGACTTAGTGGGGCACTATACACTAAAAAATACACCCTCCTTGTTATTCCTCTTGGCTGAATTAAACTCAAGAGATAGAGAGGGGAGTCGGCTAGAGAGAGGGAAAGGAGGAGAGTTGGATGTTTGGCTCAAATTTGTGAAGAATTGGAGGACTAACCTCAAGAAATTGCCATAGTTTGGAAGATTGTGCCTCTAGAAAAGCATTTGGTCTTCAATTCATGAGTTTAAGTTATAATTTTGTATGTCCAAAGCTAATTGATGGTCAAGAGCATGTTTTGAGTTTATTTTGTTGAATTGGAGAACCATATATGCATGCACGGGTGAAATTGTTTGGAACTTACATAATTGAGCTTGAAATCTATGTAAATTTGTAGTTAAAGCTCATGTATGATCACCATTGGTGTCATCTAAGTTGAGAATGGGAGCTAGACATCACATGCATGTACAATCCATGAGGATAAGAGCTTTGAATGCATGAATGTGTATGATGGAAGGGAGCTTAGTGCTAATTTGAAACATGCATGTGTTTAATTCTTGAAATTGAGCTCCATGATGATATGTTTTGGCATTTGCACCATGTTAGTACATAAATATATGAAGTTTGAGCCAAAAATCATGAATTAAGACCTTTGAACATCGAAGTTGAAATCCAAGAACAGTTCTGGAATTTCCAGAAAGTTTGAATGCCGCTCGAGCGGGGAAACCGCCGCTCGAGTGTGAATTTCGTGCTCCCAGCACTTTTTGCAGACTTGATGTCCGCTCGAGCGGAGCTTTTCACGCTCGAGCGGGAGAGCTTTATTGATAGGCCTTCCGCTCGAGCGCCAGAATGCACGATCGAGCATATTTTTCATGCAACCAGTACTTTTGCAGGCCTTAAGGGTCCGCTCGAGCGAGGACCCTATTTTCTAGAAATCTGAAAATGCATTCTGTGTTCTGTTTTCCGTTCCCTTTCACTTCTAAACAATCTTAGGCATACATTGAGTATTGTAATTGAATTAAATGGATAAGAATGAAGCCTAAAGAGGAATATGTGAATTAAAGGACGGATTGAATTATTTGTGACCTATATGTGCTAGGTGATGTGTAGGGTCAAGCTCCAGGGCAATTCAACCAACCGATCACTGTGAGTAGTATCTAAATTATGTTATTGTCCCATTTGCTTACTCTTATGTAAGTTTTGTAAAGTTCATTAATTTGAATGGTGGACAAGTTTGATATGAAAGGCCTATG
Source organism: Camellia lanceoleosa (assembly GCA_025200525.1). NCBI lineage: Eukaryota > Viridiplantae > Streptophyta > Magnoliopsida > Ericales > Theaceae > Camellia > Camellia lanceoleosa. The sequence continues at coordinate 116,141,492 of CM045766.1, read as the reverse complement.
AGCCAGTTCGATGTGAAAGGCCTATGTACCAGTTTGATATGAAAGGCCTATGAGCCAGTTCGACGTGAAAGGCCTATGTGCCAGTTTGATATGAAAGGCCTATGAGCCAGTGTGATATGAAAGGCCTATGAGTCAGATTGTTATAAATATGGGCCGAAGGCCGATTGATATAAATATGGGCCGAAGGCAGTTTGATATAAAATGTGGGCCGAAGGCGGATTGATATAAATATGGGCCGAAGGCCGTTTGATATAAAATGTGGGCCGAAGGCCGTTTGATATAAATGTGGGCCGAAGGCCGATCGATAAAATGTGGGCTGAAGGTCGTTTTGACACGAAAGTGTATTTGGGCCTAAGAGCCGTTTTGACACGAAAAGTGTATTTGAGCCTAAGAGCCGTTTTGACACGAAAGTGTATTTGGGCCTAAGAGCCGTTTTGACACGAAAGTGTATTTGGGCCTAAGAGCCGTTTGACACGAAAGTGTATTTGGGCCTAAGCGCCGTTTCGACACGAAAGTGTGATTGGGCCAAAGGCCGTTTTGACAAGAACGAATGAGTGGGCCAGAGGCCGTTTTGACATAAATGAAAGATAAAGAGGCCAAAAGGTCAGTATGTTTAGAACCACAGTCACTTGACTTACAATGTGTATTTATATGTTAATTAGAAATATGAATTGGGCCCAAGGCCGTTCGGAATATGTTGTTCTACATATTGTTGTATCTTCTTATTTGATATTATTCACTAGGCTTTCGCTCACGCTCATTCGTGTGTTTGTAGGTGAGCTATGAGAGGTCCAAACCCAGCCTCAGTGAAGTCAGTGTGGAACAATAAAGATTTTTGGGGAAGTCAGCCCTTGTGTCTCACGCACGAGACCCGCTTTCGCCTTTTGTCGTTTGTTTCTGTTCTGTTATGTTGGCGAAGTTGTGAGTACGTCTGTGTATGGTTTTGTTTGGCTGACTTAGATTTGAATGATCATGTCTGTACAAAATTTTATGTCATTGTACTTTCTGTCGTGAGTTATTAACATATGTATGTAATGATGTGCATATAAGCACGGCTATATGGATAAAGTTTCAAATTGCTTCCATTTGGCCCCCATGAACTCTGTTAAAATACGTTTGGTTTGGTTTGAGGCCGTAGGTAATCTCTCGATTACTGGCCGGTTACGTCCTTAACCCACGGGGGCGGGTTCGGGTCGTGACATAATGTATATATATAATCAATCCCTACTATCTCTTCCCTGCTTTTTCTCTTCTCTTCTCTGCAATGTGTATATATATCCGATCACCAACAATGGCGGCTCCACCATCATCAACAACACCATCAGGATCTTGAGAAAACCCTTACAATGTAAGAGAAAGCTTCATCAAGATCGATGTTTCGATCATCATCCGGGTAAGGAGTATAAGCCTCTTCTTCTTCAAGATCAGTCTTGTCCATCTCCACCCAGCCCTAAGCCCAATCTCGGTTCAAAAAAAAAAAAAAAAAAAACCTAAATTGTCTCTACAAAATTAATCTTGGTCAGAAATATGGGTATGAATTGATTAGAGATTTAACACATGAGTCCGATCAAAATTGCCCTGTTGAATGAATTTTAGGGTTTCTGAACTAGTGATGGAGTTGAAGAATGGGAGACAGTCGTCGACATTTGGGACTAAGGAACATTTGGTGGATTTGATGCCATTGTGGGTGTTGTAGTCCTCCTATGGAGTGTTGTTTCCCCAGTAATAGAGGTGGTTTCGATCTGGAGCTCTGTGGTTGGTGTTTTGATGATGTTGTTTGATGATGATGTTGTGATGTTTGATGTTGTTTTGATGATGATGTTGTGATGAAAAAAAAGACTAAATGGTTTATAAAAAAACATTCAGGATTAGATGGAGTAACATTTTGTAATATGGGATTTATGAGTAATTTTTTCTTTTTTTTTTCAAATCCAAACCTAATTTAAATTATACTAATTTTACTTATTTTATATAAACTCTATTTGACAAATATTTCTTTTTCATATATTTTTTATAGTAAATTGAGATAATTCACAAATTCAACACAAATTTTGCGTTTTACATTTTTTTTCTTAATAATTCTTTAAAGGGTATTAGGATTTTTATTAATGCTAAATTACTTTTTTTTCTTCTTATTTTCAAGCGTATTAGGATTTTTTTAACGCTAAATTGCTTTTTTTTCTTCTTCTTATTTTTTCGTGTATTATTCCATTCCCAATACTAATTCTATATTATTCTATATTATGGATGTATCGTTTAAATTTTATAGTGATTCTATATATGAAATTATATTTCATTACCTACAGTATTTTATATAATCACAACTCATAGAAGGAAAAACTTGCACAACAATGATACTCTCGAAGAATCTCTAAAGTTTGAATTTACTGCTTGAGTTACCTTTTCAATTAAACAGTAAGTTTTTTTATGTTTTGACATCATATTACAGACGATTAACCACTTCACACACTAAGATGTATTAATCGTTTGGATATTTTCATTATTTTTTATTTTTGGGTTTAAATGTTGTTATGTGATTCGTTCTTGATTGGTTGTTATTAAATTTCTTTTATATAGTTGCTATTTTAATTTTATTAAGAATACTTATTTTACAATCTTATAATTTAATATATATATATAATCATTATATGATAATTCACCTACAACATATTTATATCTATTTTTTAAATAAATTTTATATAATTTCTGTTTCTACATATTTTTATTTTCCAAATGAATATAAAAGAAAATTAAATAATTAGAATTAGTATTTATTTTACTATTTTATAATTTAATATATATCATACAAAATTATTATATGATAATTACACTTTTATAATACGATAGAGCTAAAACTATTAAAATACATGAATAGTTTAACTAAAATTAATATATATAAGTATTTAAGTAACAATTTTATAGAACGATAGTGCCAATATTATCAAAATAAATAATTAAAATCATACTTTAATTTTAATTTTAAATTAAAATTAAAATTATTCTTTTATAAAAAATATTGTACTATCAAATATTTATAAAAAAAAAAAAAAAACACGTGCATTGCACGGGTCAACTACTAATTCTATCTTAAAGACAAATAACATTAAACACTAGCCGTAATCCTATTCAAAGTTTTGTAAAATCACCCTGACTGTAAGTTTAGTTCTGTTTTCTATTTCATTTATGTTTTACACATTTACAAGTTTGATTTTGTTTTGGTTCAACATTGTTTCTGTTTTCCAAATTTATTTTGTAATTTTTTTCTTCTTCTATTTTTTACAAATCCAATAGCACACAGTGTTGGACATAATATTGTTTTTCCAAAATGGATTAATTACAATTTATTTTTATAATTTAGTTCAAAGACATGACTCCAATGATTCAAAAATATATACATAACTTTTATGATTCGAAGGAATGTGCAAAACAATGTGTGTTTTACTCCATTTGTTTGAATTTATCTGCTCTTCTCAATGTGCGTTTTACTCCATCTGTTTGAATTTATCTGCTCTTCTCAGAAGAATACTAAGGGCATGTTTGGTTTGATTTGGTTTAATTTGTTTTAATCTTTTCTTAAATTAAAAATTAATTTGGCAAAAAATAAAAAATAAAAAAATAAAAACACATTATTTTTATATTATTTATCTTGTGGGAGGGCATAAATAATTTTTAAGGGATTAGCTATGGATTGGACCGTGTTGTTCGGGACAGTAAGACCCACCACGGGTTCTGTCTCTCAATAATTCGAATCTGTAATTTTTAGACCATATCGTGTTGATCATCCATAAAAAAAATCAGGTTAATCCCATAATGGTAACTACGTTAGTTTATTACATTTGTCTCCCAAAAAATAAATGATTTAGTTTTCAAATAATATTTGTAATTTATTTTTTATAAATAAATATCATAAAATAATATAGCTATGTTGATCAAATCCACATATTCTTTTCATGGATGAAACCATCATGAACCCTCGAGCCTGAATAACATAGTTCAATTCACTTTGTGGATTGAAAACTATCAACAAACACAATTGTGGAATAATTTTCTGAGTATCTTCATTCATAATAGTTGTACAATATATATAGTACAAATATTAACAAGGAAAGAATAAAAGATTATAGAAATATCCTATAACTAAGGAATTGATAAGGAATTACATAATTAAGGATATTGCCTAAATCATATCCTTAATTTTATCACTCCCCTTCAAGTTAGAGCATGTATATCGCACATGCCTAACTTGTCTAAAGAGTAACCAAAAACACTGCTAGCGACAGTTTTGGTAAGAACATCGGCTAGTTGCTTTTTAGACTTCACAAACGGAAAAACAATGATTCCGGTTGCAAGTTTTTCCTTAATAAAATGTCTACCAATTTCCACATGCTTCGTCTGATTGTATTGAACTGGATTATGAGCAATTTCTATAGCAGAAGTGTTATCACAATACAACTTCATTGTCTCCTGAGAGTGAACACCCAAACCCTTAAGCAAGTTCTTCAACCATAGTAACTCACATACTCCAAAAGCCATGCCCTACAAAAGTAAAGTATCCTGATGTACATTTTCTGTCATCAGATGAACCAGCCCATTCTGCATCAGTGTAACCTTCCATATTCAAGTGATTATAATTGATGAACAACAACCCTTTACTCAGAGTAGACTTCAAATATCGCAATATGCGTTCCACAGCATCCATGTGAGGTTTACGAGGATCATGCATAAATTGGCTCACTACGCATACTGAATAAGCAATATCTGGCTTAGTATAGGACAAATAAATTAACTTTTCCACAAGTCTTTGGTACCTGGCTTTATCAATAGAAGTTGCATGCAACCAATCGAGCTTTATACCTCTCAATCGACCCATCCACTTTATGCTTGACTGCAAAGACCCATCTATATCCCACAGTTTTTCTTTTCCTTTCGATAGAGTCACAAGCTCCCAAGTATCATTTTTCTCAAGCGCTGTCATTTCTTCTTTCATGGCTTGAGTCTATTGTAGACACCCCATTTTTGACGGCCCTTAAGACTTGGGTACTATTGATGGTTTACTTAGGGTTGAAAGGTGTGCAGTGCAAAGGTTCAATTTCTTCGGCAATGAGAGAGTCAAATCCCAACTTCATACCCCTTTTTGGACCAAAATGATCTTGATCAAAAGATCTTAGACCTTGAAACCCTCTCTTTCAATATAGCTTTTGAAAAAGTTCCTACAATGTTTCGACGCTCGCATTTTGTTAAATGTCGCGCTTTTTGGTAAACCGAGCAAGGACAGAGTGGAAATGAATAAATGAGAGATGAACTCTTTTGAAAAATCTTTCAAAACACCTTATTTAGGGGTTTGAAGTTGAAGAAAAGAGTAGAGGAGAGAAGAAAACAAGTTGGAGAAGAAGTTCGGCATGAATCCTGGTAGGATTGAAATTGAGCGGCTTCACTAAAAGAGACATAACTTTTTGTACACTTGAAATTTTTAAGTGAGGCTGTTACCATTGGAAAGATTACTTCCAGGGCTTCAATTTGGACACAAGAATGACTTGAAATAGAGTCCAAATGAAGGAGTTATGTCTATTTGAAGTTGGACCTGGAGAGCATATTTTCTCCGCCGACCACTGGTGAAAGGTGCCGGCCATGGATGATGCAGTGCCGGCCATTGATGGTCCTTGCCGGCCAGAAATGGTGTAATGCTAGCCATCTATGATTCCTGTCGACCAACAGTGGAAAAACTCTTATTTTTTTGTAGATATTTCTCCTCTAGTTGTTTTCACATTGTGCCAGCTATCCTAGCTCAGATATTTTCGACCAAGCTCTTGTTTTAGCTATATATGGAGGCTATATCTCATATTTGAGGAAAAAACAAGTTTGGGAGCTTCTCACACTAAAATCCCTCTGTCTCTACAAGTTTTCAGAGCTGAAATCTCTGCCTCTCTCTCAAGGAGCCTTTCTTTCCTCTTGTTTTGAGCCTTAAGCTTAAAATCCTCTACACTTTTGCAAGGAGACCCTTAACCAAATTGAACCACCTTGGAGCTGAGGCCTCATGGGACTTATTTTTGGGCTGTTGAAGGGTCATTTGAGCCAAGAAGTGGCTGTTTTGCTGCTGAGCATTAAGAGGTATAATTCTCTTCTTTTGTACTTGTCATGCATACTTGCTTTACCATCATTTTCCCATTGTTTTGGACTATTTTGGGGCTGGTTTTGAGCCATAAAAAACTCTAATTTTGAGGTTCTAAAATGGTGGTTTAAGTCTTGTTTGGCTAGGGGGTTGTCTCTTCCTTTTGCTCCTTGGCTTGTAAAGCCTTTTGAGCTATCTTTTAAAGCATTTCAAACCATCTCTTTTTGGCCCTTTAACCACTGAATTCTAGAGGAATTTTAATAATGGAAAGGTGGTTTTGAGGTCCCAAATAGGAGGGGGTGGTCCCCTCTCATTGTGTCTTGTTTGCTTGTCTTGATGGCTCACCAAATGAGCATGTGTTTCTACTTTTTTGTGGCTCAGTTCAAGCACTTTTTTGTGACTTTTCAGACTTGCCATAACTCTTTTTTAGGCTGGTTTGGCTACTGCTTGCATGCTTTTGGTACTTGTAGTGCAATCATACTTGTTGGCCTAACATGCTTCATGCTTTAGTTCATCATTCTAGCATGTGTTAGCTTTGCTCCAATACATTTTTGCCACTGATTTAACATGCTTGAGGTCTATTTTAAGTGGTCTTGGTCATATATGGCTTGCTTTGTATAGCTATAGTGTAAATGGCTACACTAGTTTTTTTTATGTGATGTAAATATATATATATATATATATACAGGGGTGTTTGGAAAATTAAAAATTAATTTTTTTTTTTGTTAAAATTTATAAAAAATAAAATAAGTTAAATTAATCAATAATATAAAATGTACATCAAATTTATAATTATTTCACTTTTTTTTATTTTTTATTTTTTATTTTTTTGACAAACATCATATCCAACTAAAAAAAAATTCAACCTTCTTCTTAAACACAAATATTTTACCATACTAAAATAGTCCCCTTCTCTGCAATGGTTAACAATCAGAGCTCCACTTGTGCTCGGATCGTAGAAGGGATGAAGATGCCCTCTCTACATTCCTCCCATTCACAATGGTTCCAATAACAGACATCTCCTCCACCGCCTTAGGGGCAGGCGGTTTTTCAATCTCAACAATCCCTTCTAACATCTGCACCACTCTCCCCATAGTTGGCCTCTTAGACGGTTCCCCTTGAATGCACCAAAAGCTTACCTGAATTGCCCTCATCACTTGCTCCATATCCGCCTTATGATCATCGAGAAGCCTTGCGTCAACAATTTCCATCACATTTCCCCTCTCAAACTCTTCATAAGCCGAAGAGAACTCGAAATTCCTTCTCCCTCTCACTATCTCCAACAAAACTATTCCATAACTGTAAACATCAGCTTTTGATGTTATTGGAAGATTTGCAGCCCATTCTGGTGCCAAATATCCTATATTCCCTCTAAAACTTGTCAACGTTCGGTACCTATGGTTCCTAGGATTAATGAGTCTTGCTAGGCCAAAATCTGAGACTTTGGCATTGAAGTTCTCGTCCAAGAGAATGTTTTCTGGCTTTATATCACAGTGCACAATGCAATCTCGACACTCATGAAGATATTTGATACCCCTTGCAGTGCCTCGAGCTATGTTAAATCTACAATCCCAACTCAATAATTTTCCCGACTTCTCTTCTGGTGAGAAAAGGAACATGTCGAGGGACCTATCTTTTATGAACTCGTATACCAGAAGCCTGTGACGTCCTGTAGAGCAAAATCCGATCAATCTTACTAGATTCAAATGGTGGGTGCTACTTATAGTTGCAACCTCCATCTTAAACTGTCTCTCTCCCTGCTTGATCCCCTCAAGCAGCTTCACTGCAACAACAGTGCCATTGGCAATAACACCTTTGTAAACCGCCCCAAGTCCTCCTCCTCCTTTCCCTAGCTTCTCCTTGAAACTTTTTGTGGCGCATTGGAGCTCTTTGTATGAGAACTGAACTGGTGCACTCGATTCATACTCGACAAAAGCATATTGATCCGGAAAACCCCCAAATTTCGGGCTACTAGTTCTACTACGGCACCACAACCACAAACCGGCCTCTAACAAAATGAAACCCACGGCGGTGCCTATGACCACAACGAGGACAATCCGTGCATGCAACCTCCAATCGTTGCGCCTAGGCAGTATTATGGGTCCACAAACCTTGAGAAATGAAGTGCTAGGGAGTGTAGGTGACCGATACCCGCTTACAAAACCTGGAAATTTCATGTAAATCCTCCCAGTCCCATCCGACAAAGAGGTGGCAGCAATACAAGGGGAACTGGTTATGCAATTCAACCTAGACGTTGATGTAGACATGAAGAAAATTTGCGAAGGGATGTCGGGAGGGTATGTCAAGAATTCTGTGTGGTTTAATTGCAACATGGTTACGGTTTTAGGACAATCCTTAATATTCGTTTTTCTCTTACACCCTTTTCTACTATCTTTCGGATCAATCGGATCGAAATTCATGGAAGGACATATACAAATGGGTTTTGAATAATTGTAACTACAAATACCCATATTCCCACAGTACCCAAAAACTTGACATTGATCTTTTACAGCTACCCATCTTACAATGCTTGTTCTAGTTCCCTTAACAGAGCTATAAATCCTCAAATTCCCATCATTTTCAAGCTTCAAGAACCTAATTATATCACTTCCTTCAGCATAATCACTACTGTAAACCATGGCCACAGGGCTCGAAAGCGATTGATCATGTAGTGACAATGCACCAATTGATTGAAGAACTAAATTGGGTGATGTTAAGTTTGAATGAAATGATGAATTCAAACCAAAATTCCAGTACAGAATAGTGTTACTCCATTTGAGAGTCAAGTTTCCAGAGCTAAGAAGACTAAAAGAGTACAACCCAGATCGCAATACTTTGTTAATCGTGAAGTTTTGTGAGGGTAAGATTGTATCAGTAGGGTTATCGAAGGTGGACCACACAGAAACGGTGGCGTTTCGGAGGACGAAGTTACCTGAGTCGTGGAGGGCGGCGGAGGAGACGCCGCGGCCGGCGGTGTTGGACTGCCAGACGACGGCGGAGGAGGAGGAGCCGTTGACGAGGCGGAGGTTGCCGTCGGCGAGGAATTGGAGGGAGGCGGAGGAGTCGGAGGCACCGCCGCCGGGGTCGGAGGCGCCGGCGATCCAGATGGGGATGCCGTTGTAAGTGATGGCGGCGAAGAAGGCGGCGCCGTCGTCGGAGATGAAGGAGAGAGAGAAGGTGGTGTTTGGGGAGGTCCAAGTGTGGTTTGGGTTTGAAGCTTTGAGGGTTGAACCAGGAGATATATCTGCTGCTGCTGCTGAGATAATGATGAAGAAGAAGAGAAAGAATGAGAGTGAAAATACTACTCCTACAGAATGTGGTTGCTTCATGTTTTCTCTAACATGCACTCCCCAGTTGATAGCTCTAGCTTTCTCTCTCTATGTGTGCATGTATATATGTGTGTGTGTGTTTATGATGGTGGTGGGTATGAGGTGTGAGAGAGTTTGGCAGCGAGGTGTAGTGAGAGAGAGATGGAGGAGAGAGAGGTTTTCACTGGAAGAGAGTGGTGGTGGTCTTGTTCTTCCATTAATGGAAGAACAATATTGTTGGCTATTCAATTACCTACGTCATGTGGTTCTGGTTCGTCGGCTGCTTTCAATTACCTACCTTTACCTATGCCAGAGGCTTTGATTTTTATTTTTGTATGAGTTGACAAAACAGATTTAATCACGAAAATTTATTCATAAAAATAATTATGAAAATTTTATAATATTTAAATCATATTTAGAGTAAAACATCAACTTTTCTCTTTAATTACTGGTTAAAATACGATTTTATTTTTTATTTTTGTTCATTTATTTTTTTTCTGATGGGAATTCATTATAATTGGATGGGTACTTTTCAAGAAAGTAGGTGATATTACTTGTAGCTCAATTAATAGCCATAAGTACATGGAGTAATTGTTTCATTGGACATCCTAAGAGCCCATGAGGTTTAAATAATTTATTAAATTTTTTATATGAGATGAGATTCGTGTATACATGTAGGTTTGTGAGTCTCATATTATGAAAAATTTGATAAAAAATTTAATAAATTATTTAAAATTCATGTATTTTCCTTGATGTTATAGTCTTTATCTAAATTGGTGATGATTATGTTAATCTTATTCCTGTCTTGGGTTATCGTCAATCTGAATATTTTTTGTCAAATTAGTTTATATTATATTAAATTAACAATTTTATCTTTGAAATTAAGTAATGATCTGCAATTATCTTTATTTAGAACAAGATTTAAAATTTAGAGTCAAATGTGTCACAATTGAAAAGTCAGAAATTAAAGTGACATGAGTTCCAAACTATAGAGACGGTTAATATAATTCGTCCTAAAAAAATTACTTAAAATATAAAAAAAAATTAAGTGAATTTGACTAAAATTAATAGAGACCCTACAATGTTCTAAATTTTGACTAAAATTAATAGAGACCCTAAAATATTTTCAAATATTCAAAATTTTGACTGAAATTAATAGAACCTAAAATATTTTGACTAAAACATTCAAAATTTGGCAAAATTAATAAAGACTCTAAGGTCATGTTTGATTCAAAAGATTAATAAAGACTCTAAGGTCATGACTAAAACATTCAAAATTTGGCAAAATTAGTGTGGTATTCACTATCCAATTGGATTACTATCCATTGGATTAATAATCCCACCCCTACCCTATTACTAATAATTCTACAAATTTGTTGGATTAATTATCCGTTGGATTAATAATCTTAAACCAAAATATTAAAACAAATATAGGATAATTGAACCCACGGATTAATGATCTCAATCCCATACTCTAATCTACCCAATCAAACATGCCCTAAATATTCTATTAAAATTTTTATTAAACATTGACATGATGTTATAGTCGGTATCCAAGTTGGCGAATATATTGACCATGTTTCTTTCTTGTGTTATTCCCCATTTTGAAAGTTGAAAATATTGATCTTTGCCCATTTTGAAAGTTGGGATACTGTCGTTGTCCAAGTTGATTAAAATGTTTAATTTTTTTGCAAAATTGTTACCTGACTCTAAATATTATATCAAAATTTCTACTAAATATTTATATGAGTTAGGTCCCCTATAAATTGTTGGAACAATCTTCTGTATAAATAAAATAATTCGAAATAAATTCAACCAAAATAAATAAATAACATACCAGATTTATTTATTGAACCAAATAAAACTTAAGACCAAGTCGAGTGTGAGACACTCTGTCCTTAAGACAGATTCGCCCCGCTATGGTGCTTACGGTTGAGTGGCGTCTATCTCCCAGGATACAATGATCTTCACAAATTTATAGAAGCACTTCAAATAAATTTGTTCGGCGAACCAAACCTGTGTTCTAACTCTCTGAAAAAATTTATTCTAAAACTAGAATGAAGAAATAATGCAAAAGGACAATTTGATCAAAGGGACAAAAATCAAACAGATTTTCCATTATGAAAAAAATATCAGTAATTTTTCAAAATTTTTTTTTCCATCAAAAGCTATTTGCCGAATAGGATCTATATATAGGCAAATAAAATGAGGCACAAAACACCTTGACAACAGTGCTACATTAAGTATTCAAAACAGTTTCGGACCGTTAATGCTATGAAACCTTATATTCAAACAAATTTGAATAAAGGTTGTCCGTTGGTCAACTAAAGCAACTGCTTGAATCCTTATTTATTAAAAACTATTTAGAAAATATATATATATATATATTAAACAAATTAAATAGTTTAATAAATAAAGTAAGAGGTACAAATTTTAAGAAACCACTTAGGAACCTAAAATTTGAATTTAGAATTAAATTAAATTCCCACAATTACAAACTTTAGGAAACCACTTAGGAACCCAAAATTTGAATTTTAGAATTAAATTAAATTCCCACAATAATTTTTCTTGAAAAAATTCAAAAGAATTTTATCTAAAAAATTAATGTAAAATCCGAAAACGACGTCAACTTCCCATTCACTCATAAATGGTTTTGACGTTCCGTCTTCACCGTATGACTTGCCACGCGGCAAGGAACACGTCACCTCTTCAGACCCACTCCAAAAAACGTTTGGGGCCCACTCTATTTTGGGCTCAAAGTCAGCCTAAAATATGCCATATATAAACCAATTTTTCCAACAATCCCCCACATGAAAGGAATTTGACGCAGAGAAATGCAACAACATGATCTAGTCAGAGAGTTAAGAAATTGAAAATATTCTGCGAAGGATAGGTAGCTTTTGGCTTTGAACCTTCCCTTGTGAGACACTATCGGATTTACTAGCTAAACAGTGAACATGATGTCTTGAACTGTTCAAATGCTTGTGTAAACCAAGACAATAGAACTCACACAAGTATATTCCTGCATACGCTTTAGTTCTCACTATTGTGTTCATTTTGGCCTGAACAACTTTGGTCTTCATGAGTGCTCTAGAGAATTGTAGCCCTTCACAAATCTCACGCAGAAGCCCGATTCACACTCACATAGGTGATTCTTATGAAGAGTATCCTGCCATACTCCACTAGGTTTACTTAGATATAAGAATTATTAAAAGTTTTACTTAACCTAAAACGCTGCAGACATCACTATTTCATCATAGAAATGGGTAGGAGTTATACTCCCCAGTGATCCTTCTGAGTCAATCACAACTCGGTTGTCCCTTTGAACCTAGATCTTGGGATCTCCAGTCAACTAGGTTGGGTTGCCGTTGTGGTAACACTTATTTAATAGGCTTAAGTCCCATTCCCCTCGATGAATTCTCAACTAACTCTCTTGCTAACCCCTTGGTTAGTGGATCCGCTATGTTGTCTTTAGACTTAACATATTCTATGGAAATAATTCCATTAGAGAGTAGTTGTCTCACGGTGTTATGTCGACGACGAATGTGTCGTGACTTACCGTTATACATATGACTCTGTGCTCTACCTATAGCTGATTGACTATCGCAATGTATGCATATAGCAGGCACTGGTTTTGGCCAAATTGGAATATCTTCAAGGAAGTGGCGAAGCCATTCTGCCTCTTCCCCTGCTTTGTCTAAAGCTATGAATTCAGATTCCATAGTAGACCTAGCAATACAAGTCTGTTTGGAAGATTTCCAAGATACAGCCGCCCCACCAAGAGTAAAGACATACCCACTGGTGGATTTCGAGTCTCTAGTATCTGATATCCAATTTGCATCACAGTATCCTTCAAATCTTCTTTGGATATCTAGTATAATTCAGCCCAATGTTACGAGTGAATCGGAGATATCTTAGAACCCTTATAATTGCTTTCCAGTGTTCTACTCCCGGATTACTTGTATATCTACTTAATTTACTTACTGCATAAGCTATATCTGGGCGAGTGCAGTTCATCAAGTACATTAGGCTTCCAATAATTTGGGCATACTCTAATTGAGAAATACTTTCCTGTACATTCTTAGAAAGATACAAATTAACATCTACAGGAGTTCTAGCAAGATGATCATCATCTTTGCTGAATTTGTCAAGTATTTTCTCAATGTAATGAGATTGTGACAAAGTATGACCTTCTGATGTTTTGGTAATTTTCATACCAAGAATTACATCAGCAATGCCCATGTCCTTCATGTCAAAATGTTTATTCAACATTTTCTTGGTAGTTTTAATCATGTCATTATTACTACCTATGATGAGCATATCATCTACATAAAGACATACAATGACATAACCTTTGTCTGTGTTTTTAATATAGACACATTTGTCACACTCATTAATTTTAAAACCATTTGACATCATTGCCTTGTCAAATTTCTCATGCCATTGCTTTGGGGCTTGTTTTAAACCATATAATGATTTAACCAATTTACACACTTTCTTTTCTTTCCCTGGAACAGAAAACCCTTCTGGTTGTTCCATGTAAATTTCTTCATTTAACTCACCATTTAAGAAAGCGGTTTTAACATCCATTTGATGAATTTCTAGATTGTATAGAGATGCAATGGCAATTAGCATTCTAATGGATGTTATTCTTGTAACCGGTGAGTATGTGTCAAAGTAATCTAGACCTTCTTTTTGTCTAAAACCTTTGACTACAAGTCTTGCTTTGTATTTGTCGATTGATCCATCTGCTTTCAATTTTCTTTTGAAAATCCACTTGTACCCAAGAGGTTTACAACCTGGTGGCAAATCCACTAATTCCCAAGTGTGATTTTGCAAGATGGATTCAACTTCACTGTTGACAGCTTCTTTCCATAAAGGAGCTTCAGGACTGGACATAGCCTCTTTAAAGGTTAAAGGCTCATTTTCTAACAAATATGTTAGAAAATCTGGACCAAATGATTTTGAGGTTCTAGCACGTTTACTACGCCTAGGTTCCTCTTCCTCATTTTGATCTAACTCTTGTTCTTGATCATGTTCTTGATCCTGACTAGTAATAGCATCATGAGATCTTTTATTGTTACTAGTCTCTTGTCCAGTCTTCTTTGGAAATACATGTTCAAAGAATGATGCATTCCTTGACTCAATAATAGTATTTACATGCATTTCGGTATGTTCTGATTTATAAATCAAAAACCGATATGCACTACTATTTTTAGCATAACCAATGAAAATACAATCAATGGTCTTAGGACGTATCTTAGTCTTTTTAGGACTAGGAATAGCCACTTTAGCCAAACACCCCCACACTTTTAAGTATTTGTAGGATGGTACTCTTCCATGCCACAATTCATACACCATTGTCCACTGTAGAGTAAGAGGTGAACATCTTTTTGTCGGCACAAATATGGCGAGTAGCACCAGTGTCCACCCACCATTCTTTAGGATTTCCGACAAGATTTGCCTCGGAAACAACTGCAGAAAGATTGATGTCATCGACACCATTGGAAATATTGTCCACTTCGGTCATATGGGCTTGAGCAGGCTTCTTGCTTGTTCTTTTCTTACTTTTGCCTTTGCTACGGCAATCTTTGGCCCGATGTCCCTCTTTGTCACAGATGTAACATTTGCCATTAAACTTGTACTTTTTATTATTTCCCCCTTTAGAGCCTTGTGATGTACTTTCTCCAGAAGACTTACGTTTCTTGGTTTTTGAAGCATGTTCCACCACATTTGCCTTAGACTCCATAGGATTCTTACCAGCCCGCTTTTCAGAATTGCGGTTGTCCTCCTCAATCCTTAAGTGCACAATTAACTCATCCATAGAAATTTCTTTGCGCTTGTGTTTAAGGTAGTTCTTGAATTCCTTCCAGCCTTTGGGTAATTTTTCAATTAAGGCTGCAACTTGAAAGGATTCAC